>JAJKFI010000014.1:13189675-13201123 GCA_029204185.1 Lerista edwardsae
TGTGTGTGTGTGTGTGTGTGTGTGTGTGTGTGTGTGTGTGTGTGTGTAACTAATATTTTCATATAAGCAGAGTATTGGGAACAACAGACAGGTGGTGGTGAGTGCTCACAGCAAGGAAATAGAGTCCTGTCTTGTTTCTATTGGCATTTTCACATGCCTTTGATGCTTAAATTAAGTATCTTTTTATAAGGAGACCTGCCAGCCTAGTTTTGTCCCTTTTTACCTGTTGGTTTTTACCTTAATTAGGAACTGAAAGTTTCTTAATTTAAAACATTTAGGCAGGTGTGCCCCAGTATCCACTGCTTGAGTATCCATGGTTTCAGTTATCCACAGATACAATGGATACCGGGATGCCTATTGAAAAGATAGGAGAACATTGAACATTTTTTTTTCCTTGTTGTAGCAAAACCACTGATGTTCTCCTGTCTTTAACAAGATTTCCCCAGTATCCATTGGGGTGGGGTGGGGGGTCCAGGACAGAACCCCAGTGGATACCAGGGCATGCCTGAATCCCACATTTCCCTTTAGCAACAAAATGTCCCAAGTGGCCAACCATGATATCAATTACAATTAAAATGCATAAAATGAAAAGTTATAAAGTCCAACAATATTAACGCAGCAGACAGTAATAATAATAATAATAATTGTAACAATAATAAAGCAGCAGACAGAAAAAGCACAAATCATAGGAGTGAGAAAGCAGTGTAAGGTACTTAAAACCCCGGTTTCAAGGGCAGCAGGGTGCGTTCTTTTCATTCATCAGGGAAGGAGTTCCATAACGATGGCACAAACTCTACAAGCGAAAAGCCTGCAGCCTAGAAGAGAGACAAAAGGAAGCGAATATTTGCTTTTGGTCTTTACTTCCTTCTAGGCTGCAGGCTGCTTGCCTGGCTATAAGCTTTTGACTTATAGCATCTGTTCAAGCAAGAGTCTTTATCACTTTGGGGGAATGTAATCCACCTAAACAAATGTAATGGGGTGTGAGGGGTCATGGAGCAAAGGTCCCCCTTATCCGAGGTTTCTGGTATCTGCGGGACGATGACTAGGAATGTATCCCCCATGGCTACCAGGGGATGCCCATAAATTTTTAAGTGATGGGTATGTTTCTATAGAGTAAGGATGGTGCTGTGATTTGAAAATCATTGTCCAAGTGCACTCCAGTAGCCACTTGGCTATTGGTTTTGATACGTTCTCAGTCCGCCTTCTCAGTACGGCTATATAATTCTCAAGGTCTTCTGTAGTGCAAGTAATTGAATATATTGTGCACTGGAAGTCTGTGAAATTTGCATTTGTTCAGTTGATGTAATATGGTCCTGTGTGTTCAGAAAAAAAAAGTATGATTCTCTTCTTACCTTTTGTTCTGAGTAATTTTTTTCCACTTTTTCTTTTTTTCTGCATAACTCTGATGGAAAGTTTGTGTGGGCTGTGTGATAAGTAGATTGCTATGTATGCTTCGAGAGAAAGCAACATAGCATATTTTGGATTGCATAGTAACAGTGGATGACGTGATGACGAGAGCGAGCTGAGCAGCCTTTCATATAAGCAGCTCTGTAACAGCTTCGGCTGTTAGTGGAAGAGCAAACAATTTGGCTTTTGTTAGAAGCCTTGTAGCTATGTCTTCTGCTTGATTTAATGAGCCATAAGAACTGTCAGATATGATGAAGCCAATAATCTATCTAGCCCAGTCTCTAATCTCTTCTGTACCTGGGATAATCAGATGCATGCAGCAATACCTTGCACTTTCGTCTGGTTAGGCACCAGAGCATTGATGAAAGTAAAAAAAAATGGATGAATGTCAACACATAGCCTTATGTAGCTGGTAAATTTGTTTTGACCAGTGAAAAACATAAATAATTATATAACACATGCGAATGCAAGAGAAATCTAAACAGAAATACAGTGGACCTCCGGCATCTGCGGGGAATCCATTCTAGGACACCCCCACCATGGATACCATTGTCCGTGGACAATGGAATCCACGGGTGGTGGGGGCGGAGCCAGAAAAACTGGAAGTGCCTTTCAGATGCAACGGGAAGGCACTTCCAGCCACATATAGGAGGTCTCTGAGGTTCTCTAGTCCAGGGCTTGTCACCTGTATAGAATCAAATCTTCTGATGCCAAGCCTTGGATGAGGACAGTCTACTGTAAAACCACAAGAACATCGATGAACATTGTCAAAGTTTGGATAAAATGGGACGAAATAAGGAAGCATGTCAAAAAATGAAATGTGTTTATAGTTGAAAACTGCTGAAAGAGTAGAGCAGTGAAAGTCAAGTTATTGCTGTACTTATTAGTTGCACTGTATAAGAAGGAAGGAATTATACAGGAATGTGGCAGTCACTGCATGATCTGTGTCTACCAAATGCTTTTAATTTCAAATAACGAGAAACTTGTGCAGTCTTGATTGCAGGATGTGTGGTGGGACCAGACGACGGAATTCCAAAGTATAGTATTCTTGCTTTTTCTAGCGTACGTATCCTGCTTACTGAGGACCTGGAGCAGAAATGGCTTGTTGTGAAATAACGTCATGCGATTTGAATTGCCTGTCCATGTCAGAGTACGCTTGCAATGGCAGTGGCATGCCTTCTGGTGCTGAAGTTCATGGCACTCATTCTGCACGCAGCTCTCCACCTGTAATGGAGAGCTTTTAACTGCTGACAGTTAAATTCCAAAAAGCTTTTAACTGCTGACAGGTTGGCCTGCTGGTTATTATGATCCACAGGGTTTGTTTTTGTTTTGTTTTTTAAATTGTTTTTAAATTGTTTTTTAAATTGTGTTTTTATTTTGTTTGCTGTTGTTGTTTAATACTGTTTTAACTGTTTTTAATGTTAATTGTTATGCTGTATTTTTAATATATATTTTGTAATGCTGCCTTGGGTGCCTTCGGGCACAAAAGGCGGGGTAAAAATCTATTAATAAATAAATAAATAAATAAATAATGTTGGGCCCAAGTTGTTGATGAATGAATATTTCCCCTCAAAGGCATGAGCCTATCGCTCAAACACAGGCATGTTTTTAGATGCACTTCTCTCAAAATTCACTTCAATGACTCAAAATTCACTTCAATGACTCAGCGATAGGTGACTCTCCCTGTGGTCAACTTGTGGGAGTTAGGAAGTTAAAAGCCGCGTACAAGCGCCTTACATTTGGTGCTTTCAAAGAAATATCTGTTTGTTTGTGCTTTTGATCTTGATCATTTTAGAAGCAGAATCAAAATCAATCTCTCAGTTCTGATGTTTGCATGTGCACCTTTTATGCCTTTATTAGAAAACTAACATCAGAGGGCAGTCTCTTTTTTCCGTAGCAGGATATGCATTCCTGGCGAGTCTGCTGTGATTAGAGAGACTTAAAATATCTTTATTATAGGTGATAATAAAAATGTAAATCTTATGATACTGCAAGCAGTTCACTGTATGCTGAAGTTTGCATGCGGAGAAGGAATGTGGGTGAAACCCTACCTTTTCCACATTCTTTCCCCTGAGTGTGCTTTATTGTATGAGGGAACCCATACTTCTCTCCAGTGTTGTAGCTATCTATGGGGTGGGGGGTGCAGCGCCCCAGGTGCCATCTTTGGTGGGGGTGTCACCACTGAACCCCAAATTTCAAAAATCATGAGTTTACGGAATACTACCATCAGGCTATATATTGTTGGATGTGGAATTCCATTCGGAATTCAATGGAAAAAACTGGAGTGTAATATCTCTATTCTAGCAAGTTATGGTCAAAAAACTAAAAACCGAAAATAAAACTTGTACAAATTGCAGTTTTTAAAATTGTGGTTTTAGTGAAAAATACCATCATGCTGCATACTGTGGATGCAGAATTTTCCCCGGAATTCAATGAAAAAAACACCAGTGTATAATATCTTTATCCTGGCAAAAGTGATGGCCAAAAAACCCTCAAACAAAATATAAGTGTGTTATGCAGGGGTGTCAAACATATGGCCTATGGGCCTGCATGGTGAGTCCACGAATTTTGTTTGGGCGGGGGGGGGGGGGTCTCAAAAATTTATGGGCCCAGGGTGCAAAATGACCTAGGTACGCCATTGCTTTTCCCTCTCCCCATTTTTCCTCCTAACCTTCTGTGGCACATCCCAACTGTACCTTCTGGAAAACAAAACCTACTCCTCAAAAAGCTGGTATTAAACACTAGAATTGCAACACCATTGCCCAAATATTGATCAGCTCTAAAGACAATGGTTAATGTCTTCCTTTTACTTCCGTATAATACATCCTTAAAACCGTATCAGGAACCTGAACCAGCTCCCTGCCTCTCCTCTAAAATTATTTTCATTTCTCCCAGAAGTTTGGCTTGTGCCAATGGACTTTTAAACTGTTCATTGTGAAGCAGTCATTACAAATGCCTGCACTTAATTCTCTACAAACCACAAGAATCTATTCTTTAGAAATAGATGCAAAACCATACTTGCGTCTCTACACTAAACATACAGTATGCTTATTTTGGCATATGGCAATTCCATGCTTAGGGACATGGCAGTACATCTCTAATTCTTGGTTTCTGGAAGGATTGCAATGTTTCTGATCACGTATTGGCACTGCAGTCAATAGAAGGAACCAGAAATAAGACTTTCTCCTTTATAAAGCACTTACCTTTTCATGAAAGTTGGCCTGGACATTCTAGGATTACCACTCTGACAGAAGTAGCCAAGGGACATTCACCAATTAGCATATGTTCTCTGACAATACACCATGCCCTTTTTAGGGCTCTAATTTGGGGTCCTTGCAACATACACCGGTCCTCCCCTCATATTCTACAGGGAGATGTGGTTTCCCTCTTCCATGGATGTGTCCTGCGCACTCCTGGTAGTGCATCAATATTGATTCTGGCACAAGGACCTACATTTACATCAAAGATATAATATCTCAAGGGAAAGTATTTTTCTTTGCATACATTTTATTTCGGATTGGCTGCTGTTGTGGCTGGGCAACCATGGCTTTCGTAGTTGCATGTCAAGCCGGAATTCAGCAAGTGATTATTTGTGTCATCTCTGCATGTTCACCCACCACGTTTCTGCATCTCACACAACTGGTAACACCTTTTGTGGAAAACTAAACATTGGCGGCCTTTTCACCTATGAAAAAGGTACTTTAAAATGTATTTCTAATGTTGCTTCTAAAAAAAAAAAGCATAATTGCCAACAGTACGTGCCTACTACCCAGTCATGCCTCTAAGGTATAAACTTAAATGGCCATACTTGGGCAGAAATGGAATCCATAAAAAGTGTGTTCTGGGCTGGGTGAGAAGCATGTCATACACTTGTTTAGTAGCAAAGTCAAACTTGGATAGCATTCCAGCCTCTCTTCCTTCTGGAACAAATGGACAAGTGAATGAGTTTCTAAGGTTAGATTGTAATTATTCTCGGACTAACTGGGCCTTTGAATCCTATTCAGTGCTGTTGAATCCTATTCAGAATAATCTAGTTGATAGGTGGCATTAAAATATAATCCTGCTAACTAGTTAAAATAGGCTCTTGTGCTGGGCCAGTTTGTGCATTGGGATGGTTATAGCAGTGAAAATAGTCACTACCTGTCTTTTCAGGTTCTGGACAGCTATGATTCACCAGGCAGGAAGTGCGGCAGATTCTGTTCTCTCCCTTTGCAGAGACAGCATGGGAGTAGAACTGTTGATAGCGTATGCATGTATGCATTTGTGTTATCTGTACATATGATACAGTCAATCCTCATTATCTGTTAGGGTTAGGTCCCTGGAAATTTTTGTGGATAGCGAATTCACAGATAACGAATTATTGATCCTATGGGATCAATGGGGTTAGGTGTAAGGGGTACCTTATTTGCCATCAGAAGAAGCTAACAAAGTGTAGCAGGAAGTGCCAAAAGATCTCTGAGTGCATCAGAGATCTTCCAGAGGCTGTAGGGATCTTCAAAATCTGTGACCTGCAACCAGCACGGACCCTTTAAACATGGCTGGTGGATGCTTCTGCCAGCCATTTTAAAGGGATCAGTACTAGTCACAGGGGCCATTCTGAAAGTCCTGCATCCTTTGGAAGCTCTCTGCATAGTGGCTAACAGGGACAGAGGCGTAGATAACAAGGAACGTAGCAGTTCTGCCCCTCGCAGATAAATGAGGTCTCAGGTAAAGAGGATTGTCTGTAGTTATGTTAGCCATATGCTACCCCTCTTCCTGTTGTCCTTTGCTTTCCTAAGTGCAGAACATCACGTCTGCTTTGTAGTGGAAGGACATAGCAACCTCTGCTGTGCTTCTGAGTTTGCTAATTCAATAGTCCTAGAATTCCAGCATCCATTAAGTTGCTTGATTGAAAGTGAAATCCAGAGGGCAGATGATAAACTCACTACAGAATCAACAATGCTTGGTATATACATATACTGTACTATCCTAGGGTATGGGGATGGGATGGAGGTTAGGCAGTGGGGAAAAAAAGGTTGCACAAAATTGTTCTTTGTGACTGAGATAGCTATGTCCACTGCAAGAACTATGCAGTTCTTTTGCCATTTCACAAACATTATTAGTAGACTGCAGAGGCTTGTGTTTGTATGTAACAAATAACATGATCTGCATGTGTGTGTCTGTGTGTGTGGGTGTGCGTGCAATTTGTTTCTTTTTGAAATTGCATGAGAAATGAGCAGGCTTAAATCCCCATCCCCTGTTCATTCTCTATCAAGCCCTATAAGGTCGGTAGTATTTGTCTACAGAGCAGAAAGGAATTCTTCCCAAAATAGAAAGCAAGCATGTGACCCTGTTCACATCTTTTTGGGAGTATATTTTTAGTCTGCGATGGGAGATTCACAACCTATTACTATTTTGGAAACAGTAGAGATCCCACTCTTATGGACACCAAAACGAACTGGGCTCTCCTTTCTTGTTGATTGACAGTGGTGTTCTCTTTCCAACTTGACCTCAGTGTTCCACTCTATGTATTGTGAGCCAAATCAAGATACTATCATATGGGTGGGGAGTGCACTGCTTAATAATGGTCAGACCACTAGCCGGCCCACCCCTAACCGATGGCACCTCCAGTGTCTTGGACAGAGATCTTTCTCAACACCTGTAGCACAATCTGGTCTTTAACCAGAGATGCCAGGAATTTGAACGTTACCTGCCTCATCCTGCATACAAGGCAGGGCTCTAGCAGAGGATTGGTTTATGGATGGAAGGCTGCTTCACCTTGCCTATGCTTGCTGATTCCTCCCTGAAAATATGTCCTGAGGGTGTTTTCCCCCACAGCTTAGCTCGCTTCTCATTTCAGAGCCTGGACAGAAGAAAATCTGGGGATATACTCGGGTGACAATCAGCAGATGGAGGAAGAGTTAAGCACTCTTCTCCCTCCCTTTACCTTGCCCCTGAAAATGCCCTCCCAGCCTTGACTTTGGCAATATGAATAGAAGAAAGAAAGAGGATTGTGTTTCTCCTGTCATATCTACTTTGGCAATCATTTGCTTCTGGAAACTTATCACAATGTGCATGCAACCATATAAACGATAGTTATTTGTAGCCTCCTGCCAGATTATCTTTATTTTTTCACCCATCTGGAGCAATTCTGGAAATACAATTTACTGTTTTGTGGATGGGCAGTAAAACAATATTTTGTAATGATCCCTTCCCCTTGATTTAAATGGATATATGATAGCTCCTTGCCTTTGGAAAGTGAGCGTGTTTGGTAGGGGAATTGTAGCCTCAAGCCCCCTCCCCTTGATGTTCTAGTGTAGTCTGCTTCTATTTTTTAGAACAAGGTATCCTGTGGTTAACTAACATGTGATACTCTGTCTAAAACAGAGGATCAGCTGGGTCATTTTTTTTTAATTTATTAATTGGCTCTAAATAACTAAATCTATATATATAACAGTGAACGTGTGTGTGTGTCTGTGTGTGTGTGTCTGTGTGTGTGTATTCCAGCATAACTCTGAAACCTGGAGCGATTTACACCAAACTTGGTACACATGTGCCTTACGATCTGGAAAGAAATACAGCGGGGGTAAGACCCCCCTTGCACCCCTAGGGGTGGGGGTGCAAAGGAGATGCCATGTAAAAATTTAAATTTTTGTTAATTGTATTTTAATACTGTTTTTAAAACTGTTTTTTTTAATGTTTGAGTTTGTTTTTATTGTTTTTTACTGTAACGCCGCCTTGAGTGCCTTCGGGCATAAAGGCGGGATATAAATTTAATAAATAATAATAAATAATAATAATGTAAAAATACTCGAAAACGGCAGATATTGGTGTCAAATCCATAGTTTTCGGGGTCGCTGAAATGAACAGCGACGCTCTTGATGCTGTTTAAGTCCACGTTCAGCCCCCATCAGCATGGGGGGTGAGAAGGGGTGCAAGATACAGTGCTTGGAAATAGAATATCCGCAGCACGCTGATGGTGGTGTAGAGGACACCATTTGATTTCAGATTTCAAAACTCATCCCACTTCTAGAAATACTGTAGGGGTAAGACACTTAGCGACTGAACAACAATAAGCGCCCTAAGGGGTGGGGGTGGGAAGGGGGTGACATGTAAAAATAGTCGAAAACGGCCAATATTTGTGTCGAATCCATAGTTTTCGGGGTTGCCGAGATGAACAGTGACACTCCCGATGCCGTTTAAGTCCACATTCGGCCTGCATTGGCATGGGGGTGAGAAGGGGTGCAAAATAAAATGTCCAAAATGACCGACATTGGTGTCAAATCCATAGTTTTCGGGGTTGCTAAGCTGATTGGTGACAGTCCTGATGACATTTAAGCCCAAGTGTAGTCGAATAGAACGAATAGAACTCTGTAGAACCTTCTGGAAATTTCTAGAAATCATTATGCCCTGGTCTTGGACTCCAATCAAATACTTGCCATGTTACCAGGCGTAGTAATTGAATACAAGTCTATCGATACCATAGTCAATGCCTATGAAGTCCTCAATTTCCCATCAGACTTCCTAAACTCACTTGATCCAGCTGGATTGCCACCACATCATCTTTTACTTACAGTGAGATCTCCAATTATTTTACTACAGGACCTCAACCTGCCAAAACTTTGCAACAGCACAAGGCTATGTGTCAAGAAGATGCTGGGTAATGTAATTGAAGCGACTATCTTAACAGGAAAGGGAGAGGGCGAAACAGTTTTTATCCCACGGATACCACTCATTCCGACGGATCTCCCTTTTAACTTTAAGAGATTGCAATTTCCAGTGAGACTTGCATTCTTGAAAGAAAAACACAAAATACAGCTTTTTGCACTTCTCTTCTTGGGAAAAAATGAAATATGTGAAAAAACACCCCTGCTTATGTTGAATCTCAGAGTCAACAGGATGGATGCTGCACCTGCAAGCTGATGGTGATGATAAAATCAATCAACAGTGTTTATATACCGCTTTTCAACACAAAGTTCACAAAGTGGTTCCTAAAGAGTGTCCAGAATACTGCGCAACTCCAAATCATGGGACATGACACTTGCTGGAACATATTGGCATGGTCCACTAGGTGGTTGCTGTCATGTGTGATGACAGCTTGTGGTATAGAACAGTGTTATTCAAACTGTGGGTTGGGACCCACTTGGTGGGTCGCAACCTGATGTCAGATGGTTCACGGAAAGCTGGGAGCAGCCATCTTGGAAGCTGCAGACCTGACTCTTGTTATATTCCTTTTGTGAGTATGAACAATTTGAATTTTCAAGTGAAGTTTTTTTTTAAACAATTTGTTTTTAGTTCAGTACTTTTATATAATATTTTGTCCTAATCTTGCCTTCTGTCAGGGATGTTTCATGGTTGGTACAATTGCTGAAGTCCAAGAAGGCCAGTTTGCATTTCAGGAGTGTCATTTTATTATTATTTTAATTAATTATTTATTTTTTATCCCGCCTTTCTGCCCCATGGGCACCCAAGGCGGCTTACAACATTAAAATCATCACTTTAAAAACCACAAATATAACAATTAAAACAATGTTAAAAACAATATTAAAACAGTTAAAAGTTTAAAACAAGCAAGCCCCGTGGATCCTTTAAAATATAAAATGAAGAATGTAAAATGCCAGCCAGCCTGTCAACAATTGAAGGCTTGTTTAAATAAAAAAGAGGGAGTAGTTCTTAATTCTAAGGGTATTCAAAAGTTGTGGGGACACCACCAAGAAGGCCCTATTCCTGGCCGCCACCCCGCTCACCTCTCTGGTGGCGGCACAGTCAGAAGGGCCCCCCCCCCCAGATGACCTAAGAATACAGGTAGGATTATATGGAAGGAGGTGGTCCCTCAAATACCCCGGACCCGAGCCGCAATGTCAACACTTCCTGCTTGATGATGTCACTTTGTGCCACAACATCACGTCCAGGTTAATGACATCACTTCTGGTGGGTCCCGACACGAGTGCCATTCTATAAAGTGGGTTCCAGTCTAAAAAGTTTGGATGCCACTGGTGTAGAACTTCCCAACAGGAGCACTGAAAAATGACTTAGTCAAAGTATTAACTACCGTTGCCAGTCATCAAGCTCACTTGCCCATTTGGTTTACCAAATAAAAAGTACAGTATCTTCAGGAATAATCATCACAAATATATCATGGGGGACAGGTATTTTTTATAACACAGCAGGGAAACAGTTTAGGGTTGGTCTTCTACCTTTTAGTCTGTTTCATCAGTATGATGGAATGGGAATGTTGGAGTTGTCTGCAGAATTTTCCCCCCCTTCAGTTGAGCCTCATTCCTTTCTCAGCAGCAGCAAGTATAAAGACCTCTGGACGTTTGCAGACAGCTGCTAAAGGACAGTGCCTAAGGGCATCCTCTCTGGCAAGCACTGACGTGAACTCTGGAGGCTTTAATTAAAGCAGGGTACTGCTAGAGAAATGCGATGACACGCAACAGCGCGTCCTCGGGGTTGCCCTGCCCCCGCAGCAGAGCAGGACAAGACTTGTGGGCTTTATTGCCGGCTGGGAGGGGCAGAGCAAGCGCTCCATG
The DNA here is from genome assembly GCA_029204185.1 of Lerista edwardsae. Classification (NCBI taxonomy): domain Eukaryota; kingdom Metazoa; phylum Chordata; class Lepidosauria; order Squamata; family Scincidae; genus Lerista; species Lerista edwardsae. The sequence continues at coordinate 13,200,595 of JAJKFI010000014.1, forward strand.
ACTGCGCTTGCTCCACCTTCCTGTCAGTTGGACCCTGACCAGCAATCTGACAGGGAGCTCCGTGAGCACGTTCCGTGGCTTGTTTGGGGCCTGCACGCACTCCGGTTGCTCCTGTTGGGCTGTTGGCTGTGGGGGTGGGTGAATCGCTGCGGTGAATCGCTGCGATTGCTTCCCCTCGCATCTCTTTGCTGGCGGTTGGTTGGGGCTACTGCCTGGTAGCCAAACACGCTTTAGCAGTGGCGAATTGCGGGAGTGGGAGTTTTGGTGCTGCGGAGAGAGCAGGCGGCTGCTCCGCTCTCTCGGACAGCGTTGTTAAAGGGTACCTTACCTTTGGGGTGGGGCGTTAGTGTTTGGCGTTCTCCTAGGGTGGTGACCAGGAGCGGTTGGTGCGCCTCATGGTGCCAGCCAGTCGTCTTCACATTGCGGTGGCATTTTGTTTATTTGGAGGCTCTGGGAAGCTGCAGAGGAGGGGCTTCAGCGATTTATTATTATTATTATTATTATTATTATTATTATTATTATTATTATT
>JAJKFI010000014.1:13201133-13225955 GCA_029204185.1 Lerista edwardsae
TTATTATTATTATTATTATTATTATTATTATTATTATTATTATTATTTATTGGATTTCTATCCCGCCTTTTTGCCCGAAGGCACCCAAGGCGGCATTACAACATGCAAATATAAAATTTAACATTAAAAAGCAATTAAAAAACAATATTAAAACAATACAGTAAAACCAAAATTAAAACAAAGCAATAGAATTTAAAAACAACAAGCCCTGTGGATCATTAGGTATAAAATATAACAAACCAGCCAGCCAGCCAGCTTTTAAAGGGATGTTGTTGTGCTGCTCAGGTTGTTGCCGGGATTGACGCCTCTTCCTTCCTGGTTCTTCGGCTGGCCAGTGGAGTGCATTTCACAGTTTGAGGGGGGACCCATCAGGGTCCTTGTATCTTTAAAAAAAAAAACCAGTGTAAAAGGGCGGAAGCCTGTCTCTCTTTGTTGGAAGGGAGGCTGGTTTGCTGTGTGGGCTGTGCTTTCAGTACTTGCTGTTGTAGTGCTGACCGTGCCTAAGAAGGGACAGAAAAAAGGAGGGAAAGCCCCCAAGCGCCCCGCTCCAGTGGCTGCTGGGACACCTTCATCCTCTGAGTTGAGTGTCTCTGAATTCAGGGCCCTTATGGCTCGGTTGGAGGACAGATTAAAAAGCCACATGGCAGGCTGGGCGGGGGGATGGTGGGGAGGCCTCGAGCTCAACCATGCCGTTGCGACGCTCTAGTTGGCAGGGGTGGGGGAGTAAACTTTATTGGGTCTTATCTTCCCGGATGGCTGTGCATGAGGGTGCTAAGGCCGCTAGCAGAGGGGCGACCAGAGCTTCTCCAGGGGATGTCATTCTGACACAAGGCTTGTGTCTTCTCCTGGTACAGGCTCCTCTGCCTCACGGACACCCACAGCTGTGGATCCCGCTGCAAGTGAGGTACTTTCTGAAGACTATTTTTCTTATGCTGTAGTTTGGGATGAGCAGGAAGGGGGTGTGTAAGTCTGTTCCCGTGGTAGGGCCTTCCCTTGATTCTTGGGCTCAGGGGTGGCCTACTGGACAGGGGGCCACGATGTCAGGGTCTCCCATGGGTTGGTACCCATGGCCTCTGTCTGGTAATGGGGTGCCCCTGCTGTTGCCTTTGCCCATGGGGGCTGGGGCTGGATGGCCTTCATCGGGTGCCCGCTTTTGTGTGCAGGCTTATGCCGCACTGCTTGGGTATTAGGGGCCTTTGGGCCTCTCCTTGCCTCAGTGCTCTTTGGTGGGGGCTGGGGATAGACCCCCAGCTTCCTACGGACCTATCGCTTTGCCGCTTGGGGGCATTTGGCCTTCTCAGTGAAGGAAAAGATATGAAGTGGGGAATGTGTGGATATTTTCTCCTTATTGCACACTGAGCCGAAGCTCACCCCTTGCATGGGTGACCTCGTTAAAGATCAGGAGCAAGTGCGTAAGCGTAACATTGACAAGAACTTCACAAATTGGATATATGGGTACAGTATCTGCATGGCTGTGTTTTTGCAGGTACAGCCTGCAAAAGCACCCGCTCTTATTAAATACATGTACATCATACATAGAGCTTTCCGGGAGCATTCTGGCCCTGCTTGGCTTAATTATGATGACCATTTTTGCCTACGGACGAGTCAGGGACCCACATTGTATTGGCGGATCCACCAGTGGGAATTTTGGGTTCAGCTGGTGGTGCCAACAAAGTCAAATGGTAGGGATAGGGCTAACAGTGACCACGTGATTGCCAGGAATGCTGTTTTGCCTCAGTGTAATCTGGCAATCTCTTCCACCCTTCAGCTCCTAGAACATGTTAAGAATTTAATTGTAAGGGTCTCGTGGCAAGTCCAATTGCCCCTTTTCCCATGCCTATGTGCTTTGCGGGGCTAAGCATGCAGTCTCAGCCTGCCCCAAACTTGCAACTTATCGATCAGGAGGTCGATTTCAGGGTGGGGGCAGAAGAGGTGGGGGTGGGAGACAAACCCCAGCTGCAGCTGGAAAGGGGGCCAACGCCGATTAGGCTTGGTCCTTTGCTCACCTTGCTTCAGGATTATCACGATAGGGATTCTGCTAAGTATTTAGCGGATGGTTTTTCGGATTCTAGACCCACGTCCTCCTCTCTCTACCAGGGCAAACAACCTTCGCTCTGTGGTGGGCATGGAGGACATGGTACAAGCAAAGATAGCCAAGGAGGTCAAGGCGGGGCAGGTTGCAGGCCCCTTTTTGGAGCCTCCCCTTCCTAATTTATAGGTGTCTCCTCTTGGAGTTGTGCCTAAGAAGGCACCAGGCGAATTTAGGCTTATTCATCACCTGTCTCCCCTGAACAGGTTATGCATTTTGTTTTACATCTGTCTGATAGGGGAATAGCTTCTCGTTCTTTGGGGGTTTATGTGGGAGCTTTATCATTTTGGGCCAAAGCCCAGGACTGGCCAGATTTGGGCTCTGAATTTATCATAAAAAAGATGCTCGAGGGTTTTTTCCCCCGGCCCCTGATCGAAGGCGACCTATTACACTTGAGATTCTGCGTGGCCTGATGGTTCAATTTTTCCTTATTGCTGAATCTCACTACGAGTCTTCCTTATTTTGGGCTGACTGTATGGTGATGTTTTGGGGGGGGCCTTTCGCCCCAGCGAAGTTTTAGCAGCCTCCGGGAATGATGCTTTGCATAGGGCCTTGTTAATTGGGGATATAGGGTGGCACCAGGACTGTATAATATTATTTCTCCAGCACTCGAAAACTGATCAGAGGGCAGTTGGGCGTAGGGTTACTCTACGAAGGTGTCCCAAATACAGGTTATGCCCTGTAATGGCCTTGGGGCAATTTCTAAACTTAAGGCTGCAATGCGGAGTCCAGCAGATTGCCACTGCCTAAGCTTACAAAGCTGCAGGAGTTGCTGGAAGCCAGCATCCAGGCACACCCAGAGGCAGGGATACTGGAAACCAGCCTTACAAAGAGATCTTATTAGCAGTTTCTGTTGCAAAGGTAGTGCACTGGATTTAGCCAGCACCCTTGTTCTATTCTCCAAAGCAAACGTACTCACAACAAACAAGCAATTAAGCTTGGCAAGCTTCTTATTTTAAAGCAAGACTCATTTGGTTACAAGGCCCAAAGGCAACATAAATGAGAGTTAATGCATAATAAACTAAAAACTTACTACATCTAAACATCTAAACTTACTACATCTTACTGAGAAATAACATTGCTTAACACAGTTGACTTCCTAGCTAGATGTTACCCGTGGATCAGCATAGGAGACAGAAGGAGCAGTTCTTCTCTCCATCTCAGCACTGCATTCACGACATGCCTGGAATAGCCCAAGGAAAGCTGAACATTGAACACGAGCCAAAAGGGGACTTTTATAGCCCTTTGCCTCTCACGTTTTCTCACTCAGGGCTAATTACCTCTTCTGCCTAATAATAGGGAGGTGACTGTTCCCATGAGTTACAGCTGTGGAGGAATCTCTCTCTCTCTCTCTCTCTCTCTCTCTCTCTCTCTCTCTCTCTCTCATATTTATATACCGCTTTTCAATACAAAGTTCACAAAGTGGTTTACAGGCAAATAATATCATTAAAGTTACATGGCTCCCTGTCCCAAAAGGGTTCACAATCTAAAAGCATGGAGAACACCACCAGAAACAACCACAAGAAAGACACTGTGCTGGGGTGAAGAGGAATGTAGAGGGGAGGCAGCTGGTACCATTTGTCCTTGACTTGGGCCTCTTAGAAAACCTCCCCAAAAGTTCCCTCCAAGCTGGCAGACAAGAATTGAAGCACCAAGGTTGTCAATTTGATTTCTAACTGGTCTGTTTTAACTCACCCTTCTAGACAGGCCGAATAAGTTCAAGATGGAGTCAGGCCTAGCAAGATGACATTAGGCCTGTATTTTAAGTTGCTAGTTCTTTACAGGGGGGTTAGGAAGGTTGTTGTGTAATGTTGGCGTCCATCTTAGGCAGCACGACAGGGAACAGCCATGGCCTCATAAGGTGCTTACCCAGATCGGTGAGGCGGCTTACCCCTGGCCAGACCTAGCAAAGGCTACCCTTGGGCTTCGCTGGTGCGGTCACGCCGCCTTGACCCTTAGGATTGGCGATGAGGGACCTAAGCTTGTCTGCGACGAGCTGTGGGTCTGGAGTTAGTTGACACGCCTGCTGATCATCCTGATCACCCAGGGAGGCAGACGGCTAGTGCCATGTTCCCACAGGTCCCGCACACTAGTTAAGTAGTTTGCTCAGCTGCAAGTCAGTGTTGTCGTAAAAGTTAATAAAGTGGCCCTTAACTCCAAGTCTTGTTTCACATGTTTATTGGGGGGTGTAAGGTAAGACTCTGCAAACTCTATATTTTCTTTAGCTTTTAGAGATTTGAAAAATTATGTAAATTTTTAACTTCTACATTGCTGGCTACCGTCTGCCATACATGCACAGAGGGATCCCCATAGAGTGAAGAGACCACCCCCACCCCTGCAGCCTGAGAACTCCTATATCCCCTTCCAGCCCTCTCCTTCCATTCATACAGGGACTCCTGTTGTCTGTAATGTCCTGTTGAATGACCTGCATGCTTACCTAAGAAAGGACAATAAGAAAAAATTGGGGCTTTATTTAGGTCTCAGGGACACTTCCATATGCAGCATGTAGTCTACACTTTTTAATTAACTAGCTTTTTGTTACTCGGCATTGCCTGGGTAACAAAATGATCTTCCAGAATTTGAGTTTTGCACCCGTTCTCGCCCCCTACACTGATGGGGGCTGAACCCAGACTCCAATCGCGTTGGGAGCATCGCCGCTCACCTCGGCGACCCCGGAAACTACAGATTCGACACCGATTTTGGCCATTTTGACCGTTTTCACATGGGGCCCCTGTGCACCCCCACCCCTGGGGGCGCTGGGGGGGCTGACCCCTGCAGTGTTTGTCGGCAGGCGCAAGGCACGCGCATGCCGGGTTTGGTGTGCGTCGCTCCAGGAGTTCCAGCATGGCATGGCGGACATTTTGTTTCGCACCCCTTCTGGCCCCCCACGCTGAGGGGGGGCTGAACCCAGACTCCAACGGAATTGGGAGCGTCACCGCTTGTTTCGGCGACCTCGGAAACTATGGACTCAGCGCCAATTTCGGACGTTTTTGGACGTCTTCACTTGGGGCCCCCTGCACACCCCCACCCCCGGGGGCGCTGGGGGCGCCTGACCCCTGCAGTGTTTGTCACCAGGACGCAAGGCACACGTGTTCCGTGTCTGGTGCCAATCGCTCCAGGTGTTGCAGTGGGGCATGGCAGATGTCTTTTTTTGCACCCCTTCCCACCCCCCATGTTGAGGGGGGGGCCGAACCCAAATTCCCACGGTGTTGGGAGCGTCACTGCTCACCTCAGCGACCCCGGAAGCTACAGATTCAACACCGATTATGGCTGTTTTTGACCCATTTATACAGGGCCCCCTGTGTACCCCCACCTCCAGGGGCGCTGGGGGGCCTAACCCCCGCAGTGTTTGTCGCCAGGCCGCAAGGCACGCGCGTGCCAAGGTTGGTGCGCGTCGCTCCAGGCGTTCCAGCAGGGCATGGCGGATGTTGTGTCTCGCACCCCTTCTCGCCCCCCACACTGAGGGAGGGCGAACCCGGACTCTGACGGTGTTGGGAGTGTCTCCGCTTGCCCTGGCAACCCCGGAAACTACAGATTCGATGCCAATTTTGGCCGTTTTCAACCATCTTCACACGGGGAGCCCCATGTACCCCCACCCCCCGGGGGCGCTAGCAGGGTATGACCCCCGCAGTGTTTGTCGCCAGGCCGCAACATATATGCATGCCAAGTTTCGTGTCGATTGCTCCAGGCGTTGCGGAGCCTATGCGGAACACACACACACACACACACACACACACTTTTTTTTATATATAGATTGTTTGAAGGTGTGTGGAAATTGGTATTTGGGATACTGGGGAAAGGGGTGCAGGGAAGGCACAGAGAATGGGGAAAGAGGTGCCTGCATTTTTGTTGTATTCTGTCTGAACCAAAAGGGGAGGTGGGTGGGTGGGGGCCCACTGACGCTCAATTTACATTGCAGCTGAACATTGCAAGAGGGACAAATTAGTATCCTAAGCTAGGTGATTAGCTTATAACACCCATGACTTCTCTAACCCACTCCTTGATGGGCCTGGACTCCAGGCAAATGGATGAACAGTGTTTCATTCACTCAACTGCCTGAATTTATGCCATTTGACATAATAACCTTTGATTAGTACTATACATGAAGTTTGTCTAACTGCCCCCCCCACTCTGCCCCCAACACCTGAAACCTCATTGACAAGTTTATGTTTTGGATATAAAGGATAATCACCACTATGGACGTAGCAGCGTCCACAGTGGTGATTATCCTTTATATCCAAAACATAAACTATGGCCATAACATAACACTTTTTCTACATCAGTCTGTTGGAGGAGGAGGAGGTCTATGAGGAGAGCTTAAATACATAGCCACAAAATTGAGCAATTTTGAGGAAACCATAAGACCAATTATTATCCAGGAACACACAATGATTTTGTCTTAGTGGGTCATTATCAGAGCAGCAATCAATTGCTGGTAAAGTGGGAGACCAGGCTGCATTTATGCAATACCCTGTCTTAGGCTATGGCTGTGTTCTTTTTTTAGCTGGGGGAATTGCTGGAAGTGAAGTTTCCAGAATGCTACTAGCATGCTTCGAGCACTGTTAATTTAAAAACAACAAAATGGCATCCCCTCACTTCCCCTCATTGATATGAATTGTATGGAGGTCGCCATGTTGTTGCCATTAAGTCCATACACGATGGAGGCTGCCATGTTTTTCACAGGATCCTGTATTTGTTTCAGTGGAAAAATAGGTGGAAGTGATGTCACATGGCAGTGATGCCATCTTTTCTAGCTCCGTGCTCACTGCTAAAAGTTCTAGCATGGGACTTGTGCTAGAATCTAAAAAAAGAACATGACCCAAGCACGCTGGAAGGTAAAAAAAAAGGACAGCTCTCTAATGCTTCTAGTGCTAGAAGCTTAAAAAAAAAAAAAGAACACAGCTTATGATTGCGGGAGAGGACTCTATTGGTGGATAAAAAAAGTAAAAGTTTCCCCATGACCAAATGGTCTAGTCGTGACCGACTGTAGGGGGCAGTGCTCATCTCCGTTTCTAAGCTGAAAAGCTGGCGTTTTGTCCAAGGACAAGTATACGTGGTCATTGGCCAGCATGACTATACGCCAAGGTGCACGGAACACCGTTCCCTTCCCACCAAAGTGGTACTTATTTATCTACTCGCATTTTTACATGCTTTCGAACTGCTAGGTTGGCAGGATTATTGGTGGATAGATATCTGTAATTCATTAAGAAAACAAAGTTCATTTCCATTAGAAGTTCTCTCGGGCATGAATTAAACCTGTAGGTCAGTTTTTACAAGTACAATTATCATACAGCATAATCCTAGACATGTCTATTCCGACATGAGTTTCATTGAATTCAATTGGACTCACCCAGAAAAGTGTGCATAGGACTGTTGCTGATTGTTTTTCACAATCAGTGGTACAGGAATATTATCCTCTAGTCAGGATCCTCTAGTCTAGTAGGTTTCAAGTAAATTTCAGATGGGTTGTGAAGCACCTAGCTATATTGAAAATATGGGAAGATAGGATGCTGGAAAGGGGAGGGTTGTGTGGTTGTTTTGCTTGTGTTAAGGTTGTAAATAAGCTTTTTTTGTTTCTAATTCACTTTGCTATTGAAAAATGACTGAGAAATAACCCAACTCATGGCTGCATTCTCAGGACAGCAGCAGGCTCTGGTGTCACAATGGCAGCACTTCCAACCATGACATCACTTGGTGTGTCCTGCGCAGATTGTCATTCTAAAAAGAGTGTCCCGGCGCTAGAAAGTTACAATCACACAACCCTCCAAGATTGACCTGAAAATTCCAGGATTCCACATCAGTCTGCAAGAGACCACAGAAAACAGTCTTGGAGATTTTGGGGCTTCTTTGTTATATCCTGGTGGGGAATACATTTCAGGACTAGTCTGAGTCAGGGTGAATCAGTCACTTTGACTTTGGGGGGAGTATATTTTTTTCTCTGCAAAGTAAACTTCAACTTCCTTTACTGTTGTATTTAGAATTTGGTGACACCAAAAGTCCCCTGCCAGTTCCTTGGATTATTATTGATGAAACTTTGTCACTGTGCAGACATCTGACCAGAGCCACCACATATCAAAGGCAGGGAAATGTGCATATGTTCTGTAGCATGCACCTTTCTGTTCGATTCTGCAAAGGAAAGATTCATGGTATAAGAGATGAGGAACGTAAGTAAGTGCAGTTAGGGGAGTGGCGTGTCATTCCTTGACCTACATAGGATTCTGCAAAGGGTTTTTATGAAATGTAAATTGTTTCTATTATCTTCTGGGGATTTCAGTCAGTGCAGTCAATAGGAAAAAACCTTCTGTTTTTTCAAACAATCTATGTGTGTTTATAAGAAGAGCAGGAAAAACTTCTTAATGATCTAGATGATGATTAAGATGATCATACTAGATGATCACCAAGCTAGACATTTGGTAGCTGTGTTTGTTTTGTCCTTTTTATTTCTTCCCCTCATCGGCATCTCCCCAAACAGGGTGATTTCTGGTAAAGGTGTTGGATCATTTGCAAGTTACTGTAGAACAGAGAAGCAGTTGCCTGGCAACCAAAAGGTGATGCTACCCAAAGAGTTAAGCTGCATAGTTTGGTGTTTTGTACAGAGTGTGGAGGTGCTGGAACTCTTTGGAAGGTGTGGAGGAAAAAGGATGAGTTGGATTTGTTGTGTTCAAAATGAAAACATCTTTTGACTCAGGACAATGGGCAAAATACAAAGGGGTGTGTGGGGGGGGCACAATCCTAACCTAGAGTTAGGAGGGCACAGTTAGGCCAGCAAAGTTTGGCCGGCAAAAGGGACACCGTAAAGCACGTTTGGACCAAGAGTTAGGGAGGATGGTGTCCATCTGTGTGCTGGCCTCTCTGATTCCTAGAGTGGTCCAAACATACTTTACGGTGTCCCTTGTAAGCATTAATCATCAGGGTTAGCACCTTTTCTTGTCACTTTAAAATGTGCTTTAATATGAGCAGGAAAAATGCGTAGTGTGACCTCTTGATTATTCTGAGCTGAACCATTTAATACTTTCATGAGCGGAGAAAATTGACTCTGATATTTTACCCTGTTGGTTCTTAATGCATTTAAACAGCCTTTTTAAAAGTCAAAAAAAATGGAATGATTGTCTAATGTGGCTGGTTAATTACAGATTTTATAATGGCTTTTGACAATTGCAGATTTAAGGGTAGTTTTGTTCTTTCTCAATAGTCATGTTTGAGGCATCAAAAATAAGCAATTAAAGCATATGATATCTTTACAGAAATTGTCAGAAACATAGTCAACCCTTGACAGCAACACAGTCTGTGTACAAACGTGCTTATCTTCCTATTCATAAGGCATCCCTTCCTCATAAGGGCAAGAACCCTTAAATTAATACCTTGGGAAGGTTTTACAAATAGTGTATTTTCCAATATTTGCAGTGGAATTGTTCTCAGAGCTCCACCTCTATGCTATCACTCACCTCTATGCCATCATCTGAAGGTACTTGGGTGGTGACAGGATCGGGGTTTGTCTTGGTGGTAGTAGTGCCCCACATTTAGAATTCCCTTCCCTGGAAGGCTTGCTTGGCTGCAAACAATGCCTGCCTTGTGCCAATGAATGGCCCCAAATATTATCAGCTCGTGTATATTTATTCTCACTTTTCAACTATTTTTTTGTAGCTCAATAAATTTGTGTCTTCATTCTCTCTATAAAGCAGTGTTATTCAAACTGTGGGTCAGGACCCACTTGGTGGGTCATGACCTGATGTCAGGTGGGTTGTGGAATCCTGGGAGCAGCCGTCTTGGAAACTGCTCACCTTTCCCTTGTTATATTCCTTCTGTGAGTATTAACAGTTTGAATTTTAAGGTGAGGGTTTTTTAAAATTTTGTTTTTAGTTCAGTACTTTTATATCATATTTTGTCCTAATCTTGTTTTCTGTCAGGGATGTTTCATAGTTGTACAATTGCTGCAGTCCAAGAATGCCAATTTGCATTTCAGGATTGTCATTTTATTATGTTACAATGACAGCATTTCCTGCTTGATGATGTCACTTCCTGTCACTTCCTGCCACAACATCCCTTCCAGGTTAATGACATCACTTCCGGTGGGTCCTGACACAACTGCCATTCTAAAAATTGGGTCCCAGTCTAAAAAGTTTGAATACCATTGCTATAAAGTTTTAGTAGGTAACTCTTCACATGTGGAGAAAGAGAAATTACTAGATAACCCAGGAAGGGATTTTGTTTTGTAAGGTTCTCATGGGATCCCAAAAAATTATGCTTCCATTAGCAAATTACAAACTGAAAGTATATGTTTTGATCCAAAGTGGCATGCAGTTACAGGTTCAAACATGTCCCCATCCTATCACTGCTAACAAGTTGCTCCTCAAATTTATTGGAATATTGGGCATAATCACCTATGCAACATGCATTTTCATGCACAGGCTTATGGTTGTTGAAAACCTTTTTAAGATCTTGTCTCTGGTGTCCACCTTTCCTCTTCAGTAGTGTTTTCAGATAAACAATTTTGCTTTACACAGTGACAGTTCAATAGAACTTAAAGTAGACTAGACTGATTTTTTGTTTCATTGCTTTTGGTTTGGACATATTTACTTTGTGCCAGGTCTGCACCAGGCAACAAAATGGTGTGTTCTCCTGGCATCGTCTATTCATTCAGATGAACTTTCACTCCAGTGATCATAGCTATCCTGATAGATTTATCATATATCCACACAGCTCTCCCCTGGCATTCACTTTATATCCCTTGTGATTTCTGAGAAAATGCAAGAAGCAGACCTTGTGTTGGTCAATGTACATTTTATAACACAGAGGTTAAAAAGAGACATAATCCAATGTGGTTTGTTGTTACCAAAGTTTGTTGTGGTGAGCCTTGGATTTCCACACTTCCCACTGCATTTGAGGGGGAAGAATTGTTAATGTTCTGTTTGTAGTTTGTAACAAACTGTGGTCTCTGGTTTAGATGGAGTATGGGAAACTGTTATGTTTGCAGACCACAGTTTATCAGGCTCTGATCCATGGCTTGCCATTACATCTGCATTTGACCAAAGTGTGGTGCCATCTTGTTAATTGCTCACAGATGGTGATTATAAAAGCACAGCTATTTTTGTGAGAAATACTACCATGTAAAGGGCTTGCAGGATGGTGGAAATAGAACTTTGGCCAGTCCTTGACCACAAGGCAAACAGGACATCTAATGCAAAATCTGATGATTGCATTCTGGATTTTCTTTAAAGCAGAAAGCATCTCTGTATGCTTTTTCTTTGAGATGTCCCTGAAATACGCCATTCTTGCTTGACACCAGAAAATTTTGTTTTCCTGTATCTTTGTGCAGCGATTCACAATGCAGCACTTTGCAATCTGCTTTGGAGAGATTATGATAAGAGGTAAGTGGGCAACACTTAAAAAAAAATCAAACTTGCTAGTTCTAAAAAAGCTTAACATTAAGTATGGCAGGGACTTTTGAAAAGCTGTCCACCCACCTGAATCCAAACTTGTTTCTAGATGTCTTTGAAAACCAGAGCAGGAATGATCTGAATATCAATTGGGTTGCTTCCTTCCTCATTCAAACAATGAATTCCATAAATTAGAATGTATGTTAAGGGAATAGGAATGTTTTAAAACTAAAGCATTACAAACCTCATTGAAGGTGCACATGTAACATTTCTCCTTCTCAGTTTCTATTCTGGTGCCTGAAAATGAAGAAAAAAAATCACAACAATACTCAATTTTTAAAGGCCACCATTGAACATACAATTGAATATGTCACTCCTGCACATAGTCAACCCTCCTGGTGTTGGAAGTAGTGGTGATAGATTCCTATATAATACTATAACTCCGTGAGAGGATTTATACGGGCAATGGCCTATAAGACTGGAAGTGAGAACCTTTTTGCCGCCCAGTGTAATTGATCCTCTTTTTGTCCCTTGCTGGCCTGTTGCTTGTGATTACTTACTAGCCTTGGGCAGTCTGTGGCTAGCACTCATGTGGTAGCTGTAAACTGTTTTGAGAGTGTGGTGCTGGGGAGGGGTGAGTTTCTTGCTATTTTCTGCATGTTTCAGTGTCTCCTCTCAGCACAGATTCTTGGCTGATCTACACAAGTACTCATGCATGCTGGGTTTGTAAATGGATATTTTCAAATAAAACCTGCTCAGTTTAAGGGCAGGGATAAAATGCTTGCCCATTCACTCATGTGCCCAACAGCACGGAAATAAGTTAAGGTGTCAGTCTTAATGCCTGTGCCATGTGCACAGCAAGCATGTGCTACAGTCCCTCAAATATTTTGCTTACTTTCAACTTCGCCTCTGTGCAACCACACTCTCCCTTAGTATTTCAGCACATAGATTAATTTCAGCACATAACATAGATAGACCAGTGGTCTGGATCGTAACAAGTTGGAATGTTCTGGGCTTGTGATGCAGTTTAACACATCTGCCTTACCTTGTATATTTAATGTGACCCACCTACAGTACAGCCCTGTATGCTACTATCCGGTAGGAATTTTCACAATAAAATCCTAGCGCCCACTCAATCACTGGTGCAGTGAGGCATGTTGCTCTCAAGGATGTTCCTGACTTCCGCCCCCAGTGGCAGCACTCTGGAGAGCTGCTTGGGCAGTGTGGCTTTGCCATACAGGCGTGCCCGGAGGCCCGAGTGCGCCCCATGGCAGACGCTGAAACCACGCCCCCCCCACGTCGCCCCACCCCCGCGCGTCACTCAGACATGCCTCCCTTACCCTGGAAACGCTCTATTTCCGAGCATAAGGGAAGCATGGGCAGGCGGGAGGGCCGAAAACTGTGCGGTCTCTCCCGGACTGCACGCAATGGTGCCCCGCTGCTGCCCAGTGCCCCATGGCTCGCGCCATGGGGCACTACAGGTAAGATACGCGCTTGTTGCCATATGAAAGGTTGTGATAAGTGCCTCAATGCCTTAGCAAGGACTTAGTTCAGTGATTCCCAAAGTTTCTGGGGCTGCAGTGCCCTCGGAACCTGGAGATGAGTGGTGGTGAAACGCATCATGTGATGATGTCCCCGGCCAGTCATTTCTGGGTTTGAAAGTCTCCAACAAGTGGTAAGAGAGACAGGGCAGGTGGGAGGGCTCTTTGGAGCCTGCAGTTTTCACACACTGCTGCTCTAACCACTGCACTTAGCCTCCTGCTCGTGCTTGTCTCCCTGCCAGTGCAGCGGGTGGTCTGCAGTGTCCCGGCAAGAGCTTCTGGGGTGTAGTGTTGCAATGCACACTTTGGGAACTGCTGGCTTAACTGGTTGTATTTAGAGAACTATCCAGAAGTCAGCCAGTACTGCTCCTCTTGCTGGGCAAAGGGTGTTGGTTTTGCTGACACTAGGGGCCATTTGAGCCATAAGAGAGCAATAGACTCAGGCTTCTACCTCATTTCTTTTATAACCAAAAGAGGCCCAAGTTGTACAACTTCCTCTTTGCGTTTCAACTTGTTCCATGTACTTATATAGGCCTTGTGTGTCACCTGTCTGTTTCTCTTGTCCCATTGTCATCCTGTTGGTAAGAAACTGGACAAGCACCGTGAAACCGTTTCCTGCTTTCTACTTCTTTCAAAGCATTCTGTTTGTCTTTTGGATTTCTGGCTGGATATAGTACACGCTCTCTCTCTCTCTCTCGCTCTCTCTCTCTGGTCATATTATCAGTTTTCTCACTTGACATGCTGTACATTTGCACAGATATTTATGTTTGCTGTGGGAGGCAGGTGTTTCTCTGGCTGCTAATTCATGGCTGCAGTAACTCCCAAACGGTTCCATTGGGAAACACTGTTTCTCCTTTGCAATATTTTGAGCTCTGCTTTCTTGTTATGGTGGAAAATTGGGTGTAGGTATGCCTTTCATTTTAATCAGAAATAATTCATTCTTCTCTGGTTGCTGTATATTGCTGTTGATGTTTTAGGCTTGAGGGACTTTTTTTCGTTTTTGTATAATAAAGATCAAACTCAGGAGTGTGGGTCGAGTACTCCAAGGGTTGAGGAGCGGTCAGTCGTGCATCTTGGATCACAACATTCTGAAAAAGTTCCATTTCTGGAATTTCCAGGTAGTACTAGGAAGGCTACGCTTGAAACTCTGGAAAGCCACTGCAAGTCAATATTGAGCTAGATGGAACAATGGTCTTGCTCCAGAGGTTCTCAAAGTGTGGGTCAAGATTTGCTATTATGTGGGGGTGTTGTTGCATAAAGGTTTATTTTTTCCAAGAGTCTCAGTAACAAAATTTGAGAACCTTTGCTCTAACTCATATGTACACGAAGCTGCCTTTATGCTGAGAGAAACTATTCATCCCACTAGCCCTGTATTGTCTGTTTTGCTTTTATAGTGATTGTTTATCACTGCTGTGTCACACAGGAGACAAAAAATCAGTAACGTCAAATGATTTTTATTCAAATAGTTCATCATTGCAATAAATGCCCTATTCTTCCCCCCTTTTTGCTTATTTTCCTTTTAGGTCATGTCTACCTTTCTAACAGTGCAATCCTAACCTACCCTGGCCGGCCTGTGATGTATTCAGTGTAGGTTAGGAGGCAGCTGGAGGTCACCCTGGGTCACCTCGGATATTTCCCCCTTACAGCAGGGTGAGCCCCAGCCACCCCTTGGAGCAAATTGGGTCTGTGCTAGTGAAATCACTGGTGCAAATCTGAGCAGTCTGGATCAGGGCTGACCAGGCTGGGGCTGGGGGTGAGGGCCCCAGTGCTAAAAGGTTTGAGAACCACTACTTTAGAGGTTCAGCAATCTAAAAATGATATGATTGAAAGGTTAACTTGGTACGCAAGATAAGCAGCTCAGTAAAATATTGCATGACCAAAGCAGCATGATCGTGTTTGTTCTCTCTCTCTCTCTCTCTCTCTCTCTCTCTCTCTCTCTCTCTCTCTCATTCTCTGTGTGTGTGTCACACACACGGCGAGTTTTCATGTGCTAAATTCCTTAGCAATGTGCTGAAGTGACCCTGTAACAAACCATGTTACTCAAGTCTTTGGTTTTATTGTTGAGTTACCATATTTGCTTTGTATGTAGATGTTCCTGCTTTCTAACTGTGGCACTGTTATAGTTTGGCTTGTGCAGTGCTCTGTCAGGGATGGGCCAGATGGAATGCATAAGTAATGCCTTGTGGTGGCAGGAGACTTGTGAGCCCATGCAAGACTTTCAGGGTGCAATCCAAGCACCCGTGTCAGCGCTTTGTCTCTTGGGCCAACGGAGAGCCACCCTTGTGCCAGCCAAACTTGGCTGCCACAAGGGAGGGTGGGCGGATGGGAAGAACTGGGTCGGTGGTGGATGGGCCAGGGAAGATACGGCTGTTAGGCTGCATCCAAGGCCCTGTCGGTATGCCACCCGGCCCCAATTTGGGCCACGTGGCTTCCTTGGTTCTGCGCCTGCTAAATAGCACATAAGTGTGTGCTAAATAGCAGACGCAGATCCGAGGAACCCCATGGGGCAGCCAGAGCCTCCCCTGGGGCAAGAGGATGAATGGGGAGTCTCCCCAGTGTAATTAAGGAGCACTTCATTTGGCGCAGGCATGTCGGCTTCACCAATCCAGTGCAATTTAGGATTGTGCTGTCAGTGAACAGCATATTTGCTGTGGGTGTGCCTTTGGGTATGCCCGGGTAACTACAATTGACTACTGCTAGGTCGGCAACTATAGCTCGAGAGGGCACTTCAGGAAGTAGAAGGAGGGAATGCTGCAGTCATATGTCTGTACAGATCCTGAGACATAAAAATGTCAAACTATTTTAAACTTCAAATCTTGTTATTATTTCCGAAGGTTCCAGGACACAGATCTACTGTACAACAGACTAGATCACCCATTATTTTTTTCCCTTTCCTTTCTTCCTTCTCACAGTCCTTTTGCATGTTTCTAAGCTGAGAAGAAAGCCAAAAGATCGTTTCACAGATGTGTTTTCTGAAAAGTTAAAATCTAGGATTGCCAGATCAACATTTCAGAAAACTAGGTGACCCTTGCTCTGTGTTCCTTCGAATAAGTGACATTCACTAATGGTTTGTGGACCTGAAAGGATCTGGGAAAAAGGACATCTGGCTGTGTTTTTTATTAAAAAACACAAATAATGCAAGCTGCCTCCTTGGAAGAAAAAACTTGAATGCTTAATGTGGGAAAAAGCTTTCCCCCCCATGATTTCAACCGAAATAAAGGATGGGTTCAAATTTTGTAAGAAAATTTTGAATTGTGTGTTGAAAAAAAATATTAGGGCAAAATGCTACATGCAGGAGGTGATTTCATTTTAAAGTCACCACCCTGTTTTCTGCAGGCAAGGCAGTGGGAGAGACGTCCAGGCTTTCTGAGGGAGAGATGTAGCTATAAGCTATTTAGTACTGAACAAATATTGGCTTTCACAGTCTCATGAACCTCTGTCACTGCTTTTGGTTATCACTTTTTATTAAGAGGTGTTCTTAGATGTTTTACAATAAATGGCCGCAGTGTTATGCCAGTCCAGGAGAAATGAAGCTGTTCCTCCTCATCTTCCCCCCCCACCACCACCACCACTGACAAATTCTTATGTGAAACATTTTGCTTTCATTTTTTCCCCACACAATTTTTTATTTGTGGTGTGATGAGAAGTATATAACACATAAGCCAAAAAACATATCTGTGAGTTCCTCTCGGCCTACCCTTCAAAGTGGTCTGAGTCACATTTGCCTACTTGCAAGTAAATGCACACGTGAGACTCAGTTTCACTTTCCATAGGGCTCAGTACACTTTGCTTGACAGCTGCCAGTTGGTCAATTTCGGTTTCAGGACCCACCAACAATCAGGTTGTTACCCATTGGTGGGTCTGAACCCACAGTTTGGGAAACACTGAGTTTACAATATAAGGAAAATAAAGGGAGATACAAAAAGAAAAGCCTTAGGTTAAGGCTTAGATTAGGGATAAAGCAGTTCTTTAAAGACTATATAAAGCCAATAAATAATAAAGGTTATGCATTAGCAGATGTATATGAGTTGGTTGCATATTACTGCTGCTCAAACAACCTGTGTCATCTGCAGTATGAGCCACAGAATGGCTGAATATCAGACGTGCATTACATCTCGCAGACTGAACGTGAAAGAATGGAAGCACATCAGCATTTGTGCTTGTGCTGCCTATTAAAGGTTGTAACACCACTGAGTTCTGTATTACACTATTCCTCACAACAGAATGGACACAACTGCAGGTGTGCAGCGTCGTTCCTAGAGGGGGAGAAATGCTAGGTTTGCAGGAGCCCAGGGTCCTGGGTAAAGCGGCACCTCCCCCTTGCCTTCACAGCCATTCCTGGCAAGAGCTGCAAGTCGCTGTGAAGGGGAGGGGCCGCTTTGCCCAGGCGCTCAGGCTCCTGCAAAACATAGCATGTTGCCCATTCTCTAGGAATGCCACTGCACATCTGCAGTCTACAGCAAGTTTAATATACTGTATAATGGAATGGTTTTGTGGCATGTTATTTAGCTTGGATACTCTCTGCACTGGGATTTGATAATGTCCCAATAACACAACTCATTTTCCAAAAAGAGTTTGATAAATTAATGGATTATAGTTAATCCTCATTATCCACTAGGGTTAGATTCCTGAAAATTCTCGTGGATAGGAAATTTGCAGATAACGAATCATTGATCCAATGGGATGAGGTGCAAAGGGTTCTTTGTTATCAGAAGAATCCAGCAGAGACCCTCAGGAAACCAGCAGAGTGCAGTACGAAGCGCCAAAAGATCTCTGAATGCTGCAGAGACCTTCCAGAGGCTGCAGGAATCTTCAGAATGGCACCTGTGACCGGCAGGGAGCCCTTAAACAGGGCTGGCAGAGGCTTCTGCCAGCCATTTTAAAGGGGTCAGTGCTGGTCACAAGTGCCGTTCTGAAGATCTCTGTAGCCTTTGAAAGGTCCCTGCATAGTGGATAACAAGGACAGAGTTGCAGATAATGAGGAAAGTAGCAATTCTGCCCTTCGCAGATAAGTGCAGTAACAGATAAAGAGACTGACTCTATGTAGGTACCAGTGGTGGACCTCGGGGAGGGGCAAGGGGTGCAAATGCCTGAGGCGCTGGGTTGGGGGAGGTGGCTGCCGCTGCCTGCCCTCCTCCGCCACTGAGTAGGAGTGACCTGGTACAGTTTAAAAGGCGGGGCTGCCTTTTGGAACTGTGCCAAGTCACTCTGAGAAGCAGCCATGGAAGCCACTTGTTGGAGCGTCCCGGCGCACTCGGAAGGGTCGCCCTCCGGTCACTCCGAGAAGCGGCCATAAAGTCACCCCTTACCTGCTGATTGCCCCTGGTGGGTACTAGCTTATCAGGTTAGGGCAATTATCTATTTGGTGAAAAGGCTTGCAAGTTTCATGTTGCGATGCCGTTTTCAGTGTGGTTGCAATGATTTGAATACTCGTTTGTTGCTCTAATAGCAGATATCTGAGGATACAGTGAATATCTATTTGAGTCACTTCTGCTACACTTAGAATATATCTTCGTTTTATAATGCCCTATGTTCTTTACCTTCACTTGTTGACTCTGGACTTCCTACTGTTGGAGACTGCATACTGGAATAGAAGGGTATGGCAAAGCTCCTGTCTTTAACACCACACAAATAATCTGAAAAGCTACTTCATCTCATCAGTGCATTAAAAGTATTTTGCTTCTGTTACAGTATATTAGAGGGTCCCCAAAAGGGTAAAGTTCTGTTCTGTGGTATAAATAAGGAAGTCCCACTTAGTGGGACTTCTGCATGAGCATCACAGAATTGCAGCAAAATGAAAGAACTTGCACATTTCTGTTTGGGAGTAGGGAAGGCAAGTAAGCCATTGTTATGCGAATAATGTAGTCCTTGATGGGAGATGACAGTTATTTAGCATCTGTGTACTCGGGGGATAAAGTAAAATTGATGAATGCATGACTAAATCTAAGACATGCCTTTTAATTTTGCCACGGTAGGGAGTAGGGAAAAGTAAATTAGAAAATGCAGCAGAGAAAGTTGCTGGCAGGCAGTCTTCCCTTCGACCCAGTCCCAGTTGCACAGGAACAGCAAACCTAAGACAAATATAGAAACCCTGAAAACCATCTATTGTGTATTCTATGGAGAAGGATTTGGGCAAAGTGGGAATTCATTTGCTTTCTGGTTTTGGATTGCAAAGGGAGAAAAGAAGGGGCGACCTCAGCACAGTGACACACAGGAACCAACGCCACTGGCTGTGCTCAAAAGGAGCTAAAAATAGCATATTGGATATAAAACCCCTGGAGGTCACATTTTGTCCGTTGCTCTTACTAATTGGACATTCACAGTGAATTTCTTGGCTGCTTGTTAATCAGGGAATCCCCAGAAAGACACTATATGCATTTTGAATGTAAGCCTTTCGGAAATAATTGACCTAGGAATGGCTAAGTGAGTTCCTCCCTCTGTGCACATAAATGCACTCTTTTTGTCTTGTTTACACAAGGCTTTTTTTTACACAAGGTTTTTGCTCCATGGTTTTCAACAGTGGAGTTAAGGTGCAGTGTTGTGTGGGGAACATCAGTCCCAAACTTTAAATGGTAGGTGCATGCTGACAGATAGTTGCATGCCTCTTTTGTGCCAGAAGCAAATGTTCTGGGTGATATGGGAGCATGAGCTGTGGCGGAGGAGGGCGTCGCTAGGATCGTCTAGGGCAGCGATTCTCAAACATTTTTGCACCAGGAGCCACTTTTTTAGAATGACAATTTGTCCAGGACCCACCGGAAGTGATGTCATGGCTGGAAGTGCTGTCATTGTGACACCAGAGCCTGCTGCTTTCCTGAGAAGGCAGCCGTAATTTGGGTTAGTTCTTTGCTATTTTCAGAAAGAAAAAAGCTTATTTACAACCTTGACACCGGCAAAACAGCCACACAGCTCTCTCCCTTTACAGCATCCCACCCTCCCATATTTTCAATACGGCTGCCCTAGGTGCTTCATGACCCATCTGAAATTGGCTCGCGACCCACCGGTGGGTCCCATCCTACAGTTTGGGAACCACTGGTCTAGGGCATTGTCTCCTCTTCTCCAAGAATTAGATAGAGAAAACCAGGTTCATTTTTCTATCGTACATTCAAAACCCACATGGAAGATTCAGAACTCACAGAAGAAAAAGTGAAAAAGGTACTTGGGCATTTGATGGGAAAATATTCATGGATGTCTCACAGATAAGGGAACCTGTGTGGGTTTTGCATTCAAATGTGCAGAAATTCTGTGGAAAATGCTCATTTTCACATGGGTTTCTTTATGCCTGGTCCAGACCTCAGATTCCTACCAAGTGCAAAACGACCTCCTTAGTAAACAAACTGGTTTTGTGTTATGCCTGAACCCAGTCCCTCTGCAGTGTGGATAAGACCCAGCCTGAATGTTTCTAGTTTTGAGTCACTTGCCAAGCTGAATGATGGCAACCTTTACTTTCTTAGTCGACCAGGCAAGACAACAATAGTGACATTTTAATCTGATGAAAGCTCGTTCGAGCCATCATTTCAAAGTAGTGTATAAGCACAGATTTATATTTTGTAGAGAAACCGAAGAGAAGGGAATAATTCTGACTTGGAACAACGTGTCTATATATAACACATGATTCATTTCGCCCACCTCTTCAGTGGAATGTAGCAGCAGTCTACTGGCTTGCTGTAATAACAGTCATGCGTTGAGGCCTGGTAGTGAAGAATTTCATATATGTTGGAGGCAGTGGAGAAACAGGCAGATTGACTATAATGGACATTCAATTAACATTTGGGGGCATTAATACATTGCCTACCAGTCATAAAGAGCTATGCTTACAAATGCAGAACATATACAATCTGCATGCATATTAGTTTTATGCCAGTTTTCCTGTCTTAGTATCCTGCAAGGAATTTTGTGACCTGAATGTTCTGCAGAGGTTCTGAGAATTTTTTTTAAAGCCCCAAAGTTCCATCCACCACCCCTCCCCCAAGAATTAAGGGGAATGACTGTTAACTAGTCCATTTACCATGCAGTTGTTAGTGTGTCGGACATGGAGCAGGAAGAAGCAGGTTCAGATTCCTACTCAGCCATGAAGCTCACTAGGTGACACTGAAGCTATTGTCTTTCAGCTTAACTTGCTTCACAGGGTGGTTGTGAGGATAAAATGGTTTGGAGGTTGCGTTGAGGGAGAACCTGACCTGACCTTGACATCTCTGGGGGTCCCGTTCAAAAATGAAATCCTCAGTGGGGGTTGGCATCCCCACTTGGGTGGTCTGAAAGCTTTTGAAGGTGCATGGCCTCTCCAAACTTCTGAAGGCCCCCAGAAGGTCTTAGTAGCCCATGTCCAAGGCTTCTGGCTTCCAAGGGCCTTAAACCACCTCCCAGGTGTGACCAGAAGACTCATGCAGAGAGGATGGCATTGCAATCAGGCTTTCCCCCACATCTATTCACATTCATTGCACACTCCTGCATATATTTGTGGTGACAGGACCGATGAACACATAGATCAGGAAGCAGAGCCTGTTCCCCTGCCAACACATGTTGATTGAATTAACGTATAGAAAAATTTCCTGGTGTGCAGAAGAAAAAGATTGCAGTGCACTATGGGACAGGTGAAGTAATTGAGGGTCTTTCCCCCCTCCCCATTCTGAGAAGCTTTCAATAGACTTGACCGTACCCTCAAAGTGAGAAATGAACACCGTGACTCTTGCCTAGAATAGAAACCCTTTCTAATTGTGTTTTCCTTTTGTTGGGGAGATAAAATCTCCTAGTACTCACCGGGGATGACTTGGTTACCTGGCTGCTTTGTCACCAGTGGCAAAAAGCTGAATGCAACACAGTCATCTGGGGTACATAAATCTCCTTTTCTGACCGCTTCTGCCATGCATTGCTGGAATGCCATTGTTCTTTCTCTGTTCGTCTCTTGTTCTGAACATCTGCTGGAAGGGAAAAGCATGTTACTCCTGAGTTATTGGCTGCCATGTGTAAAGAGTCCTGTTTGCCTCCCTGCTTCCAGCACAGCCAGCCTACAACTAGATCTTGATGGGTCTGAAATGTTGCAAGCGAGGTTTCAGTTTGCTGCCCTGTGGCTTCGTTTGAATCCCAGTGAGTTTCTCTGTCAATTCAATTGCCAGGGCTTCATTTCTAGAAAGATTTATTGGTTGCATGTTGTGATGAAGCACAGAGTTTTCAAAAGATTTTGCTGGTTCTGACTTTCCGTTTCCCAGTTTTGGATGTCCAGGAGTGAGGGCATGCCCCCAAACACAGCAAGAATCCTAAGGGTCTTACTCAAGTTTCCTTAATGAGAATGAGTGACCTCTTGGCACTCTTTATTTACCCTATTCTGCTTTCCATCAGGCTGGTTAAAATTGCTAAGAAGATGGATTTCCTTCCATTTCCTTCTACTTTCCTTCAGTGTGTATCTGTATGGGAGAGGGGAAGTCTGCTCTGTGTTGGGGCCAATTCACAAATGAATACACATTACTGGGTAACAGAATGCAATCTTGGGGCTTTTGCTGAGATGTCCCTCCTCAGATACAGGGCTTAGAAGCTAAGAACGTGATCTGCCTTAGCTGATCTGAGTTGGTAAATGGTATGCCAGAATAGTTGATCATCAGGTGCTCTGCATCAGGTCCTATCAGTAGCTGAGATACATTGGGGATGTGAGTGAAGGTCGTCTTGGTAGTGGGACTGAGATTGTGATGCTCCCTTCCCAAGGATGTCCATGTGACTCAGAGCACAATCCTAACCTGGAGTTAGGCCAGCACAGTTTGGCTGGCACAAAGGACACCGTAAAGTATGTTTGGACCACGCTTGGAGTCAGAGGGGCCAGAACACAGATGCACACCATCCTCCCTGACTTCGAGAGTAGTCCAAACACGTTTTATGGTGGCCCTTGTGCCAGCCAAACTTTGCAGGCCTAATTGTGCCGGCCTACCTCCAGATTAGGATTGCGCTCTCAGTCACTGCCCATGTTTTAGAGGATGGTGAAAAACTCATTGTTGTGTTTTGGTTTTCCACTAATATATAAATGATATATTTTTCTGATTCTTGGTTGGTTGATGTGTTTTATTTTGATTTTTTAAAATGTATGATTGGTTATTTCTATTCTAGAAGGAATAGGCTAGAAATGGTTTCAATAAGAAGAAGAAACATCAGTTACGGTAGACTGCAGCAGAGGGAAGAGGTTTGCAAGCTGGTTGGTTCTTTCAGTGTTTGATGCTTGCATGTGTTTTTGGCTTGCACAGTCATAGTAACTTGAGTCAGGAGAAAGGAAGGTAAAGCTAGTGGTTCCAACAGTTCTCTCATTGGGCAGCTAGTATGCTTTTCGAATGGGATTTGTGCCAATCTATATGGCAGTTTGGAGAGACTTGGGTTCTATTTTAGGATATTCTGCTTTAATCCATCAGAGTAATAAAATCAATAGAGAAATGTAAAATCAGTGGTGACAATGAAGTGTGTCAGTGGCTACTCTATCGTTGAATAATCTCTTGTAAACTACTTGTGTGATGCCCCATCATTTTTTTTTTTAATGAACTGTTGTCCCTCTAGTGCTGGGGTGAGAGTTCACATGGGTAGGTTCTACCTTCTTCCTGGCATGTGAGAGATTATTTTTTTCTCTTTCAGTGTGTTATTTCAGTGTGTTTCACCTACCTTTTTTATGAGATTAATTCAAGGAAGCAAAAGCTAAAACAATAGCAGAATTAAAGTATTACACAGGCCTGAGAAATTGAGGGCAGGAAAAACTTGGTGGTTTTATATGAATTTGGGGAGCTGGTTTTAAAAAATTGTATTTTCCCCCTATCTGTCGCTTCTAGGGTACAACCCAAACCCTGGATTGGGCCTGCACAAGTCTCTTGCTGCACAAGCCAATGCTGTGAAGTGCATTTGCTCTCTAGGAGGGTAGGCCAGCACATGGAACTGCGCTGGCTCACGCATGTCCCGGGCCCAACAGCAGCCTTATATGACCGGTTGAGCTCAGCTGGCGCAGGAGTGTGGGGGAAAGGCGGGCCTGTGGGCAGACTGGCCTGGGGAGGGGGTGGTGCCAGGATAATAATAATACTTGTATTTATATACCGCCTTTCTTAAGATCACTAGATTTCTCTAATGACTGTAACTCAAGGCGGTTTACGTAGGCAGACTTTTATTCACAAACCCGAAGGTTTTTACAATTACAGAAATGTTCTATCTTTCAAGAACAACACTCATACAGATGGATCTTTCTGGATTTAGCCTTCTTTCTTAGCCGCCCGTCTGTCTTCTGCTGGCTGATAAGAGGCTTCCCTGCTCCCCCAGAGACGCAGCTGACCAGCACACTCCCCCTCACACGAGGCAGCCGGAACTCAGCTTTTAATCAGCCGCAGTTTTGCAAGGTCTGCCGCTCACAGAGACTTCCGGTAGTCTCGAGCTCACGACCTTCGGATCTTCAGCTGTTATCTTCGGGCAAACCAGGGGGTGGCCCTGCCCATGCAGTAAGATAGGGACGACGTGAGACCAGAGGGGGCGGGCTTAGCGGCCATGTTTTTATACTCAAAATGCTGATTCCAAGCATTTCACATTGCTTTGCGCGTAGTAAAAACTTACGAAAATAAAACCGTGTGATCGTGGAGTTCCGTATGCAGAACACGTAGGCATGATTAACAAGGTTGATATTAACTTTTACACACGGGCAGGGAGATTTTGATTCGTGAATTCGCGGCAATCCTCCTTCGCGGCAATCCTCCGAGTCAGCCATATTGTTAGACCCATGGAGTTGCGTCGGCCATATTGTTTGACCAGACCACGTGACCAGACCACGGACCAGACAATGGCGTCGGCCATATTGTTTGACCAGACC
>JAJKFI010000014.1:13225965-13259493 GCA_029204185.1 Lerista edwardsae
AGACCACGGACCAGACAATGGCGTCGGCCATATTGTTTGACCAGACCGGAAGTTTCAAGAATATGATGTCATTTCTTCTCCTGTGTATTATAACCCCATGGGGCAAACGGAGGCATTAACCCTCTCGGCTAAATTTTCTGATCTGACGCTTGGGCTCCATCCTAACCCCTGTCCTGGATGGACCCACCCCAACCCACGCTGTTCAGATTTGCGCTGCTGATTTTGGAAGCACGGATCCAAATTAGCCCCATTTGGGCGGCTGCTGTACTACAGAGGGTTGCCTAGAAACTATTACAGCATTGCTTTAACTAGCTCAGAACGTTGCAGTGGTAAATAGATCTGTCATGAATGTTCTCTGCGCATGTCTCCTGGTTGTTTTTGTTTGTTTAAAGTAGGAGCTTGGGCAAAAAAAGGCTCAGGGATTTGTAAAGCTCACTTATATATTCCCCAGGCTTGGGAACTTCCCTGAGCTGTTTCCTGTGGGCTGGTATATCAAAGCTTGCTCAATTCCTTGGAGCCTTTAAAAATCATCATTTGGGGACTTCTGCACAGCTCTGTCTGAGCTTCCATTAGTGTCCAAGGCACAGCTACAAAGCAAAGGAGCACATGGGATTTTTGTGCGATCAGCTTTCCTTGGCAAAGGGTTCTTCACCAAGCATGCAATATTTGACCCCAAAATGAAAGCTCATGAAAATTTAGTGCAACTGTTTCACCCAATGGCTTTTAAGATGTGGTAGGTAATACAGAAAGTCTGTCTTGTGGATGAAAAAAACTCTCAAAGCACATTAGTAAGTGTTTACTGAGCTCTTGAGGGCTCAGTTTTGATCCTAAATGTTCTGGAAGACTTAAAGAACAATCCTATAAATATGTATTCAGAAGGAAGTCCCATTGTATGCAGTGGGGCTTACTCACAGATAAGGAGGAAAATGAGTGAAGCCTTAGGGCTTTGCACAGCACCATCATGACATGTTTCCATGCGGGAAGGGGAGAGATCCTTAGCAAGGTTCAAAGCACTGCTTTTTGCATGGTTGAAGATTAAACTGTGCAAAAACGGAGGGGGCACTAGAAGATATTTTTGTGGTTCCTTTTTTATACTTCATAATACAGTACACATATTGGAATCAGCAACACAAGTCAAATTTAACAACCTTTTTTTAAGCAAAGGAACTTGTGATATTGTGGTCAATGTCAATTACTAATTAAGCATTTAATTGTTTATAAAATAGACACAGCTGGATCTTATTAATGGCTACTTGGAAGTAGGTCTGCTGTATTCCATAGTACTTGCTCCCCAATGTGTTTAAATTGTAGGCTTTGGGCCAAAGGAGAGGTGAGTGACACAGGGAAACCAGATGTGAAATAGGGGCGTGAAACAAATGCAGTGGAACCGGCTGTTTAAGTTAAATGTGGTGATCAGAAATTATTTGTGACTTTTGCATGTGAAGTAGCTCAAGCTACTCTGGATGTTACCCGATGTTTATCAACAGAATCTTGTAAAATTTTAACTTGGAGGCTATGAAAGAGTAAATAGCAGGTAACCGGAACAACATAGTGGAAAAGTGTTGTTGTTTTTAAAAAAATGAGCACAAAAGTGGTTTTCAGTTTTTGCTTTTTTTTAAATGGAGATTGCTGTTGCATGTATTTATCTCATTACAGTGCTTTGGAACCTGTTTTTTATTTTTGTTTTGTTTGTGTGGAAATCAATTCTATCTTCCATCAAAAGGATAATTTCAATCAGAACTGCTTTAAAAATGGAATAAATCCTTAGCCGCCTGAATTTAATATTTTTTTTACTTATTCCTACCTGCAGAATTACACCTATGAGACAGAGGAACACTAACAAAAATGAACCCCTTCAAAAATGACCTCACTGGCTGAAAATGCATGTGAGCATTTTATGTCTTCAGTGCTGCAAAAGGGTACCTGTGCAACACACTAACCCACAAAAAAGTTAGGCCTCTTCAGAAGAAATTGCTTAGTTCAAAATTTTAGGAGAAAAAATTCTTGCCACAGTTGTTGTTGTTGTTGTTAAGAATATTTATATACTGTTTTTAACCAAAAAAAAAAGTTCACAAAGTGGTTTATAGAGAAAATTAAATAATGCAAAATCAAAACAAAAAGTAACCACCTCTTCAAAAATAATTCCTTCACTCCTCACTATTTGTTGTTTTAATACTTTTTTGCAGCTGGCATTGCAGAAAGACAGCTAGAGCAGCCCCTGTGTTTCTTTTCAGTAACACGGAACCCCCAAATACAGCAATTTGGATAAGATTTTGGAAGGATTTTTAGATTTTTCTTATGTTGTAGCTACGTATCAAGTTTGCTTAGATTTGCGCCCCGTTAGGTCAGACTGCACAAGGCACTGAAGTGTGTCGTTACATAGTTACAGCCTTATGTAGGAGTTGGGCAGAGCTGTCGTTTTGATTGGCACTGCAGTAGGGAGATAAGAGAGCACTGAACTGAACCCTTAACCCCCACATTGTTTTTCTGCTAGAATCACTTCTGAGAAATACAATAAAAGCAGTGGTGCAATTCAAATGAATTAACAACCGGTTCTATGACGTCATAGCCGGAGCCAAAAAAACCCCGAAGCCAGCCGGGGTAAGCGAGTGTGCGGAGCCCGGCCATTTAACAACCAGTTCTATAGAACCTGGGCGAACCCCTTGAATTTCACTACTGAATAAAACTACTACTAGTGTAGCAGATCCAGATCCCCTTCAGGATTGGCCTTTGCATATATTATCATATATTATATATTATCATATATATGGATATACTATCATATTGGAACAGTGGCCACCTAGAAGCAGATTTCTAAGTCAATTGTGGTATGGTCAGTCTGTGTATGGTCAGTCTGTGTGGTATGCTGTCCAAGTGCTGCTCTCCATATGCCAGCAAATTTGGAAAACCCAACAGTGGCCACAAGACTGGAAAAGATCAGTTTACATTCCAATCCCAAAGAAGGGCAATGCCAAAGATTGCTCGAATTACCGCACCATTGCACTCATTTCACATGCTATCAAGGTCATGCTCAAAATCCTACAAGCTCTGCTTCAGCAGTATGTGAATCGAGAACTACCAGATGTACAAGCTGGTTTCCGAAGAGGCAGAGGAACTAGAGATCAAATTGCCAACCTTCGCTGGATCATGGAGAAAGCAAGAGAGTTCCAGAAAAACATCTACCTCTGCTTCATTGATTATGCTAAAGCCTTTGATTGTGTGGATCACAACAAACTGTGGCAAGTTCTTGAAGAGATGGGAGTTCCAGACCACCTGATCTGCCTTCTGAGAAACCTTTATGCGGGTCAGGAAGCAACAGTTAGAACTGGACATGGAACAACCGACTGGTTTAAAATTGGGAAAGGAGTACGACAAGGCTGTATATTGTCACCCTGCTTATTTAACTTATACGCAGAGTACATCATGAGGAAGGCAGGGCTGGATGACTCACAAGCTGGAATCAAGATTGCTGGGAGAAACATCAACAACCTCAGATATGCAGACGATACCACTCTACTGGCAGAAAGTGAGGAAGACCTAAAGAACCTTTTGATGAGGGTGAAAGAGGAAAGTGCCAAAATTGGTTTGAAGCTCAACATTAAAAAGACTAAGATCATGGCAACCATTCCCATCACTTCCTGGCAAATAGAAGGGGAAGAAATGGAAGCAGTGACAGACTTTATTTTCCTGGGCTCCAAGATCACCGCAGATGGTGACTGCAGCCATGACATTAAAAGACGTTTACTTCTTGGGAAGAAAGCTATGGTGAACCTAGATAGCTTAATCAAAAGCCGAGACATCACCCTGCCAACAAAGGTTCGCATAGTCAAAGCGATGGTTTTCCCAGTAGCCATGTATGGCTGTGAGAGCTGGACCATAAGAAAGGCAGAGCGTCGAAGAATCGATGCTTTTGAATTATGGTGTTGGAGAAGACTCTTGAGAGTCCCCTGGACTGCAAAGAGATCCAATCGGTCAATTCTCCAGGAAGTCAAGCCTGATTGCTCCCTGGAAGGACAAATCCTGAAGCTGAAGCTCAAATACTTTGGCCACCTGATGAGAAGAGAGGACTCTTTGGAAAAGACCCTCATGCTGGGAAAGATTGAAGGCAAAAGGAGAAGGGGGCGACAGAGGATGAGATGGTTGGATAGTGTCACCGAAGCAATGAATATGAAATTGGGCGAACTCAGGAAGCTAGTGGAGGACAGGGAGGCCTGGCGTGCTGTGGTCCATGGGGTCGCAAAGAGTCGGACACGACTTAGCGACTGAACAACAGTCTTGTAATATTTAGGGTTGTGTTCCTCCCTTTCAATTACACTCATTTGGAGCTGGGGTTGAAAGTGCCCCTACCTGTTAACATCTGTTCTGTGATTGCCTCTCTGCATTTCCACCCTTAGAAGGGTGCTTGCCCTAGACAAGATTTTACAAGGAGGGAAAAAATACTTGTCCATTAGCTAATTGGCAAGCATAAGAATCAATCCACAGCTAATGGAACAAACTGCACTCTTCAGACAGATAACAAATATCTTTCCTGGAGACTTTTAGAGGACATTAGCCTGACAACCCAGCTGTCAAATATCCTTCCATCTCTCTCTCTCTCTCTCCCCCTCCCTCCCAATCATGCATGCTAAAATGCATGAGCCAAATGCATCTTTGGCTTCCTTTCAGTGTATTTCCTAGGTCAAATGCAACTAGATTCTCACTTGGCTAGTGCTGCTCTTTTGCAAAAAGCCTGCATGTGGTCTATGCATTATCATGCATGCATGCTAGTTGAAGTAAATGTCCAGAACAGGAGAGCCATGACCAATCATGTGGATTATGACTTTTTGGCATGTGGATGTGAAACAAAAAAGGTACATGTGGAATAGTCACTTGGGACAGTCTGTAGTCTGACAGTTTCATGTTTGAATGAGTCACTCATGGATATGTATACAAGTGACAGGTTCATTGTGCCCTGGACATTGTGGCTCTGCCAGTTGCACCCCAGTCACTGATGTCCCCAGACATTTGACCTTTTTTTTTGTATTGAGGACATTTGTGTCCTAATATAGGTGAGACCTTGGTATCCACAAGGTCTCCACAAGGTCTCCACAAGGATTCTGTTCCAGAACCCCCGCTGATACTTAAATCTGTGGATACTGAGGTCCCTATTTAAATGCATTAAAGTGGGACCTCGGCACCTGCAAATCTGGCATTCATGGATTTGATTTTTGCTGAAGCCGGAGGATACTGAGGTCCCCATTTAAATGCTTTCTAAAAGAAAAAAAGCACCAAAATATATTTTACTACTTTTGCACAGTCAAACTACATCGTTTCCTGGGCTTTAGAACTATGCTTGGCCCTAAAAGATCCACTTCTGGGTTTGCCCCAAAAAGCATCAGTTTAGATGTGTTATGCTGCATTTAGCCACTAGATGGGGCCGAATGCAATCTGATGTATGATGATAATTGCATTCCATTTCAGCCTGCCCCATCTAGTGACTGAATGACGTATAGCGCATCTGTATCAATGCATTCTAAGGCAAACCCAGAAGTGGATCTTTTAAGGATAAAAATAGCTCTAAAGCCTGGAAAATGGTGTGGTTTGACTGCACAAAGGTAGGAAAAGAGATTTTGGCACCCTTTTCCTTTTTAAAAACATGTAAAAGGGTATAATTGATATCCGCTGGCATCCACTGTTAAGTCAAATCTGTGGATGCCAGATTTGCAGGTGCCAAGGTCAAACGTTATATTAGATGCAAGTTTTTTATTTTTAAAATGCAAAGGTAGAGTTAGGACAGAAATAGGTGATTTTGTGTATGTAACATGAGCTTTGTTGCTCAGTTATAGTGGAATGCAAATAACCAGAATGTAAAAAACCCTGGACATAAATATCCAGGGAAACCAATGATTGGGATGCATTTATCCAGGATAAATTGTCCAGGATGTCAATACCCTAGTACCATGTATACATGTGCATATACTGTATGCAAGCATGCATACTGTATTGTTCCATCTAGAAGTTTGAAAACACAATTTCTCTGTAAAACTGCTGTTGGCTCATTATTTAATAGTAGTAATAAATGAGAACATCTGCCAGGTCCCATTAGCAATGCAGCTGATAAGGTGCTGAATTGCATGCCTGTAAATTTTAAAATTTAAAGATACAGATTTTTTTTTTTTTTGCAAACAAACCAGCAAAAATCATATGCCTGATTCAGTCTTGAAGCTTTTGCCTGAGGATAAAATATCTCTGCTTATAGCAGTGTTCTATTCTGAATGCTTTAAGCCAGGCATTTGAGCTTGCCTGTGCCAAATACACAAAATGTCTTCTCTAGTGTAGTTTTCTTTCTGCAGTTCTGCATGGTCAAGTCAAGCTTCAAACTGAACTGCTGTAACTATCGTAATGTTTAGTTAATCTGATTTTGGGGACAACACGAACTGATTTAACAACCTAGAAATGTTTTGTCATTGGCAACAGGATGAACATTCAGAAAATGCACATAAATTGTATCTCATGGTACAGTCTTTTGGGAGATAGTCAAGTTTGATCAAGATAAAAACACTATCTCATATTGGTATGACTTACTGATATCATTATAAAACCTGTTCTTTATTTCTGGAACGTTTGGAGAACGCTATGTTCAGCTTGTCTAGAAGAACATTTTATGGTAACATCTGGATTGAATAACCATGTCAAACACCAAAGTCAATGCCAACAATATGTGCAAGGTCTGACTGACCTACCTCCTGGCACTAGCCGTGATTCTTCATCAAATTCTCTAGAACAGCGTTTTTCAACCAGGGGTACCACCTGTGCTACATGAGGAAACTCATACAGAAACTCATAGCTGTCAGAAACACATTATGGCACTGGAAAGCCACTGGAGACGATGGCCTCATGGACTCTACTAATGAGGCCTTTGGCCTCATTGTCCTGGGCGTGGCCATCCTGTCAGCCTTGCATTCTTGCATCGTCTCGCTGGACTCTCATAAGGCAGGCATAGCCATGGAGTTATTATCACTGGAGGGAACATGACGTCACATTCTTGAAGCCATGGGTATAAACTGAGATCATCGCCGCGAAGGAGGATTGCCACCGCAGAGTCACGAATCAAAATCTCCCTGCCCGTGTGTAAAAGTTAATCTCAACGTCTTTAATCATGCCTGCGTGTTCTGCATACGGATGCACGAATCGCTGTACGAAAAATGGGATTACTTTGCACAGGTACTTAAAATCATTGTGATTCGTTGCTACAGAAAAATATTACTTCATAAAGTATGCAGCCCTTCACAAACTGAAGTAGATATGAAGAAATAAAATAAAAATAAAAATAATAATATGTAATATTTTTGAAATTCTGCACATTAACATAATTTGTTTTATGGGGGGGTGAGTGTAGAAGTTTAAAAAAATACTCTTAATAGCCTAGAAGTAAAAAAGAATTACTCTCATATTGACAACTACTTGTGTTATACATTGAGAGATTTTAATGTAATTTTCCTACATATTTTTCTAATTTTTGCCCACCCTCCCCTTTTTTTCTTTCCTTCCCATTCACACTTTATTCCTGCTTGTGTAGATTTCAAAAAATGAGTCTGTCAAAACAGTGCAATCCGAGTTTAAATAGACAGCAAGTGGCATTTCGTCCGGTATGTTCAGTAATATAATTACGCGGAATTAAACCTTGGAATTGCATATTAACTCATAATATGGTTACCACTGATGTTTCTACACGATCACACGTTGTTATTTTGGTAAGTTTTTACTTCAGGAGTAAACTATTAAGTCCTAAACATCACACGAAAACCAATCTGAAATGCTTAGCTTGGAATCAGCATTGTTTTGAGTATAATGACGTCGCCGCTAAGCCCGCCCCCTGGCTTCACTTCGTCCGTATTCATCTAACAAGCAGGGCCGGGCCCTGGGCATAGCCTTGCAAGATCTTAAGGCTGACAAGGTGGCCACGCCCAGGACAATGAGGCCAAAGGCCTCATTAGTAGAGGCCATGAGGAACACTGCTGGGACAGAGAGCAAGGCTCTGCCACTGCCACTGGAGGCACCATTAGGCCCCCATAAGTTATTGACCTAGCCCCAGTGCAAAGGACAGGTTCGAGGTTCCAGCCGGGCCCTGTAAGTCATTGAACACAAATATATTGTTTTTCAGAATATGATATGCGGCTCCACTATGAAAAGGTTTAGCCAATCCTTGTGTGTATCAATACACAGAGCTATACTAAGTTCATGATTACACCTGCTACATCTGCCCATTTAAAAAAAATATTATAGCATTCCTTTTAACAGATGGAACAGAAAAATAGCATATCTTTCCATAGCATTTTCATGCTGTATATATATTGTTTAAAAAATAGTTTTATAGAGAGACTTATCCACAAACTGCTATTTAGGTAACTAAAACAGATGGGACAGGTGCAGCTAAGATGAAAAGCAAATTTCAAGACATGTTTATTGATTGGACAGGGTTTGAGGAAGCACTTGTCTCTAACCTCCTGCTTCTACACACAATAAAACTAAGCGTGTGTTCTGATTGAAGATGACAGGATTATGTTCTCCTTCAAAATGAGGAATGTTTTCATTCGTAACCAGCCTTATGACCCTCTGTTCTGGTTTATTCTTACCAGTTTCACCTATTGAGCCTTAATTAACTTCATAAAATCCACAAGAAAATACTGGGCAGCCCAATCCTAAGCCCCAGCTGCACCCAGAGGAACAGTGGCACCAAAATGGCCACCATTGTATCCTGTGAGGCCGGGGCAGGAACGTTTGTTCCCTTACCCTGTGTAAGACCCAGGCAGCCCTAATGGGCCTCCTTGGTTCTGCTTCTCCTCTGCTTCTGCTATTGAGCCTCTGTATTTCCGCCCACTGCAGCTCAGGATCCTTTCCAGTGCCTTCCTTTCCAGTCTTCCTTTTGGCCTTCCCTCCCCCCACTCAATTCCGCCCTTCTCTGCCCTGGGAGGTCTCACTGCTGGCCTGCGGTTACTCTTATGTGTGTACCGCCAGTGCTGGAGTGCCTTATATCACTTTTGTGACACCTGGCAGCAGGTGTAATCGACTGTTGGTGATATCGACAATAGAACTGGCCCAATCCTAACCTATGTTTGGCTGTTTCAGGAGCTCGGAGCAAGGGGACATTTTCCTCTTATCCAGGATAAGCCCCAGCCAGCACAATAAGACTGCTCAGATCTGAACCAGCAAAATCGCTGGCATAAGTCGCACCCTGGATCGGACCTGTGTAACCCAGGGACAGGGGTTAGGATCCGGCCCAATGGCCAGATCCTGACCCTATCCCCTCCTCGGGCTGGCCGACCCATGGGGCTGCCCTCCCTCCGCCATCCCCCCTCTCTGTTCCGCCTCATTTCTGCCTTCCCCTTGCCCTCCCAAGCCCCCGTGCCGGCCAAACACGGCCAGTGCAGCAGCCACTTATGTGGGCAGTTGGATGGCATGGCTGGGTAGGCACGAGTCCCCATGCCAGCCCAGTGCCACTTGCGCTGTTGCGGACATGCCCTACTGCATGTTTGCGACAGCCCTGGACCGACGCAAACCACATGCATCTGCCCAGGAGGTACTCTGGATTGCGCATAATTGAGTAGTCCATCTCTGTGCATGTTCGTATTCCCTATCTAAATAACTGGTCGGGGCCAGTTTATGCATCACGCATATAATAAACCCAGTTTCCTACAGGAAGTACATGTCAATTGGGAGCTGGAGCCACTTTGATGTCTGTACCTATGGGACATCATTTGATATATACAATATTGCTTAGGTGCTTCAAAACCTTCTTAGGTATACATAGTGCTTTTTTTGTAAAAAAAAAAAAAGGGGGGGCAGGAACTCACGTTTAATTGGCACTTGTGTTGGAACCCGCCCACTGGAAGTGACGTCATAGCCGGAAGTGGTTGTTGCTGCTTTAAAAAAAATGAGGTTGTTGCTGTTGTTGAGGTTTAATTTTTTTTTAAAAAAAGACAGTCCTGCATAGAGATCGGGGCTTGGGATGGGGGGAACAGAAAGAAAGAGATAATGAGGTTGTTGCTGCTTTAAAAAACACGCTCCTGCATGGAGATCGGGGCGGGGGAGGGACAGAAAGAAAGTGAGCATGAGGTTGTTGCTCCTTAAAAAAAAACAATTAACAGCTGAGTATCACCACAATCGCGGGGGGGGGGAGATGCGTGCTTTCCCTGGCTTGCCTCTTCACTGCCGCTCTGCTTTGCTTGCAGCTCCGGTCCAATGCGCCGCCGCTCCCCTCGCTGCATCCACGTACTCTAAACTGCAGGCACAGAGCAGTCTGGGGCGCGTTTTGCCGGCCAAAGTGAAAGTCACCCCGTGCTCTGCGGATCGTGCAGAGCCCAAAGCCAGAGCCCCCCCCCAAAAAAAAACCCGGTGCATGCAGACTCCATCCTTTTTTGCACTGGGACGGAGTCTGCACTTAAAATCCCAGATGCCAGTCAGTTTAAGTGCGGCGCTGCAGGGGACTGCATAAAAAGGTGCCGGAACGCTGTTTCGGTGCGTTCTGTTAGAAAAAAAGCCCTGGGTATACATCTAAAGATACATGTTCAAAACAAGAGTCACATGTTGCAGAAATGCTGAAGGTATAGGTGTTTCTATATCAAATCAAGACTCCCCCAATGCCAGATTGATATCAATCAATCAACAGGTACTTATATACCGCTTTTCAACACGAAGTTCACAAAGCGGTTTACAGGCAAATAGTAATAATAAAGTTAAATGGCTCCCTGTCCCAAAAGGGCTCACAATCTAAAAAAAGGCAGACCGCCAGCAACAGCCACTAGAAAGACTGTGCAGGGGTGAAGAGGGACAGTTACTCTCCCCCTGCTAAATATAAGAGGAACACCACTGGAAAAAGTGCCTCTTGTCCAGTTAGCAGGGGTCAATATCGTAATGTGCACACTTGTTCATGATTCTGAGACAAGCAGATCAAAACACATGGGATGGGATGTGGTGTAATGGGATCACATTTCATGGTGCCAGAAATTTGGGAGTAATAACTACAGAAAGTCCCACTGCTTACATACATTCAAGTTATAGAGGGGGCTCACCAGGGCTTCTGTCTCTGGAAGTATGCATCACAGGGTACTAAAGTCCTCCTAGATATTTTGGTGAATGCCTATGTTGACAGTGAATAAACTGAAATTTAAATGAGGTAAGATGGAGACAATGATGGTGCGTGGGTATGTGGATCAGATGGGGTTGCATTCCCCCCTTTAAGGAACATTCTTGAAGTTTGGGGATTACTCTGAATCCAGCATTATTACTGGATGACTGAGTGATCACTGGGGCCAGAAGCACAGAATTATCTAGTTCAGCTATTTCAACAAGAGTGCCATAGCACATTGGTTTGTCATGAATGGTTCTGCACTGTTGTTATGCCATGGGAGCTTGGGGGAGCATCATTTATTAGTAGGAACATTGGAGGATGTGATCCCCTGGCCGGCAGTGTGGGCTGCCTTTTCGATTGTCCAAAAACTGATGGTGTATCTTGACAATTTTAGTACCTTATCAGTGTGCCATGAGATGAAAAAGTTGAAAATTGCTGATTTAGCTGATATCATAGTTTGAAACCTGTGTAGTTGTGTTTAATCTGGAACTGTATTTCATAGCAATTGCATTTTCAATTGTAAGCTGCTTTGAGAGCGTATATATGGAATGCTAAATAAATACATCCTAGGTAGCTGCAGCATCCTTGTGCTCCGAATTTTCTTTTGACACCCCATAGAAATTTATAAAGGAAACATGTTCACCGACTCTTCAGAAAGAGTTTTAGGGGGAAATGAAATCCTCACATGCTGCTTAGAAGTTGGATTCTGCAAAACAAGTGGAGTAATTTCCTGCTTTTGCCTCTAATGCCGCCATCTTTTGTCTAGTTAATATCAGTGCTTTTCGAAACCAGTAATTGAGATGAGTTAGCGTATGGGGCTCATTCAAACAAAGCAGTAATTTCAGAGCGTTTGATTTCAGCACATTCCACTAGGCTTCCCCCTGTGAGGGAAGATAAACTTATATAAGTACAAGAGTTTTATTTAGCTGAGTTTGTTGTAATAAGCATTTTAAAGCTATTGCTATTCCCTTTCCTTCCATACATACACCCTTCTTTGGGAAATAAAATTGACTTAATTTGACAGCGCCAGACATATTTTGCCCCTACAAGGAAGTTCAATGCATTTCAGAAGAAAGCTCTTTTTCAATTTTTTTGCTAGATTGGCTGTGTGATCCTACAGACTTCACTTCCACTCAGAAATTCAATACTCCACTCTATTTATCAGTTGGAAAGTGTGACTGCCTTCTGCTGATATTGTGTCAAGCTGTAATTAATGGTTGGATTTCAAGCAGAATGAAATTCTGTCTATACCCTTCTTTATTAGACCATTTCTTTCCCATGGATCCTAGCCTAATTCAGTTTTAGGGTGGATTCATAAGAAAAATTAGGGTGAATGTGGGTTACATTCATGGGATGGAGGTGGTGGTGATTTTATTTATGGTGTGATTAGACAAGTAATGGAAAGCAGCTCACCACTCTCTGGCTGACAGCAGTTTTGAAAGCACATCAGCTGTGTGATCTCTCTACAGACACGGCATGTCAGAGCATTTGCACAATAGACAACTCACCAATTGTGACTGTTCTTTCATTAGTAGACGGCAAATCCCTTAGTCATGGGCTATGTAATTTCTGTGTAGTAGTAGTATAGATACAATTCGGGGTTCAGAGCATTCAGTTTGCTCATGGAAGAAATTTGGCCATCACAGTTCAATAGGAAAATTCTAAATCCAAGAGCTTAAATCCAAATAGCACCCTTCCTCCTCTCGCAACACATTAGACAGTTTGTCCAGCTTTTCTTTTTCTGTTTTTACTCTGCTACTTCCAGTTTATAATTGGAATTGTTATAAAAAAGAAGCCATGATTTATGTACGGAAATATTAAAGAGCATGTTTTAAAACTGAAGCCATTGTTTTATATTCCCTAAAAATATTTAATCAGCACATACAAATTTTCCATCTGGCATTTCTCTATTTGAAAACCTGTCAATCACAGTGGGAATTAAATGACTTTTGAAAAGGCCAGTTATGTCCTAGGCACTCACAGTAGTTCTTTCTTCAAATACTTCTAAAATATCAGAGCAGAAGTTGCTTTCAGTGCAAGAATCGCAATGCTCTCTTAAGACAACTTGTGAAAACTTATGGCACAATTTTAATGGTTGAGCTTCCTTGCACTGGCTCAGAGTGCACTTACTCAGGAGCTGTCAGGGCTGGCACAAAGACGTGCACTGGCCTGTCAACACCGGATGCATCCCCTGTGCCAGCTGGCACAGGTGAGTTCGCCCCACAGGTACTCCAGTGGAAGGAGTATTGGAGGTGGAGAGGGGATGATTCTGGGCGAGGGAGGACAAAACGGGGGAAAGAACAAGCCCGGGAGGGGGTGGTAATAGCAATGGCCTATTTGCTATATCCTAACCCCCACTCCCAGACTAGGCAGCCCTACATGGGCTTCCCAGATTTTCACCAGCTCCATCGAGAAGCCCCATAGGGGTAGCAGGAGTGTTCCATGGGGAAGGAGAAAAACATCCTCTTGCCCCAAGGTGACTTCTGGCTGCTTCCTAAACTGCATAGGATGCAGCCCAAACAATGTGGCCTGACTGTATTGGCACAGTTTCAGATTGGGCTGCCTGTAAATGAGCAACACAGTCTCAACATCATACTGCTTATGTTTGTTACTGAAACAAGGGATTTTGTTCTGAGCACTGCTGTTAGAGTTGAATTATGCATTGTGTGAAGAAGTTCCTCCTAAATCTCATGCCAATCTGATGAATTAATTAAAATGTGTGGAAAGGACTATAAAGGTTAACCTTGATGTGTGGGCAATATTTGACACAAATATACTTCTGACATACTTCCTGCCATGTTTGTATCTAGCTTAAGCTTTTTAAGAGCAAATAATGATTACAGAATCCAAGACAAGATTAATAAAATGTTGACAGTTATACACTGGATATATTAGGTGTGACTTAACACCATCTATAGATATCCAGACTATCACAGACCAAGTAATCAAGAGGATGAATATGAGTGCCTCTTCCTTTTACAACTGACTTGGTTGTCACATGTTCATTTTGTAATTACTTTTCACTTTAGAAATAAGTGTGGATGATTTATGGAGAATCAAAAGTTGGTTCTTTGTGCTGCGCTGTTGAAATGAGCACTTGCTTATTTACATGTTGACAGTTCAATTTGCTTCTCTTTTTTAGGATTGAATCGTTAAATGAGAAGGAAAGGGACGAATTACCTTTCGTGTACTCTAAAGCTGTGGAATGCGTAACTCTTTTGTTATAGTTGTTCGTCATCAATGTTTGTTTTTAATTGGATGAAGAGAAATTGACATACAGTAGCTTTTGGTAGCAAACTAGAAGCAGGTGTGAAATTAATACTAATTCAGACTCTGCAGATTCTTACTAATAGGATAAAGGGAACATTCAGTTCTGCGGCTCCCCTAATTGTATTCTGCACATTACAAACTGGATAGTACCTTGTCAATCCAAGTTTCCCCCCATTACATGAGTTGTGCATTGCAAGGAGAACTGCTTCCACTCACCCTACCAGAATGGAGGTCTGTGGAATTCTGCAGATTATGGTCTAAACCAGTGCTATTCAAATGTTTTAGATCAGGGCCCACTTTTTAGAATGGCATTTGTGTCAGGACCCACTGGAAGTGATGGCATTAACCTGGAAGTGATGTTGTGGCAGGAAGTGACATCATCAAGCAGGAAGAGATATCATTTTAACATAATAAAACGACACTCCTAAAATGCAAATTGGCATTCTTGGACTGCAGCAATTGTACAACCATGAAACATCCCTGACAGAAAGCAAGGTTAGGACAAACTATGATGTAAAAATACTGAACTAAAAACAAAATTTTTAAAAACCCTCACTTGAAAATGGAAACTGTTGACACTCACAAAAGGAACATAGCAAGAGGAAGTTCCCAAGTTCCCTCACAAAAGGAACATAGCAAGAGGAAGTCTGCAGTTCCCAAGATGGCTGCTCCCAGCTTTCTGCGACCCACCTGACATCAGGTTGTGACCCATCAAGTGGATCCCAACCACAGTTTGAATAACACTGGTTTAACCCACGTCAGTTATTGTAAACGAGTTGGCAACTCATACCTGTATGAGTATACCTGCAGTATATGCAATGCAATTTGATTTTTCAAATATATACCTGGATTGGGAAAGAAGTCTTACATGAGTGAATCAGGCCAAAGCAATGAGATTTAATGCTATGGGATTTCATAGGCATCGGCTTCCTTCAACACATGCCTGAAAGAAAGACCGTCATCCTACTTGTATGATCTTTGTGAATAAAGGTTGCTTTGTTTCCTTCCTGCCGTTAAGTAATGCTTTGTGTATAGTGGCAGTGGGAATTGCCTGCTGAGAATTCCCAAATACTTGAAAGATTCAGGGCCATTGGTTTGCCCAGAATCCAGAGTGGGGCTGTGAAAAAGAGGGACTGGAGTTAGGCGGGTAGGGATAGGATTGGCTCTCAACAAAGGCATGGGACAGGGTTAGCTTCTACCCCTATGGTATCTTTGAGTGCATCTGTTAGTTTCACCTTCTGTAAGTAAATTGTTGCCACTTCATATGGACTGGGGACTAACAGCTCAAACCTAAGTTGCCACTGGCATAGCAGTAGCCAGATGGCTACTGCTGCATCCTACAGGTGCTGGATAGCCACCAGAGGCACCTCGGGAGAAGGAGACATTCGTCCTCTTCCCCCGGGTAAGGATGCAGACTCAGACTTATTTTGCCAGTGCAGACTTGAGGGCCTCCATGTTGGGACACGCGGTCCGATACAGAGGTTACGATTCAGATGACGCCGCTGGTCCCATCCTGCTCTGCCCCTCCCAGTTCTACCCCGGCCTCACCACCAGCATTGGTGTCACTTCTGCCTGCCAGCTCCTCATGTCCGCCTCCAAGCACTGGGTCTAGCGCTGGTCCGACGGCGGTGGCGGTAAGACCTTGCTGCTGGCGGTGGAAATGCCTTCCAGCACTTTCATGATACCTTACTGCCGGTGCTGGCCTGTTTAAGATTGGGCTATTAATCACTACTTTGGGGGCCATCAGGAATCTACGGGAGGGGAGCTCTCCAACCATATGATAACATGCATTTTGCTAGTACGTTACAGTTTTCTCCCCCATATATGTATATATAAGCAGGACCCTTGGTCTCTTACTTGTGTATCTAAGGTGGTAAAGTCTACAACATTAACCTCTGTGCTATAAAGTATCTCACTACACCTCAATGCAGGGCACAATGTATGTTCAATCCACATGGTAATCTCTTTTGCAAATTACATGTATAAAGTGAGATTATTCATAGCTATGAACATTGCGGAGAATCTTTGATAACTTTGGTGCTACAGCAAGAAGAAAAATTGATATTTTGCCTGTTATGAAAATTAAATACTGAAATCTATGTTAGGGAATTATCTTACTCAGAGGAAATAACATGCCAGAAATTCACTCTGGCGAAGGATTTTGTGTTTGAAAAATACCCTTCAAGGGAATGAAGAACTCTTTGGTGTGTGTTTCCGTCAGGTCAACATTTGTGCATTGATTTCTAAACATGTCCATTGATATAGAATTCATTAAGATATACTCTGTGTGGGCCTGCTTCTCGTGAAAGGAAGTTTCCAGATAGAAGTGCTGCTTCTGATGGGAATGGATTGCGCTTGAACATGCTCTTCACATATGTGTTGCTCAGTTTGGGCTTTTTAGGCCCCATTTGCAAAAGCATTGCCAAGTTTGGCCAGATAATGCAAGAATGCCAATATTCCTGGGTGGTTGCTGCTAAGGTCAGTTGAGAGCGCCCACTTCAGTTTAACACCCAGTTGTAAAAGCACAAAAGTCATTCTACATGGCAAACGTCTGCATGTCAAATGTAGAATCATCAACAGTGCAATCCTGTGCGTGTCAACTTGGAATTGGAACCTGTTGTTTCAAATGGAGATTACTTGTTAGGATTGCAGAGGGGCAGCCCAATCCTATGTGCCCATAGGAGCTGCGGAAGCCAAGTGGCTACTGTTGCATCCAACCTGCACCAGACAGGCACCAGAGGTTTCTTGGAGAAAGGGGATGTTTGTCCCCTTCCCCGGGTAAGGGTGCGGTGGGGGGGCTGTGGGTCTCTATTTGTGGGTCTCTACCAGCTATTTTGCTTGTACAGAGGTGAGGGCCTCCATGTTGGGCTGCATGGCCCAACACAGAGGATAGGATCTGGCATGAAAGGTCATCACCAGTCCCTTCCACTCCATTCCCAACTTCCAGTTCTCCCCTCCCGCCCCGCCTGGAATCAACACAATGCCTGCAACAGTAACACTGCCAGCTGGTTGCATGGCCGCCTGTTGGCGGTAGGGGATCAGCAGTGTCCTGGAGCCAACAGTAAGGCCTTCCCCCATCGGTGGAGGTGCTTTACAGCACCTTTACGACTTAAGTGCAGGTGGTATGCTCTTACTACCTGCACTAAGCCCAATTGGATCAGGCCCTGAATCTGGTTTTTATCCTGGGCTGCTCTAGTAATCAGCTCTCATGCAGCTATTTAATTTGGTTCTGGTTGGCATGTTTACCTGACTTCTGGTTTCCAGCTAGATGACTGAACCAGTTTAAGATGTCTCCTGTTGTCATTGTAAGTAAACTTTGGAGTTATTGATATTGATGCTTGACTTTGGTTGTTCAGAGAGTTTCTGATTTGAGTGGGAATAACAGAGGGTGAGAAAGGGAATACAACTAGTTGTTCCACAAGTTGTTTCCTTGGGCTGTTTGGATAAATTCTGCAGTGTGCCCCTAGAATTCAGACACTGTCTTGAGCTGTGAGGCTGAAATTGATAACAAGCCAGTGTGCTTATGTGTTCTAACCTTGGAACCAATGATAAAAAAAATCACAGTAGTGTAAAGAGATCATGCTGACTATTAATTATCTTCATTTCCATATCTGAACCTGAATGAACTTTAAAATTTTTAAGAACTGGCCTGCTGTTTTTGAGCCCTGGAAAAATATAATCCATGCTGTCTATTATTGAAGAAGTCGATGGAAAAATTAATTAGAATAATCTATCAGAAGTATCTAACATTCATCATCACCTGTTTCCTATTGAAAAGTTGGCAAAAAGGGGGAGGATTGTGAAGCTGTAATAAGTGTGTGTTGTGTTTGTATTCAGAAGACAGTCAAGATTTAATAACAGCCATGCTGCTAATGGCAGAGAAAATGTGTAT
This sequence comes from Lerista edwardsae, assembly GCA_029204185.1. Classification (NCBI taxonomy): domain Eukaryota; kingdom Metazoa; phylum Chordata; class Lepidosauria; order Squamata; family Scincidae; genus Lerista; species Lerista edwardsae. The sequence continues at coordinate 13,244,238 of JAJKFI010000014.1, forward strand.
GTTGTCAAAAGGAAATAGTTTTAAGGCCTGGTTTGAGATCCTGGTTTGTAGAGAGTGCTCAAACCGTTGGTTTGGACATCAGAGGGAAACAAACCAGCAAGGATTTGAATCATCCAGGCACAGAAGGGAGGAAAAAAGTATAGCAGGGAGCATACAGGAACATGGTTTGCCCTTATAGTCTAATAAACTGTAGTTAATTGGATTCAGTGGCGTCACTAGAGATTGCGTTATGTGGTGCGGGAGGTCAGTGCGTCACCGCTCCCCGATGGATCTCCTCCTCCCAAACCATACCGAATAAATTACAATACCATATGCATAAATTAAATGCAGTGTTATCACTAGGGTTGGTGTTACCCCCATCAACTTACTTACTTACTTTAACTATAGTACAGATCACCCAACAAATTAGTAACCAACAGTGGCCAATTTGATGACACTTACGCAATTAAACAAGAGTTCTAGTATTAGCTCTGATACATGGAAATGAGAACTGATTCATATTAATGATTTTTCAAAAATCGTGATTTTAACATTAAAAAGTTGTATTTTCAATTTTTAGTTTTTTGGCCATAGCTTTTGATAGAATAAAGATATGACACTCCAGGTTTTTCATTGAATTCCTCGTGAAATTCCGCATCCAACGGAATATAACATGGTGTTATTCAATAAAACTGCGATTTTAAAAAAAATAGCAATTTTTTACATTAAAAGGTTTTTTTTGTTTTTAGTTTTTTGGCCATAACTTTTATAGAATGAAGATATTACACTCCAGTTTTTTCCATTGAATTCTGGGTGAAATTCTGCATCCAACAATATATAGCATGATGGTATTATCTTTTAAAACCGCAATTTTAGCAATTTTGGTCCCTGGTAGTGTTGCCCCTCTCTGCGTGTCACCTGGTGCGGCCCGCACCCCTCTAGCGACACCACTGATTGGATTGGAATTTATATTTCTTTGGTTTTTGCCTGTTTTGAGCCTTTCTAACACTTCAGGTTAGGGCTGCTGAATAACTTGAAAACAGTAGCCATGTTTGCCCTTAACTGGTGTTTGTCATAGCATCTTCTTCCCAACTGACAGGTAAATGAAGGATTTCACTTTGACCCAGTGAAGTCCAAAAAATTTCAGAAGCTGGAAATGTAGGGGCTCAAGTGAGACCCACACAGCACCAGTCCCACAGGTGAAACCTGCGTTAACACCTACACGCTATAGAAAGTGAAGTCGCAGACCTCCTTTGCCTAGGTTCAGTTTTGGGATCATCTGATGCCCCACAGACACTCATCCGCCCATCCCACTAAAAAGGTCCAAGGTCCAAGAACCTAGAGCACTGTGAATATGGTAGGAAAAGTATTCAGAGAAATTGTCGGGTTTTATTTGTCACTTACATTTTAATATTCTTTCCAACCTTTGCTGCCCAGATCACATCTCCCAGGTCCACCTGTCTTCTGCTTCTGTCCAGTTTTAAGAGGCCGTGGCCTTTTGGAGTGTGTGTGTGTGTGTGTGACTCTGCCTTACCCAAGGTGACCTTCCTCTGGCAGTGAACTACCTTTCTCCAGTTCGTTTCTGGTTTATCCACTTAAAAGAGTGAAGCTGGGTGCTGGTACCTAATGGCTAACTGTCCAATCCTCCCACCACCACCATTAGTTCATATGCAGCTGTGCTGGCAGAGCCTCCACTGCATCCAGTGATGGTGGTGGGAATCAGACAGACGGCAAGAGGCAAGTAAAGAGGTGGTTAAAAAAATACCAATTGATAGGCTGTCCAGTCACCCCCCTCATCTATGCTAGCTATTTTGCTGGCACAGGAATGCCCAATATCCACTGATTCAGTATCCACGGTTTCAGTTATTTACGGATACCATGGGTACTGGGATGCCTATTAAAAGGATAAAAAAGGTAAAGGTTTCCCCACAACCGAATGGTCTAGTCGTGACCGACTGTAGGGGGTGGTGCTCATCTCCGTTTCTAAGCCTGAAGAGCCAGGGTTTATCCAAGGACAAGCTTCCGTGGTCATGTGGCCAGCATGACTCTACGCCGTAGCGCACGGAACACCATTACTTTCCACCGAAGTGGTCCCTACTTATCTACTTGCATTTTGACATGCTTTCGAACTGCTAGGTTGGCAGGAGATAGGATAGGGGAACATTAAACAAATCTCTTTTTTTCCTAGTGACAGTAAAAGATGTTCCCCTATCTTTAAAAAGGCACCCCCAGTATCCACTGTTTTAAGTATCCATGGCAGGGTCTGGAATTGAACCCCAGCAGGCACTGGGTCATGCCTGTATATGAGAGAAAAGAGGCAGGGCAGCTTGGAAAAGACAGAATAGGATCTAATGCTTGCTGATATCTTTCCTCCCTGCCCTGGTCCACCCCCAAACACCCACCCTTCCCCAACCACAACATGCCTCAACCGCCAGCTTACTAGCCCCGAGTTTCCTGGAGTCGGTATTGTATGTGCCATCCACCAGCATTTCATTGTCCACCAGCATATTACTGGCCTATATCATGAAATAAATGCCAATGTGTGCTGTTGACTGCCACCAATATGTTACTGGCTACACTATATAAGAGCCTCACATGGCCCAGAGCATAAGTCTGTAGTACTTCAGTCTAAAGTTTGTTGGGATATATGTACCTTTACCAAGGATTTGGTATATATCCTTTGTACTCGAAGAACGGGGAAAGCAGAGTCGTTTTAAGCATTGCGGAATTCCCCAGAAATTCAAGTACGTTTTCTCCTCTCACTCACTTTTGCTGCTAGTTGGAAAGAAATACTCTGCAGGCAGTTGGTTACTTAGTAACATAAAGGTTCTTTACTTATATAACATCTTCTACTGGCTTAGTTTCAAACTTCAACTGGTTACATATATATATATTATTACTGTTTCAATTCTACTTGTACTGGCAATGACTATATGTTTACATTACATCTCATATTTAGTTACATCTACTCTCCTGACAGGATTTTATAGAGCTACTTTTACTTGCTCCCTTCTCCTACATGTCAGCTTTCAGAAAGAAGTCACAACAACCAGTCAACTGTCATCTTTCTTCAGTTTAACTGACATAACTGTCATAATGACCACACCCACTTGGGCATTCTAAATCATTGCTGACCAATCAGCTAGAGGTGCTTTCATTACCATATTTACATGTAACATTGCCCCCTCTAAACAGCAGACGGAGTTGCTTATATATCCAACAAAGTTCTCCCCACGGCCTGAGTTCAATCCTGGTGGAAGTCGGGTTCTCGGGTATTTGGCTCAAGGTTGGCTCAACCTTCCTTCCTTCCAAGCTAGTACCCAGCTTGCTGGGGGTAAAAGTAGATGACTGAGGAAGGCAATGGCAAACTACCGTTTACAACAAAGTTTGCCTAGCAAATGTAATCATGTGACGTCGCCCCATGGGGTTAATAATGACTCAGTGCTTTGCTCAGGGGACCACTTTACCTTTACATTATATGTTTGGGTGGGGAAGGTCTTTGAAAAGGTTTGGGAGTGCCATGCAGTCAGGTATCGTTGAGAGTTCATGCCAGGTAAAGTCAGCAAAGCCACTTCGCATTAAGAACCGAATAATCCATTGAATCTACATGTGCAGTGCTGTGCAGAACAAGAAATAATTTTTGAAAAATTAAATTACAAATTGAAAATTGACTTGAAATTTTTATTTTTAAAATGAGGGTTGAATTGCATGTGCAGTGCAGGAAAAAAAAACAAATCCCTCCCAAAAGTATCTGATTATCTATAGAGTGGATTTACAGCCCAATCCTTTTCTCCACCCCCGCCAATGCAGCGATGTAATTAAATGGCTATTACCATTGGCTGCATTCTGCCAGTGGTCTCCTTACCCAGGGTAATCCTCCAAATTGTAGAGGGATCTAGTCCGACCTGTACTAGTGGATGTGCTGACACAGGTCCACATGAACGCATGCTGCAAAGTAGTTGGTACAAGTTGTGTATGAACATGGTGGGCACTAGGTCATGGCTTTTAAATCAGATTGTGATATTTCCACTTTTAAATTGGATCAAGATCAACTTGCACAGTGTCTGTTTTTTCCCCCTCTAGAATCATGTGTTCCTTCATTATCTACCATGTGATCTGCCCATGGAAAGAGGTGAAATAAATGGGAATTTCCAAGCCTGTTGCCAGTTTGTTTAGCCTTTATCTCCACAGTGTTTCTCCTTTGAAAGCATATCTGTTAACTACTTTGGGAGGCCCAAGCTGTCAGTGAGCAAATGGCAGCTTTAGGGTGGATGTAAGGGTGCCATGAAGAGTATAGGAGCCTTGTCCCTTTCCAAATCTCGCCAGCTCCTGTATTATTTTCTAAGTTGCTTACATACTATAGGAGCACATGTGGAAGGCTCGATGCAGTTCAGCATTCTGCATTATGATTGAAGGATCCTGAGTATATATGCCTGACAACACAAAATAAAGCAGTTTGTTCCCCTGCCAGGTTCCTAACTGCTGAGTTTCTGTTTCTCTCCTAAGGGTGAATACCAGTGTGGATATCTCCATATACTTTTCCAGGAACTGCTGTTGAAATATTAAACTCAGTAATAGTTTGTTTCTTTGTAAAATAGAGATTGTATTTTCACTGAGGTTTGTTCATTTAGCCAGTCTGAAACTGAACTACATCCATAGTTTTGCATTTTAATCCCAATCTTTTTGTTTTTTCCTCTTTTGTGCATGCCGGCACCCTCCTTTCCTTCCAAAGATTCTGGCACCAGGCTTGTTTCTGCTCTCCACAGGCTCCAGATGAGGCCCAGTGCAGCTGACGAGTTCAGAACACACAGAGTGAGACCTGAAAGTCATTTTGTATGTTTATGCTTTGCAGGAACAGCACAACAAACGAAATGTCCCAGAATGTCTTGTTCTGTGTGATTCCATTATAGAATGGAATCTGCCTGGGTAATAAAGTTCTTATCCATAGCCATGATTGATGTTGGGCATCAGCCATTTTGCTGTCAACTGTGATGGCCAGCACATGACTTTAATAAGAGTGTTCTCCGTTTTTGTTAGCTAATTAATCTATTTCTGTAGCCCAGAACAATATGCAAGGTGAGCAATTAAATGCTTCAGGCCAGGATCATTTGGACATACACGAATGTGGATTGAGTTTATCTGTGTAGGTATGCTACAACAATTGTGTGATTGTTTTGCTCTGCATTGCTTTACAGTTCAAACCACATTCAGTCCTGCCACAAAAGCTCAAAAAAGTGGGTTTGGCAGTAGTCAAAATGTGGATTAAGGTGCAAGTTGAGTAGAAGCATTTACAGTACAAGACTGCTTCAATTTGTGACAAACATGGTACAAATCTATTCAATCCTTACAGTATATCACAGCACACTCTATACTGTATTGCCTTTCTCAGCAGCTAGATAGTAAGGACAGATGTCAGTTTGGCTCCTTGTTTAATAAATCAAGAGCTCACTTATAGGATGCATGCACTGACCCTGGCTAGTGGGTCAGAGGAGCCCTCTGTTCGTCTGGTATATTGTCATAATTTGTTCATGCCCCTGGTCAATTGTTTTCCCACCCTCCAAACTACTTGGTATGGAGAATTGGGTCTAGCTGCACTCTTGTACACTCTCTGTGTTCCCATTCATGTTTAATGTTGTTGTTGTTTTAATGTGTTTTATTTATTGTGGTTTCATTCTATTTTGTTGTTCTCTGAAAGCCGCCTTGGGCATTTGCCTCGGCATGGGAAAGGTGGGGTATAAATTCTTCAAATAAATAAATAAATAAATAAATAAATAAATAACAGTTCTGTGCCTGTAGCCATCTTCCCCCTGGTGGGTGAGCTTTTCATCAGCACCAGCATTCACTGTAAATGACACTAGCCAGAATTTTCCAGCATAGATTGAGTGATTTCAGACAGTGGATTAATCAAAACTTCTGTAAACAACTGCAGTCAATATTGGTGTTGGTGCCATTAAGGGGGGCATTTGTTCTACAGAGTGGCTAGGTGGATGAAATGCCTTTTTCAGAGACTGACTCCCGATTTAGTAATAGAAGTTGTTAAGGGCCCAGCATTTCATCTGTGCTGGCTTTTTTGTTCTTTTTGAAATCTGTTTCTGTATCATAAAGTCAAAGTCAAAATTATTTTTCAAGTCCCAAAGTGACAGCTATATTGCTTCTGCCAGTACATGCATTAAATGCTGCTGAGATCAATGTGACTTGTATGCAGGTGTAACGACGCACAAGATTGCAGCCAAAACCCTAAGAGCTCCAGCGTAGATTTAAAACATTCGGTTCTGCTGCAGCTAATACTTTGTACAGTACTATCCAGACTTCTCCTTGCAGGCTTTGCTATATTTAAAGGAAGGAATGTAGTCTTTCTTCTTAAATAAATATATTGCTGTTTGTCTCCATGCAGTTTTTCACAGCTGTAAAGCAAATCATTGGCTTGTTTTGGCTTTTGTTCTTAAGGCTATTTCTTTTGCCTAAGGGGTTCCAAGGACATTTCAAAGTTTGTAGATGCTTCAGAGAGCGACCTTTTATTTGGATTCTCTAAAATGGCAAGAGTTCAGATTTTGCCAAGGATTAACTTTTCAACAGCCATGCTTTGCTCTCAGATGCTTAACTGTACACCAAACTTGAGTAGTTTGGGACTATGGTAGGCTGAATGCGGAATGGAATTGGGTCAATTACGGAGATTGAGGGTGCAATCCTAAACTGAGTTAGGCCAGCATGAACTAAGCCAGCAAAGTTTGGCCAGCACAAGGGACACCATAAAGTGTGTTTGGACCACTCTTGGAGTCAGATAGGCCAACACACAGATGTGAGCCATCCTCCCTGACTCTGAGAGTAGTTCAAAAACCGCTTTATGGTGGCCCTTGTGCTGGCCAAACTTTACTGTCTTAGCTTATGCCAGCCAAACTCCAGTTTAGTATTGCGCTCAAGTAAAGACCATTTTTTTGTGCTGGTGTTACTGTAAATGAGAATTTAACAAGCAAATATTAGAGATGGCTAACCGTGAATCATAGCTTTTGTTTATAAAACCATATGTCGTCTTTTAATGTAGTTTGTTAGCTGCCCCAAGAAGCTTTTCCCTAATAAATTTTTCTCTTCTCTGGTCATCCCTGTTTATCTGTCTATAATAGCAATTTTCAGTCATTTTCATCTCATGGCACACAGACAAGGCACTAAAATCGTCAAGGCACACTATCAGTTTTTTGGCAATTGATAAGACTCACCAGATTGCTTGGGTGGGTGGGGGCTCATATCCCCCAACGGCGCTAGACACATGACCTTCCCCCAAACTTCCTCAGTACACCTGTGAACCATTTGCAATCAGCGATGGGATTCACAAATTGACAAGGGGAATGCTGGGCGGGACTTAGGCGGGACTTCCGCTTGAGTGGCAGCCCATCTGCAGCGTTGCGCAGCTGTCCTGGCCTCGGGGGGGGCTCCCGCTCGCCGCGGGGGACAGGTGAGGGTCGCGCCAGGTGCCTGGGCAAGCAGCGGTGGGGCGCGCTAACCGGGGGCAGCCCCCCCGAGGCCAGGACAGCTGCGGACGGGCAGCCAATCACGCGGAAGCCCTGCGTTAGTCCCGCCCAGCATTCCCCTTGTCAGTCTGTGAATCCCATCGCTGTTTGCAACACACTAGTGTGCCTCAGCACACTGGTTGAAAATAGCTCGTCTATAAGCTTCATGTTTATAGCTACTAGTAAACGCAAAAATAAATAACTTTTGCAGTAGTGGTAAGACTAAAAAAAGTTAATGGGTGCTGGGAGCATCCCCCCCCCCCGAATCTGTAGATATGTGAAGCAGCAGGTACTGGATATACAGATACAGGAGTGGGAGCACGCTTGAACTGTACCCACTGAATCACGTTTACTAAGCTCTTGTCAACGTACTTCACCAGAATTCAAATGCTATGGTAAAATACGTTGTCTCCTATTTACGTACCAGTTTGGTTCCAGAGGTCTGTACTGAAGTCAGAATGTATGTAGCTCAAGCCATCCATCTCTTGCCATCCCAACACTGTCATGCCTGCACAAAACCTCCACTAAAGAACCACTATGCTGGTGTGAAAGTGCTGACATAGCTGTTTGTATCTCAAATCCTCCTAACTCAGGGAGCCAGTGTAAAACCTTAGTTTGAATACCTGCATTGCCATTGGTTCTCCATAGTACAAATATCCCAACAAAGCTGATTTCTGTTCTTGACACTTCTGAAATTTGGACCAATAACACTGTATTACTGTCATCTTTCACCTGGAAATTACTGGACACTTCACAGGTAGGGTAAGAGAAAATGCTCTCCTTCAGTATGGCAATTCAGCTAAATTGGTTTGTTAAATGCCAGGATATAAACACTACAGTAACAGTTAGGGTCTGATCAAAAGTCATAAAAAAACACCTCTGAACTATTCTTTGCCATCTTCCTTGTCTGTCCTGTGGCAGTGGTGTATGGGCAGTACAGTACAGATTTGAATGCAGATCTATTTGGTCCTGATCCACTATATTATCCTATCTTTGGGCATTTTTTAAATTGCTTTTTCTTATGCACCTTACTAAGGTGAAGAGAGAGGAGGAAGAGTCTTCCTTCCATCAGTAGTGAATATTTGGATTTATGAAACATTTGTTCCCCCAGGCCAGGGGCTCGGTAGAGGATGGCCTGAAGCAGAAAGTGCTGCAGCAGCTGCCCCAGCTAGGTTACTGCATACACAATGGGTTTGCGACTTTTTAAATGTAGCTGTCAGATAACATTAGCACATCTGTGCCAGAAATAAATTGAGCAAGAGCTACAAGCCTTGAGGAGCCGACTGAGCAGGTAGGAAAGAGCAAGCTTCCCCATTGGTATTCAGCAAAGCTATAGAGAGAGCGCTCTTCTCTTGATTGCTGAGTTTTAAAGTACCAGCATCTTTAACAGTGGCATACAAGAGGGGGCCAGCAGGCCCTGGGCACCACCATCAGGCTGTGTGTGATACCACTAGAGACTAACATTGTGAAAATCACCGTGTTAAGGAATAACACCATCATGTTATATAACTTTTGAGGTGGAATTTTGCCAGGAATTCCATGGAACAAACTGGAATGTAATATCTTCATTCTATCAAAGGTCATGGCCCCCAAAACCAAAAAAATATGGCTTCTTATGTAAAAATTGTGATTTTTTTTTTTTAGGAATAATACCATCATGCTATATATCAGTGTTATTCAAACTGTGGGTTGGGACCCACTTGGTGGGTCGTGACCTGATGTCAGGTGGGTCGCGGAAAGTAAGGAGCAGTCATCTTGACAACTGCAGCCCGTACTCTTCCTTTTGTGAGTGTTAAGTTTTTTAATTTTCAAGTGAGGGTTTTTTAAAATTGTTTTTTGTTCAGCGCTTTTACATAACAGTTTGTCCTAATCTTGCTTTCCGTCTGGGGTGTTTCATGGTTATACAATTGCTACACTCCAAAAATGCTAATTTGCACTTCAGGAGTGTCATTTTATCACGTTACAATGATGGCACTTCCTGCTTCATGATGTCACTTCCTGATGTGACATCATATCCAGGTTAATGACATCACTTCCGGTGGGTCCCGACATGAGTGCCATTCTAAAAAAGTGGGTCCCAGTCTAAAAAGTTTGAATACCACTTCTATATATCATTTGATGTGGAATTTCATGAGGAATTCAATGAAACAAATCTGAGTGTAATGTCTTCATTCTATCGAAAGGTATGGCCAAAAAAAAAAAAAAATGGAACCTCCAGTTGCAGGGGTAGTATGTCACTATGTGCAGGGGAGCAATAGCATGGGAAGTTAGTGATATTCATCCATTGCTTGTGGGGAAATATTCAACTGCATTTATTTTCTGTCATTATTATTCAAAACAAAGTTAAGAGTTAAATGTACTTTGGTTTATGAGCAATTCCAGGTGGAGAATACTCCTCAGGACAGAATGTTTTACCCACTTTAAGCTTTTGCAAGCAGTATTAATTTTGTTCTCCTAAAATTCATCTAATTTAGCATGATTGTCATATTCTTTATATACCCCATTTGATAACTCTTTTGTGTCATGATAAACTGCTAAAAGATTTATTATGCAGTATTTGGCAGGTTAACAGCCTAGTAGGAAATCAGGTGACAATTAGCACTGTTCTTGATGATATAAAATTGACTTTCCAGCACTTTTTACATGATAAAATGCTAATCAGATGGATAAATATATGTTTGGTTTTGACGATCTTTTGGAATTTTAAATCTAGTTTTAAATCTTACTAGCGTTAGTGCCCCATGTCAAACTGAAAATATGGGAAGTGGATATAATTTTTAAATACATCAGTACAATGGGTTGATAAGCTTACCACTAATGGTTGTGCATTTCATTCTACCCTCCTTACTTTCTCAATTCTCTTATGCACTAGTAATGTCCTTACCTGCTGTCCTGTTTTCCAGTGGAATTCCCTGATTTGCTCTGATGTTGCAGTACAGTGGATTTGTTTAAGATGACCTCACGTAGCCTACCTGGATTTCAATTTACAATACATTCTGTAACATCAAAGGGTATGAGACAAATCCTGGTGTGAAGGCTTCTATGGCTGCCATTAATACTGATGTAATGGATGTACATTGAACCCCAGTACAAACTGCTGTTTGTGGAGAATGGGAAACCTTAAACTCTGAATTCTAAGATCCTTGATAATCTTCCTCTAAATTAAACAGCATAAATATTGTGTTTGTATCATGGACTTGTTGGTGCAAATAACTTCTGATATCTCGGAACACTGGAGTAGAAAGACATAAAGCTTCCTACTTGTATTAAACATAATGATCTATTCTAGGGTTTATCAGTGTCGGTTCCCTAATTCCTATAAATCAGGGGTGGCCAAACTCCTTGACAAATACAGCAGGCCCACATTATCCACGGGGACCCATTCCAGGAATCCCCGCGGATAAGGAAAACAACAGGTGTTGGAATCTGGAGTTGCATGCTGGTCAGGTCAGGACACTCTTCTGAGGCCCGCAGAAGCAGCACCTTGCCTCTGCAACTTCTGCAGGCCTCAGAATGAGGGTTCAAACAAAAAAAAAACTTCCATTTTTTTCGGCAAAACCAGAAGTGACATTTATGTTCCTTTTAAACGTCATTCTGAGGCCCAGGGAAGCTTTTTTATTCTAACGTGGTTAGAGTACAGGAGATGACACGCCTTAAGAAGAAATAGGAGTGAAATGAAGCCAGGGGGCGGGCTTAGCAGCCATGTTGGCATACTCAAAACATTCCTCATTCCAAGCATTTCAGATTGCTTTGCTTGTACTGTTTAGGATTGAATAAAAATAAAAACTCACGAAAATAAAAACATGTGATCGTGTAGAAACATTATTGGTAAACTTATTATGATTTAATGTGCAATTACAAGGTTAAATTCCTCATAATTATATTACTGAACATACCTGATGAAATGCTACTTGCTGTCTATTTAAACTCAGATTGCACTGTTTTGACAGACTTATTTTTTGAAATCTACACAAGCAAAAATAAAACGGCCATGCCCCATAAAAAAAAAGTCTGTTAATGTTCAGAATTTCATAAGTATTACAGTAGGAAAATTACAGTAAAATCTCTTCATAACACAAGTAGTTGTCAATATGAGAGGAATTCTTTTTTACTTCTAGACTATTAAGAGTTTTTTAAAAAACTTCTACACTCACCCCCCCCCAACAAAACAAATTCTGTTAATGTTCAGAATTTCGAAAATATTACAGTAGAATATGGAAGGTGGGGAAAAAGTGTAATCGGGAAGGGGGGAAAAAGGAGGGGGGAAATATATATTTTTTTCCTTCTAGACCATTAACAGTGGGTGTCAGAAAATGGTGAATAAGACTGCTAGGAACAACAAGAAATTACACAGCTTCAAAAAAATGCACTATTTCAGTGAATTGTAGTTTTATTGAACCGATGTAATGTGAATACATGAATCTTTCCGTGGAAATTAAATCCCATTTTTCGTACAGCGATTCGCACACCCGTATGCAGAACACGCAGGCATGATTAAAAACGTTGAGATTAACTTTTACACACGTGCAGGGAGATTTTTATTAGTGAATTCGCGGCAATCCTCCTCCTTGGTGGGAAAGATCTGAGTCAGCCATATTTGTATACCCATGGCTTCAAGAAAATAATATAATGTCCTCTCCTGTTAATCTAACCGCTTTGTTCTTCTGAGGTCTGCAGAGGCAGCAGGTGCACACACGCACAAGGCCTCTACAGGGCTCAGAAGCCTTGCTGGGCCTCAGAATGACTTTTGAACACATATAAATATCACTTCCAGTTTTTCAAAAGAAACAGAAGTGGCTTTTTTTCCCCTAACCTGAGGTCTACAGGAGCCGCAGGCGCATCTCCTCCTCTCCAGAGGGTATTTTGAGTCCCATAGAGGCCACACAGGAGCCGCAGGCTCCTGTGTGGCCTCTATGGGACTCAAAACACCCTCTGGAGATGAGGGGACCCTCGCCTCCAGGGTCCAGGTCAGCTGGTCCCATGGGTTCCGGGAACCTGCAGATGCAGGAATCTACTGGTATTGAATCCACAGATAATGCAGGCCAGCTATAATGTGTAGCTTGCATAAATATGTTGGCAGAGCTCCATTTTGCATCACAATTAATATGAAAGGTTTATGTTGAAGGTTTATAATTATTTCCCAAGTATAAAGTGAGAGTCCATTGGATTAAAATCTAAGTTTAATTTCCTTAGTGAATATATACGTTTAAGAAATGGAGAGCGCAATCCTAAACTGGAGTTAGGCCAGCATAGACTAAGTCAGCAAAGTTTGGTCACCATAAAGCGTGTTTAGATCACTCTCGGAGTCAGGGAGGATGGCGCACGTCTGTGTGCTGGCCTCCCTGACTCTGAGAGTGGTCTAAACATACTTTACGGTGTCCCTTGTGCTGGCCAAATTTTGCTGGCTTAGCTTATGCCGGCCTAACTCATTTTAGGATTGCGCCCTAAATGCTAATTTTAATCCTAGATTTGAGTCAGGGATTAAAGGAATTTTGAATCAGCAAGGATTACAGAGGAATTGTGTTGGAAAATCAGTAATCCTACAAGCCAGTGCCAACAATGTTAGTTTTAGTGGACATGACTTTCAATTGTGTGATTGTTGTGGGAAGAGAAATTAGTAGAGTATTCTGATTAAAATATCTCTAAATTTATTGGTTTGTTTATTTTCCTCCATGTTTTGGCCAGATATTTACTAATCATTAAAAAAAGATGTTTTGTGATTTTTATTTGTGATTTTTGAAACAGTTTTAAAACTACATATATGAATCAATATATACAAACATATATTTCTTAATATTTATATAAAATTTTTGTAACAAAATGAGTATGTAACAATAAAAATGTGTGTGTAATATTTGTTCACTGGTTCTTCCATCTCTCAGACATCTGAAGTTTATCATATGTAGCTCTTATGTTAAGTAAGTTTGGTCACCCCTCCCATACATCCCAAGGTCACTGAGCTGTCTAGACAACTTCTCATCTAATATGAGAAGTTGCAGCCACCTTCAACCCTATACTGGATACAGCACAGGCCAGTTGTCCTGCCTGTTCCAGTGTAGGTTAGGATTCGGCTGCCAGCCAGGAAAAGGTACAGTTGCTGAAGTTTTGCTTGTCATATGGCCTGTTACAAGGCTAAGAGCCTGAATAAGCAAACTGGTCAACTTTAGAGTCTGTTTTATCATCATCATCATCACCCCCTTTATTTTGATATAAAATATTGTATAACTGATGAACATTATAACTGGTGAGCATTCATTCATTTGTTGTCAAACATTACCCCGCACCCACCAAATAGGCATGCACGACCAAGGCTTGGAATTAAGGGCCATTTTATTTAAGTTTACAAAAATCAAATAACTTGCAACTGGGCTGAAACATGTCCTAAGTGTGCGGGATCTTAGGGGAAATGGCTCTAGCCGTTTGCCACCACGGGTGATCTGGTTGATCAATGGGCATACCACCTGACTCCAGACTGCAGTCCATCACAGACAGGCAAAATCCATCATTGCCGACCAAAGGGGCCAAGGCAGCCTGACTGCACTGGCTCACCCTGGCGAACCAAAAGGTAACCATTGCAAAATGCAGCCAGGGGTAAGCCCACCTACCTCATCGAGCCAGGAAAGTAACTTATGAGCGACCCTGGCTGTTCCCTGCCCGTGCTGCCTCAGAATGGACACCAGTGTACACATACCTTCCTACCCCATCCCACCCCCCGCACGCTACCTGCTGCACCATAAAGTGACCTATTAATTTAAACAACCCCACCACCCGCCTCAGGCTGGGGTAGGCGAAAAAACTACCAGCAATCAAGCTACTCCTGCTGGGAGTCAAAAATTCCTACCTGGCCCTGAAGCGACCAGCTAGTCTCACCTGAAGAACGGGAGGGCTGAGACCAGCGATGGTATCTGGTAATGAAGATCCAGAACGCTGGGCAGGACTTACGTGTGATTGGCAGCCCGTCCGTTCCGTTCTGCTGCTTGTCCGCCCGCTGTGCGGGCTGCCCTGGCCCCGGAGGGGGCGCCTGCTCACCAGGGGGATGGGTGAGGGGCGCACCAGGTGCCTGGGTGAGCGGGCGGGCGGGCAGGCAGGCGGCGGAACGGATGGGCTGTCAATCACATGTAAGTCCCGCCCAGCGTTCCGGATCTTCATTACCAGATACCATCGCTGGCTGAGACTCCGGGGGATCACCGTCCGGAGCTCAAATGAGCAGGGGTGGTGCGAGCGCCACGTAAGGCTAGCACTTGCCCCGCCCTGCCCGGCCAGTGAACCAGCCAATAGGGCCCTTCAAGCCCTGCTCCCGCATGCCTGGTGGGGCAGGGCAAAGGCAGTGAGGGCATATCAAGGCTGAAAAGGAGTGGTATTGGCAGCAGCGACACATTCTGATATTCTATCCTGCTTCTTGGCCTGACTGAAGTGCATGCAGTGCCAGCAATAAAGGTGGCAAAAGTTCAAGTAGACCTTCAGGCTGGCACAGGCTTAACCCAGGGCAAAGGAACAAATGTTCCCTTACTCTGTATTCAGAGACCAAAACAAAAACCCCACGGGATAAAGCGGCTGCTACAATGCAGCAGTTGGAACAGTAGAAAGCTTTCCGGGGTGCTGAGGTCTAAATTTAGACCCTGGCACTTAACCCAGAAATTTAGACCCCAGCCCTTAACCCAGAAAGCTTTCTACTGTCCCAACATGGATTCCAGCCGTGAAAGCCTTAGTATGTTTATTAAGCAGAGAGTTGCTGCTTGCCGTGGCTGGGGAGGGTAGCCTGACGAGGACCA
>JAJKFI010000014.1:13259503-13278510 GCA_029204185.1 Lerista edwardsae
CCTTTTCCCTCCGTTTTCCAGGTGAGCCAGCATTTTAAGAGCCTCTGGCTTGCCAGAGGCGCGAGCCTTTGGCGCGAGCCAAAGGGCAAGAGCCAAAGGGCTCTTTGCCCGTGGCTCTTCGCCGGTGGAACGGAGCCGGAGCCCAGCTGCTAACATCAGCCACCCTGCCTGTTTCTCCCGAGGATCTTCAGTGGCCAGCCACGCTCCGGTTTTTCATATTCCGGGAGCTTAGCAGCCTGTCAGCAAGCCTACTACCAGCCTTTTAATTGAGTGGGTGAGAGTTTGAATGTGTGGGCTCCTGTCCTGAGTGAGAGTCAGGCCAGGAGCAGTGAGCGTACTTCCTGCCTCGGTGAGAGGGGGGCAGGGAGGGACAGTTTTTAGAGGGCCTCTGTGAGAGGGAGGCAGAGATCTGCAGCAACCCAGACCTCTGTGTGAGGGGGGTTGGGGTTGCTGCTGTGGAGGTAGTTGTGCATGTGTGTGAGTGTCTGTGTTTTTAGGTTGTGTATGCTGTTGTAGGCTGAAGGTAGTCCCTGCCGGAAATATGTGTTTAACACCACGAGGGAGCTCAGGGGAGGGGAGGGGGGCCACCATCAGCAGAGTTACGGGTCACGGAAGGTATGGCGGTGGGGGTTGGGCCGGACATTACAGGAGAAGGAGGGTCAGTCGTAGACAGACTGTCCCTCTTTCTGGCCCTTCTCTCACCCCTCTGACCCTGGGTACTCCTGGCAACAGCCCCCTAGGTCTGAAGCTGCTGCTTCTGAATGCCAGGTCGGTTAATAATAAGACCTGTCTGATCCAGGATCTAATCCTGGAGGAGAAGGCCGACCTGGTATGTATCACGGAGACCTGGTTGGATGAGCTGGGAGGGGTCAGTCTTTCCCAGATTTGTCCACCAGGTTTCCAGGTACTGCAGCAGCCACGACTTCAGGGGCGGGGAGGCGGGGTTGCAATGGTCTATCGGGATTCCATCCGTCTCACCAGATATTCTGTCCAGCAGTCCACCGGGTTTGAGTGCCTTCGCGTTGTGTTGGAGGGGCGAGACAGGACGGGGATTCTGTTGGTGTACCGCCCGCCTTGCTGCCCAGCAGTTTCCCTGCCTGAGCTGACAGAGTTGGTCTCGAGCGTGGTGTTGGAGTCCCCCCGCCTTTTCGTATTGGGGGACTTCAATGTCCATGCCGAGGCCCAGGGAACAGCTGCGGCTCAGGACTTCATGGCCTCCATGGCAACCATGGGTCTGTCTCAAAGAATATCTGCCCCAACGCATGATGCGGGACACACGCTGGACCTGGTGTTTACTGCTGGGCAGGTTGATGGCGATCTGGAGGTGGAGGAGATTAAGATCACTCCTTTGTCATGGACAGATCACTTTCTGGTGGGATTTAGGCTTGTTGCAGCCTCCCACCTCTGCAATGGCGGGGGATCGCATTCTATGATCCGCCCTCGGAGGCTGATGGATCCGAATGGATTCCTGAGGGCTCTGGGGGATTTTCCTGTTGCCAGAGTTGGAGATCCACCCGGCGCCCTGGTCGACCTCTGGAATACGGAGATGGCCAGGGCCCTGGATGAGATCGCTCCCGAGCGTCCCCTGCCCAATCGCAGAATCAGAGCGGCTCCTTGGTTTTCTGAGGAGCTGCGAATGATGAAGCGGCAGGGCAGGCGTCTAGAGCGTCAGTGGCGAAAGACTCGTGCCGAATCTGACCGTACCCGGGCTAGAGCCCAGTTAAGATCATATTCTAGGGCGGTGGTGGCAGCTAAGAGAGCTCACTTCTCTGCCACCATTGCTTCTGCGGAGAACCGTCCAGCTGAGCTTTTTCGTGTGGTCCGTAGCCTTCTACATCTGCCCCCTCCTATTGGAGGGGAGGATCACACGGAGGCTCGCTGTGACGAATTTGCAAACCATTTTGCAGAGAAGGTCGATCAGATTCGGCACGACTTGGACGCCGCTGTGGGCATTTCTAGTGATGTCCCTGGGGAACCTGTCTATCCTATAATTTGGGATTCTTTTCAGCTTGTAGAACCTGAGGATGTGGACAGGATTCTCTGCAGTGTGAGACCTGCTGCTTGCCCGCTCGACCCTTGCCCAGCATGGCTAATTAGAGCTGCCCGGGGAGGGCTGGCCGAGTGGACGGGGAGGGTGGTGAATTCATCTTTGAGGGAGGGGGTGCTGCCGCCTGCTTTGAAGCGGGCGATAGTTCGCCCCCTCCTGAAAAAACCCTCCCTGGATCCCACTAATCTAAATAACTTTCGGCCAGTCTCAAATATCCCATTTCTGGGCAAGGTGATTGAGCGGGTGGTGGCGTCCCAGCTGCAGAGGGTTCTGGAGGAAACGGACTATCTGGACCCATTCCAATCTGGCTTCAGGCCGGGGTTTGGGACGGAGACTGCCTTGGTCGCCTTGGTGGATGACCTACGCCGAGGAATGGACAGGGGGAGTGCGCCCCTGTTGGTCCTGCTGGACCTTTCAGCGGCCTTCGACACCATCGACCATGGTGTCCTTCTGGGTCGGCTGGCTGGGTTGGGGCTTGGAGGCACTGTTTTGCAGTGGTTCCGCTCCTTCCTGGCTGACAGATCCCAGAAGGTGGTGCTGGGGGACGCTTGTTCGGCACCCCGACCTCTTAAGTTTGGGGTGCCGCAAGGGTCTATCTTATCCCCCATGCTATTTAACATCTACATGAAGCCGCTGGGAGAGGTCATCCGGGGGTTTGGGGTGGGGTGCCATCAATATGCTGATGACACCCAACTTTATCTCTCCTTTCCCCCTGATTCTGAGGAGGCAGTTGAGGTCCTGAATCGTTGTCTGGAGGCAATTGGGGGCTGGATGCGGGCGAACAAGCTGAAATTAAATCCGGATAAGACAGAGGTGCTTTTGGTTCGGAAATCCACAGCTCGGGTATTGGACTATCGCCCTGCTCTGAATGGGGTTGCACTCCCTCTGAAGGAGCAGGTCCGCAGCTTGGGGGTTCTCCTGGATTCACAGCTGCACCTGGAGTCTCAGGTGTCGGCGGTGGCCAGGGGAGCCTTTGCTCAGCTTCGGCTGATCCGCCAGCTGCGACCGTACCTGAGCTGCGCGGACCTGGCCACAGTGACCCATGCCCTAGTGACATCTAGATTAGACTATTGCAATGCGCTCTACGTGGGGCTGCCTTTGAAGACAGTTCGGAAATTACAACTAGTACAGAACGCGGCTGCTCGGGTGGTTGCTGGGGCACGTCGGTTTGACTCTGTCGAGCCACTGCTTCGGCGACTACACTGGCTGCCGGTTCTGTTCCGGACCAAATTCAAAGTGCTGGTGTTGACCTTTAAAGCCCTTTACGGCTCGGGCCCAGGGTATTTGAGGGAGCGCCTCCTCCCATATAATCCGACCCGTACTCTGAGGTCATCTGGGGGGGCTCTCTTGACGGTGCCGCCACCAGGAGAGGTGAGAGGGGTGGCGGCCAGTAGGAGAGCCTTCTCGGCGGTGGCACCCCAACTTTGGAATACCCTCCCCTTGGAGTTAAGAACTGCTCCCTCCTTGGCGGTATTTCGGCGGGGGCTGAAGACCTTTTTATTTCAGCAGGCTTTTAGTTGCTGACAGGCTGGCTGGCTGGCTTTTTTTTGCATTCTTTTTATATATTTTATGATCCTAGGGATTAATGTGTTGTATGTTGTATTTTTAATATTGTTTTTATTGTCTTTTAATACTGTTTTTAATTGTTTTTTACTGTGTTTTTAACCTTGTAAATGCCGCCTTGAGGGCCTTGTGGCGGAAAGGCGGGATACAAATCAAATAAATAAATAAAATAAATTTATTACACTGGAACAGCTGCATCACTGCATGGGGTGTTGGTTGAACACTGGTGGTGCTGTTGAACACTGTGGGACTTTTGAGTCAACTTGAGTTGACAATACATGGGCAGTGACTAGTGACATTTCAGCTGTGGTGGATGGGTGGGATTTTCAGTAGCCATAGAGCTGGGTTAAGTGCCCAAATGAGTACTTTGCTTTTTCCCAAGATTAGAAGTAATTTGCAAAACAACTTTCCAAATTTGCATGACTTCTACAGATAGTGAAATTTTGATTATTATTTTTTGTGGCAGAAATTTTTTGGGGCAGACATCTCACAAAATGTATTAGTTTGTCAGATTAGTGCAAACTGAAGTGGTCTGTTAAAATATTATCTAGCCTATCCAGCATTAAACCTAGCTTATTTCAGGCCCCTTTGTCCTGATAATTCTATGATATTTTATGGGCAACTATATTTTTTTCTGTTTGCAGGCTCCAAAAATTCATTTGGGAATTCCGTCTGACTTGTAACTCTCACTACTGATGGCGTCTTATTAACATCTTTCTGGGAGCTAATCAAAAGCGAGGAGCATTGATCTACACAGAGCACTCACCGTGCTCTGTGAATGTAGCACAACCTGGAGTATAAGATTGTGTACAGTGATCCCTCTGTATCCATGCGGGATCTGTTCCAGGACCCTCTGCGAATACTGAATTCCGCAGATAGTGAAAACCAGGGGTTCCGTCCCTCAGAAGACTTCCCAGATGCAACTGGAAGCTCTCTGAAGCCTTCCAGCTGTGGGCTTGGCTGTGGATATTCAAATCCATGGATGCTGAGCCGGCTGATAGGGAGGGTCCACTGTATGTCAGCTGAGGGCTTGTGCACACAGTATAATTTATCCTTTGGTAATTGTATCAGAAAAGATATGTTTTCTTATCTTTAGACAACTGCAAGCCTCCCCCAAGAATGTATTTGGTAGATGTAGGTTAAGGCAGTGGTGTTATCCTACCGGAACACTGGGCGGGACATCCGGGTGATCGACAGCCCGCCTGTCGCGTACCGCAGCGTTACGCCGTTTGTGTAACCAATTAGGCCGCTTGCGTACGTTATGCAAACGGCGTAACGCTGCGGTACGCGACGGGCGGGCTGCCGATCACCCGGATGTCCCGCCCAGCGTTCCGGTAGGATAACACCACTAGGTTAAAGTGACCTGTATATGCTCCCAGAATTGATGAGAAGATGCAAGGCAGTCATCCTCAGTGTAGCCAAAATCTTGGGATTTGGTACCATTATTCCTGGACTACTTCAAACTGCTGGTGTGAGATTTACATGTTTGAATGCTTTTCCAAAAAAACAAAACAAGATAGTTTCAGGGAGAAAGTAAAGTTAGTCCTGTTTTCTAGTGTCGCTAGCCTTCTTAGGCCTCCTTCCGTCTCTTTTCTGTTTTTCTAAGTGCAGGGAATGGTTCATGTGAGAGACACACTTGGACATTCAGTCTCCCATTACCATTCTGAAATGATGTACATTTTGTACCTGTCATTCAGAATAAATGTTAGGAAACATAAGGATAAGATTTTAAGAAACCTGTTTCTTTTTAATTTTTTTATCCCGCCCTTCCTCCAAAAAGCCCTGTTTCCCCTCCCCTTCCTGGTAGCCTCACAACAACTGTGGGAAGTACACAGTGAGCAATTGCCACATTCATCATCCCTCTTACCCTTGGGGAGCTTTGCCTGTCTGGCATTATTTTTCATTAATCAGAAAACAAACTCTTCTGCCCTTATTTCAGTAAGGAACAGCTCTTTCTTTGTGGCCTAAATAGCCTTCCGCAACATGCCTCCTCATTATCCCGGTTGGAAGATTTTGGGGTATCTGGAGAGCATCAGCTATCATAGCCGAGTTGAAAGCCCAGCAGAACAAGCCAATGTCAAAAGTGTTTGAACTCTCATGCCATTCTTGGCATGTCAAGCACATCTCCCAATATTCCTACATTTGGCAAGTGTTAACTGTGAACTGTGTCCTCTCAAGCATGTAGAACTGCAAAGCTTTTAGAAATTATATCCTTCCTCCCGCTTCCAACAATTTCACTTGTTACTAGAGAAGTCTTATCTGTCCTTGTTTTAATTAATATAAAAACACCACTAACGAACTTTATTCACTTATTGCCCAATCCTATGCATGTCTACTCTAAGTCCCATTATAGTCAGTGGGGCTTACTCCAAGGCAAGTGTGGATAGAATTTCAGCCTCACTCTCTGCCTTCTCCTTGCAGCAAGTCAATAAGTTCTTATAGTTATTATTATTGTTTATTGAATTTATACCCCACTTTCTGCCCATAGGCACCCAAGGCGGCTTACAACAAAGTTTAGTTACACGGCTACAATAATCAGTTTCCACAAATAGGTTCAAGACAATATATATTTACTGAGGGAGTTGTGGAGTTTGACATGCTCTGCCTCTCACTCTCTCCCCATGCCAACGCTGATATATTCTCACATGGAAGCAAGGTGAGGGACCTCTCTCTCTCTCTCTCTCTCTCTCTCTCTCTCTCTCTCTCTCTCAATCTCTCTCTCTCTCTCTCTGTGTGTGTGTGTGTGTGTGTGTGTGTGTGTGTGTCCTTACAAAGCAAACTGTCTCAGTTTAAAGGAACTTTGAGAGAGTCAGTACAGTAGCAGTTCATCAGTCACTTTTAGAGTTCCTTAAAAGGGAATATTTCTTCTAAGGCATCTTATGCAAGACTTAGAGGCACACAGGAGGCAGCTCACATCTTACTATGTTCTGTGGAAAGTGCTCAGATTCAGTCCATGATGCACAAGAACAGCTGTTCGTTGTTCATTTATTAATTTATGCTTGTGTACTTGGAGCAGCCTTATTATTAAAAGCATATAGTGGGCCCGTGATACAGTATACAGTTTTTTTATCAGCGGGGAGTCTCTGAACCAAACCCCAGCGGATTCTGAGACACGACTGTATAAAATTTTACTTCATATGGGTTCTCAACAACTTGTCTCCAGATTTGTTAATAACAAGAACAGGGGTGTCAGACTTGTTTCATACAGTGGGCCAAATAGCATTCATGGGACCTGCTGGGAGCCAGCAGTGATGTCTTAGTGATGTCATTAAGTGGGAAGTGATGTCATTAAGCGGATGTTGGCCAGAAATGAGCACATTGTTCTCCTGGAGGAACTCAACAGCTGCAAATTACATAACTGAAAATAATCAAATATATTTTTCAAAATATGGGAAAGCCCAATTATCACATGGGCCACCCTTTCAGCAGCACTGTTTCTGCTGAGATGCCACATTGCAGCTCAGAGATGCTCAGAGAAGTGAAGCCTCAGCGGACGTGACACTGCTGAAAGGATGGCTCACATGATAATTGAGCTCCTCTAGTGCCTCAGCAGCTCTTACCTCTTACCCCTCTTGGTTTGCGCCTTCCCCAAGAGTGTCGCTAGCCTTCTTAGGCCTCCTTCCATCTCTTCCTCTACCCTTGGCAGAAGCAGCACTGTGGAAAGGGCAGTGCTGGAAGAGCTCAGTTGTCACAAGGGTGGATAAAAAAGCTTCCACAGTCTGTATCCAGCCCACTAGCTTTACATTTGACACCGTGAACTAGAGTTCTGTAACAGTGCTGTGTTTTTCTAATGAAATCTTACTTGGGTATGGCATTTTTTTTTAAAATAAAGAGCTAAGAAGTTACATGTCTGCACTTGTTAATATAGCAAACAGCATTTAATTGCCTTTATTGGCTTGACATTTCCACTGTCTGTATTTAATATTATTTAAATTATTTCCAAACACTCATTTGTACACTAAAGGTCAAAGGAGAGGAGATGTTGGAGCTCCTGAATCTTTTGATATATATTTTTAAAGCAGCCGTGTTGGGGTGGGGGAGAGATTGAAGTAGGATCATAGGACGTAGGGAGAAATGTCAGGTCTGAGCCGTAGACAGTCGTCATAGAGGAGCCAGGATATGCATCACTGTCAGTGGCGTGCCTTGCAGCGGGTCCAGGGCACCACAGGGGCTTGAGCAGCAGCAGAGCAGCAGCCACAGCAGCTACTTGGTTGGTTGTCCAAAGTGAGTGGCGTTTGCCTGCCCGCCCACCCCTGTGCTGAGAACACTTGGAAGTGGAGCATGGTGTGGCAGGGGGAGGTGTGGTGCCAGAAGCAAGAAGCCAGCATTGGGGGTGGCAAATATCTACCGGGCCAGGGCAGCGCCTTGGCTGGAGATGCCACTGATCACTGTAAGGAGACAGTCTTGGCCATAACCCCGCCCCCCCCCCCAAAAAAAACCCCTTTATAGGCCTTCCTGTTTGACAGTCCATTTCCCAGCCTCATTGGGCAAAGCTAAGCCATTACAGAGGAATCTTCATTACCGAGAGAGGTATTCCACACTGTAACAGGGTGGCTTATTAACACAGGGCAGTTAAGTGCAGAGCTGAGGGTTCCTCATTAAGTCCCCAGGGCTGCTGACAAGGGGCTTTAAGCCTTTCTCCCTGCACTATTAGATTGGGAAACATCAAAAGAAAGGGTTAATTCAATTTTTATCTCTGTTACTGCTTCTAGATGTAATTAAAAGACTACAGATCTGCAATGTCTCATCCAGTTTGGCCTTAAATCTGCTAAAAGCTAAACAACGCATTTTATAATATATTCTCAGTGCTCTTGTGTGTTCAGTAATGTAACAGGGTCAGTTCAAGACCTTTTGTAATTTTCTTGGTGATGTAGCCATTAGTTTGTGATGGGAAGATGTACTCCTACTCATGCTTTCTGTTGATTGAAAAAGTACATCGTAAGCCCACTAATACTGGAAGACTTTTTCCAAGTGGTTGCAAGACAAAGGTTGCATACCTCTCATGCGTATATCTAATATCTCCCATGTATAATATGACTTTTTAGCATTGCAGAAGTTACAGGCCTAAAATATATTTGCATATTTATCATCTAACACAGTGTTTTTCAAACTGTGGGTTGGGACCCAGTATGTGGGTCATGAGCCAATTTCAGGTGGGTCACGTAGCACCCACTACAGCCATCATTGAAAATAATGAGAACATGGAACACTGGAAAGGGGGAGAGCTGTGTGGTTGTTTTGCTTGTGTCAAGGCTGGAAATGGCTGAGAAATAACTCCTTTCTGCTTTTGCAGAAAAGCAGTATGCTCTGGCATCACAATGATAGCACTTCTGGCCATGACATCACTTCCAGTGGATCCTGGACAGGTTTTTATTCTAAAATATTGGTCCTGGTGTTAAAATGTTTGAGAACTACTTATCAAATGTATGTGCAAATCAATTTTTTTTTATGTGAAAGACTTCTATCCCATCTCTCCCACCTTTTCCCCTGAAAGCAAAGCATCCAGGTGGCATACAATAATATAAATTACAGTAAAGTGTATATAAAATAATAAAATAAAATATAAACACCATTAACAACACCACAATACTGTAAACGTAGCAAATGAAAAGCAAAATGCTTTTTATCGGTACAATGGTCATACATAATATAAAAGCAATATTGAATTTTCTTTCCTTTTTTAAAAAAAACCAGAAATAGGAAACAAATGGAATCAGCGCGCGCGCGCGTGCACACACACACACACACACACACACACACACACACAGAGAGAGAGAGAGAGAGAGAGAGAGAGAGAGGGAGGGAGGGAGGGAGGGAGGGAGAGGGAGAGAACAAAGTCAGAGCAACCCCCAGCAACTAAAGACGTGGGGCCCAATCCTATCTAACTTTCCAATGCCAAAGCTACCACAATACAACTCCAATGTTCTCCTTCTTGAGGAGGCCTCCTTGACTGCCTGTGTACCACAGAATGCAGCACACACTCCACAGGCATGGCTGCATTGGCACTGGAAAGTTGGATAGGGTTGGGCTGTCAATACTCTGCCAGAGGGCTGGCAGGCAGGCAGGCAGAGCTAAGTTGGCAATTCCAAGGAGCGGGAGTTGGATAACTGTGGCGCTTCCAAAGAGAGGGCCCTAGCTCTGGTCAGCACCAGCCTAGTTTTGGCCAGCAATGGCACCCAATCAAAGTTCCTCCCAGCTTAATTGACCCAGGGGGTAGACAATCTTGTGCGGAAGAAAGCAGTCCATTTGCATTTATGGTATATATGTAGTACAATGATTCTCCAACTTTTTGCACTGGAGCCCACTTTTTAGAATGGCAGTCATGTCGGGACCCACCAGAAGTGATGTCGTGGTCGGAAGTGACATCATCAAACAGGAAGAGCCATCACTGTGACGTAAATCAAATGACAACTCCTGGAATGCAAATTGGCATTCTTGGACTGTAGCAATTGCACAGCCACAAAACATCCCTGACAGAAAACAAGAGTGGGACAAAATATTATATAAAGCACTGAACTAAAAACGTTCTTTAAAACGCTTTCTCGAAAATTCAAACTGTTGGCATTTACAAAAGGAATATAGCAAGAATAAGGTCTGCAGCTTCCAAGATGGCAGATCACAGCTTTCTGCAATCCACCTGACATCAGGTTGCAACCCACCAAGTGGGTCCCGACAGTAGTGTCCCTGGAGGGGGCTAGGTGCTAAGTTTAGCTAGGTGCCATCTTGCCAGATAAACCGCTCCTCTCTCTCGCCATTGCAGCCTGTCCTCACAGCGAAGGCAACGCCAACACATTGCTTACTGGCTATGATAGCGCAGGAGAGGTTTACCCAGGAAGGTAAGGTGCTTTGCAAAACATAGCGCTCCACCCCGTTCCAGGGACGCTACTGGGTCCCGACCAATGCCGTTTGAGAAACACTGTTCTAGATATTTTAAGTTTTCCCTTGTTATGTCGCATTTGCTTAATTTTGATTTACCTCTGCTTAACTGCAAGTATATCTCTAAAGCAGTGGTTCCCAACCTTCAGTCGGATACTGAGGGTAGCAACCCAGCTGGGGCCGCTGCCACTACTGCCCAATGTATGTAAGTGAAAAAAAACCTTTTTTACTCATGTGCATTCAATGGTGGCAGCGAAACCTGAAAGTACTGTACTAATGGCAGCTACGGGTCCCTGGTAAGGTTACTACCCTCCTTAAAGGGGTAACGTCCCAAAAGAAAAAGTGACTGCCCTGGAGGGGTCATGACCCTTAGTTGGGAAACACTGTAAAGAATGACTAGACAATTCATCAGAGGTGCATGAAATTATATTAGGAAGTTATAGCACAGCTTGAGTTCAGGTGGCAGTGGAATAAATGCCGTAGAATCATGAGACGTACAAACTCCCAACACCTATTACTAAACTCATTACAACTGAGGGGAAAATACTTCCCCTTTGAAGCCATAACATGTAAACCTCTGTATGCTGAAGGAAGTTCTCCATTTTCAAAGAAGCGTTATCTTCTCTTTCCTTTCCACCCCTCCTATATTTTTTTTCAGATGTGTAGGCTGTTTCCCTTGTCTTTTGTTAATGAATAGCCTTCAGGCTCTCGCAGCACCATTTTTTCTCACAGTCATTAGTTCCTTTAATTAGGCAGTTATATACAATATCTGGTTACCTTTCAGTGGTCTAGAATGTCTTGCGTAAACTCCTTTCATGTGAAGTGCATGCAGGTCTTCCTCTACCAAGCTGTTCTGGCTCTCTCCAGCTTCTCTTTTTAAATCAATGCTTTTGTCTGCATTGTCTTGGGCATAGACATCATTCTGTGTGGCAGAAGAAACTTGTCCTCAACTTTGGAAGCTCCATGGATTGTGAATCCATTTCACAGTGCTGCTGCTGCTGCTGAGGTTACCTTACTTCCTACTGTTTCCTTAATGCAAAAAGCTGTTCAAATTCAGGCACTCTGAATTGTATTAGTGTAATTGCTTTTAGCCTTTTAGATGAAGAGAGCCCCATTGTGCTATCCAAGCCATTATAAAGCATTTCCTCAAACAGTAAAAAATGAATCCCTTTTTTCTAAACCTTTGTTCTCAGTCATTCTGAGCTGCCTAAATGTGTTGTCCCTTCCATATGTTATTGTCCAAGTAACCTTAAATATGGTGTGACAGTGGTTCTCAAACTTTTCAACACCAGGACCCAATTGTTCAAAGCACAATCTATTGTGACCCAGGTGTCCAGGGCCAGCTCTAAGAGTAAAAGGTAAAGGTAAAGGTTTCCCCACGACCAAATGGTCTAGTTGTGACCGACTGTAGGGGGCGGTGCTCATCTCCGTTTCAAAGCCTGTAGAGCCGGCGTTTTGTCCAAGGACAAGCTTCCGTGGTCATATGGCCGGCATTACTCTATGCCGTAGCGCACGGAACGCCATTACCTTCCCACCGAAGTGGTCCCTATTTATCTACTTGCATTTAGGTGCTTTCGAACTGCTAAGTTGGCAGGAGCTGGGCCAAGCGACGGGAGCTCACTCCGTTCCGCAGTCTTGAACTCCCAACCTTCCGGTCGGAAAGCTCAGCAGCAGCGGTTTAACCCGCTGCGCCACCACGTCCCTTAGAGTCACCAGCTCTAAGAGTGGCAGGGCCCAGAGCAGAGCGTTCCCGCAGGCCCCACCCACCCACCTTGCAGGGCTCCCTCTTACCAAGAAATTGCAGCAGGCAGCAAGCTAATGGAAATCCTCAAGGACATGATAGTTACCCAAACGACTAACTATTGCCAAGCAATAGAAATAGGTGGTGGTGATATGATGACATCACCACCAACAGCTTCCAGGAGCCCATTTTGGGCAGTTTAGGGCCAGGGCCAGGTGGGAGGACCAAAGCAAAGCTGCTCTACTTGCCCAGAGGCAGACCTAAGGGAGGGCAAAGCTCTAAGCTTTGCAAGAAGCCTTACCTTGCAGTGGAAATCACTCCTCTCCTGCACCGTTTTAGCCAATCCTCACAGGGAAAAGCAACATCTTGGCGTTGCTTACTGGCTACAGCAGCAAGGGAGAGGAGGGATTTACATGCAGGGTAAGGCTTCTTGCAACACTTAGAGCTTTGCCCTCCCTGTAGATCTGCCTCTGTACTTGCCCCACTGACCTACAGTCAATAGAGATTCCGGCTGCTGCAGCAGCAGGCAATATGCTCCCTGCCCTGATGCGGGGGGCCCAAAATGCGGGGCCCAAAGTGATTATATTGGCTATATTGGCTTAAGGCCAGCCCAGCATGTATCTATAGTATTATCCCACTCTTTAACATTGCCCGTTTAGGCACTCCCACAGGTCACAAGTGCCCCACCTGCATTGTGATCTCCACCCCTGTGTTCTGCCCTGCCTGCCACCTGTCTGAGAACCCAGTCAGCTGTAGCCCATCTGGTGGATCCCATGTCGCTGAGAGGGAGCAGAGGCTTCCTTCTCTGGCCACCAATGGCGTTCAGGTCCATTGTGCTCCGTCAGTCCCGGCCATGTCCAGTGCTGCACCAGCTGGGTAATACCTCAACAGGCTTTGTGTGCAGTTCCCAAAGGCCAGCTGTGACCCACCAAAAATGGGCTCATGGCCCACGGGTGGTCGCAACCCACAGTTTAAGAACTGCTGTAATATAACATTGCTTGTGAGTGCATATGAACATTACCACCATCAGCCCACACAATGCGAATGCAGGCAAAATATCATTTTGATTGCCTCTTTTGTAGATCGTTCCAGCTTCGATAAGTATGGATGAAACCCACGGGGGGGGGGAGGAAGGAAGGCATTCAATTGACAAATTAATGTGTTTAAAATTAAAACTGGATCTTGACGAATGCCTAGATCCACTATGGAGACTCCTGTAAACCAGGTAGCTTACTAGTTTTTGCAATCCCCCTGGCATCTAGAAGTCTCTTCACAAATAGCAGGTATTGAGAGGTGTGATGTCCCACAAGGAAATCCCTGGAATCTGTAAATGGTGATGTATTTTCTGGAATTGGGAGGATTTGATGCTAAATTCCAGTAATGCAGAATCCCTGAATATCTCTTGAGTTCCACATAGGTAGAGTTTGAAAGTTAGGAAATTGTAAACATAGGATCTAGAATGGCTACCTGTGTTTGTCTAACTTACCTATAATGCATTTGCGATGTTGGATACAAACTGGGTAAAGTGATCATTCTGAATAAGCCCAACTTTCCCATTGTTAAAAGGTAAAGATTTCCCCACGACCAAATGGTCTAGTTATGACCGACTTATCCACTACAGCCTTACATACCTTTACTTCTCTTTTTTGCTGGGACCAGCACTCCAAATAAATAACTTTTAACACTCTCTGGTGCTAGAGAGCTTGGTTCATATTTAATTGGCTCATGCAAAGCATTATCAACATAGGTTGCTCCTTGCAAATAGCAAGAGAAGCCACAGCTGCTGAGCTTGTTCTTGTTACACCAATTGTAAAGGAGGCGCTGAAAACTTTAGAGATTAGTTGAAGCTGCTGTAAACTTCGTTGCAGCATTAATCATTCCAGAAATGTTTCCCACAACTTTGCTCCGTTTATCCCATCTCTTAGCCTAGTCGCTCTGGTTTCTGTGCGTGTTACATTTGCAAAGATAATGCATTTGCATTTTGGAGATCTTCCACATATGAAATGGTGCACACATGTGATCCTGCAGGGAGTAAGCCAGCAATGAAACTCCAGCTCCTCACTGATCTGCACAACTTGTCAGATGAAAACCTTGTTTAATGTGCAGAGCAGTTATTTTCAAACCTTTTAGCACCAGGGCTCACTTTTTAGAATGACAATCTGTCTGGGACCCACCAGAAGTGATGTCATGACCGGAAGTGCCGTCATTGTGATGTCAGAGCGTGCTGCTTTCCTGAGATTGCAGCAATAAATTGGGTTATTTCTCAGCCATTTTAATAGCAAACTGAATCAAAAAGGGGTAAAAAGCCTATTTACAACCTTGACACAAGCAAAACAACCACACACCCCTCCCCCTTTCCAGCATACCATCTTCCCATATTTTCAATATGGCTGCTCTTGGTGCTTTGTGACCCACCTGAAATTGGCTCATGACCCACTGGTGGATCCTGACCCTTAGTTCGGGGACCACTGGTGTAGAAACTTCTCCAATATGTGGGGTAATCTTAGTAAAATGAATAGGTGAAATTAAGTTGCATGTTAAATTCCAGAAGAAAAGTGTTGCTATTTAAAAAAGTGGTGGGCTGGTGAGTTCCCCCCCCTCCCGATTCTTCTTGTAATTTGCATGGTAACAACTAGTTTGTTTTTACTGCCGTTAAAGCTGTCTTCTTTCAGATATTCTCCTAAAGAGGTTTCTTCAGCCTGAGGTACAGAGGAGGAGGTGGCAAGCCAGAGGGAGTTTAGGGGATTCAGTGACAAGATCCTCAGACAAGATGAACTGTTGCTTTCTTCTTAAGCCCATCCTGGAAGCTGGTAGCATCATTAATTGAAAAGGATGAAAATTGATTTGCATCTTGTGCCATTCCTCAGTGGCACAGTATAGCACACTATAGGGCTTGCATATAGAAAGTTCCATATATAATTGCTGGCACTGCTACTTATTTCAGATAGGAGGCCTAGAAAACACCTCTGTTTATGATCTTGGAGAGCTATTGACAGAACTGCACTAGATGGGCCAATGGTCTGACTTCTCCTGAGACAACTCAATGTATTATGTACACTGCAGGAGAAAGTGCACTCCAAATGTTCATTAACTTTATTCATGTATTTTACTTATCATTTATTTCTATGTTATGAATTTAAAACATTTTGAAAAATTGGTAGATGGGGTAATTTGTAGGAAAATTAACAAAAATTGGCCTCTGTTAGGGATTTTCTGACATTGTAACTAATTTAAAAAGTGTCCTTGGTTGTTGTTTTTTAAGGCCTAGTTCTTGCCAGTTATTAATTGGAGAGGCTGATTATGGCTTTGGAGTTTTGAACTACTCTGCAGTGCATGAGTCAGTGAAGTCTCGCTCAGCAGCAGACAGCTAGTCCCCTATGCTGAGAAAGATGGCATGCAGAGTTCATAATTGCAGCAGGCAGCAAGCTAATGGAAATCCTCAAGGACATGATAGTTACCCAAACGACTAACTATTGCCAAGCAATTTGTATGAATTTTCGTTGACAATGTCATCCAAGATGATTATTTTGAATCGTCTACGCAGTCGTCTCTTTCGGGCAAATTTGTAATGGCTTGCTTTGTATCATGACGGTCTAATCACTATCTAAAAAGCAAGAAGACTTTCTTCTGAAAATAGAAGTCTGGTCCTGAGGAGAACAAAAAGGAACACACGTGTCTTTGGCCAGAATTTAAGCTGACAGAATTTGTGTCCCTTGCATAAGGGACTATGAGGAATGCATGGCTAAAAACATAAATGCAAACAACAAGGAACTTCTTTTAAAACAGCAAAAGCACAAAATCAGCCATAGAGGAAGTTAGACTGTTAGCTAATGAGTTAGAGGAAAGGTTAAAGGGGATATGGAGATTTCAGAGCCACGGATGATTTGTTTGCACCTGCAAATTTATTTATTTACTACAGAAAGTATAGGGAGTGGCCATGCCTGAACTGACCTACCATGCCTGAAGAAACGGGAGTCAAATAGAATTGACAAGGTATGCGGGTCTACAAATTATAACAAATTTAAAACTATTACTGGGTCCAAATGGCATCCAAAAGTTCAAAAGTACTGGATCCAAAAGTTCTTAAGGAATTCAAATGTGAATTTATTGATCTTCTCATAAATATATGTAGTTTTGTATATATGTAATCCCACAGGGCGTAGGATTGAGCCCTCAGTCACGGTACTGCTAGTGCTAGCCTAGGACCCCTGCTGGGTTCTGCCGTTCTTTTTCTCACTCACCTGAATGTTCAGTCACTAATTGGAAATCCAATTGCTAGGTTGGGCTTCTTTGTGGGGGAGGTGAGGGCCATTGGAGGTATGACACCTTTGTTTTGCTAAAGTTTTGTCCCAGACTAGGAACTCCTTAGGAGGGTATGATGCTCAAGGTATCAAATAACATTCTAGCAGGATTCGTAGCTGGAAGGCTTCATCTGAATTTCAGAGGTGGGAAATGTCATTTGAATTTAAGGAGTAAAGAAGACTATATTGAAATTCTGAGTATTGGACTCCATGGATCAATTAAGGAAAGAAGGCTAATTGTTCAGTGAAAAGTATGGTCTCTTGCAATCTACCCTGTAAATAACCTGGCTTGGCCTGGCCCTTGCTCTCTAGGCAGACGCCCAGCCCTGACACATGCTCAAATGTATGCCTCCTGCATGTCTTGAAATAATATATGCATCATATAGCAGGCTGGAGCACCTTCCTTACAAAGAAAACTACAACCAGCAGCCGCCTCTGGCTCTCAGCCCTGGAAGTCACCAGGATGGTACCACCCTTTCCTTGGTGTTACCTTTTGGTTCTCTTTTTCTCTCATAATAGTACAGGTTGGGTATCCCTTACCTGTACTGCTTGGGACGGGAAGATGTCTGGATTTCGGAATAATTGTATAAATTTAATGAGAAATGTTTCCTCCTGCTCTTTTCACTGTAACCCTGATGCATGTCTGCTGGCCTCTTTGTGACATTTTTCAACAGTGGCGGACACCACAGAGTAGAGAATAGAGCTTACAGCCTGTATGTGGGAATGAGCACAAGATCTTCTAGTGTTTACGCTTCAAGAAGTTAAAAAAAAAGGCTTGGACAAAAATGTCTGGGTTTTGGATGACCAAACAAGGGATCATCTACCTGTATCCTATCTGAACTTGAAAGAACCTCGTCTGTGAGTGTCCATTCAGATCGTCCTGCCTAACCAGCATGTCAATACAAAGGGTCCAATACACAAACCATCTTGCTTGGGCCTCTTGGCCCAGATTTGGCTTATATTATGACTTCAAGAAGCAAGCAAGCAAGCAAACAGTATTTATATACCGCTTTTCAACAGAAAGTTCACAAAGCAGTTTACAGGCAAAAAAAAATAAAGTTAAATGGCTCCCTGTCCCAAAAGGGCTCACAATCTACAAAAACAATGCAGAACACCAGCAGCAGCAGCCACTAGAAAAGACACTCTGCTGCGATGAAGAAGGACTGTTACTCTCCCCCTGCTAAATATAAGAGGAACACCACTTGAAAAAGTGCCTCTTGCCCGGTTAGCAGGGGCAAGAACCTCCATAAGCATTACAAAGGACTGTCAAATTCTAAATGTGTCAATCTCAGTAATGCTGCTTTGAAAATTTGTTTGAAATTCTTTTTCAAGTTAGATGCTGCTGGGTGTATAGAAATCACATTCATGCCAATGCTGTATAATCTCCAAAGACTTATGTGTGCTTCTATATTATTCACTTGGCACTCCTTGAAGGGGAAAAAAATGCTATCCTCTTTCCCTAGTTCTAGTTCTTCCAGTTTAGGAACCTACATCATTATACATGTCACCGGTTAAAAAATGAGCAGAGGTTATCTTGACATTATCTTTCTTTAAGCATATTTTCTGCACATAATTGCCTGTTGCATGGCATCTGGTGTTTGAATAATCAAATACAAACGTTGCAGAGTGGAGCAGCATAGTGCTGCA
This sequence comes from Lerista edwardsae, assembly GCA_029204185.1. Taxonomy (NCBI): domain Eukaryota; kingdom Metazoa; phylum Chordata; class Lepidosauria; order Squamata; family Scincidae; genus Lerista; species Lerista edwardsae. Next base: position 13,277,679 of record JAJKFI010000014.1, read on the forward strand.
AGCTGGTGCTACACTCTATTTGTGATGGCTGTACCAGGCTTTTCTCTGAATTGCTACAAGACCCCACCCAATCCTTTCCATGTTTACAGTGATGGCACGACAATAAACAAGGACCCGTAAGTGCCAAGCTTTGATCCAACACCCTGGCACTTCAAACACCTATGCACAACATACTACTCCCCAACACATGCACCCAACACCCTTTCCTCAATACACATTCTAATAGCTCTTTGAACGCCCCCCCCAAGCACATATTCCGAACGCCCTCTGCATATGCGCCCCCTGCAGTCACATGTGCTCACACGCACACCTTACTTTTCCTCTGCTATGTGACTGGTGGGAACATTTTTTAAAACTACCACATATACTAGTGTATAAGTCTATCTCGTGAAGTTTTAAGCCATACATAGAATTTTCAATAATTCATGGATTAGTTAAGGTTAGCACCTGGGGGTGTATGATATTCTTTGAATTATTTGAAAACTACATACCAGTAATTGTGCTGAGGCAGAAGCAGAAAGCAAACAAAAAAATGCATTAGGAGGTGGGCTCCCTTGGACATTAGGACACAAGTGGGCTCCCTTGGGGGTACTTCGGCAACCACAGATTCTCTAATCTGCAGATGTCAAACCTGCGGATAATGTGGGCCCACCTATATGTGGAGTAATTATGATCAAATCAAAATGGTATCTTGCCACTGTAATAGGTATGATAGGCCAGGAGGATCTTTCTAAAGGAAGGTTAACTTGCTGCATTTTTTCCCCATCTTTTAAAAAAGGGGGCCTTCAATCAATCAATCAATCAATCAATCAATCAATCAATCAATCAATCA
>JAJKFI010000014.1:13280179-13302825 GCA_029204185.1 Lerista edwardsae
TGGAATGTAAACTGATCTTTTCCAGTCTTGTGGCCACTGTTGGGTTTAATAATCAAACAGTCATTGATTATAAAGCTACAAACCTTCTGATGACTGGTCTGAACTAAAGGTGAAGTCATTTTCTGAATTCCCTTATGAGGATTTTGAAACCAAATATTATCCATAGCCTCTGGACATACACATATTAAGTAACTATTTTTAACAAATATCGGTGATTAGTTTTTGACAGAATCTTACATGTTGCAATAAGCATTTGTCAATATCTGACAGTTGACATGCAATGGTACTTAGGACAAAAATTACTATCATCATGTGTTAATTTAATCCATCAAGGTGCAATTTTGACTACAAAAATGGGGAGGGGGTTGATGTTGCTTCCCTGATAAATTAGTGGTCACTCCCTCAGCTGTTTTTAGACTTTGAAAAAGATGCTGAAAGACAGAGTCACAGGTTCCCCATGTTGCGTCAATTGTATATCCAAGACCCACCGAAGTTCAGTGTGTGTTATTCTATGCAAGCAAATGTTGGATTAAAATGTGAAGCAGTCTGACAGCACAATCCTGTAGTAGCACTGTGCCATCACTGGCCATCACAAACGTGCTATAAAGCATGCTTGCAACAACTTGTAAATAGGCAATACCTGCAGGACGGCCTGCATCATCCCGCTGGCACCTAATTGACATTGGCAGCTGCCAGTGCTGGTAAGTTTAGCGCCTTGCGGTTCAGGGAGGGAGGAGTGTTTTATTTATTATTATTATTAATTAGATTTTTATCCCGCCTTTATGCCCGAAGGCACCCAAGGCGGCATTACAAAAAATATAAAATTTAACATTAAAAAAGCAATATAAAAACAATATTAAAACAATATAGTAAAAACAAAATTAAAACAAAACAATAAAACTTAAAAACAAGCCCTGTGGAGCGTACATTTTGCGATGATATTTATAATATCAAAATAGGAAAAAAGCCAGGCATCCCAGATACTTCAAAAGGACTAGATGGCTAGATAACACAAACGAGTCAGCAATACCTTGCTGTCTGTGAAAATTGTCGTCATCACCACCATCATCATCATAATCAACAACAGGCTTGAGGAGTCAGATCAGTTGTCCAGTTTAACATTCTGATGTCCAGTAGTGGCCAGGTAAGGAAGCTCAAAAGATGAGCAAGATGGCAATAATCATCTCTGGAAGGAAAAAAAAAACCCATGCCTCTGATCTCGGAGCTGTCATCATACACATTTAATGCTCTGGGTGGCTGCAGGTGTTCCACTCCCAGTCATGCTTTCCTTAGGCAGTCCTTCCTCTAGCCAGTCTTTCAGCCAGTCCTTCCTTCAGGCCATCCAACAGGCAGGCAGTCCAGCCAGCACAGGCAGGCAGTCCAGCCAGGACTCCTCCAGGACCTTCCCAGGTCCCATCCCAGGTCCCATTTTAGGGTGGGGAGGGGGCTGGGGTTGGCAGAGGAGGCCTCCACCATATCCTAACCCCCATCCCGGGCCAGAAAGCCCTATATGGGGCCTCTCAGATTCTTGCCAGTGTCATAGATCTGAGTAGCCACATTGGGCAGGCTGGGGCTCAACACAGGGTAAGGGAACAAATGTTTCCTTACCTCAAGGAGACCTTCAGCCTTTTCTTCAGCACTAGACACTGCATGTTCCGGCAGCCCCACTGTGCCAGCACTGAACAGGATTGGGATGTGAGTAACATGGGATTGTCATCTTTCTTCTCAGTAGGCCAAAAATGCGCCTGTACATATGCTCCCTTGCCGAGCATACTGAGCACTTCATCTTTTCATCCGTTTTCTAGATTTTCACTTGCATGGCCATAATGTTTTGCTGCAATTTGAAAGTTGAAGCGAAGCTCAGCAAGAAAAGCTTTTTGGATGTGGAAAATGTGAAAGAGCTACTTTGAAATAAAGTGGAAGAGGGAGTGATTTCTCCCCCACCCCCCCATTTTCAGCTTTTCTGTCATACGTGCAAACATTTTTAAGTGCTAATAATTATAGTTTATTGAATCTTTGACACAACAGTTGAAGGCAATGGCATCTAGTTATTAGCAGGACAGAATTAAAGTGTGTGTATAAAGGGCCAAAGCAGTAATGGCGTTTAAAAAAAAACAAACGTGTTTCTAACGATATGCCAAGGGGTAGTTCAATCAATTGAATATACTTCTAAGGTTGTCTAAATGAACCAAAACATACTACTTTATTTATTTAAGAGTGCAGTTCTAACTTGAGCAGGAGCAGGCAGGCTGGTTGGCCTGTGCTGCTTCCTAACCAAGTTAGGAGGCAGCAGCCCCTAGCCCTGCGGTAAGCCACAGGCAGCCTGGGGACAGGGCTTTGAATGCAGACTAATGGCCACATCCAGGCTCCACCCCCTTCCTGCCCCAACTTGCCTCCTAGAACTCCTTCCCCCACCCTATTCTGCTCCCGTCCTGCCTTCCCCCCGCCCAGAAAAGCCCCTGCTCTGGATCAAGTTTTGATTTTTTGCCCCAGTGTGCATCACTTTACACTTGACTGCATTGAAACGCATCTGTCATTTTGCTGCCCATTCCCCCAACTTGGAGAGATCCTTCTGGAGCTCTTCCCAATCCCTTCTGGTCTTCACCACCCGGAAACTTGGAAACTTGTGTCATCCGGAAACTTGTGTCATCCGCAAACTTGGCCACCTCGCTGCTTATCCCTGTCTCCAGGTCATTTATGAATAAGTTGAAAAGCACGGGCCCCAAGACAGATCCTTGGGGCACTCCGCTTTTCACCTCTCTCCATTGTGAAAATCGCCAATTGACCCCCACTCTCTGTTTCCTGGCCCTCAACCAATTTTGAATCCATAAGAGGACCTGCCCGCTTATTCCCTGACTGTGAAGTTTCTTCAGCAGCCTTTGGTGGGGGACTGCATCAAACGCCTTCTGAAAATCCAGGTACATGATATCCACAGGTTCACCCACATCCACATGCCTGTTGACCTTTTCAAAGAATTCCAAAAGGCAAAGGGAGTGAAAGAAGCTGGGGGGGGGGCGGATTCTGATCTTAATTCAAAAGGGAGGGAGCTCCAAATCTGAAGTGCCATTAAAGAGAAGGCTCTTCCATTTGTGGCTGTCAATCTGGCCTCAGCCAGATGTGGCACACACAGCAGGGTCCCATCTGATGATTTTAGAGGGCAAGCTCTTAATATGGAAGAAGGGGCTCCTTCAGATACCTCAATCCCATTCTCTGTGTGTGATATTTTGTCCACGATCTCAGGAACTTTGAAAAGACATGGAGAGAAGGCCTTGCTTCCTTAGTCTGCTGCTTGCCCAAAATTTAAGAGTATGTGCAGGGCTCCCTGCAGTCTCAGGGGTTACCTTTTTCTCCATTCTGGCTCTCTAGTTTTTGTAGGTGCCAGCCTTATTTTTTACTTCATTCTTATGATAGCTGTTAAGTAGATGGCAAAATCCAGTACCAGATTCGGTGACAATGTAACAGTATTGGAATGAATCTCAGTGGAATAGCTGCTTATCCAGCTCACTGACAAGCTTTCAGACTTCCCAGAACTGGTGCTCTTTACCATGTTTCATGGATGTCAAAAGAATTGCTAATTTCTGTGGTTTGTTTGAAGAGTAATGTAGGCCTGCTGCCTGGAGCCATTTTATTCTGACTGGGTGCAAAATTTTGTCCTGTACTGTGAGAAAGCAGCTCACTACACTTGGTGAGAAGCTCTTCGTTTGGAAAAATTGGTAAATGGCCCTACCAGGTCCTCTTAGATAACAGACTCTTCTAACATACTTGCCTAACTGGCCAAAGCCATCTTGATTGCTTGATTGCACTGCAACTGTGAGTTTCAGTGAGGGAGGGGGTTGACACCACAAGGTAGTACCCACCAAGCACGTAGTGTTCGAGAAAGGTCATCAGATTCCAATTTCTAATTGGCTGGTGCAAGGTGGCCAGGTATAAAGAACTACCCCTTTTGTGAAAGATTGCCTTTTGCAGTGATGGGATCAGCTAATGACTCGGGGGAACGCTGGGCGGGCAGCTGGAAGGCTGGGCAGGATTTCCGGGTGATTGACAGCCCATCCGTCCGGGTCCGCCGCCTGCCCGCCCGCTGCATGGGCTGCCCCTGGGTGGCGCGCCCCGCCGCTGCGCGCCCTGGCACCTGGGGCCCCCTGTCCCCCCCCAGCTAGTGGGCAACCCCTCCAAGGCCAGGGCAGCCCATGTGGCGGGCAGGCAGGCGGCGGACCCGGGCGGACGGGCTGTCAATCACCCAGAAGTCCCGCCCAGCCTTCCTGCTGCCCGTCCAGCGTTCCCCCAATTAGTTAGCTGATCCCATCACTGGCCTTTTGCCATATTCTCAAGATGGATGTCTGTCATGTTACATCTCAGGGGACAGGCTGAAGACCAACTGAGAGTTGTTAGTTATCCCTTGTGTGAGTGATAGTTTAAGTAGAAGCTAGGAGTTATTTTTATTATTTTAAAGTTATTGTGCTTTCTCTGTGCCTAACACTGTTCTGTTTAAGTGCCTGTCTTTTGATTTCTGCATAACTAGATTCAAATTCTTAAATAAAACATCTGTACTTACAGATGTGTCTAACTGAGTCCAGGAGTGGGGACTTTGCACGTATCTAAAGCCATGACTGCTTTGATGCTATTTAATTATTGTGCGTTGTTTAGGCCAGCTACTTATTCAGGGCTTTTGCCAAAGCAGAGCTCCAGTTAGGGTTAAGACAGAGGCATATTTAGGGTATTTCAGGGGATGGCAAGACCCATGGGTGCCATTTTCCCTGCAACATGGAGCCCTCCCCGCAACATGACTGGCCCACCTTAAGGTGGATCGGAGGCGATGGTGGGCTGTGGGCAGTCCCTGATGCTTCTCCTACCCATTTAAGATGCATCAGAGGGAAGCCACGCCCCCCCAGCCAGCCTGCAATTGGGCAGTTTTGCCTGACTGCCGGCTGGGAAGAAACGCGTGCCTCTCTGGCTGGAGGATACGCGCACTTCCCCCCCCCCCAGCCGGAGAGGTGCCCAGTTTCTCAGACTGCCACTGGGGCCAAAGGTGTGTGTGGCTTCTCTCTGCATGGAGAGAGAATTATTATGTTAAATTTTATAGCTAAGTAAACTTTCAAAATTTTATCAAAAAATGGCATGCCAGTGATCTTTTAACTAAATGTACCTTGGACACCACTTGAGGTATAGAGTTGGGAATGGTCTCGTTTTAAAGCTCCTTCCATGGGCTTTCATACGATATACAACACAATGGGTTTAATAATTTGTTTTAGTTTTAAAACATTCAATTAAAAACTTTAAAATCAATTTTCTCAAAAACGGACACTTTTAAAATTTTGAAAAAAATCTCAAAATTAGTTCATACTTGTGCCTAACTATACCCCAAAAATTATTTTGGGACAATGATGGGATCATAACAATATGAGAATCACAAGTATGTGTGATCAAGAGAAAATATAATTTTCAAGTTAAACTTAATTTTTTTTATCTACAACATAATTCTTTTACAGTATTTATGAATGTTGTTTCTTTTTGTATTACTTTTCTCAGTTTATTCTGTCGTGACCCATTTATTTTTAGGTGCTGTAACTTTCTGTTGGCAGAAAAATGCAAACTGGAATAGGCATGATCATGTTCTGTGGAATAATACCAGATCTTCTATTTATTTCTGATGAATATCAACTACTGTCAATAATTGTGAATTGCAATTTGAGGCACTTTTTAAAATGAGGTTGCAACAAACATGTAGTATCTAAAACACATAAGAAATGGGCCTTAATTTGTTTTGCAGCCCAATCTTAACTTGGGCAGGAGCAGGCAGGCCAGCTGGAATGCCAGAATCCTAACCAAGGTAGAATGTACAAACGTCCCCTTGTCCCAAGTTAAGCTGCAAGAAGCCCGATAGGGCTGCTTGGACCTGTGCCTGCTAAATAGCAGGCACAAGTCTGAGCGGGCTGCAGCAACCTGAATTGGGGCTGCACAGCCCAGAGAGGGGGGTTTGTATCTGGCATAATTGCTGGATCTGGACTCCCCCCGCCCGAGCTGCTCTGCTCACAGGACTGCCCTCCCTCTGCCTCCTTCCCACCCCAAATAGCCCCCTTGCTGGTCAAATTCGACTAGCGCAGTAACAGCTTACCTGCATGTATCAGCCCAGTGCACATTTGCGTAGCACAGACATGCCTTATGGCACATTTGTGACTACGTTGGGCCAATGCAGGCCACATACATTAGCCCAGCAGCGCAAGTGGTTTGCACCCTCAATTCATTTAAAAAGCCATCAAAGAAAGGTCAGTGACAAAATTGATATGTTTTCCTTTTTCCAGAATTTAGGGGTAGCTAAATTCTGTAACATTTGCAGGAAAGAAATGAGCAAGATGAAAAAGATGAAATTACAGGTTTTCCAAGTACTGGACAGGATGTAGGTTACAATTGCAGTACTTCAGATGGTGACCCTGATATATCATTCTCTTCAGAGGTTTTAAGAACATTGAATACATCCCTCCAAGACCTAGGAGAGGTCCTATTGACATGAAAAAGCACCATATACAGGACATGATTTTCGACAGATCGAGAAGGAAGAAAACAGTTTTATTTTTTGCGGATTTCAGTGTTTTCCAAGTGCAAAAAGTAGTGTTCTGTTTTTTGTTCAAAATTTACATTATAATTATAATTGCTTTAAAAGTGTACCAGATGGGTAGTACAGTGGCAGATGCAGTGGCAGATGTAGCCACAGTCATTAACCATGCACCCCCTCCCATTAAATAAAGAAAATCCAATAAAAGAGGGTGGTGGGTTTTGTTTTGCTTTTTGCAGATTTCGGGGTTTGTTTTTACAAAAAAGAGAAGTGCAGAAAGCAGTGTTTGTTTTATTTTCACTGTTTCCTCCCACCTCTATCTACAGAAAAAGTAAAAAGAAGTACTGCTGTGAAACACCTACTTCATGTTGTCAACTGCCTCGAATGATCACATCACATTCACAGTTATTGACAATTATTATTATTGACACTTAATATTATTGATATTTATCAACAAATAAACAGAAGCAAGTTGTCTTCACAAACTCTGTGGGCAGACTGAGCCGAGAGCAGTAGTGTGGAGAGAAGGAGCAATGGTGGTGTTGCCCGATGGAGAGTATGATCCTGCCTGTTCCATTTTGCATTTTTATGTCTATAGAAAGTTACAGCACCTAAAAATAAATGGGTTACAACAGAACAAACTGAGAAGAGTTATACACAAAGAAACAGCATTCATAAATACTGAACATAAGAACATAAGAACATAAGAAACAGCCTTGCTGGATCAGGCCAAAGGCCCATCTAGTCCAGCTTCCTATTATATATCTCACAGTGGCCCACCAGATGCCTCAGGGAGCAAACAAAACAACCAGATACTTGTGTCCTGCTGCCACTCCCCTGCATCTGGCATTCTAAGGTAGCCTATTACCCTTGCACCACCCCCAAGGAAGACACCAGTCTGAGGTTGGGGTTTAACTTTATTAAGCACAATGTAAATCATGTAACCTACTGAACACCCATCCCTCCCTCGCCAGTCTGGGGTTACTGTAAAAGAATTACGTTGTAGATTAAAAAAAAATTAAGTTCAACTTGAGAATTCTATTTTTTTCTTGATCACACATGACCTTTCATATCTTATGATCCCATCATTGTCCCAAAATAATTTTTGGGGTATGGTTAGGCACAACTATGAACTAATTTTAAGATTTTTTCCAAAATTTTAAAAATGTCAGTTTTTGAGAAAATTGATTTTAAAGTTTTTAACTGAATGTTTTAAAACTAAAAAAATTATTAAACCCATTGTGTTGTATATCGTATGAAAGCCCATGGAAAGAGCTTTAAAACGAGACCACTCCCAACTCTATACCTCAAGTGGTATCTGAGGAACAACTAGTTAAAGGATCACTGGCATGCCATTTTTTGATAAAATTTTGAAACTTTAGGCTTAAATATATTTTTTCTCTGTGAGTTAGAAAGCTTAAAAATATACATTCCTTCAACAGTTATATAGGATCTTTAAGTATGCTAAGTTTCGCCAAAATCTAAGAAAGTGAGGTAGAAAATTGCCCTTAAGTGTGATGATTTGACACAAAAGGACCCCAAAGCAGCAGGCTCTGGCATCACAATGATGGCACATCTAGCCATGTCCTAATGACTGGTGGGTCCTGGACAGATTGTCATTCTAAAAAGTGGGTTCCAGTGCAAAAATTTGAGAACCTCTGAGCTACTATAAGAAGTTAACATGAGATGATCTTGTTCTCTGCTGCTCTCCTAATAATCTGGTCAGAGTAGAGAACAACAATTATCATATTTAAAATTATGGGTAAGAAGAGTATGGTTAAGAATGGGGGTACCCTGACTTTTCTTTTGAACCTCTTCTTCTGCTTTCTAGAACATAACCATTTCTATTTGTCTTGCCCCCCTCCCGTCTCCTTTGCAGCTGGTGTCCAACATCCTCATCTTCATCTGCACAAACATTGTAGGAGTGTGTACACATTATCCAGCTGAGGTGTCCCAAAGACAGGCATTCCAGGAGACCAGGGAATGCATTCAAGCTCGTCTACATTCTCAGAGAGAGAATCAGCAGCAGGTAAAATAAACCCAGCTAATAATAATAATAATACCACATTTGAGAATGAGATTTGTCATTTATTTGAGTACACAAAATATGAGGACAGTTTTTCTGCTTCTGAGCTTTTGCAATGGCAAGATGAATCTTTCCTACAAAGAGGTGCAGGTTGAGCTAGTAAATTTGATCCAAGTGGTAATGTCATTCTGATATACTAAGGATGTAAAGAGCTCCCTGAGAAATCTGTTTAGGAGACCCCTCGGTTTACTTCCCTTAAAAATTCTCAGATGTAACAGAGGAGGACAAATTCTCAGGGTGGGGACGCCCTGAAATTTGCTTCACCTTTCACTTTGTGTGAGATTTTGGTTACTAGCCCTAGTTTTGGGGAGTGTCAGAAGTCACCAGGACTTGTTAGAAATCTCCAGACCTGTGCTGGATAGAGTGAATATAGGGATATTCTTTTCCGTCTCTAACCACAGAACTAGGGGACATCCACTAAAATTGAGTGTTGGAAGAGTTAGAAAAGGAAAGGATAAAAGGAAATACTCCTTTTGTAGAACCCCTTGCCCCAGGAGGTGGTGAAGGGGACTGGGCAGATTTCTGAAGGGAAAGTCCTTTGCATGCTACAGGCCATGATGGGTGGTGCAACCTCCTTATTTTAGAAGTAGGCTGCCTCGGAATGCCAGATTCAGGGGAGTGGCAACAGGATGCAGACATCTTGTTGTCTGGTGTGCTCCCTGAGGCACCTGGTGGGCCACTGTGAGATATAGGAACCTGGACTAGATAGGCCTTTGGCCTGATCCAACAGGGCTCTTCTTATGTTCTTAGGTTCTGCTGCCATTTGCAGTCCCATGGGGCTTCATATCAAAATGGGGCTATGATGGTGTCCTCTCATGATCAAGGCTGACTATTTCCCAGGCAAAAGTTCACACTGGACTTGCAAGCCTGTAATATACCCACTGGTATTAGACATCATGAAGTATCCATCATGAAGGAACAATACAGTGATTAGCATGCCTGTGATACATTGCTAACTCTGTCAAAATAGCTTCTCTTGGATGCTGCTATAAATGGACAATTCAGTTGGAACTGGAATGATCCCTGATACATCATGGTAACATCTGATGATGTTCAATTATTGAACAGAATGGCACTCTAGATGTCTTTAGTAGGGACTGGGTTTATGAGAAATACAATATCCCTAATTTTGGCTGTTTGGTTGGAACGAAACTGGTGGGCCACCACAGAACTTACAGCTTCAGTTAGTAGACATGGGAGCCAAGAAAGGTGTGTGTGGTGTTGTGTGGTGTTTTTTAATAGATAGCAGATGTTTTAATTGGTTCATCTGTCTAACACCACAGGAGCGCCTCCTGCTCTCTGTACTTCCTCGCCATGTTGCCATGGAGATGAAAGCTGACATTAATGCCAAAAAAGAAGATATGATGTTTCATAAAATTTACATCCAGAAACATGACAATGTCAGGTAAGCACAAAGTGAGAAGAATGATGTGCACAATGCATTAAAAAAAAAGAAAGAAAGGCATGAAACCAGGATATCGCCCCATGCTGCCTTTGTTTTCCTACACTCTTTGCACCTCAGAATGGGAGGTAAGCACAGGTGTTCTTGGTGGTGTTGTATCTCATGTCTTATTTGTAGTGGTAGAATTGCGGTCCACAGTTCTTCCACAAGAAGAACTAGATATTTTTAGGAAGAAAAGAAACCCAAAGCAACCACAAATATGGATTTTTGCCCATTATGTAACTTTTATAATTGTTGTTGCTGCCTTCCTCTGCCTCCTACTCCTCTAGAAATGGTGGGGGAAAAGAATTAACATCTGTAGTCTTGATTGTGGAATAAAGGATGTACATAGGGAATTGTTTCTAAATCAGGGGTCCTGAAATGTTCAGCTGCCTAGGTCACATAATGCACAACCCAATCAAGGATTGGACTGCTGGCTGAAACACATTGCAACAGCAAGAGGCACTTCTGCTGTTGCAAAATGGCCACCGACTGTGTGGGGAGTTGTCTATTGGCGGCCATTTTGTAGACACAGCTGCAATAGGCAGCAGTGACGCAACACTGCCACCAGTTTCTATTGTATCCACCAGAGCAGGTAAGGCAGTGGTGAGGGTGGGGAGGGAACGGGGAAGTGGGAGGAATGAGGTGAGCGTGGGGCAGATTATGAGGCAATGGATAGGGTTGGGCTTGCAATGTTCGTCTTATGGTGGGTCAAAGCAGGTCTGTTATAAAAAATGTATATGTGTATATATAGTTATACACAACTCGAGGAATGTTCATAATAGGTGAAAACATAGTATTTGTGAAAGAATTGCAATATCTTGGGGGGCAATCAGACAGCCAGCAATATATATAACTTACTCCCCCTATGCCAAGTGGGTTGCCTATAGTTCTCCCCTTCATTTTGCTGGCATAAGTCCAAGGAAAGAAAAAGCTATAGGGCACTCTGGGAAAGAGGGGATAGGATCTGACAAACACAAGTGCTGCTGCGATCTATCCCACCCCTGCCCTCCCCACCCATGACATGCCTTTGCAACCAACTTATGGCTGCTGATGGAAACCTTGGGAGTGTCCATTGCACATTTTTGCAGCAGTGACCAGAAGCATGTGATGGTGGCCCAGATTTTGTACTACCCTAAACCGCCTTGCCCTACCAGAATGCTAGTTCAACGTCCCGATAGAATTGGGGCCTCAGTCTCATCAAATTAATAGAAAATTAATGAGCTAAAATCAAAGTACAAGATAACTGTCCTATGCATTGCATCTTGTCCTTTTTAATTAGAAATAACCTCTCAAAACTGATCTTGTTGAGTTCAGCCTTATATCTGTTTGGCACTTTTATAGGGTATTTAAAACAAGTCTTTCAAGATCAGAGTCCACAGCCAGCAGCCTCACTGGATTTGCAGCCCATTTATGAATGTCATGTAAACAAACATCCAGTTTTAAAAGGAGGCCAATTTGCTGAGATGAAGGGAGCAATTAAAGATGAGAACATGGTCACAAGGTATAGGCCATTAGAAAGAAGAGGAGCTGAGAGAGGTAACACAATCTAGTATGTGCCCCTTAACATAAACAGATTGCATATTTCGCTATATTTAGATAATTGTGCCAACAATAACATTAGGGGTATTGGAGAATGTTTATGTCTAAAATATTCTGTGTCTACTCTAAAGGGTAGATATTTACAGCTGAAGTGGGTAAATAGCTGCTTTCATGTTGTTCTCTTATCTGAACCTATATAGATACATATAGTGTAGTGCAAACTGTGGGTTGGGACCCACTTAGTGATGTCAGATGGGTCACAGAAATCTGGGAGCAGCCACCTTGGAAACTGCAGATCTTACTCTTGTTATATTCGTGAGTGTTAACAGTTTGAATTTTCAAGTGAGGGTTTTTTTTTTAATTTTGTTTTTAGTTGAGTGCTTTTACATCATATTTTCTCCTCATCTTGCTTTCTGTTGGGGATGTTTCATGGCTGTACAATTGCTGCTGTCCATTTCAGGAGTGTCATTTTATTATGTTACAGTGATAGCACTTCTCGCTCAATGATGCCACTTCCTGCTACAACATCACTTCCAGGTTAATGACATCACTTCTGGTGGGTCCCGACACAAGTGCCATTCTAAAAAGTGGGTCCTGGTCTAAAAAGTGTGAATGTCACTGTACTGGTATAGTGGTTCAGGAACTGGATTTAGGAAGATCCAGGTTCACATCTCCACTTAACCATGAAGCGTCCTGGGCGACTTGTGTCTAACTTTTTTCTTTCAATCTGTTGACATGTAACAAATAACTAACGTAGGCTATTATTATCTTTATTAACTAGAATCTTCTGTGGTCTTGTTTGCAAAGAAAATCTGTACATCATAGAGTTCTCTTATGCTGAAAACTCTGACAGAGAATGTGAATTTATAAGTACTAGCCTTAGACATCCACCTGGGCAAGTACATTTCCACTGTTTTCCTGCAGAAAGTGAAGGAGAAGGCATAGGGTTGAATGAATTTTGCACACTTCTCGGTTTGCTGTTCAAGCACAGAAGGACATGACATAGAATTAATAATCTTTGACATGTCTGAATTTTTGCTTTTGATCAAAAAGCAAGTTCTTTCTTTTTTGTACAGAAAATAAAACTTTAAAATATTTAAGTAGTGACTAGTGACGGTTCAGAAACCAGACATGTTACTGGGCATGCTTTTAAAATATGTGTGACAGAGGAAATCTGTTGCATGTGCTGAGACCAAGTGGAGTGACTTTTGGCTGGGGGTGTTTGAAAATTGTGTTATTGTTATTTTTTTCTCAGATTTTGTGATTTGAAAGACAGAAAGCAGTGTTTTGTGTTTTTATTTCAATTTTCCTGTAGAGCCACTTCAAAAATGTTTTTTTTAAAGTATAGAAAAAAGCCACAGACAGCTTCCCCTACTGTTGTGCAGCAAAACCGCTAAATGTGGATGCTCTCTGGGTAGTTTTCTGAGGTCCTTGCTGCCTCTTCTGGGTTGCATGAGGCCCCTCCCACTGCCCAGAGGCGCCGCATATACTTCCTTGCCCCAGGCACTTTTTTGGCTAGTTATGCTTCTGCACAACAATAGAACATATTTGGGAAGAATAATCAAAAGTAAACTGCAACATAGACAGAAATCACTCACAAAACTAGCAGGGAGAGAGCAACTATTCCCAGCATGGCGACTTTTCCAGTGGCTGCTACTCCTGTCTCTTGCTCTGGGGACAGTTATTAATTTACTTTGCTATGTAAACCGCTTTGTGAAAAGCGGAAATCTTTGCAAGGAGAAAGTGGCATGCAGTGGAAATTGCACTGAAGAGGGGAAAAGAGAGCACTAAACGTGTCATCGGTATGATTGCACATGAGTCACAGAAGATACGGTGGGGTTGTGGATTGATGGTTACGGTTGTCTAGGGCCAAGATCTGTATTTGCTGAAGCAAATTTGTAGTGTTGCTAAGACTATGACGCTAGGACACAGTGATCTCATGGTCGAAAACTGGGAGAAAAGCTTGAAAAGCAAATCCAGGCAGTCTACGGTTAGGGTTAGGATCCAGCCTTCCAGGGAGGGAAGTAAGGCAAGGCAACCAAGACAACGGTCCCAGGGGAAGATTTGTTGCAAGGCAGCTGAGGAGGCACTGAAGTGGTGACTTCAAAAATGGGAGGATGCTCGGAAGGCACAAGAGCTGCAGTTTGCAGTTAGCACTCAAGGGAAAGGTGTAGGGGAGAAGAGAGACAGGTTGGGAAAAGAAAAGAATGGTCTGATTCCTGTCTTGGGTGCCAGATGACACAGCAGTTCTTCGGTAGCAGAGTGAATGGAAGTGCTTGACATAGCACCTATGAGCATCCACCAAGGCAGCAAGCAGGGAAACAGCAAATGCAACCACAACTGTGAGGGGTCTGTAACCCATGGTGCAATTCAAATGAATTAACAACCGGTTCTATGATGTCATACCCGAAGCCAACCGAGGTAAGCGAGTAGGCGGGGCCCAGCCATTTAACAACCAGTTCTATAGAACCTGGGCGAACCCCCTGAATTTCACTACTGTCTGTAACCCATCTTTTTATAACTGTCCTTCCCTTCGGAATGCATAGAGGCTATGGTGGGGGTGCTCATAAAGAACTTTTCCTTCGTGTTTTGATGGTCCATGCCCAGTTTGAGGTGGGTGCCTCTATTGAGGATGCAGCAGATGGTTCCTTGGTTGCTCAGAAGGCTTATGTCACACTCACTGAACCACATGATTTCTTGTGTGATGATCCAGTTCTAACTAACCACCACCTGCATCCCGATGCTGCAGAGGGCAGTCCCAGGGTCCTCTTCTAGGTGAGATTTGTAAGGGTAAGGTTACAAGCCTCCACTGCCCCAGTGGGTCTCCTCAGACCTGCACCAGCTATTTTGCTTACTCAAATCCGAGAGTGAAGAATGAGATTTTTCCTTATCAGCTAGCATGGGGTAGTGGTGGTGAACACACCAAAGTTTGACATTTTCACTAAGGCCTGTGGGACCTGAAACTTCTGTGCAATCAGCCCAATAGCAAATGCCACAAGATTGGCTCAAGTCAGTACTTGTTTGGCATGCATCCAGTACAATGTATATATGTCCACAATGCAGACAAGAAATATATTCATAGACCAAGGCCACATTGTCCCAATTGCCATAGATCTAATGCCTTCAATTTTTTTTCTATTATCCCTGCTAAAGCATTGTCATTTCTTTGAAATGCTAAATCTTGGCAAAATATATGACAAAAGCACATTTGCGTAGCTAAGTATAGTTGCCATGGGGATGCCACCAAAGCCAGATTCCCTTGTGGTGAGTGATTCTGGCTCAAAATGTCTAGAAGCGCTAACTGTATCATGCTGTGAGTTTCCTGCTCTGTGTTCTTGATACAAAGTTACAAAGCAAGGGCCAATCTTCATGCATGACATGTTTTTCTAGTGTTGCAGGCCAAATTGCTATCACCATTGGGAGTAGGCAGGTTTCTGTTGTACCCTCTGTGAATAGTGCAGCCTATGTTCTAGCTCTTGCATGCCTGAACTAATATTGTCGATGTGTGCTGGAAACTGAAGTAAAGTAAGTAGCAGAGGGAAAGAACAATTCAGCAGTAACAATAAGCAAATACTAGAAAGATTCAGGACTAATATTGTCTTCCTTTTTTCAGAGCAAACTGACTTGTATCTGATGCCAACCCTTACAATCTACCATGGGTTCTTTCATGACAAAACTCACCTTAAGACATGCCTGTTCAGCCTGTGATTCACCAAGCTGAATGCAGCTCACTAGCCATTTATGGTAGCCCATCAGGGTAGCTTTGCTCCCTGGGACTGCAAAAACAGGCGATTTGTCAATCATAAGGCAGGTCACAATACGTGTCCTAGAGTCATAGAATCATAGAGTTGGAATGTATCTGCAAGGTCATCTAGTCCAACCCCTGGCCTGTAGCAGGAAATTCTCCTACAGCATCTCCAGCAGGTGCTTGTTGAGACTCTGCTTGAAGGTCTCCAGTTAGGGAGCATCTACCACTTTCCTCAGCAATCTGTTCCACTGTTGAACCACCCTTACAGTCAGGAATTTCTTCCTGATGTCCAACCGGAATCTCCTCTCTTGCATTTTGTAAGACTGCAATGTAATATCTGCTGCTTTGGTTATGTTGGTTGTGCTGTGTCCAGGATGTGGCTTGTTTAGAGGCTCAGATCTGCTGACCAAGGCAAGATGTGACCAACCATCAAATTTTCCTAGACGCAATTTTCCAGGGTGCCCCAGCTGCAACAGGGCCTTCCCTAAGGTGTGCCAGACGGCCTGTACAGGCATGTCCTGGTATCCGCTGGGGTTCCATTCTGGACCCACTTGTGGATACCTGAAACCGTGGATACGGGGGATGCCTTTTTAAAGATAGGGAAACATCAGTGGTTTTGCTGCAACAAGCTAAAAAAAGAGATTTGTTTAATGGTCCCCTGTCTTTTCAGCAGGCCTCCCAATATCCATGGTATCCATGGATAATTGAAACCATGGATACTGGATATTGAATCAGTGGATACTGAGATCACTGGATACTATAGTTCAAAAACCTGTGTGCCCAAAAAATAATGTGAGGAATGGGCCTGATTTATGTTTCTAGTTTTATACCTTTATCTAAAACTTGCTACCTGAATGCGGGGGGGGGGGGGGTAATGCACACATCTAGTTCCCCTGCCTTTAAGGTCTTCCCTGTTCATTTTGGTTCTTAACTTTGGTGCTTTTTCCATGAATAGGGGAGGACACACAAATGCCAGATTCTTGTGTACACCAGAGCACAGATGGAACCTCTGTAATGGGAAAAGAGAATTTAGATTCTAATTTACTCATGGTTAATGTGATTTTTGTCATCCTGGCCTCAAAGTATTTCAGTGAATTATAGTTTACTGTGTGAGAGACTACAGTGAGGGTGACACTCTGTTTCAGGCTCATTCAATCCCTTGTTACATTGATTGAAATTTTATAGGGAAGCAACATTTGTACTGAGATGATGGTACTATGTGAGAAAATATGTCGGGACATGGATGACATTGCATCTTGAATTTATTTTTCCACAGATAGGTGTGAAATATAATGTTATTGTTGTTCAGTCGCTAAGTCATGTCCGACTCTTCGCGACCCCATGGACCACAGCACGCCTGTCCTCCCTGTCCTCTACTAGCTTCTGGAGTTCGCCCAATTTCATGTTCATCGCTTCGGTGACACTATCTAACCATCTCATCCTCTGCCGCCCCCTTCTCCTTTTGCCTTCCATCTTTCCCAGCATGAGGGTCTTTTCTAAAGAGTCCTCTCTTCTCATGAGGTGGCCAAAGTATTTGAGCTTGAGCTTCAGTATTTGTCCTTCCAGGGAGCAATCAGGCTTGACTTCCTGGAGGATTGACTGATTGGATCTCCTTGCAGTCCAGGGGACTCACAAGAGTCTTCTTATCTCCAACACCATAATTCAAAAGCATCTAGCTATTACCAAAACCTACCAAGAAATAGTTTCTAAGTTTGCTCAAAAAGAATACAAATTGTGCTTTAATTAAAGAAATCTTTCTTTAATCTGATATTGGTTTTCAATAGACACAAAAGCATTAAAATATATGTAGATTATGAGGTTTATCTACGGCTTCCCAAGTCAAAACTTACAATGTTTGGTATTTCAGTTTCTAGTAACTTATTACTGTAAGTGGTCAAATATCGTTATTGTGGTGCTCCAAAAAGAAGAATGTTATGTTGAAGAGCAAAGGTTCCATTCCTCCAAATTGCCTCACCTTGGTGTTCTTTGTGGAGATAGTGTCCAGGTGTGATGAGAGAAATTATTTCTCTTTGAAGGTCTGTTGTAAAATGCACTGTGTTCAAGGTAAGCAGTACATACCTTTTAATACAGACATGGGCAGGTTAAAAAGAAAGCAAGGTGAAGAAGGTCTGTGGTTGGAGATAGGAATGATAATTATAATGATGACAGTGTAACAGCAACTGGAACAGAACTGGAACAGAACTCCCTTATTGATCAGAACACAAAGCAATCTTGATATGGAAAATGTTATAAAGGTTTTTTTTTTGTTGTTTTTTGGTGTTTTTTTTTCCACAGAAAGCTTTTATGTTCTGTTTAAGAGCTTTTTTCCTACCCAATAGTCCCTTATTTTGGCCTCTTTGGTGTCCCATAGAGACTGCATTCCACCTCACACCCCTCATGAATTCATTTTGGTACTTCGCAACTGGACAGTTTCAATTCTATATTCTGACTGGAGTACGTTGGCTGTTTTTAGTTAGGAGATTGGGTGATTTCATGTCGTGTGATTGGGTGGGAGGTTTGCAACTGTCTCAACCTAATCAAATAATCAAAACATTTTTGGACTCCAAGACAGCACACTTTTTTTTACCTGTTTTTTTACCTGTCAAACAGGTTTTTACCTGTTGTTGTACCCTGACAATTTTGATACTTCTTTGACTGAGGAATAGTGTTTTAGCATATTTGATAAGTCTTCAGGGTTATAATATTCATAGCCTTAAACAAAATAATCATTTTCTCGAGGGGAGAAAGAGCTGAGGTTATTAAGAGCGCAATTCTAAACTGGAGTTAGTCCGGCATAAACTAAGCCAGCAAAGTTTGGTCAGCACAAGGGCCACCATAAAGTGAGCTCAGACTACTCTTGGAGTCAGGGAGGGCTCACGTTTGTGAGCTGGCCTCTCTGAGTCCGAAAGTGGTCCAAACATACTTTACAGTGGCCCTTGTGCTGGCCAAACTTTGCTGTCTTAGCTTATGCCAGCCTAACTCAGTTTAGGATTGTGCCTTAAATAAAAGGCAGTAGCAGTGATTGGCAGGACTCCTTGTCGCATTTTTGTTTTTAAGGGGCAAAAATAAAGCAGAACAGAAAAAGGAAGTAGAAAAAGAAGCTACCTACTGCTCTGGAGAATAGCTTTGAGACTGGGAGTAGTTTCTCCACATCCTGTTGATCTAAAGATGATTCTGTTTGGTGCTTGGTATTCTGTTTGGTGTTGCTAGAAAGTTCAGAGAAAGTACTAAACAAGTAGTTATTGTCACCTATTTTCAGTATTATTCCACACACACAGAATCCTTTCAAAAGTGAAGGGAACTTGCTCTTCACTGATGGAAACAGATAATTGGCCTCAGAGGATGCACAGTTAACCTAGTTCCCTCTCCATCCTTTCAGCAATAAAAGGGGACTTGACTTTGACTTTACTGATGAAAGGGTAGCAGAGGCTAATTGACTTTCAGGCCTCCACCATATGTTCCTTGAGCCCAGTTCTGCCCTTCACCTCTTCCTCATCCTTTCCCTTTTCAATGGTAAGGGTGACTCCTGTTATCTATGGAAAGTCTGAGGAGGCAGAATCAGAATTGACTTGGGATTCATGTGAACACATTGTGAATTATTTCAGAGAATTACTTTTAGGACCCAATCCTATTCAGCACAGGAGCAGCAGCTCCAAATGTCTACTGCTGGATCCAAGCAGGCTGGAGGTCTCCTCAGGGTAGTCCTCTTACCCTGAGTAAAGTCCAAGCCTGCTCAATGGGGCTTCTTGAGTCTGCACCTGCTAAATTACAGGCACAGATTTGAAATTTCCTGTGTTGAGCTTTCAAGCCCAACATGGGGATCTGACCTATCAGAGGATGCCTCCACCATTTGCACCCCTCCCGGGCCTGTTCCTCCCCCCCCCGTTCCACTCTCCTCCCAATCAGAAATGCCTCTTCCCTAACCCTCCCACCACCCTCTCTACACCCCCAGTGCTTGGCACTTATTGACGGCCAGGGACCAATCTGCAGCTCTCTGCTGGTGCTGCTTCTTTTCTGGGTGGCACAAACGTACCCTACGGCATGTTTCCGACACCCTCTGCTGGGGATGGGGCTGCAGCACTGGTGGTGGGGCAGCTAAGGATCAGGTTTCCCAATACATGCTATCATATTGCTGTACTGCAGCAGTTTCCAAACCTTTTAGTGCTGTGACCCACCTCATTCTCCCTGGTGGGTCATGATATGCTGCTCTGTCTTACAAAGCCCCGGAGGCCTTTACCAGGCTGGTGATCTCCTATTGGCCTCTGCAGGCCGCAGAATGGCCAGCAGAAGCCTCAGAAAGTCATTTCTGGTTTTCAGAAGTCACTTCCAGTTCTATAATAATCTGGAAGTGACTTTTTTTTGGCTTCTGTGAGCCATTCTGAGGACAATAGAGGCCAGTAGCATGGATCACCCTATTGGCCGCTAGGCAGTGATGTCATTCAGGGGGAATGGACCAGAACGGGCGTTCCGGATCCTAACGGGCTCCGTGGCTGGTTCCGGGTTCCCGACAAGTGCCAATCGAAAGTGAGTTCATGTTCCAAAATCATTTGAATGACACCACTGCCTGTAGGGCCTCCTAATGCTTCTGGAATGACTTTGATTGGGAGCCATCCAGAAGCAAAAGTGGAGGGCCCATGTCATGACCCACCAGGCATGGGGTCATGACCCACTGGTGAGTTGCAGCCCACACGTTGGAAACACTGCTGTATTGGATTGGCAATGGCAAGCACAATGCTTCTCATTGATCTCAGTTGTTTCCATAGATGGCTTTGACTTTCCTCAAATTCTGAATCTGGGGATTCTAGGCAGCGCTGGGCTGTTTCCATCTTTAGAAACCTACTTCCTTATCCTCATGCAGAAAAACACTTTTTTCAAGCTCTAGGCTCTCAAATGGGGTGCCTACACTATAGCTATATGGTGACTTTCTCCCTCTCCATGCAGCTGAGTGATAACACATAGACCTCTTCTGCTCTAGCCTTTAGTTGGCCATCCTTGTATGAATGAATTTTATGTCTCTTTTTTAAAGGCCAATGTGATAAAACAATTCCTTTACAGCCCACACCACACTGGTAATTTTGTCAGATGCAGTGAGTCAGCTCATTGTCGTCACTTCATAACTCATATGGGCTTTTCCATTTGTACTCTGCTAGAGCGCACATTGCTTGAAGTTAAGGAAAAGTTAATTTTAGTTTTACTATCTTTCAAAATTAAACAAATCTGTGTGAAGAATGGGATGTGCATGAAAAGGCTCTCAAGAGCTTCCCCAACACCATAATTCAAAAGCATCTATTCGTCACCACTCTGCCTTTCTTATGGTCCAGCTCTCACAGCCATACATGACTACTGGGAAAACCATAGCTTTGACTATGTGAACCTTTGTTGGCAGGGTGATGTCTCGGCTTTTTATTAAGTTGTCTAGGTTCGCCATAGCTTTCCCCCCAAGAAGCAAATGTCTTTTAATTTCATGGCTGCAGTCACCATCTGCGGTGATCTTGGAGCCCAAGAAAATAAAGTCTGTCACTGCTTCCATTTCTTCCCCTTCTATTTGCCAGGAAGTGATGGGAGTGGTTGCCATGATCTTAGTTTTTTAAATGTTGAGCTTCAAGCCAATTTTGGCACTTTCCTCTTTCACCCTCATCAGAAGCTTCTTGAGGTCTTCCTCATTTTCTGCCATTAGAGTGGTATCGTCTGCATATCTGAGGTTGTTGATATTTCTCCCAGCAATCTTGATTCCAGCTTGTGAGTCATCCAGCCCTGCCTTTCTCATAATGTACTCTGCATATAAGTTAAATAAGCAGGGTGACAGTATACAGCCTTGTCATACTCCTTTTCCAATTTGAAACCAATTGGTTGTTCCATGTCCGGTTCTAACTGTTGCTTCCTGACCTGCATATAGGTTTCTCAGAAGACAGATAAAGTGGTCTGGTACTCCCATCTCTTCAAGAACTTGCCACAATTTTTTGTGATCCACACAATCAAAGGCTTTGGCGTAGTCAATGAAGCAGAAGTAGATGTTTTTCTGGAACTCTCTTGCTTTCTCCATGATCCAGCGAATGTTGGCAGTTTGATCTCTAGTTCCTCTCCCACTTCAAAAACCAGCTTGTACTTCTGCTAGTTCTCGAATCACATACTGCTGAAGCCTAGCTTGTAGGATTTTGAGCATCACCTTGCTAGCAGTGAAATGAGTGCAATTGTGCGGTAGTTAGAGCAATCTTTAACATTGCTCTTCTTTGGGATTGGAATGTAAACTGATCTTTTCCAGTCTTGTACCACTGCTGGGTTTTCCAAATTTGCTGGCATATGGAGTACAGCACTTTGACAGCATCATTGTTTAAGATTTTGAGTAATTCAGCTGGAATGTTGTCACCTCCACTAGCTTTGTTGTTAGTGATGCTTTCTAAAGCCCACTTGACTTCACACTCCAGGACATAGAACCAGTTGTTAATTTATTTGAATCCCACCGCTGGATGTAATGGTCATCTGAATTAAATTCTCCTATTCCTGTCCATTTTAATTCACTAACTTCCATGATGTCAATGTTCAGTCTTGACATCTCGCGTTTGACCACATCTAGCTTACCTTGATTCATAGATCTGACGTTCCAGGTTCCTATGCAGTATTGTTCTTTGCAGCATCGCACTTTCCTTTCACTTCCAGACACAACCACACCTGAGCTTCCTTCCGGTTTTGGCCCAGCTACTTCACTCTTTCTGGAGCTACTAGTACTCATGTTCTGCTCTTCCCCAGTAGCATAATGGACGGCTTCTGACCTGAGGGGCTCATCTTCCAGCATCATATCATTTAGCCTTTTAGTACTGTAATCCATGGGGTTTTCTTGGCAAGAGTACTGGAGTGGGTTGCCATTTCCTTCTCCAGTGAATCAAGTTTAGTCAGAACTCTCTACTATGACCTGTCCATCTTGGGTAACCCTACATGGCATAGCTCACAGCTTCATTGAGCTACTCAAGCCCCTTCGCCACAACAAGGCAGTGATCCATGAAGGGGAGATTCAGATGTAAACGACCATTGTTGTTTCTTGCTACATGAAAAAGCCTCTGTGGGCTCCTGGCTTGCCCATTTCCTCCACCACCACTTTCACATACATGAAGAGGAAGGTTTGACTTCAAACCATGGTTAGGGAAAGGCCGATAAAAGTGAAAGCATGATTGCAGATCCTGGCTTGTTCCCTGAATGATATTTCCTGAGTTTGGGCATAATGCAGAAGGGCAGATTAATAATAATAATAATAATAATAATAATAATAATAATAATAATAATA
>JAJKFI010000014.1:13309497-13392275 GCA_029204185.1 Lerista edwardsae
ATTATTATTATTATTATTATTATTATTATTATTATTATTATTATTATACAGGCATTAGCCAGGAAAAGGAGTATCAATTCAGTGAGAAAATGCTATTTACCCATGCCTATCTGGTCTTAGGTCCAGTCTATCCATGAGTTAAAGTGAGATGGGTCACCTTGGGTGGCATACAGATACAGATGCTCTGATTGACCACCTCCCCTGCTGCCTCACCTTTAACACACTTATCTCATCTTCTTGTCTTCATTCTGTTGCTTTTTTTCAAACATAGCTGCAGAGAGAGCCAGATGAAGGAAGTTGAGAGAAGCACTGCCTCACTACCATTTTTTTTGTCCTTTTTGGGAAGTGGACCGGTGCCTCTCCTGATTTCATTCTTCCACTCCCTGCAGATGTATTCCACTCGCTCTGCAGGTGTATTTGAAAACAGTCACAGAGTAGAGACAAAGGAGGCAAAAGGTAAGAATGGGCAAGTGGTGAGTAGATGAACTGGGGTGACATGCCTGCAGAGGTTGCGGCAATTGAGCTAGAGAAGGGTGGGGGTTTCCCATGAACAGACAAAAGGAGAATAAATTTTGTGCATATGTGGCTGCAATCCTATATGCACTTTCTTGGGAGTAAGTCTCATTTAGTTCACTGAAACATACTTCTGAGTAGGCATGCACAGGACTGTAGTATGTGCACGTGCTTGTGTACATGCATTTATGTGTTCATGCTTCTGAGTGCCAGTGGTGCTGGTGCATAGGAGGTGAGGTTTAGAGGTGGAAATTAGGTTGTGGTTGGGGCCAGCCATGACCACCCTGGTGCCTGAGGAAGTGTGTCAAGTGCCGTTCCCTTTACGTGGTGATGTGCCAGCCTCTGTTCCTTGGACATTCTATTCCACTGCTCTCCTCCATACTTCCCCTTTGCCCCTTCTAGCTTTTTCAATCCAGGGAGTGGAGGGAGGGGGAAGGATCAGTGGAGGCAAGTGGGCGCAACCCCCCCCCCCCACTGCAGCATAAAAAGACTGCTCCAGTTGGCAAGTCCTGGTGGTGGGATGGTCTTTCACCATTGTTTCAGGCCACAGTTTAGTTGATTGGATGGTATAAAC
This sequence comes from Lerista edwardsae, assembly GCA_029204185.1. Lineage (NCBI taxonomy): Eukaryota > Metazoa > Chordata > Lepidosauria > Squamata > Scincidae > Lerista > Lerista edwardsae. The sequence continues at coordinate 13,310,585 of JAJKFI010000014.1, forward strand.
ACTACCCAGCTATTCAGGAACTGAATACAGGAAAAATGGCTTTCATAGTGGGATAGAGGAACATTTGAAAGGCCCTCATATCAATGTTTTTTAGCAAGACAGCAATTATAGTATTAGGGATCAGATTACAGAGAATTCCTCAGATGCATGGAAGACCCACATGTGTGAATAGCTGTACGAACACAGAGGCACGTTCTATGCCATCTGCAGAATGCACAAATGGCACTGGGAAGGACCAGCTGGAGCAAACTTACTTCATCCTCTTCTTGCTCAGTGTACCTGTGAAAGGAAGACATACCTGTGAAAGGGGCTTAGCAAGTTTTAAAAGTCAACTTAAAAGTCAAATGTCCTGGGCACATCTCTGTGGAGTTAACCCCTGCAAACACAGTGGGACTTACTTCCAAGTAAACATACAAAGGATTGGCCAGCACAAATGGTTTGTTTTTAGGAGTGGTGTTTTTTTAACCCTTTACTTGGAGTCCAACCCAAACCAATATTGAGAGCCTTATTCTGCCCTTGAAAACGCCACATCATTGTTGCTGAGGAAACCCCTAACTTATCTCCTTAGGATTGTTCACTCTAATATTAGCTACCTCCTCCGAACTTAATTTTTTTCCTAACTTTGATAATAGCCTTCTGATCGAAGTACTAACGTAAATTGTGTTTGTGTATGACTGAAGTCCCTAATCAGCTTCATAAGAAAAATAGGCTACTAGAAAGCAGTACTTAATTCTTCAAGTTCTTTAAATTCACAGTTGCTGCATTTTTAAAAAGCTAGCACAATACGCAGCACTGAAAAGGAAGAGAGTTTTTTTTTATCCCTTATATTAAGTGTGTTCTTTCATTAACTTCCATTTCCCTGATAAGTCTGACAGGCACATGGTTCAGCTGAAAAGTTTTTCTTCTTTGACATTAGGAGATCTCATTGAGCCAAGGAGGACATTTATTATCAGCAGACAGAAGCCTCCAGCAATGCATCTGGTGGCAGAGTCAAAAGCCTGACACTTTGTGGATATACTCCCTGAACTCTCCACTGTTATATGTCACATGGATATTGGGGCACGGGGAGACTCCTGGGTGCTACAGTTCTTGGTGGTTTTCTTTTCCTTTCCACAAACAGCTTTTCTTGCAATGAAGATTATTCATGTTCACATGTTTTCTGCCAAGAATCCTTTTGTGAATTCCAATGGGAAACAGTTAAAGCAAACTGAGAAGAGCAGTCTTCCTGTGTCAGTATAGAAATAGATCGCTCAAGACCTTTTATTTAATTGTCATATGCAAGGTCAGAGAATCAAGTTCACCAAGTAAAGTGTTCATCTCTACAAGTCAGGAAATTATCCAAATAATCCTCTCCTATCATAACACAATTTACATTGGTACTAAGATCAGAAAGCTATTACCTCATACCCATTAGCATAGCCTGTGCCATCAGGATGTGAAGTACAAAGAACATATATATCCCCAGTGCTATAGAATTGTACTGACCAGGAGGGTGTGTAGTTCAGTGGTAGAGCCTGTGCATTGCATGTAGAAGGTCTCAGATTCAGTCTTTGCCATTTAGAGTCCTTAGATTTAGGAAATACCTGTCCGAAACCCTGGAGAGCCACTGCCTATCAGAGTAGACCAGTCTTATTCAAACTGTGGGTCAGGACCCACTTGGTGGGTCAGGAACTTATGTCAGGTGGGTGGTGGAAAGCTGGGAGCAGCTGTGTTGGAAGCTGCAAACCTTACTCTTGTTATATTCTTTTTGTGAGTGTTAACAAGTGAAGGGTTTTTTTAAAAAATAAATTTTGTTTTTAGTTCAGTGTTTTTACATCATATGTTGTCCTAATCTTGCTTTCTGTCAGGGATGTTTCATGGTTGTGCAATTGCTGCAGTCCAAGAATGCCAATTTGCATTTCAAGAGTGTCATTATGTTAAAATGATAGCACTTCCTGCATGACGATGTCACGTCTTGCCACAACATCACTTCCAGGTTAATGACATCACTTCTGGTGGGTCCTGACATGAGTGCCATTCAAAAAAATGGGTCCCGGTCTAAAAGGTTTGAATACCACTGGCATAGACTATATGGATTTAGACAACTGGTCTGATTCTGCATAAGGCAGAATGTTCATATTATATTAGAAAGAAGTTCCTGGTTTCCAATCTCACTAGAACTACAAGGTGACCTTAAGGCGAAGCGCTGTCTCAGGAAGGTAAGGTCAACACTGCTCATCAAAAGGTGGTGAGACAGCATTGATGAAGCACTCCAGATACTCTCAAGTACTATGTAGATCTTAAGAATTCAGTGGTTTTGCTTAAAGTTCAGATTCTACCACAAAGAAGGCTTCAGATGCAATCCAGAGGAAGAGGCGGGCTGGCTAAAGACTTGCGCCAACCCAGAAGTGTTGTGAACGTGCTGCAAAGCATGTTTGTGCCTCCTTTTGAGCAGTCTGAGCCAATGCATAGACGTGCATTGGCTCTTGGAGGCCAGATCAAGACCCCGCACCACCTGGATGGAGTAAAATTGCACCTGCCGAGGCAGGCCAGAATGGGGGCTTGGAGAGGGCAAGGGGAGAGCAGAATGGAATTTTTGAGCAGGAGGAGAGGAGTCTGGGCCTTGGAGGGGGTGGGACCGGCTTCTGCAACTTAGGCCGTATCCTAAACCCTGTCCCTGGCCAAAAAAGTATCCGCGTACTCTGAGTTGCGCCACCTCCACCTCCTAACCTGTGCAGGATATGGCGCAGACCTGCAGGCCTGCCTGTTTCAGCGCAAGTTCGGATTGGTCTGTCAGTTCATCACAGAGGCTGAAATGTAATACAGAGAGAAGCTGTTTCAACTCATGCAGGATATTAATAAAGTCAATAGTAAGCTCTGTTCAAGCATTCACTTCCACGGAGAGACCAACACATGTGGGCTTCACAAGCAAATGATGTGCTAGCCCCAGCCCTACTTCCAAAACCTTTGCCTAGAGACCAGCTTCTATCCTGTGTATGATTAACATTTCTCGGTGTAATGTTCTGGTGTGTCTTATAATCTCCTATATATTGATTTCTCTATGGAGACAGATCTATAGTAGCATTAGTGTATGCCTCATTAGAGTAATTGGACTTGATCTTTTGTGGATCATGTTGGTATTTTTGTATTTGACCAAATCAAACCCATTTGAGTCTGCACAGTCTTATAATTAAACACAATAATTTGCAATGCAGCTTTGAAATGATTGTATAAGCCTCATTAGCAGCAGAACTTCAATAACACCTGTGGTTAAAATAGCTGCATTTTCCCCATTCCTTCTAACTTCCCATCCCACAGGCTTCAGAGCAGTGACGGGATCTGGGAATGAGGAAGCGGAACGCTGGGCAGGACTTATGCGTGACTGGCTGCCTGTCCGTTCCGTTCCACGGCTGCCCTGGCCTCGGCATGGTGCCTGCTCGCCGGGGGACGGGACGGGTGGGGGGCGCGCCGGGTGCCTGGGCGAGCAGCAGTGGGGCGCACCAACCAGGGGCAGCCCCCCCCCGAGGCCAGGGCAGGCGGCGGAACAGAATGGATGGGCTGCCAATCATGCATAAGTCCCGCCCAGCATTCCGCTTCCTCATTCCTAGATCCCATCGTTGCTTCAGAGACATTTCATCCTGACGTATCATACTGATATATATTAGCCATTATCCTGGGATGCTGCCCTTTGAGCATTTCAACTTCTCTTCAAGCAACTTGAGTTTGAGCCAGCGTATTGGACCTTGCTGCCCATTTGATGTCCAAGAGCTTGAGATTTAGAAATAAAACCCAAGTGACCTCCTAATGGGAAGCAGGGTTAATGTTTACTGGCTGTACGAAGAGGAGGCACACACATTCACCCTTCTTGCATTTTGCCCATGTCAGTTGTTGAGAGCGGCTGCTGCTTTACAGAGGTTCCTCCATTGTTCGGCTTTTTCAGGCTTTTAGTAAATTTCCTGTATTTTTACCTTTTTATATACCTGTTCTAAGTTCACTGAGGAGCAAAAAGTGCCTCTCAGACCACAATTTTCTGCTTCTGGCTAGTTTTAAAGGAAATACCACCTCCACCCCAAATTTTGGAGCTCTCAGTTATCCTGGGAGAAGGCTTTCCCAAAGGGGTCTCTTTTTGTCTGGGCATCCTAGCTCTTGGTGGTGGCAGTCAAGGCTTATTTTCTCCCAGTCATTCAAAGTTAAGCCAGTAAGAAGTGTAAAGAGGCAAGAAAAAAAATGCTGTCAATAACTGTTAAGACATCGCACGTATTTTGTCCTCCCGCTTTTCTTACATGCATTCTAAAAAATTTTTTTTATAATTTAAAAAGTACTTTACATCTGGTTTTAGACCAGTGGTTTAAACTTTTTAACTTGTTCCTGCCCTGAGTCATAGGAACAAAGTAGGATAGACACTAAAGAATAGAAGTAAACGTTACTTTGGGAGGGCTTTCTGGAATGCTTTTTCAACGCTCTTATGTTGCTATAATTATTTTTATCAGTATAGTTCTGTAGAATTGGAGACAGGAACAATGAATAAGCATGTCACACAAAGTGGGAAAGTCAAACGTGTGACCAAATGTAGGATGAAATATGGGTGGTAGAGGAAATCATCTTGATGGTCCCTATTGAAATGAGGTTCTTTCTCTGCGGTATAAGTCAAGAAACTGTTTCCCTTTCTACTCAGGATAGATACAAAATGAAAGGAAAGAGATGTCTCAATGCAAGCTGTGTTTTCCAGTGCAAAAGAGCTTTCATACTAACATGATCAAATACATTTTGCCTTAATTTGCACACAAGTGTTCTGCAATGCATTGCAAATTACTTTTATGGGTTATTGGAAATAATTAGTACTTTCATCCTGTGATATCTGATATCACCTAGCTTCCAGGCTAGTGTAGCAAATCATTTTGTCCATTAACCTGTGATTTTGAGCTATGTGTTACCTCACATTTCTGACTCAGCCGTAAGGATTAGGGGATGGAGAATATCTAGTCATGGCCATTTCCATGATCCACTAAAACAGAAGCATAATACAGTGTCGCATACACATTTGTAACCTTTTAAGTTCTTCAATTTTCTGCTGCTGCATCCAAAATTAGAGCTAATTTTGTGTTTTGTGTTGCTATGGTAGCCATCTATGGATTTAGGTAATGTTAGCTATTTATGCCTCCTAGGCTTCTTCCCTTGTTGTATTATGCATATTTAAAATTGTGTTTTATTTTTATGTAGCAAGTAATTGCTGTGGCTTTCTAGTGAACAAAATTAATTGTGTATAATTATGTAGTGCAGCATTTTCTGCATCCACTCCTGGCAACTAAAACTGTCCCATAACTTGGGTTACTGGAATGGTATTTTTTATCCTTTGTGTGCAATGATTCAGACGGGTGCTAAAAAAAAAAAAAAGACTAGCACAGTCTGGAGCATCCTTATTCACGTAGGGTTTAGGTGAATGGGAGGGGCTAGGGATGTTATGAAGAGTCCTGCTGCCATTTGCTCTATTTAGCACTGAAAACTACATAGCAAACTTACCTTTATGAAGACCCTTCAGTTCTATTATATGTTAAATGTGAATAATAATGCCTAGTCTCTTATGATTTCACATGATTACCATGAGTATGACCATGAGCTATCAGATGCTTTCACACATGAGGTTTGAAGTGACGTTTTGCTTCCTTTGGAAGTGTCCTGCAAACGTAAAGTCTGCAATGAACAGAATGCTCATGGGCAGTGGTCTTCAACCTTTTTTTGTACCGTGACCCCACCAAATAAATAAATAATATGAGACTGGGGACCCACTGTGGATCCTGCCCCCCTCCCAGGACCCAATCCATCCACCCCCTGCCCCTGTCACCGCCCTCCCAGCACTGTTCACTATAGCCAAATATTCTTGTTCGACACAGCAGAAAAAGATATCATGAATCCTGGCACTAATGAAAGCAATTAGCTATATAAATTGCATATAAATTGCTAAGAACTGGAGCAGGACTGGGGCACAATCTCCTGGTACCTGAAGGGCTACGCCAGATGTCTCCCCCTTTCCTTGGTGGTGCTCCCGTCCAGCGGTCTTCAACCTTTTCCATTCCCATAAGTTGCTGCGACCCCACAGCTGAGACTTCGCAACCCCATTGGGGTCCCAAGGTTGAAGAACCTGCTCCTGAGCATTACAAACACCTCTCTTCCACTCTTCTTTTTTTCTCTCATGGGCAGTTCATATCTTCATATCTGTAGCATGAGAGAGGATCACAGTGATTTAAGTCTTGCATATGAAAATGCTGTTGTGTGGCTAGAGGATGCCCTAATATAAGATGAAGACAAGTAGCATTTACTTATCAACATTTCCGTTTCTTCTTTTTTCCCCTCCCATCCTTCTAGTATTCTCTTTGCAGACATTGAGGGTTTTACCAGTTTGGCCTCCCAGTGCACTGCTCAGGAGCTGGTGATGACGTTGAACGAGCTGTTTGCCAGATTTGATAAACTTGCAGCTGTAAGTGGGGTTTGTTCTCTCCACTCCTTCCTCCTTATCGCGCAGTAATTGTGATTCTCACAGCACAATCTCTATCTGCGCCATTCGCTGGGGATCTCACAGTCCACCGTCGTATTATGCAGGCCGCCATAGCTGCAGCAGCGCCGACAGCTTGTGGCCTGCTGCCGATGGTTTGGGACCCAGTAAGCCCTGCGGAAAGCAGTGGTGGGCTGCAGACCAGCCTTTGGCTCAGGTAGGTTAGTGGCTTGGGTTGGGGATTGGCCTGGGCTGGGACAGAACTGGGGTCGATCTTGGTGGAAGCAGCAACGTCTCCAGGATCTGGAGGTCTCACCTGACACACACACACCCTGCAGCAGTTCAGTTCTATGCCAGCAGAAGAACTGGCGTACATCTGAGTAGGCCCATTAGGAAACAGATAGTGGCGGAGGAGGTACTCTCTGTACCTCTCATGGCAGGCCTAGTCCCCAACTGGGATACAGGGAAGACTGCATCAGCTTCCCTGCACTGCGCAGGCTGGGCCTGGACTAGGTTGGGCTGTTACTCTTTTAAGACATCACACTGAGCTGTTGTATTTCAAACTTTTTTTTGCAAAATGTGCTTTGCCTTAAATAGCAATCTGTTATCCTGAAATATTGAAATAAAAGTATATATTTTTTCTCCCTGTTTTGTAGGAGAATCACTGTTTACGTATAAAAATCCTAGGTGATTGCTATTACTGTGTATCTGGGTTACCCGAAGCAAGAGCAGACCATGCCCACTGCTGTGTTGAAATGGGAATGGATATGATAGAGGCAATCTCGTAAGTACCAAATTCGCTGTGTGAGTGAGGTGAGTGAGTGCATTTGAGTATGTGTGTTTTCTGACTCATGTTGCAGCTTACAAATTATCATGTAATAACTCTTCCTTTATACCAAGCCAAAACCTGGTGATGATCCAAGATGGGAATGGGAGAGGAAAAGCTCCTGCTGCTGGTGCAAAAGCCCTTGGTAGAAGTGCAATAACCAAGGATGCAAAATACTTTTAAGATGGCAGTCTGGTCTCATCTGCACCAGAAATGTACTATATATATGTGCAACATCTGTACTAACAGCATCACAACATGGTCTTCCTGGGTCCCTTTTATATGATTTAGTACGAGATTCTTACTTTTCCTCTTGGTTTCGTCTTCTTGACAACAAGCTTTCTTCACTCAATCTTTCCTTGGAATCTCTTGTAGATTTGAGCCTCTCAAGGGCTTACACCATGATAAAGGATAGACTCTGGCAATTTGAATTTAATTTTTTATGTACTAATATTAATCCTACTTGCTCTCCCCTATCTCTAGGTATTACTCCATCCCTGGATTTTGTTCCCAATTATTTTTATTCCTTAATTAATCCGTCGTTTAGAAGAGCTTTTATGTTGGCACGTTTTAATATATTCCCTTCGGCTGTTCATGCTGGCCGCTTTCTCCACACTCCCCGTGAAAAAAGGTCTTGTTTATTTTGCCATGGGCCCCCTGACACTTTGTTTCATATTCTTTTTCAGTGCCCAGCACACCACCATTTCAAAAATATTTTTTTTGAACCCTGGATCTCATTCTTTTCTAATCCAACTGATGCTACACTTTCTGTTTTTATGAGTGATGAGTGTGATTTTCTTACTGCAGCCGTTGCAAGTTATCTATATGAGATTCTTAAATCTACCCCTTCTTCCCTTTTTTAATGGCTGCACTGTTTGTATCTATATTCTGGTTGTTGTTGTTGTATTTATGTATTTTGTGTATGCCAATAAAGGTTTTGGGAAACGGTAAACGGTAAACGGCATCACAACATGGTTGCACTGTTGTGATCCCCAAACGTCCTCTTGATCAGTGATATGAGAACAATGTGTGTGTGTGTGTGTGTGTGTGTGAGAGAGAGAGAGAGAGAGAGAGAGAGAGAGAGAGAGAGAGAGAGAGCCTAAAAAAGCCCAGTTGACCCCTGCTAACTGGGCAAGAGGCACTTTTTCAAGTGGTGTCCTCTTATATTTAGCGGGGGGGGGGAAGCAATTGTCCCTCTTCACCCCAGCACAGTGTCTTTCTCGTGGCTGTTGCTGGTGGTATTCTCTATTATTTTAGATTGTGAGCCCTTTTGGGACAGGGAGCCATTTAACTTTAATGTTATTATTTGCCGGTAAACCGCTTTGTGAACTTTGTGTTGAAAAGCGGTATATAAATACTAGTGATTGATTGATTTCTAAATTGTTAAGTGAAGCTCCCTGAGAAAGACTATATACTTAACTTGAAACATCCACATATTGAATTATATTTAATATAGAGTTGGGTTTTTTTGCCTTCTTTTGGTTTGTGTTTTCCCAGTTGTTGCCTTATAGTAGAGTGCAGCCATAATTTTTCCCCTCTTGGGTTCTTCCCTTCCCTTTCAGTTGTCCAAACACAGTTGAGAACTAATAAGTCAAAATGGAACTGGGTAAATTTTTCACACGTATAAAGAACTTCCTAAAAGATCCAGCCACAATAAGACTTACTATTTCAGCATTCTGTGATCTTTCATTACCTTTGCAAGTTTGAAAAGTGTTGTCTGTTCGTCAGAGAAGAGAGAGGAGGCAGTGAAAACAGAACATTTCTCACTCCACATTTAGCAAGGAGATAAGATTGTTAAATTCTTTTCATCCCACACAAGGTTTTTGAAAGCTCGACAGGGAACAAATTATAAACAAAAATGGAGTGCACTTCAGCACCCATATCTCTGCTTCAATATAAAACATACTGCAGCTCCATTGAAATGCCATTGAGCCTTTATTCCAGTATCTTTCTATTGAGGAAGGCTTTGCGTTGCCCTCTTGGGGGAGGAACATATTTGCCCCAAAGGAACAAATGAATCCCTTGCCAACAAATATAGCAGGCCAGTTATTTTCTATGGTGCACAAGTTGAAATGAATTAGAGCCCAATCCTGTGCATGTCTACTCAGAAGTAAATTCCATTATAGTCAACAGGGCTAACTCCCAAGTACGTATGGATAGAGTTGCAGCCTTAAACTTTAGTATAGTGAAATGTTCTTTGTTGTCTAAAGCACCTTTTGAACATTCATGAGGCTGCTAGTTGTCTTGCCGTGTACCACTCTCTACTCTGTGCCTCTGGATACATGTGATGATATGAGGGTGCGGCAGTTAGGGTGCAGTCCTAACCAACTTTCCAGCACCGGGTAAGGGCAATGCATCTCTGAGGTAAGGGAACAAACATTCCCTTATCTTGAGGAGACCTCTGTGACTGCCCCCAAACTGCAGGAAGCAGAACATGCCTTTTTGGCACAGCTATGTCAGCAGTGGCATCTCTACAGGGAGGGCAGAGCTCAAAGTTTTGCAAGAAGCCTTACCTTGCAGTGGAAATCACTCCTTTCCTGCACCGTTTTAGCCAATCCTCACAGGGAAAAGCAACATCTTGGCGTTGCTTACTGGCTACAGCAGCAAGGGAGAGGAAGGATTTACATGACAGAGTGAGGCTCCTTGCAAAATGTAGAGCTCTGCCCTCCCTGTAGAGACGCCACTGTATGTCAGTGCTGGAAAGTGGGTCAGGATTGCACCCTTACAGCCCTTCACACAATAGCTTGATATGCGCAATCTCGCCTCCTCCCTTTGGGTGGGGAATAATGTACATTGTTACAAACATTTGTGTGAAGTTACCTGAGGTAAATGGTAGAGGGAAGGACTGTGCAACCACACTCCACCATGACAACAGAATTGCCAGACAAGGAATTGTCTGAACTGGACTTCTCCGCGGCTGTGCTGTTCTCAGACCCTTTCAGTTTACAGACTTGTAGGCTCCATGTTCATGATAAAAAGACAGGGGCACACCGGGACTGTAAATCCTGAGGCAAAATGTTCTGTTCTCAAAAGAATGTCTAAGCAGACATTTGCTGTGGCTGCACTGTAGCTTAAAAAGGGCTCTCCCACAGCAGAGAGCTGTGCTTGTCAGAGCACACCCTATATGTTTTCAGATAGAGGCATCAAACATTGGAAGATAGTTGGCAGATTGCTTTCTGTAAGCGTGAAATCCTTCCTAAAATAGCGTAATATATGCATCCGGCTACATGGCTTTAGGCTTCAAGATGAAGTGGAAATTCAGTGCAACAAGCTGACCTGAGTGACAGCAGTTACAAAGAGACTTTTCTGGAAAGACGAATGCATGTCACTGTAGGAATCCTCAGGTGGCCATATCACAAGTGTGGTTGGCTGCCTGTATTTTACTCAGGGCTGTTTTCTTTGTCAGTCTGGATTTAAGAATGCCGGAGTCATGCCGCTTTGCTTATGCCAAAATAATTATGGGTTTGCTGTGTCAAATAAAAATGTACCGGTGACAGTGAATTCCAACCCAACTGGAGCTCAAACTGAGGGTCCAATCCTGTCCAACTTTCCAGTGCTGATGTAGCTGTGCCAACGGGGCATGCACTGCATCTTGCAGTGTGTGTGTGGGTTGGGGGAGTCATGGAGGTACGGGAACATTTCATTATCAGGGCTGCATCAGTGCAGAAAGGTTGGAGAGGATTGAACCTTGAGTTCTACTTGGGCAATTGGTAAGACCAATTGCAGGATCATGATGCCACTAATTTCCGATGGCTCTAGGGCCTGTCCAGAAGTAGCATTCAAAGCAGAAATAGCATGTAAGAAGCTGACCTGACATATGGTTGTAAACCCTTTGAGGCTAAAATTGTGTCTGTTCCTAATTTTAGAAGTTCCCAGAACAATAGACAAAAACAGTTACAAAGGCACTAAAGTTTGTTTTTAAAATATGGTTGGAGAGGTTTACTCCCCCTTGAATGCCTATGTGATTTAGGCACTTGAGTCTCAAGGCCAACTTTGGGAAAGGAAACAAGTGTTTTTGCTCAGGCAAGCATTACTAAGATAAATAAGGATCATGAATTTAGATTCTGACCCCAGCAATTGAATCTGCTTGATTTCACTTAATGCTTTTGCTGTAGACACAAGCAACCGTACCCATCCTAGGTATAGGCTAACATAGCATGATAGAAGTAGATCTACATCTTTCTTCATTATTTGTAGAAGTGACAATTCTGTTGTATTTAGTGGAGGGAGAGTAACTGTCACTGGAAGTAACTAGGACATGAATTGATTCCCAAAGTTGGCGTTTGTCATTCAAATTTCAAAGCTTTTGGAGAAAGCTCAGGGTTACACCATGGCTGAGGGACGTTCTGTGAGTCATCTCTATTACACAACTCATCTTTTATGTGTGAACTGAGGATCACAGATGCAGTTTGTATCCATACTTGTGAATCCAGAGGCTGGGACTGTTTACCAAAAAAAATGGGGATATTTTAAATTTATCTTAATGTTAGCACTATCAGAAACTTAATAATGATTCAGATTCATTTGTACTCATTGTTTAAGAAAAAAGTACACATCTGAAGCTAAATTTAGGGAAGTTAATATTCCTGTGTGATGCCTGTGGAATGCGTTTCAGATTGTGTCTTGTAGGGTTCCTAGTACTTAGCCTCTATATTGGCCATTTCAACAGTTCAGGTTGCTTCAATCATCCTTACAACAGCCCTACTAATAAAACCCAAATTAATGCCCTTGTGTTTCAGATGTAGCACAGGACAGGGCTGAGAGATAATAGCCGCTTGTTTTAAAACTACTTTATGAATTAGTGGCCACAGTGAGATTTGAATTGAGCCTGAAATGAAATGGCTCTGCCATGTTCATTGTCTCATGCATAGGCAGTGAAAATGGGGGACAGTTCAGCAACTGGAAGAGAGGAATGTAAAAATTTGTGAAATGATTCAAGAAGGCTTTCCAGGGGGCAATATTCGTCTTTCCACCCTTTTTCCCCGTTACAACCTCTTTTGCTCATTTCAGCAGAAGGATGCCATCTTTTCCCCCAGAAGTCCCCTCGTAAGCCATGATATAGCATGGTTCCCAAGGGCAGTCTTTGGTGGCAGATGGAATGGCATCTGCCTGGAGCTTTAGTCACCATTGTTATTAAACAGCCATTTCGGGGAGGGGAGGAAAAAGCCTCCACAACAGAAAGCTCCTGCCAGTCTTTCCTCAAGTGTTGTCAAACACACGCAATTTGTGTTTTTTTTTAACATTTATTTTCTTGTTTTTTAATTCCAAAAAGGGGAACCAAGCTTTCTTTGATGGAACACAGGATGTACTTCCCAGATCTTAGGCTAATTACTATATAAGTCTGAGTTATACAGTCTGAGAAGAGTTGAGACGGAGAGGTGTGACATTTTAAACTTGTACCACATAAAAGAAAAGGTATCGGGCAGGGTGTAGCTAATGAAAATGTAGCCCAGTGCAGATGGCAAAATGTTGCTCCGGAAGTGATGTCACAACAGGAAGTGATGTCACAGTTATATTTTCATTCTCTCTGGTTTGGGGGCCATAACGTTTGATAGAATATAGGTATTATACTCTGGTTTGTTTCATTGCATTACATCACCTTTCCAATGATACATCCACCACAACACGAAGTTCACAAAGCGGTTTACAGGCAAATGGTAATAATAATGAAGTTAAATGGCTCCCTGTCCCAAAGGGCTCACAATCTAAAAAAAAAAGCAGACTACCAGCAACAGCCACTAGAAAGACTGCGCAGTGGTGAAGAGGAACAATTACTCTCCCCCTGCTAAATATAAGAGGAACACCACTTGAAAAAGTGCCTCTTGCCCAGTTAGCAGGGTATTATTCATATATACCAAGGTTTTCACAATTTTGCCCACTACTGTCAGGCTCAGCTTGTTGTCCCCCCCTAAAGCTTATTGCCCGGTGCAGTTGCACCCCCTGCACTTCTTTAGCTATGCCTCTGGTATCAGGGTAGGTGGAAAGGTCAGTTGCTAACTTTCCATAGCCTGCTAGTCAGCTGCTCCTATTTTTCAGGGGTGGGATGAGGTCCGTAGTTTTCCCCACCTCCAAGTTCCAGCCAAAAGGTCTCAAGTGAGGACTTTTGGCTCAGCTCTGATTTGAGACAGTAACTTCCTTCCTCTCACATTTACAATGTACCAAGTCTAGAACTCATCAATAGATGTTAAGACCTGAAACATAATCTTCTTGTGTCTGCAAAACTTTAGTACTAATAATGTTGCATACTATAGAAAAGAGGTCAAAAATAATAATAATGAGGTATAGAGCACCATTTCTTCCCACACAGTTGATTTGTTATGGAATCTCGTCCCACAATATCTTCCTCGTGGAAGAGAACAGTTGTACTTAGATGAGTTGCTCTCCATACTGCACAGCCACCCTGGAAACGGCCGGGCTGTAATTGTTCCTGACAGCAGCCCTGAATGTGTCCAGTGGCAGCAATTGCAAGCAAAGATTTAGGGTTTTTCAAGGCCAAGAAGCCTCAGTGGTTTCCTCCCTAATCCCTAGATATAATTTCCTTGCAAATTGCCGCATTCTTCCAAGTAAACCCTTGCCCTAAAAGGCAAGGTCCCACAAAGGATTCCAGTGATAATTTTGGGAGCAAATTCTGGACATCCCAGACCTCATTAGCAGCGGAGCCTGTTGGGAGTAAGTAGAGGAGACAGGGTTGTCGAGTCTGCTTCAGCAGCAGCTCAAGAGTTCCCACTGTGGTGAATGTTTCACATACGTATTATGTTTCATCTGGGGAACATTTGCTGCCTGGTGCTGTAGTCACAAATTGAGAGCCCTGAAATCATTTCCTTTTTCTCTTTGCAATGTGTTTAACGAGGCTCCGAGAGCTCGTATGTTATGTCCAGCTTTGGTATGGAGGCCAGTGCTTGCCCTCTATGCTCTCCCAAATAGTTTTTTTTTCCCCTGTAAGCTTTGAACTGTGAGCAAATACACTTCAGCAAAAGGCACATTTATCCAGTAATCATATTCCTGGTCTGTCTACTCTACTTAACTTCAAGTAATTTAATTTTAACAAACAAGCAGCGTTTTATTTGTGGATTTACATCATTTTTTTAGGAATTGAGGATTCTGGGTTCTTTTGTGCCCTTTGCAGTGACTTCCCTCTTTTTTCCATGCATCCTTCCCCAGGTTAGTGCGGGAGGTGACAGGTGTCAACGTCAACATGCGAGTTGGGATTCACAGCGGCAGAGTTCACTGTGGAGTCCTGGGCCTCAGGAAATGGCAGTTTGACGTGTGGTCAAATGATGTCACGCTAGCCAATCACATGGAAGCAGGTGGCAAAGCAGGGTAAGAGGGTCCCCACTCTTGACGTCTTCCCATACAGTGTACTTTTTCGTCTCGTTTTGGTTTTGCTCAGAACTTTGTTTGCAGCTTCTAAGGATACGCCTGAATTCGGAAAGCCCAAGGGAGTCTAACTGCCTGTATTTAGGCATGTCACTTGCATCTAAAACTGTGCCAGTGGAGAAAGAATGAAAGAGAGAAGGAAGGTTGTATAGGATGCTTAGCTGGAAGTGCCTGTTGCCCCTCCCTAGCTTCTTTCTGGTAATGCCTAAAAATAGAACGTTTATGTTGATGTGGCTTAAACATTAATGGGTGTCCCATCAGAGTTAAGCGCAGCATGTGTAAATCTTTTCCTCCTTTTCTCTTTTGGGTCAAATACGTCCCACAGACATAGCAAATGGTGTAATGTATACAAGTAAAATACTACTACAAGCAGGAGGGAAATGGCATAGACACAGAAGATGCAATGTGGCATATGTTTCAATTTCTACAAATGCGATTTCCTAAGCCAGAAATACTAACATTTGTCTCCTATAGGATCAAGTGAGGTGTTCTTTGTGGACCTGCCACAAGAAGCTATTTACCTATTGTTCTAATTGAAGAATGCTATATGAAGACTGTGCAAGATGTTCGCATGCAAACATTTTTGTTGCAGATTGAGGGCTTTGAGAGAGTAAAAAAATATTTCCTTGTGCTCATATTTTCACAGCCAGTTCATTGTGTTTGTTTCCGCACTCTTTTGTGTCTATGCCTTTTTGCCTCAACTTCATTGTAAGGTGATCTCATCTAGTGAAGAAATATGTTTTCAACATGATGACATCACAATGTCACATCACCAGTCAGCTTTAGCTATACTGTTGAGCCTTGGTATGCCTGAGGAGATACGGGAGTCTCATTCCAGTCGTATCAGGAGCCGTTCTGAGGCCTGTGGAGGATGCCTGGAGCCTTTACGGGCCTCAGAATAGCTTCTGGAGGTCTTAGAAGGGCACTTCTGGTTTTCGGTCAAAAACTGGAGGTGCCTTTCTAGGACCTCGGAAGGCCATTCTGAAGCCTGTAAAGGCTACAGGCAGCTCCACAGGCCTCAGAAGAGCCTTTAAAGCTAACCAGAGCAGAGCTCCAGTCACCTTTAGACGCTTCAAGTTGGGCCAAATCTGGCTCTACGTGGGACCAAGGGACCTGCATTTGGTCAGATCCGTGGATAGACTCAAAACTGTATAACTATATCAGGCCAATTCAAAGTGAGGTAATCCTTCCTGTCCTCATTCTGAATGGGCAAATAATACCCAGTTCACAGCTCTGAAACAAGGGGGTGCTGGGGCTGTCCAATATACTGTATATACTAGCTAAATGTTTGAAAAGGAAGGTCTCTATCCTAAAAATTTGAAGCTTCTAGTGAAGGCAGACTTCTCTTGAAGGTTGTACCAGTGTTGCGGGATCAAGAAGTCTGGGCTTCTGGGCTTCATAGATTTCATTTCTCAGGTAGATGAAATACAGTACAGGGTATTACATAGGGTAAGGTGGTTCACAGTTTAATTTATTGCAAGGAAAGTTGGCAACAGACGTTGAACCATTGACATGTCTGAGTTGTGATGGCCTACATTGGTGGTATATTGTGAATAAGTAAAGAATCTATACACAGTATTTTCTTTTAAATTGTTCTTAAATCTTACCCTCTCTATTCAAAGCAAAATTCTTGTGGAAAGGTCATAGGTGCAGGGCAGGATCACCTGACAATACCCGGCCATGTAATATTTTCCTGTTAAAAATGCTCATTTTCCAATTTGATTTTTTGTTTGATATAATTTTAAATGAATTTCATGGTTTGGTTGCCTTTTGTCTCCATTCAAGGCGAATCCACATAACAAAGGCAACATTGAACTATCTCAATGGTGACTATGAAGTGGAGCTGGGTTTTGGAGGGGAACGTAATGCTTACCTCAAGGAACATAGCATAGAGACATTCCTCATTGTACGATGCAGCCAAAAAAGGGTAAGAGACAATTAAATGTTTTGGACACATGGTACTCTCCAGTCACACATGGCCTCAGCCACACCAGGCAGTGGAGGAGCCTTGCACACTGTATTAGTCATAACAGTTAGTGATAACCTTGAGTCTTTTAGGGCAGTGTTCTTCAAATGGTGGGTCGCGACCAGCAGCGGCATTCAGCCGGTACGCTGGGCGGGACTTACCTTTGAACGGCAGTCCGCCTGTAGTGTCACGCTGCATTCTGCCGTTTTCACACACGCCAGGGCGGGCGGGAAAGCGGCAGAATGCAGCGTGACGCTACGGGCGGACTGCCGTTCAAAGGTAAGTCCCGCCCAGCGTACCGGCTGAATGCCGCCACTGGTCGCGATTCACCACAGGAGGAAGAAAGGGGCCATTTCCCCTTAAGGGGAGTGGCCCCAAAAATGACTGCCAGCAGCACTGCGAGCATTTAGGGGCAAGTACCCTACTTGGATGGGGTCCTTGGGGTGAAGAAGGGTTGGGAGGCCCTCTGCCACCTCTGTGGGCCTTCCTGATTTTAAAAATAGCTCTGTTTCAAGATCAGAGCTAACTTCCTGTTTAGCATCCTTGGACTTTGAAGACCACTGTTTTAGGGGATAAGATGCACTGTTTCAGGCCAGTGCTCTGCCTGTAAGAGTGGTCATTGAGGTGCCCATCTATGAGTTCATTACAATGAAAATGCACGCACGCGCACACACACACACACACACACACACAAGAAGGAGAGAGAGAGAGAAGGGTAAACTAAAACAAGAATATCTGCTCCTGAACTAACAGCTTTGATTTGAATACAACTGCACATTTGTTTCTCCTGTTCAATATTCTTTCCTCGTTCCATTGCATTGCTTACATCAGGTATACTGCTGCATCATGAAAGTATATCCTGTGTCTCTGACTGTGACGCTGGTATTGTGTTTATTAATGCAGTCCTACCAATGAGCTAAATGGAGAGGAAGGGGACAACAGAAGCTCATAAAAGATATTCTAAGTTTAAAAAGTGGGTATTTAGTTCCCCTTTTCAAAGAAGATGGAGGAGTTTACATGTTGTATTTTCCTCCTTTCTTACTGCAAGTACAAAACTCTTCCTGTTCTTCATTCTTCCTGTTCAGTGATTCTGTAAATCGTTAAACCATGTTTTCTCAGCATAAGGTATAGTAGAAATTCCAAGTAAGCTTGTTTGATTGTAGCCTTTGGCACTGAACATTTCCATGCATGATTGTGGATATGCATTTATACAGCCATTAAGAATGACACAGCTTTCTATCTACATGGTGAGAAAAATATAAACTTGCCCTAAGGGAAGACCTGACCAAAATTAGAACTGATGACACTTACTTCCATTTCTCATTTCTAATTTTTTCCTCTTTATCTAACATTATCACTTAGCATTTAACCTTCTATGAAAATAATTTTGTATTACAGTCTGACTCCATCATCCACAGATCCAGCATCCTGACTCACCGCTGATGCCTGGGTCCCAGTTTAAAGGTCTTTAAATACAAAAACCATGAAAACTGGGTTTCCTAACATCGTGCAGCAAAACTGCATTGTTTCCAAGCATCTCAGGGCTAAAAATAGCTCTTCTGGGTCATATTATCACTTGGTGGGGCTAAATGTAATGGAATCTAATGGAATCAGCCCCATTTGTGACTGAATGCAGTGTATTCAGTGAGAGTGGTCTTTCCATCTAGATTGCTCACCACTACAACTGTCTTCCCCAAATCAGGCAAGGGTGCTAGCAAGGTGAGTTTTATTTTAATTTAAAAAAATACATATTTCAGAAACGTTTTGCAACCCACCAAAAAATAGGCTCACAACTCACTGGTGGGTCCTGACCCACAGTCTAAAACTCACACCATCTGCTCTACAAAAGATAACCATCCCGGCAGCAGCAGAAGGCAACCTATGTGCTCCCCCTCCTGCATTTGACATCTTATCTCACTACAAACAGGCACACCTGGCTAGAGACCATAGCACATGGGACAATCAAAAGGAGCACTGCAAGGGCCCGTGACAGTGCCAGCATGTGACACAGGATGCCTACTGCAATAGTCTGCCCAGCTAGCCACACTCACGTAGACATTCCATGCCCTTTGCTTCATCACTTCATAAAACTTCATCTTTTAATGTGGCTGTCAGTATGCTGTCCCTCAGTATCCCTTCACAATATATGGTACCACTGAGGAGGAGCGTTTCCTTTCAGTGATCCTTGAAGAGCATTTTCACCTTCGAGCCCATTAAGTCATGAAATGAGGATACTGCAGATTTTGGGAGTAAAAAAGGTGGACTTGTATTCCATGCGGGCTATTATTACACTGGTGTATGTAGATACACACTGGTGTATTTTGAGGATGAGTTTAGGCACCTTCTTTTTGGAAGAGAAGAGGTGGGGCATATTGTTTTAAATATACAGTATAATGCTTTGACAGTAGGCAGTGTTTCCAAGATTTCACCCTAGGTTTCCTCTCCTTAAGTGGCTTGGGCATTTACAGATTGGTCTTGTAAATTATTTGGAATCTGTAGAATAACCTTCCCTTACTGTGTAAGTAAAAAAAAGGCTGTCTGCATATAGTCACCTTAATATAGTCGGCGCTCCACCCCCTCTAGGATTGCGCTGCCCGAAACTTTCTGATATTAATCTAAGAAGGTTCTTAAAATAGATACTTCTTAAAAATGAATGAGACACTCCCCTTGGGGTCCTGAATGTCCATAGTTACAATCCTGGCTAACCCTGGTTACCATTTCCAGACAGATCTCAGTAATTGATGTCTTGATCCTCAGTCCATTCTCTGGAAGATGATTGACATAAATGGGTCTTATTCCTAAGGACTGAGATCTAGAACTACAGAATTAGAGGAATATTGAACTGTTCAGATTCTTATACAGTATTGTCCATAATCAGTTATACCAGAGGCGTGTACAGCATTTTTCAAGAGAATTATGGCCTCGTTTGTCAGCAATTGAAGTTGAAGGAGTTTCTCCAAACAAGTTTTACAATTGGCAGCAGATTGGCAAAGTGTGCTTTATTTAGCATAAGCAACTTGGGCTGCAGAAACTACAAATCATTTTCCCATACCATGTTTTATCTAGCAGGAGCTGCAGCATATTCAAATGAGTTTATGACCCAAAATGTTTCAAATTTCAGGCACTGTTCTTATGAGCTTGGATACATTTTCTTGCTTTGTCTTGTCTTAGTTATGTCCCATCCTATAATAGCTAGTAAACATACACTTCCAGTAAAGGTTCCCCCCCCCGCTATCCTGAAAACCCATTCCACTAGCCTGCTCCTTTTTAATTTGACATTAAATCAGTCTACAGAATTTGATATATGCCTGTATTCAGTGGACTGTCTCTTATGAGCTTTCTCACCACTTAAGATTTTCAAGTGCACCCGTGGTTACCAAACTTTTTCAACAGGCAGCTCTCTTGACCTACTAGGCCATTGGCTGCAGCTCCGCATTAGGGCTACAATCAGTGGTGTCATCTACTCTCTTGTAGACGGAATGCTGGGCGGGACTTAGCGTGATTGACAGCCCGTCGCCTCACTTCCGCTTTCTTCGCGCTCCCCGCGCGGCTTTCCCTCGCCTTGGAGGGGGCGCCTGCTCGCCCAGGCACCCGGCGCGCCCCCCACCCATCCCCCTGGCGAGCAGGCGCTCCCTCCGAGGCGAGGGAAAGCCGCACGGGGAGCACGAAGAAAGCGGAAGTGAGGCGACGGGCTGTCAATCACTCTAAGTCCCGCCCAGCGTTCCATCTACAAGAGAGTAGATGACAACACTGGCTACAATCTGTACATTATACAGGGCACTGTGGTTTTCCTGAAGATTCTGTGACTCCCCTGTTTGGTTTCCACAGCTCCCCGGGGAGCCATGGCTCATAATTTGGGAACTGCTGGTGTATACTATTCAAAATCAGCACATCTGCCAAATCATCTCCGAAGAGTAGGGCCTTTACTGTGATAGCCCATCAGCTACGGTGCAGCCTTTGGAATGAGGTTGGGGGCTATAAATCTCTCCTGGCTGGTAGAAAACTACGTTTGAACAAGCCTTTGGCATTTTGCAAATGAAACAGTTGTGGGAGATATTTTAAAATTTTACCTTGTTTTAAAAACAGTGGTGGGATTCAAATAAATTAACAACCGGTTCTATGTCCTTCAGGGCGGCCTTCAGGGCCATCCGCTGCCTTTCTTCCCTCTCCCAACCTAAAATTAACAACCGGTTCTGCAGAACAGGTGAGAACTGGCTGAATTTCACCACTGGTTAAAAATGGTTTGACATAATACTTTTAAATTAATGCAGGTAGGGCAAAAGGAGCCTCTCGGAAGAGCTGCAAGGGCTAAATTTTTAAATAAAAACTGGTCTGTGCTGATTTCATTTGATGCCCTTGAATATTTCCAGTTCAGCCTTGAGAATGATAGTTGGACTGAGAAAAGACACACCAATATGGGTTCAAAGGGGATAAGACAGCCATGTACCTACCATGCAGCTCATCCTCTGCAGTTTACTAAGGGCGCAATCCTAACCTGGAGTTAGGCCGGCACAGTTAAGCTAGCAAAGTTTGGCCGGCACAAGGGACACTGTAAAGCACATTTGGACCACTCTCGGAGTCAAAGGCCAGCACACAGATGTGCACCATCCTCCCTGACTCCAAACATACTTTACGGTGCTCCTTGTGCTGGCCAAACTTTGTTGGCCTAACTGTGCCAGCCTAACTTCAGGTTAGGATTGTGCCCTAAGTGTCGTTCTTCACCTGGATTAGACTTCCATGTGCCTACACTGCACCAGTAGCGGGATTGAGGCAGCCAATGCAGTCTGCAAGCTGGCTGCAACAATATCTCTGTTGTGTTCTCCTGGCCATTTCTGCTTTCATAACAACATTGCTGCTGCTATGAAGTATTTCTGATATTTTGGGATAACAGTCTGGGACTCCACCTTCTCCCACTTCAACTCTCAATGAAGACGTTGTAGTATCAGGATGTGCAGCAAATCCTAAAATGCAGCAGCCTTCCTGAACCCATTAGCATTGGGATTTAGTGGCTTTTATACCACATTTTTCTCAAACATTCAAAGCACTTCCCATATATTACTCTCAGTTTCTAAGAACTGTAATTCATCACTGGAGCAACCTCGTGGCATCTCCTATCTGTTTATATGAAGGCATTTATAATGTAATGAAATAGTTTTCCTTTTATAGATCTTACGGCTAGATTTACAGCCTGTTTTTAGATAACTACTGGTTACGAAACTCCTAGCTAAGCCATAATAAAATGTACAGACAATGTCACTTTTATTATCCTGGGCAATAAATATTTGGTTGTGGATTACTGATTTGTCTTGCTTCCTTTTTTGGCATCTAATGAGATATACTTTTGAAATCTGTAGATACAGAATTGGTTTCAGCTGGAGGGCAGAAATAGATTAGGAATGTAGAATAAACCAATGCGGCTATTTAGGAAAGTAAAAAGCCAACCAAATACATAACCAAATGACTTCATGCTGTTGTATTTTTAGAAGTATTTGAACCTCCCTTCTGGTTGTTATCCAGTGTTTCTTTAATATTCTGGCATCAGGGAACTGCAGACAGTTCTCTTATACAGTAGATTCAACAGCCCTTTTTTGGGTGGTAGAAAAGAGAGGGGCATGGTTGCTATGGAATTCTGTCTTCGCTGATTTTTCTCGACTTTGGTTGTTAGGGCTCATATCTTAACCCTATAATGTATGTGATCAAATTCTTCTAATGAAACTGGATATTAAGAAAAAATATTTAAGGTGCTTTTTTTCTACATTCGCAAAATAATAATTAAAAAGATTGAAAAGATAAAACTTCTGTGGTACAGAGTAGTAGAAATACAGTGCAAGGCCTCTTAATAGTTCAAATGTAACAATGGCTATTTTAAAAATCATAATATTGAAAAGAAAACGAGTGGTTTATAATTGTATATTCCAGTATGAAACACTGTATATTCTGTAAATCTTTGCATGAGGCTTCCTTTGCCCCATGTATACAGTAGTCTGGGTTGAAGGCCAAAACACTTCTCTTCACACATGGATGAGGGAGGAGTATCATTTTTTTCCCCTGTCCGTCAACTTCAGCTCCCTGCACCCCTTGCAAACCCTCTCCTGGGTTATATATGTGCTGTGGGATAAGGGAGCACAACTAGAAGGAATATCACTGAAACCCTCCCCTCACTTGAGGAGTGAAACACTTTTTATTCACTTACTCTTTGTTGTTGTGTTTATATCCCATCCTTTCATCCTCCAGGACTCATGATAGTGCACATTGTACTTCTTCCCCCTTTATCCTCACAACAACCCTGGAAAGTAGACTAGCCTGAGAGACCAGCCCCAAGGTCACCCAAAGAGCTTCATAGCTAAGTGCAGAATTGAACCCAGACGTTAGTCTGATACTCCAACCCTAGTCAGATACTCTACCACAGCGGTTCCCTACATTTTTTCACTTGTGTACTCCTTGGCAGCCCATTTCCATAAATTGTACCCTTCGTATTCGCAAAATGTTTGTAATTAATGTAGTTGCTGTTAATTCTAATGCAGACCTGCCTTCTCGAACTGCTGCTCTTTCACACTGCTCTTTCAAGCACGCAAGGGATTGGATCAAAGCCATTATTTATTAACTTAAACATGTAGCAGCATATCAAATTATGGGATTCCATTCCAGTATCAAACAGAAATCTTTGAGAGTCGGCACTCTCTTCTCTGGTATTTAAGGCTGATAACCCTATTTTGGGGTTAGCTGGTGTTTAATTCCAAGCTCTTTAGTCATTTTTGCCTGCAACTGTAGAGTATAGATTACGGGAAGTATTCTAAACTCTTTAAGGTCAGAGCTAGATATTGCAATCAACTTTGCCAGCGCCATGTTGAGGTCTCATCATAATGTTTAGGCACGTTTATGTGTGTGGCTTCCTTGCATTCTTTCCCGCAACAGCCAATGATGTTGAGTGGGAACAGGGAAATGGCCTTTGTGATACCATCAAGACATAGGTAAGAGTACCTAAGCATTATGGAAGAGATTAGAGAATTCAGATTAGGCTGTTGCTTTTGGTAGCAGCCCCATAAGAAGCATCACTTCTAGTTCTATCTGGAGACATAATAGCTGAAATCACCTTATGGCCAGGGTGGCTAAGGGTGCAATCCTAACCAACTTTCCAGCACAGGGGTAAGGGCAATGCAGCTCTGAGGTGAGTGAACAAAAATTCCCTTACCTTGAGTGGGCCTCTGTGGCTGCCTCCCAACTGCAGGGTGAAGCTCATGCCCGTTGGCACAGCTATGTCAGTGCTGGAAAGTTGGTTAGGATTGTGCCCTAAACCTCTGAGACCATAAAGATGGTCTTTATTGATTATTTAAGCAGTATTCTTTACTGATACGACATGGTTTTTGCCTTATCAGTTGCATATATGTTTCTGCTGAATTTTTGTAGTCAACCAAAAGCAGCTGCAATAAGCTGTAATCTTGCATGAAGTGGGGCACTGCTTAACCCTTACCCCTCCAGGCATTTTCAGCTTCAGAATCACTTTGAGTTACCTATCTGTCTGGGAATGTTTCTTCCAGCAGATGGAAAAACCAGTTTGAAGGATGCTGGGTTCAGTGAGAAAAATGCCTGGAGTGTCTTGCCTTACCCCTGCAGGTCCTCAACTCAGTATTGCAGCTTCCCAAGAAGCATTTAGTTTTTCAAAAAAAAGGGTTGGGGGAACATATATGCAACAGCATGTCATGTGTAGTTTCAATCTAAGGCAGGGCCACATCCTTATCCACTAAATGTAGTGAAATGTCTAAAATGTAGTGAAATGTCATGTCTATACAAACCAAATTTGGTTCACCATCCATTTACAATTAGGAAAAACCAGATCTGTGTGTTCTGTTCATTTACTTCTACCACCAGCTCACATCTTCTACCCCTTTCCCCTCCCCTGTCTCTTCTAACCTTAGTCTGGATTTGGTTGGTAGAAAACAAAAACAGAATAAGAAGCTACGTGCTTTCAAGCAGTTCAAATGAAATGAAAGCTATACGTGCATTTAAGGCTGTCACTTTCTGTGCAAGCACAGAAGATTTACATTCTGTTGCTGAGATTTGTGATATGCAGTTATCTGTAGGAGTTGGAATATGGATGCATATTTTCAGAGCCAGTCTTTGAAAATGTACAAAAGCAAACCTGCGAAACTCCTATGTATATTTCAGTTAACTCCTGGAATGATGGTAATTGAGACATTACCGAAATGATCAGATGAAAATCCTTTGTTAATATGCTGGTGGAAGCCTTTAAAAACATCAGAAACAAGAACTGGGATGAGATTTGGCTACTGAAATATTTCAAAATTTAATTTTTGTTTTTGCTATGTTCCTGTTTCTAGAAAGATGAGAAAGCAACAATAGCCAAGATGAACCGTCAGCGCACTAATTCCATTGGCCACAATCCACCACACTGGGGGATGGAGCGCTCCTTTTACAACCATCTTGGCACAAACCAAGTCTCCAAGGAGATGAAAAGAATGGTAAAGATAACCAGTTTTATAGGTCATATGATATCATTATTGTAAGTGCATGTCGGTTTGCATCTATATATATACATACATACATACTCATGTCTCCTGCGATGTGCATTGGGGGGGACTGAGAGTTTAATTCAAACATGCATATGTTAGTTATGCCCCCAAATGAACTATGAGACCCCACTTTTCTTGAGGAAAAAATCCCTACTGGGTCATAATGAGTTTTATCAAGTCATTGTTCAGTATACAAAAAACATCCAATTTTAACTGATTCACCCCTCCTGCTAATATAAAGCCCTTCATGATGCATGCCGTCTTGTTTTGGAGGCTTCCCCAACCCTCAAGAATAAATTTAATGGAACTTAAGTGGGCCTGGGAAGGGAGAGGGAAGCAAAAATTGTTCTTTCCCCTTAAGAACATAAGAAGAGCCCTGCTGGGTCAGGCCAAAGGCCTATCTAGTCCAGCTTCCTGTATCTCACAGTGGCCCACCAGATGCCTCAGGGAGCACACAAGACAACAAGATGCCTGCATCCTGTTTCAACTCCCTTATAGCTGGCATTCTGAAGTAGCCTACTTCTAATGTAAGTAGGTTGCACCACCCATCACGGCCTGTAGCCCACGATGGACTTTTCCTCCAGAAATCTGTCCAATCCCTTTTCAAGGCACCTAGGCCAGATGTCATCACCACCTTCTGTGGCAAGGAGTTCCACAGATTAATTTAAAAAGTATTTTTTTGCCTAAAAAAGTATTTCCTTTTATCCATTCTCTCTCTCCCAACACTCAGTTTTAGTGGATGTTCCCTGGTTCTGGTGTTGGTGCAAACAGAAGTTCTTCCATTCATAGAACAACAAGACATAACAAAGTTCTGTACATAAAACAGTGAAATGCCATTCACGACGAGAGGCTCAATTTTTGATACATAGCACAGAGCTGAATGATTGCAGCAACGGAGTAAGACAGGGGAATCATGCAATTGCATCCTGGCTTGGACATCTGAGCCAAGGGCATTTCTGCTTCCTTGCCTGAAGGCTTACAAATTTGTACTTTCAGGAAGAAAAAAATTCTTACCTACAGCACAGTGTAAAGCGTGAGTTGGCAGCTTATGGCCCATGGGCCAGATGCAGCCCACCACCCAAAGTCATCCAGCCAGCGATGGGATCTACAGACGACCTGAGGGAATGCTGGGCGGGACTTAGGCGGGACATCCAGGTGATTGGCAGCCCATCCGCGGCGATCCGCAGCTGCCCTGGCCTCGGGGGGGCTCGTGCTCGCTGCGGAGGACGGGTGAGGGTCGTGCTGGGTGCCTGGGCGAGCAGCGGTGGGGCGCGCTAACCAGGGGCAGCCCCCCCGAGGCGAGGACAGCTGCAGAACGCTGTGGACGGGCAGCCAATCACGCGGAAGCCCTGCAGAAGTCCCGCCCAGCGTTCCCCCACGTCGTTTGTAGATCCCATCGCTGCATCCAGCCCACATGGACTGCAGCTTGGGAAACAAAGCCTGCTGGCCAGTTTGCTGCGCATTTAACAGGTTATGGTGGAGCCAGCCACAAGTCTTGTGGAATCTCTGCGCCACTGAGCTGTGCGGCATAGCTGTCCAAGGAATTCCAAACAACCACTTCGTTTTCCAGAGAAACCAAGCTTGAGCAGGCCACCCTGCCAGTCCTTTTTTACTGAAACCTTTACTGAAGAATAAAAACAGTACAATAATAATTCTCAGTCCAATGCACAACAAACCGGGCGGGAGGCATTGGCTCCCAAGCCAAGCTCTCTGCAGCCACCACTTCCGGGTGCTTGGCAACCTGGCAGATGACATGATGACATCATCACTGATAGTCTGGCCCCTTTTCCAAAAATGGTTGCTGACTTCTGGTCTAAAGGGATAACACTTCCCACCTCAGTTCTCTCAAACTGCCCTGGGAAGTAACAGTGGGAAAAACACTCCCAGATTACATCAGGATTTGCTTGTTTTATTTGCTTGTTCTCCTTTCAGTTTTTTTGTTTGAGATTTTTCCCCCCAGTTACACTAGAGAACATAAGAACATAAGAAGAGCCCTGCTGGGTCAGGCCAAAGGCCCATCTAGTCCAGCTTCCTGTATCTCACAGCGGCCCCACCAGGTGCCCCAGGGAGGCATGAGAGAACAAGATGCTTGGATCCTGTTGCCACTCCCTTGCACCCAGTACTCTGAAGTAGCCTACTACTAATGTAAGGAGGTTACAACCCATCATTGCCTATAGCCCACTATGGACTTTTCTTCTAGAAATCCATCCAATCCCCTCTTAAAGGCATCTAGACCACATGCCATCACCACCTGAAAGTTTAATTCAAACATGCATATGTTAATTATGCCAAGGCATAGGGCAAGGGTTTCTATCATGATAATGCAGCAAAAGTTGAGACTCAGAGCCCAATCCTATGCTGGCCCAGCGCTGGCGGTAGGAGCTTACCACCAGTGTTGCGAACGTGCTGTAAGGCACTTCTACTGCTGGCGGTAAAAGCTTACCGCCAACTTCAGCCCAGTGCCGTGCCCCAGTGCCTGGAGGGCCCAATGCGAGGCTAGTAAGCAGTAAGCAACACTGCTGGTGGCATTGATCTTCTTCATGCTGTGGGGAGGGCGAAACTGGGCAGGGAGAGGGGTGGAATGGGGGTGAGAACCTCCATCACTGGATCCTGACCTCCATGTTGGGCCGTGCAGCCTGACACTGAGGCCCTCAAGTTTGCGTGAGCAAAATAGCCAGTGCAGATTTGAGGAGGCCCATTGGCAGGCCTGCACTCTTACCCAGAGCCTCTTACCCAAGTGAGCCTCCTGCTGCCCAGCTGCCCAGCGTCTGAAGGATGCCACGGTTGGCTACTGCTGCATCTATGTTGCCTGTCCAGTTTAGGAGTGGGCTGCCCGTCATAGAACTGGAACACAGTTCTAACAGGAATGGAATGCCCCACCTGAGTGACCTGAAGCTGCAGTCCACACCATGTGCTGCCCAGGAAAATATAACCATCACCTAAAGATAGTTTCAGGGGCAGACTTCTAGTTGGGTGAAAGTTGTGCTCTGCTGCTACACCGCTTGCTCCTGTTGCTGTTACTATTGCTGGCATTGGCATTGCTGCCATTGTCTTTCTTCCTCACCTGAGCCAAGAAGCTAGAGGGCAACCACAAACCATGATAATAGCACCTTTGCAGTTGAAGGAGGGTGAGCGCTGTCTAGTAACTTTTGGAGTCCAAGTACAGTCCAAGTAGAACCTGGGTGAGATGGAATCGCTGCTGGGCTGTGGCTGCTGCCACTATATCATTGTCCATTCCATCTCCACCAGCGGAGAGCCCTCAGAACTGCTGTGCTGGGGACATTTTCTGATCATGGTCTCTGGTTCTTAGGCTGTGATTTAAGGACCAAGAGCCTTTCAGCTGGCATGAAAGGCTCATGCCCCTGGCCAAGCCAGAGGCACTTTCATTTCTCCACCAAACTAGTATATAGTATATCCCAATTTATATAAGACTTGCAGTGCAATCCTATGCATAATTACTCAAATGCAAGCCCCACTGTGCTGAGTGGGGCTGATTCCCAGATAAGTGTGTGTAGGATTTCAGCTTTAATTGCTTGCAGTGAACCTTCTTGCTTAAATTTTTGTTGAACTAAAATGAGGAAACCAAGTAATTGAGCTGATCATATTGTCCTTGTGTGTTCTTGCAAATATATTTCAATGAGTAATTCTACATTCACAGTGATGCAATCTAATCATCTTGGCTATTTCTGCTAACATGTCTTTGAAATGAATGCTGCTGATATTATTTTGTTCTTATACTGTTTTTTATGTTCCATGCCTTTCGTATGCGGTTCTGTCAAGTTGGCATCACATAATATCGGTCCAGCTGCAGCTTTTGTTCATATAGAAACCTCTCTTGGCTTCTTGGCCATGCAAACTCACAAGGCATGACGTGATTAAGAGATTCTAATCAAGCTAGCATGTAATTATAATTAGATGTTGCTTTGAATTGGTGTTAGAAGAACGCTTGCATCACCCTATTCCTAGACAAAGGATAGTTGTGCCAGGAGGTATTACGCATCATGTTGTTAATTAGAGTTTGCTATGTCTAGCTGGTTCTTCAGAGGGAAAACATTATTATTGAAATATCATACTGAGTTAAAAAATAAACAAACCCTCCACTGGGTAGATGGAATCTTTGGACTGCATGAAGATGGTGTGACTTTTCTGAAGGAAGTAGTATTTTGCAGGGGAGAAGAATTTTGTGTTGAGGAACCAGTCTGTGGTGTACTTAGGGGAACTGTGCACTGTATAACATGCATTTCTTTTACATTGCCTAAATGAAATTGAGTGGGAATTGGGGTATTAGCAGTAATGTTGGACTGAAAGTTGTACGGTTTCCTTCCCTCCTATTTTTGGGCAACCAGAATTTGCAGGGTTTTGAACCACTGTAGAAACAGGCAAACCTGTTTACTTGTAGCGGTGAGGGTTTTCTGAGGGGAAAAAATTGAAAATTTTCCATTGCCCTAAGTAGATTGGAATCTGATTTAACATATTTGACTTTTATTTCGCAAACTAAAGGCCCTGTTAGTTTTACAAAAGATAAGGTATCTGATGGACAGTACCTTTGCCTAGATCTTACATTGGAAAAGAAAGAGTTGGTAGCCTAACAGCTTAACCCTATGCACTGAACTCAGAAGTATGTTCATGTAATGGGATGTACTCCCAAGTAAGTGTGTATAGGACTGATGCCCAGAGAACATTATATTAGTTTGTTGTATGAATCATAAGTCAGTCTAAGAAGCCCAACCATGGCTAATTAGTAAGATAAATAAGGGCATCAAAATACTATGCATGAACTGCGTCATACACTCAGGGCTATACAAATGTTATTGTAGCAACACCTTACAACAGCTATTTTCAGCCATGGCACATTGGTGTGCCGTAAGAGTTGGGCAGATTTATATATTTATTTTAAAAAATAATTTATGAATAGGATGCAAGCCCCACACCAGCAGCATGGTGTGCACTGTCAATTATCAAAAGGCTGATAGTGTGCCATGACAATTTTAATGTCTTGTCAGTGTGCCATGAGATGAAAATCACTGCCCTACAATAATAATTACAGCAACACCCTTTGTTGTCACAGTTTTCTTGATGAGGAGGCTGTCAAGATTCTCCAGGGATTTCAGCACTAAAGCAATGATCTTTGCATTATTAGCCAATTTGGTGAGTTGGGCATTGGAGTTGTGTACCAAACATGAGAATGACCAGAGTCTGCCTAGGGAAGTCTCTTCTCTCAGTGGCAGTCAACTGTTCGTTGCTTTTACAGTACATATTCCTAGTCCAAACAAAACAAAGCAGACCCAGGACAAACTAATATTTACTGAGTCACAAAGAATCATATTTTGGCACATGTCTGTGAGATACACTGAGGAGTCTCGTTCCCATTCTGCCTTATTTTGGCTCTTCATTTTTATTTTTGAAACAAGTGTCACGTTTCTGAATGTAATCATGGAGATATTTTTACAGTAAGATCTTGTAGCTATGAGCAACTGCTAGTTCTGAGGTTACATGGAAATGGTTGGCAAATTTTAAATGTTCTGTTACTAGTCCACAGTCATAGACCCTCAATCTCCAAGCACCATTAAATGGTATCAAAGAGGATTTTTTTCTTCCTCTGTTTCAGTTCTGCCATTGACTTTCATCTTCACTTTTAATCTAGGGTTCTGAAATAAGAAGTAGTGACCTCTGGCGAGTATGGACAAGAGCATTCTATTTGATATTTCATATTTGTTTTGATGTTCCACATTTTCAGTCTCTAGGAGTTGAAAGGAAATTTTTGCCTGCCACTTCAGTAAGATTCAGTCTTTAGCTTGTTGTCTCGGTCCTCCTTGCCAGCAACAGAAAAGGAAGGCAAGTGAGCACAAACTGTAGGGATCAAAGTACTGTAGAGTATTTAGACAGAAGTGTTTGTCTTCCATAGAAGTATGGAAAATAAAAGCAAGGTAAGAGTCAATATTCCTGCCAACCTAGCAGTTCAAAAGCATGTAAAAATGCGAGTAGATAAATAGATACAACTTTGGTGAGAAGGTAACGGCATTCCGTGCACCTTGGCATATAGTCATGCCAACCACATGACCACGGAAACTTGTCCTCGGACAAACACCAGCTCTTTGGCTTAGAAATGGAGATGAGCACCACCCCCTAGAGTCGGTCACAATTAGACCATTTGGTTGTGGGGAAACCTGTACCTTTAAGAGTCAATATGCAAAAATCAAGTCGGTCAGGAAGTTAAGTTGTACTGAACTCATTGCCTTTCCTCGAATGCTTTCCTCATAATAGCATCAATCACAATATTGAAAAGCAGGGGAGAAATAACATCTGGTGAAGTCCAGTTTGGATGGGAAATTAGTTCATTTCAGGTCTGCTTGCTGCTAGTTGAACTATTGGAGAAGGTGTTTGTTAGCTCTGCTTGCTGCTTGGAGAAGTTGGATGATCTTCAGTGGCACGTGCTCATTCTCCAACACCCTTCACAAGGTGGGCCACTGAACTCAGTCAAATGCAGTTTTGAAGTTGAGAAGATGATAAAGACTACAATGTCTTTATCATTGTCATCAATGATGTCATTGACATCAATGATGTCTTTGATGTCAGGCTTTCCACACCTGCTCCTTTCCTCCAACAATTAACAAATAGCAAGTATTTGATCAGTGCAGCCCGTGTGTTCTGAATCCCACCTGTTCTTCTCATCTAGTCTGTTCACAATGTTTCTGCAGTCTTGATCTTCATAAACACCCTGCCTATGATTGAAAGGAGGTTGATGCCACGTTGCATTCACGCTGCCTTTCTTCAGGATTGGCAGAATGTTGGCTTTTTCCATGCAAGTGGGATGCATTCTGAGGGCCAAATACATGTCCAGAAGATGTGGAGCTGTTGCAGCAGCATTTGATCTTTGATCATTTCAGCAGTGACTTGGTCTACTCCAGGCATCTTTCCATTCTTCAACTATCTTATAGCACTCATCAGTCATCAACTCGCCATTGAGGAATGGATTCTCAGGCAGGTCGATGGACGGTGGTTCTAGTGGAACATTAGCATGCACAACTACAGTGGAGTTCTCAGATGAATTTGTTAGCACGGCGGTATGCCTCAGCTTAAATGCACAAACGTTCTTCTACATAATTGGAAAAAATGTATCTTTGAAGTGTTTCACTCAGCTATTTCTAGAATCTTTACATAATCACAATCAGAAGATCACAGTTGTAAAACATTTAGTTTTATTTTAGCTTTCAAGTAAGTCTTCTCACTTCCTAGCACGTGATTCAATTATAAGAGCCAAAATATTCCATCGTCTGGACCAGATCCGTCACCATGTCAGAGGCTAGGTATTCAGCTCTACATCACTTTTAGTAGAGTACTAAATTAGAAAACAAATCAAAAGGTGTTTTTTTTAAAAACAAAAAACCGGCTTGTACCAGAAGTCCAAGAATTTCACAATAATCCGTCAGTCCTAATTTCATGTTGAATCAAAAGCACATGTCATTTTCTGGAATGACTGACTGGTTGTGATAAATTTGGATCAACATTATCATACTGTCTTTCCCACTCTTTACCTAGGCTGTGCTAGTGCAAAGCCTAGATAAATGCAGCCTCTTTATCAGTATTCCAGATTCATTAGTTTACATCATCATTTCTATACTGAACATACAGTATACAAATAACATAAACAAGCATCCTTTTCCATATACATGTAAAAGTAATTGAGACACAAGAATGAAAGCCCTGGATTCTGGTTTCTTCTGTAAGCTGTCAATTTCAAAAGCAGGAAAAATCCAAAATTTAGCATTGACTTGCTAACACTGAACTCTATTTTTATGGATTTGAATAGGGGAAGCTGTAATTGGGACAGTGTGGCATCCTCATATCCTACTGCCTCTTTCCAAGGGGAGAGTTCTATGTCAAAAGGGTGGAAGAGTGACATCTCCTAGTTACCTCAAATAAATGCACGGAGTCCAGAAACGGTGCTGCTTGTTTATTTTTACAAGGCACTAAGGGAACAGTATGCAGGTTAAGGTCCTTCACAGCCCCAAACGGCCAGTGTCTGAAGTAGTTCGGCCTGACGACTGTTCTTCTGCTTATGCAGATGCCTTCACTGCCTTTCAGATGGAGTTCTGAGGGTTCCGATCAGGAAGGTTGGGAGTGGTAAAGAGACAAATGGAATCTCTGTTGGAAGGAGGCCCTGTATTCTTTCCCCCGTGCAGCAATGGTAATGGCAGGCTGCAGGGGCAGCTTAAACCTGCCTCACTTTCCTTCTGGCTGTTGTTCCTCTAGCCCCACTCCTCTTCTTGCTTGTCTTCTTCTGCCTTTTGCTCCTGTACCCTCCTTCTCTATCATCTTCTCTCCTTGCTTTTCCATCTGCCATCCTACTCCCTTGTTAGTCTCTTCTCATCTTGCCCATGCTCCTCCATGTTCCCTTTCCCTGACCCTCTTTTCCTCACTCTTTAAATCCTCCTGTCACCCTTAGCACTTCCCTTCCCAGAAACTGCTGTTGGTGGGCTGCAGCTGGCATTTTGGAGAATCCCTAAACTCACATGACATCATCGCTGAGCATGGGATTGGGCAGGTGCATCCCCTCATTATTGCAAACAGTTCAGGAGATGGCTGCAGCTCACAGGCAGACATTGAAAAATATGCCTTCAGGTGAAAATACACCTTATGTTAGTGTTACCTTCTTGTTCACTTACCTTCTGATCAGATCCAGACCAGATCAGTGTGATCCAATTTTTCTTTGGAGTATGTTTTAATATTCGGTTCTTCCCCATAACATTATTTAAATGAATAAAGAACCTTTGCAATACTTCTCCTTAACCTCCTGGCTTTTCTAGGGTGCATTCTTTTTGAAGCATTTCCAAAATTCACTGAATTTTGCTTATCTGGAGTTCGACTGTCATTTGACTGTCTTTGGTCTCATTGATATTTTCAAAACCTTGCTTTCAAGAGATTATTCAAAACATGGAACACTTCTTTTGATTATTAGAGAACTGAATCCCTATTCATAATCAGGATAAGGGAATGAATGCCCCCTTCCCCTGAGGAGACCTCCAATTTACCTACGTCTAAAGCAGTGATGGCGAACCTTTTGGACTCAGTCCAAAAGACTTGAGAAAATGCTTCACTTGATTGCTGATGTGTCAACCCTCCTCCCAAACAAAGGAGAAAAAACTCTTTATATTCATTTGTACAAACCAAAAATACAGTCCAATCAAGTGTGATGCTATATATTATATAAAGGAACATCAAATAATTACAAAAAATGAAAAAATGAGTAACACAAACTCATTTTTTGTCAGATGTTGGTGAATGCTGGTGTGTCACTCCAAACGTTGTGGTGTGTCACCTTTGACATGCATGTCATAGGTTCGCCATCACTGGCCTAAAGGATACAATGGCAGCCATTTTGGCATCACTGTTCCTCTGGGTGCCAGGAAGCATAGGATTGGGCTGCCCATCACATGGATGATGCACACATGCGATATTACAGAATGGGAGCTCTTCGGTAATGGGTTGTATCCTAACGCTTTTTCTTCAAATGCAAATGATAGTTCCAGTCTCCCCATAATCCCAGCGTCCTCCATGCCCCACAACAAATCCTCCTCTGGAGGATCCCCTGTCCCTCCAGAAAGGTTTGGAGAGTGGAATAACAAAGGACTATCAGTAGAGATGTTTGAAAATGGTTATTTACCTTACTCAGAAGTAAGCCCAAGTCAGTAAGACTTAGGATGTAACCGTATCTTACTTACCGGGAATAAATACCTCTTATCTATCAGGCCAACAGGGGAGCAAGAAAGTTTGCTTCTATATGTGGTCCATGGGATACAACCCATGGTCACAAAAGCTGTGCTGAAAATTTTACATCTGTTATTATCTAACAACCCACTAGTGTTTTTATTGAACTATGTAAAAGAGCATGTTCCAGTTGAATATTATGGATTTCTCTTTATTTTTGGGTAATCATCGAAGTCATTATTCAGAAATATTCAAAAGAGAATTATTCAATATTTGGGGAACAACAAAATTGACTTCTTTTTTCTTTTCTTTTTTGAGAACAAATCAAATTTGCAAATGCCTAATCAGGCATGGGAGTGTTTTATATCATTTTATAGTATGCTACATAAATCAGAAGATTGGGTTTTACAATGGCCCCTTGTGTTGTAAATTTTTAATTATTTTTAGAAACAACCCAAACTTAGAGGTGGAATGATAGATAATGCTTGAAAGAAGTGAAACACATGTGGTTAGTTTTTTGCCTTGTTTGTGTGTATCTGAAATTTTGTATTATCTTTCATTTTATTTTTACATTTCAGTTTATCAAAAAAGTAAGTACATGCAGTGAAAATTAGAGCATGGTGTTCCCATGAATGAGGTTCAGTCCCAGGGAAATATTTTTAATATCCACATAAATGATGGATGGCAAGACAAACTTGGAGTCCACATTTTTTCCCTTTATGGTCAAATTTCCTTATGCCCATCTTTAATTCACTGTCAAACACGATTCGGCGTGTTGACCTATTGTTGTTAAATACTAAATTCTCTTGAACAGGCTCTGTCAGCATCATGTTGACAAATTGGTGTTCTAAGTGCTTCTATTAAGTCCAGTGCTTCAGAAGTCTTTATTGTGCTCAAGGTCATTTGCTGGCTAATTTTATCTTTTTTCTCATCTTCCTTTCAGGGTTTTGAAGATCCAAAAGACAAGTAAGAGAAAAAAGCTGTTTATATTGCAATGTGAACTTTCTGAAATTTTCCATCTGCAAAATATGGAGATTACTTTTGCCTTTTTTGCTTTTTTTGCTTCTTAAATCAGAAAACCTTTCCCCATAAAATGTATTTTGGAACACAGTGCATTCTTATAAATCCATACACTAAACACTGGACCCTTACATCCAGTGGTGTCATTCAAATGATTTAGGAACAGGAACTCACTTTTGATTGGCACTTGTCGGGAACCCGGAACCAGCCACGGAGCCCGTTAGGATCCGGAATGCCCATTCTGGTCCGTTCCCCCTGAATGACATCACTGCTTACATCCCATCATGGTTCTACTGAAGGGTTAGGTCCCAGGGCACATGAGACACATGATAGCTGCATTATTACTAAAGCCAAGCAGATCTTTATTACAGATCTTTATTTAGCATTATTACTAAAGCCAAGCAGATCAAAGCCTAGATGGGGGAAATGCGTGCCTTGAGTTTCAGGACGAACAAAATTAAGACACAGATGTAATTTTTTTTTAAAAAAATTATTTTCTGTAGCTTTAGTGAACTTCATTTAAGATGTATTTCATACAGAATGGGTCTTGGATTGTATGTTAGTTGGCCACTTGGAGTTTTGATATCACTTTATGGAAAAGTATGAAATAAAAAGGAAGAGGAGACCTGTGACTCGTCTAACAGAATGGCTATTGTCAATTTGGGTAGTAATCATTCAATACATGTGGAGGTAAGCAAACATTTATCCGTGAGCTGCTGTTTCATACTACAAAGAAGGCAGTACTAGATGTATGTTAGTGATTCCAGCATATGCATTTCACAAACCTAATCAGCCTAGAAACATGAATGAAATCATGTGTATCAGTACATTCACTGTCAATCTGACATCTGTGTGTTCTCTGCCATCTGATTCTTACATTTTTGACTGTCATTCTCATTTGCTTTCGTGCAGCTACACAGCAGTGCATGCAAGTCCATGCAGTAATGGCTGCAAAGTTTTGATGTGGTCTTTTTACATAAACACTAACTCTAGAATAGCCTATGGAGCTGGTGGCACTATAATCATCTGGAGTAGAATACCTTTGTCTTGTGTCTCCTATCCAGAATCTGCCTCTGGAGATGGAGTGCCCAGTTTAGTAATGATGTCATTTTGCCATACCGTATCTTGGCAGTGTGCCTGTAATATAGCAAGTTGAAGAGCAGATTGTGCTGGAGACATCTTTTCTAACTCAGCAATTTTCTTCTGGAATAGAGCCCATGTGACATCTTCAACATTAGTTTTTGTAGAGTTGGGCATAAACAATGTGCAAACAAAATGTTTTACTGTATCAGACTAACAGCTGATGGTGTTGCAGCCAATCCAAGGTCAGCAAAATCTTTTAAAGTGTTTTCATCTTATTCCTGGGAGCCTTCTAGCAAGAAAACCTGTCTTTTCCAGCAAATCCTCCAGAGGTATCACAACTGGTAATAGACATGGGAATCGGGTAATCCATCTACTTTGTCTGACCCTAAACCATAATAATTGGGTTGAAGACTAGGGTTCTTGTTGCTCTGACCATTGCCAACAGTGCAAGATGTTTGTAGATGTAGCATGAGGTATCATCAAAGCACTAGTATTACCACATTTGTATTAGGTAAGCAAACAAGAACCGAGGTCATGGGAACAGGAAACACATCACGAAGTGCATCAAGTGTGTGAAGTGTCATTTTATCATCAGCTTTATTTTCTGTGCTCCTTAGGTGAGCCAATTGACAATGAATGGCTGCTGCGGCTGTTGTTCCCCATGCCTCAATTACATGCCTCTGTAATTTTCCAAATGTATGAATGATTTTGTGTGATTAGTACTGTATACTGCTAATTATGCTCTGGTTTGCACATTTGACAGCAGCATTTTCAGTGTGACATTCCTGACCCTACTGCTGTCTGTGATGTGGTATGCAATTGATGCTTTGCTGTTTGACAGGTGTATGCTATGAGAAAATTTTTTCAGTAACCTAGGAATATAGTGTTTCTCAAACACAACTTCCCCTTCATCATAGCAACTAAAGTAGGATTGTAATATGTCAAGGAAATGGTTGTCATAGTCTTCATACATATGAATGAAGTCTTTACAACAATGCCATACCTTTTGAATATTGCAATCTCTGTGTGTTTTGACACTTGGACATTAGTTTCTGCAAGTTCACTAATGTGAAACTCAAGAATTGAACAAAGGTCACTTGTTTTTGTTGGTATGTGGGAACCACTTTCAGGTATGACCAGTGTGTGCAAAACCATGCAAAGTTCCTAATGGTCTATATCTACACCTGGTCTGCACTTGGCAAACAGCAATCTCATAAACTATCCATCTTATTCCTTTGGCTCCATTATAGAATGTCATTTTGCAGTTACAGTCTTAGACTTATCTTCCGCATTTAAGCTTCAGCATCTTCATAGGAGACCACAAGTTGATGGCATTGATTTTTGTATGGTTTCAACAAAGTTATTGTATTCTGTTTGTCCAATGACATTTATTTAACATAAGTCATTTTTTATCATCAGCCATTGCAGCCTTTGTCATCAAATTCAATAGATCCACAAAAAATTTTTTTTAACATATTCCCTCATTTTTGAAGCACATCAACAAGTCTGGCTACCTGATACAAAGCTTTATACCTTTTTAATGTCTTTGCCTTTATGTGATTCTGATACTTGCCATTTTCCTGCATTGGACAAAACAGCTATGAGGTAAAGGTAAAGGTTTCCCCACGACCAAATGATCTAGTCGTGACCGACTGTAGGGGGCAGCGCTCATCTCCATTTCTAAGCCTGTAGAGCCGGTGTTTATCTGAGGACAAGCTTCCATGGTCATGTGGCTGGCATGACGATATGCTAAGAAATGCTGTTGCCTTCCCACCGAAGTGGTCCCTGTTTATCTACTTGCATTTTTAGGTGCTTTTGAACTGCTAGGTTGGCAGGAGCTGGAGCTCACTCTGCAATGGGAGCTCACTCTGTCGCATGGTCTAGAACTCCCAACCTTCTGATCAGAAAGCCCAGCAGCAGCGGTTTAAACCGCAGCATCACCACGTCCCACAAAACAGCTATAGCAGGTTCAATTCAGAAGAATCAAATGCAGGCTGATGGAATCCTCATCAGATCAATTAGACCATCATTCTCTTTCATGTTTGAGTTGCATCTTCAAGAGTATGATATGCTCCTGTGGCATTGCAGGATACTATGTTTTTGTTAACAGCCTGTTTTCACTGTCTTTATGAACAAACATAGATCTGCCATTACCAGGGATTTGTCATACACTGATGAATAGTTGCATAAAAGCATGCAAGAATGACAGTCAATACTGTGAGAATCAAATAGTGAAGGACACATAGACATCAGATGATGACAGTGAACGTGATTGAATAATGTCCACATACATGCTTTCTTGGTGTGAGTTGCACTCTGTAAGATCCATAAAAGATATATGCTGTGATCACTAACACATATCTACTATTGCCCTCTTTTTATAGCATGAAACAGCACCTCACGGATGAGCATGTTTGTTCACATCTGCATGTATTGAATGGTACATGGTACTCAAATTTGTCCTGATGACTGACTGACTGACTGACTGACTGACTGACTGACTGACTGACTAAACAAACAAACAAACAAACAAACAAACAAACACAATTATAAAGTTCTTACTAAGCTCTTTGGTATCTCAAACAACAATTGGTTTATAGCCAAGTTTTCATTGAGGGCATTGCTAAGGTGCTATTTATAAGAAAACATTACTATGATGTGTGTGTGCGTCCCCTATTTTATTTTATTTTATTTTATTGCATTTTTAGATTGTGAGCCCTTTGGGACAGGGAGCCATTTAACTTTATTATTACTATTTGCCTGTAAACCGCACTGTGAACTTAGTGTTGAAAAGCGGTATATAAATACTATTAGATAGATAGATAGATAGATAGATAGATAGATAGATAGATAGATAGATTGATTGATTGATTGATTGATTGATTGATTGATTGATTGATTGATTGATTGGACATCTTTTCAAGAATGTATCGATCCAAAACTAGATCAAAATTATAGAACATAAAATTTTGAGACATGAGTGGTTGATGTATGTCTATAAATATAATCATACATGATACATATATTTATGAAATATAGATATATAGAGATGTATGACCTTTTTTCTGGAGAAAGTTATTGCCATTTGGAATTCCCCCCTCTCCTCCCACATTTATGAGGCATGGCAACACATGAATTGCAAGTTACTAAGGGAACTACTTTTAGAAAAAAAATATGTGCCAATATCGTGCCACAAACTTTCTATAGCAAACCAATTGCTCCCTTACTGTGTTGATTATATTCAAAAAGTTCCTTGCTTATATAACACATGAACACCCCAGACTCCATCATCTTTCCACGAAAAGGCCCTAGCTGGGTTTCTATTAACTTTATGTAAATCTACTTCATTCAGAGTGAGGATAAATAAAAATGACTTTAATAAACTCTCCAGATATAATGTTATAACTAGTGAACACTAACTAGATTTACAATGGAATTTGAGGGATTTGAAAGACCTGTGATTTAAGCTTGGAGTAAGACAGGAGGAGGAGGAGGAGAAGGAGGAGGAGGAAGGAGAGAGAGAGAGAGAAAGAGAGAGAGAGAGAGAGAGATTGTGCACGTACCAGATTTATCTCTGGTGTTGTTTAGCAATTAAGGATATTTATTAAAGAAGAATTTTTATTGCAAAGACTCTAAAGAAAACAAGTGAATTTTTTTTGTTATGGGAATTTGAGATGAATAATTCAAGATCTGGACTGTGCAGTTGTTTCTGGTAGTTTATTAATGCATCATGTAATTTACGCTAAAACAGAACCTTTTTGAAGAACACTGAAGAAGAAAAAATCATCTTGGAGGCACCATAAAGGTCAAAAGCTATAAGGTTTTAGAATCTCTTTGTAGCGTGGGCATTCAAAAGACCCCTGCACAAATTAGCCATTTTGGTACCGCTGCATGGGTGTTGCTGGGGAGAATAGGATTGGGCTTTTAGTGACCATAATCTGTTGTCTATAAGAATTATAGAGAATTGATGAATCTTGGAAAATTCTTTCACTTAGAATCAAAATCTAGCCAATTTTGCAACAGAAAGAGCGAATGATTCCAAATTGAAAGTAAGATAGATAGCTGGTCAATATGTCTGGTCAACTAGTGTGCATAATCAATTGACTGGTTTAAAAAAAACTGAACATGGTTGACATCCGTGGACTTGTCATAAGCAAAAGCAATGAACCAGTTTACTTTGAGGAGACAATTTGGAGAAGCCTCTTTGGCTTTGGTCCAATGTAATTGGTCTGTTTAATACTCTTGTCCTAGGAACATCCAGGAAGGCATGAATCCAGAAGATGAGGTGGATGAGTTTCTAGGTCGGGCAATTGATGCCAGAAGTATTGACCGGTTACGTTCTGAACATGTTCGCAAGTTTCTGTTAACATTCAGAGAGCTTGACTTGGAGAAGAAGGTAATGGTTGTTGAGAGGGTTTGTGAATGACTAAGGACCACACTCAGCTTCCCATGATGTAAAGCAGGGAGGGGGCAATTGAAAGATATGCTGAACTTCCCACTGCTTTTTCTTCTCAGTTGTTTTTGTCCCAGCTGGGCTCATCTGCAGTATTGAAATTCAACAAAGGGGTGTGAATGGGAGAATGACATTGGGCAGGACAAGAAGAGGAAGTGATGGGAGAGTTCAACATCCCCCATCCCATGCACCACTTTTTCTACTTTAAATTGCATGCCCATACTGCGCTACACATGTCTGGAGGAGGCGCACATTTAAAGACATTGATCTGCCACTGCCGCAACTATTTTTAGCCCTCGGTTTCTTTCATTATTCGTTCTAAACAATGATACTTAGGTTTGTCAGCTGTAACTTGATGCAAGTACTGCACATGTCACTTACATTGCACATTCATGAAACATGCTTTACATCAAGGAAGTAGATTTTTTTTTGAGCCAGTTTTTACACACTCGTGTTCTCAGAGCTCTTCACTGCGTTTGTCACAGCACACTTGGAGCAGGTAAAGAACATCTGATGAGTTGCTTTTTTGTAAGTTCTGCCTATTTCTGCATCATAATCTGTCCTTCCTAACAAAAATGATCTGATGAGGGAATTTCATCTACTTTTCACTATTGCTATTGGAGAAAAGGGAACTTATTTAGGTTAATTAAATTTTTTACACAAACAATCCCTGTTCCTCATTATTTTTGAAGCCAGTCACTAATAAAGGGATTTTTCAGAGAGAGTCAGACATTACACTGTGTGTAAGCAGGCATTACACTATGGTTGTGCGTTAGACTTGTGTCCTTTTTGCTAGCCAATTCCTCCAGTGTATGAATTTTTCAGAATGTGTATAAAACAGTGTTTTCGAACATGGGATTGTGATCCCCTAGAGCAGGCATTTCCAATCTTCTTTTGGCACACTTCTCCCTTAAAGAAGGTAGCAACTCGACCTTGAACCCATAGTGTTGTTAGAACAGCACTTCCAGAAAAAGTTTTTTTTAACTTAACGTGTTTAGCGGTAGCAGTGAAACCCAAAAGTGCCATTCTAGTGGCATTGCGGGCCATGGTTGGGTTGCTACCCTCCTTAACCTTTATAGCAATAAAGGTAAAGGTTTCCCCACGACCGAATGGTCTAGTCATGACTGACTGTAGGGGGCGGTGCTCATCTCCATTTCAAAACCTGTAGAGCCGGCATTTTGTCTGAGGATGAGCTTCTGTGGTCATATGGCCAGCATGACTCTACACCGTAGCGCACGGAACGCCGTTACCTTCCCACCAAAGTGGTCCCTATTTATCTACTTGCATTTAGGTGCTTTCGAACTGCTAGGTTGGCAGGAGCCGGGACAAGCAATGGGAGCTCACTCTGTCATGCAGTCTTGAACTCCCAACCTTCTGGTCAGAAAGCCCAGCAGCAGCGGTTTAACCCACTGCGCCACCACGTAGCAATAGCAGTACCCTTATCTCATGTTATTTCCATTTCATAGGCGTCTGCTGCTGCCATTCTGAAATCCTACTGAAAGCTAGCACATGTAGGACTGAACCATATCTCTTAAATGCAAGCCCTAGAAGGAAATTCATCCTGAATACTCAGGGCAT
This sequence comes from Lerista edwardsae, assembly GCA_029204185.1. NCBI lineage: Eukaryota > Metazoa > Chordata > Lepidosauria > Squamata > Scincidae > Lerista > Lerista edwardsae. The sequence continues at coordinate 13,353,596 of JAJKFI010000014.1, forward strand.
GACAAATGTTTTTTTCCCTTGCAGTATTCCAAACAGGTGGATGATCGATTTGGTGCATATGTGGCTTGTGCCTCTCTAGTCTTCCTCTTCATCTGCTTTGTTCAAATCACAATTGTGCCACAGTGAGTAGACTTTCATACATTTCCTTGTATGCTCTGGCATTACTGCACTTTTTATTGCATGAAAGGACACCCAATAAGGTGGTAACATTGAGAACTCTTTGCACAAGCAGAATGCTTTTTCCATTCACAGACTGCACTTCCATTCACAGAAACGTTGCTCTGGATGTGACCTGTTGTATTCTTCCATAAAAAGGTCCTGCAAACTTTATGCCACATTGGGATGTTCTAATGTTACATTTAATTGGTAAATTAACCAGTCAGTTGAAAGCCAATTAAATGGGGAGATATTTCTAATCTGTCACTTTCAGTTCCAGAATGGGGCCTTCTAAAAGAAAAGTTTTAACATCTTGCACCTTAGAAGACATCTATTTTAAAAGAGACTTGAATACACAGTGGCGGATCTAGGGAGGACGGGGGGGCAAGAGCCCTGGGCGCTGTCTTGGGCCATCTAGGGGGGCGCCAGTGGCCCCCGCAACATTGTGCGGGTAGACTGGGCTCCAGAGCCCAGGTCTACCCGTTAGAAATGGCCGCGTGTAGACCTGGAGGGAGCCCAGGTCTACACGCAGCTGGTTCCAATGGGTAGACCTGGGCTCTTTCGAGGGGAGCCCAGATCTACCCGCGGTCGTTTCTAATTAAATGGATAGACCTGGGCTCCCTCGAGGGGAGCCCAGATCTACCCACGGTCGTTTCTAATGGATAGACCTGGGCTCCCTCGAGGGGAGCCCAGGTCTACCTGTGGCTGGTCCCAATGGGTAGACCTGGGCTCCCATGGGGGCGCACTTCTATTGGGTGCCCCGGGCACCATTTTGACTAGGTCCGCCCCTGTGAATTCAGAAGAGCTTCAGGCAGGATGATGGAAGCAGCACATCAGACGTCTATTGCTTTCATTCTTCCCCCTTGAACAAGAAAGTTCAAGAATTGTGGGGATCATAGTGATATATTTCCAACAGCTGTCCAGTTTAAGAAAATGGGAAAAGTGTAAAAAATGCAGTGTGGTGAGAGTTTTGGAGTGGGGGAAGGAAGCAGCTGCTCAAGGATAGCAGAGGTAGAAAAGGCTTTTTTTCCAAATAAGAATCCATAAAACATTGCATTATTAAAATGCACATTCTTCGATAGAAATACAATCAGGTTTATGTACGACTAGAACCCAAACACTTCATATTCTGAGTTGAACTAGCTGTAACGAGTGTCCCCTCTAAGAGGTCCACTGCTATTGTTCAGTGGAGTCTCGAGATGGTTGGCATCAACATCATCACCAGATATCCAAGAAAGCCAAGCTCTGAGCTGCACAGAGCTTGGTTTCAAGCTGTGTGGCCATGTCAGAAAAATCTCAAAGGTCAGATCTCTATCCATCTAAGACCCTGGAGAGCACTTATCCATCACACAGACAATGCTGGGCTAGACAGGCCAATGGTCTGACTCTGTGTAAGTCAGGGTCATATATTCAGCTAGACTTGCTGGGCCCATTTGAATTGATGCTGTATCCAAAAACATGTTGTTTGGTGGGGCCTCATTATCCAATACATAAGTAGAAATGGTCCAATATGCTAAATTTAATATTATTTAGGGCACAATCCTAACCAACTTTCCAGCATTAACATAGCTGTGCCTTTGGGGCACGTTCTTTATTCTGAACACATTCTTCCTTTATTCTGAGGCACATTCTTACCTCAGCACTGCACTGCCCTTACCCCAGTGCTGGAAAGTTGTTTAGGATTCTGCTCTCCATGAATTCAATAGTTTTAAACTGTTCAAAAATTCATACAATAAAAAATAAAAATAAATGCCAAGTGATGGTCCATCATTCTACTGCTTTGTGTTAACTGTCTTACCAAGCCATTTGATAGAATGTTGCCTGCATTTCAGATCCAACAAGAAAAGCTGCCCACTAGTAACTGGAGCGGCTTCAGAGGTGTAGAAAAGACTGGCTTGCAGCAGAGTTCTAGTCTCAGGCTGACTCCAAACCAGAGGCATCCCCATTCTGTTACCTGGAAATATACCATGCCTATTCCTTTCTCCAAATATTCCATGGCAGTCTGCCACCTTACGTTGCCTTGCGTTTTACTGTTCTACGTTTCTTTTCTGTTGCCCATGGCAGCTCCATGAATGCAGTTCCTTTAGTATTTTTTTCTTCTGGCTTTAGAGAAGACTCCCTCACAGAAAGTTACCAGCATCTAATGGGATTTGCTCACTAGAAACTAATTGACTGCGTTATTTAAAAAATGTCCAGTGTAAATTAGACTTTCATATTAATTGCAAACTGTGCTATTTCAAAAATGTGTAAATCAAGGCCATGTCAATCAAGAGGTGCCTATACAGTATTTCTGAACAATCACCCCTTCTTTTCAAGGGCATCTTCACATTTGCATTTCTTATGTTGAAGGCCATCATTTTTGTCCTTATGATGCACCCCACCAGATGCACCCCACCATATGTGCAAGCATAAACTTAATTTTTATTAGCAGACATTCCCAGCAACCTTCTTGCAGCAATACAGACATGGCATTGGGGTGTGTGCTGCGTCCCACAGGGGAGTTTTGGGCAGCCCAAAACACACCCCAAGTAGAGTAAGTAAATACTTGTTCCCTTGCTCCTGGGTAAGCGCTTGTACCCATGCTGGGTCTACTTGGACCTACACCTGATAGCTAGCACAAGTGAACCCAGGAAGGTGGATCGAGACTGGGAAGGGAGATAGGGTTTAGGTGCTGCTGCTACCACTGCTGCCATTATCCCCTTCCTGGCCTCAGTCCACCCTCCTTCCCATCCTGATCACCCTCCCCCTGATCCTGATCATTCCTCCCCCCTCACCGCCTTGGGCGCCTTCTCCATCCACTGGCACACAGACACTTGCAGCAACGGCCAGGGTTCAATGTATGGTGTGTCTAGCTTGGCAACAGTTGTAAAGAACACTAATTGCCTCATTCTAGAACTCTTTTCCCCATAAGGATTGCAAGCACTGATTAAAACAGTTCTTGCAGCCCTTTTTTCCAACGTTATATAATATTGGAGGTTCCTGGATTGCTTTCAGTAACCATCTGATGCCAATTCCTGGAACTCTAGACCAGTCCTGGAGGGGAAAACCATAGTACTGTACATACATATTATTAGCTTGCTCTTCTGATTTACATGGCCCATATTAAAACTGGATTTATTTTATCTTGCCTAACCATATGTATAACTGGCAGCCCAATCCTAACCCGTGCTGGTTAACTTGGTTAATGTGGTGCAACTTGCAGTAAGCCTAATAGGGCTGCTTGGACAGCCTAATAGGGCTACTTGGATCTGTGCCAGCAAAATCACTAGAGCAGATCCAAGCAGTAACCCAGGCTGGGGATGGGGGTTAGGATCCAGCCTCCCCAGGCTGGTTTACCCACGGGCCCGCCTTCCCCCCCAACCCAATTCGCCTTTCAGGGCACTGGCCTCCCCAACTTGAACAGAGGCACTGTTTGACCTCAAAGTAAGGTTGCACTCTAAATGAAATCTTGGCAAAAGATCTTTGTTGGTGTGTGATCAGTCGCACATACTCTTCATTTGTCGCTGCACTTACGCTGTTGTAGCTCTCTGCACCTTCGGTTTTTCTTCTTTGTCGTAAAAACGTTTCTCACCTTATCCATAGTGCTAGGAAGGATATATTAATTAAATATGATAAATGTTGCAGCTGATTAAATAATTCACTGAAAATCCAGAAGAAGCATTATTCTTGTTTTGGGTGGTTTGCTTGTTGGTTTTAAATGGTGGATTTCGAGAGCTCTATTTTCAACAGGTCTCCGAATTCAGAGAAAGTGGTTCAAACATATTTATTACAAATGTTGCATATTAGCTAAGAGCCAAGGCTTGGAAGTTCTCACTTGGCTTTAACTTGGGCAAAGCTCCCATTTTGAAGTTCACTTCAGGACTTGAGTGGAAATTTTGCCTGATAAAGCAGTAAGCACACATTCAGGCACTGTGAAAAGATTCCATCTTAACTATCTGTAAGAAAACTAATCAGTTTCTTCTTGCCCTTAGGTCTGCAGTGAAATTCCTGGTTTTATACAAAGTATTACATTGATTCCCAAACCTTTTTAGCCCATTTTAAAATGATAGTCTATTAGGACTCGCATAGCTTAACAAGACTTTTTTAAAAGTGATATATACATAAATATTTTATTCATTTACTTACAAATAATATTTTATTTATTCTTTATTTGCTTGAGGGTCTTAGTTATGTGACCGAGTCTTCGCCTGATTCCACGACCTGTTATTGATCAATTTGGAAAAACAAAAAAATCAGAAAAAAGATGCTCAAACATTTATCTCCCTATATTTACAGAAACTTGCAAACTGCAGGAGCTCATCTGTTTGCAGGGCAGTTAGCTGCTGTCTGATTTTTGAATAGCCTCACGGTTCAGGCAATTAGTTATTTGATCTTTTCTATCACCCGTTTTTTCATTGGGGGCTTTGTGGGACCCACCAGAAATCGGTTCCCAACCCCCAGTTTGAGAAATGCTGATGTAATACACCTACCAGACACAGCATAATTCAGGAATTGTAAATCTGCATAGTTTTGAATTCAAGAGCCAAGTCAGATCTAAACTGGGAGATCAGGACAGGCATTCAGCATGAACACCCTCCTCTGTAATTGCATAAAGATTGGTTCCAGACTTAAAGAATGATCCAAACTGACTCCCTCGGGAAAAAGGCCTTTCTTCCAGGACTCAATTATGCATTGGTTCCTTTCAAACAAGGGTGTCATGCTAATATCAGTTATAATTCACCTTTCCCACTGTTGTCTTGCATATAAGGAGAGCAGCTGGGATTAGGGATTGAACTCAGTGCGCAATCCTAACCTGGAGTTAGACCAGCACAGTTAGGCCAGGAAAGTCTGACTGGTGCAAGGGACGTCATAAAGTATGTTTGGACCACTCTGAGTCAGACAGGCCAGCACACAGACATGCACCGTCCTCCCTGACTCTGAGAGTGGTCCGAACGTGCTTTACAGTGGCCCTTGTGCCTGCTAAACTTTGCTGGCCTAACTGTGCCGCCTTAACTCCAGGTTAGGATTGTGCTCTCAGTCTGATACTGCACTTGGCGGAGTCTTCAGCTACCATGCCCATTACTAGCACAGCCCACTGCATGGAGGTAGCTTAGCCATTCTAGAATCATGCCGTGTTCACAGAAGCCTGAAACTATCACGGATCGTGGGGGTAGCTATGAACATAAGAGCTTCTTAATTGAAACATTTATTTTCAGTCACCATGGAAATCTTCAGTGTAATTTAATTTTCATGGTTGTGTGGCTCACAAAGTTGCAGACTGTGGAGCAGCACCCTAATCACATAATAAAATACTGTGTGAACAAGCCAGTCTCTACCTAATGGTGGTTCAAACTAGCAGAGGTGTTGACAGTTGGTATTCTGGCAGCCATATCTAGAGCCATAATAAAAACACACACCACATGGCATCAGCTAGTTTTTACTTCGGTTGTAACAGTTTTGTGGGGAGGGGAACAGTTATCAAGCGTGTGGCTTCAAGGTAAATCCCTTGCAAAACCTTTATATCCCCTCTATATCTTATCCCACCAAATTTGTAATATTTTTATCTGTCTTGTCTCTGGCTCTTTCTGCAGATCAGCTCTAGAACTCACTCTGTGACCAAGAGGCATCTTGCCCCAGAATTATTCATTTCAAACCTTGTTTCAATAAAAATTACCTCAGTTTGCCTGTGGAACTTCTAAATTCAAGATTCAATTTGTGTTATATTGGCTAATATGGGCCACAGCCTGCTTGCTCCAGAGTAGTTCCATTATCTTTCCTAAAGCTACATAGTTTAAGGGTGCAATCCTAACCTGGAGTTAGGTCGGCACAGTTAGGCCAGCAAAGTTTGGCTGGCACAAGGGCCACTGTAAAGCACGTTCGGACCACTCTCAGAGTCAGGGAGGACGGTGCATGTCTGTGCGCTAGCCTCTCTGACTCTGATAGGGGTCCAAACATACATGATGTTTGTGGCAGCCAAACTTTGCTGGCCTGTGCTGGCCTAACTCCAGGTTAGGATTGTGCTCTAAGTGAGTTGTGTGGACTGCAGTCCTATTTCTAGATAGAAGAAACAAAAATTATCTGCTCATCTTTTGGACCCCATTAGTTTTGGTGCCAGATTTCCACTGTACCCCACCAGTCTTGATACTGGTTTCTTTACCAAAATAAGTGACCAAAGAGTAACTGCAGGGCTTTGGTGTGTTTCAGCTACTGGCAGAAGGCACTGAAGGTTCTAAAACACACAGCAAAATGGGAGTGATACTTTTATTATAATCAGCAGGAGTGCCCTGAAAGCCTAGTGAATAAATTAGCAAGTAGAATTGCTCTTTGTAGTCAGGAAAGATCAGGGAACCCAGCTGGCTTTCATGTGGCTACACTTAATGTTACTGAGCATGATATTCATTGCTGTTGAATTATGGATGAGGGTGAGCGGCAGGAGGTGGGAGGGAGGCTCTGTTATGTTGGTTGTTGTTGCTTTTTAAAAAAAAAATCCAACATGATTGTTTGTCACTGATGAATTCTGCAGTCAAATCACAACAATGCTGAACATGGAACTGAAGATTCTACTCTGAATAGAATCTTACAGCCTAGGTTGGGGTGACAAACCTATTGCGCATATGCCCAAGGTGGCGCATGAAAAAATTGGGTTGGTGCCAAAACACTTTTTATCAATACCTTGTCAATACTTGCTTGCAGATTTTTTTCATTCTTGGATTCGCTAAACTGCCATTCAGGGTTATTGTTTTTCTCTACTATTGGCTTGAGGGTTGACCCACCTTAATCAGTCTCTGATCATTAAAGATGTTTACACTCTCTGAGCTATTATCCCAACAGCGTGGTATTTCTTAGAGATGGTGTACCATATGTCATTCTTTTTTTATATTATAATTGAAACAGAACTCTGATCTATTGTTCAGCATCATCTTCTCTCACTTCTGCCAATGCCTAGATTGAATTTTCCTCATGCACATCCCATATGGCTCTGTTTTCTGGTTTCAGCTCCGTGTTTATGCTGGGGTTTTACCTGACTTGTTTGGTGATCCTCACCACAGTGGTATTTGTTTCAGTCATTTACTGCTGCATAAAGGTGAGTAGTATTTGATTTGCTTTTATCTCTTTAAAATGGAAGCATAATGTTGATGCATTTTGATAGTTGTCTAATAAATCTCCACCTTGAGTTTCCTCAGAGTTCTGTCTGACAGTTAGTAAATCAGTTCACTTAAATAAAAGATGTCAAGTAAGCAACTAGTTTTAACAGAACCCATATTTTGAACTGAACCGGAGTTTCAAGGCCAGCAACATGGACACTGCCCACTGAGATACTTCCTGTTGGATACACAGGAAAAGGATTCTTTAAGACCCTCCTTCCCAGCTGAGGCTGTGGCTAAGACCTCTCATTTTTGGCCCCTTAAATAACCTTTTGAAATATTTCTTGATCATTCTTGCCCTCTCTCTTTCTCACGCACACTTGCCAATTCCCAGTGTGAACAGTGCTGAGACTTTAGCACAGGTCTTCCCTGATCCATGTTCATTTTTTTAGCTTTGTTTACCTCAGAGACGTACAGGCAAACTCTGAGTTTAGCCCCTGTTGCTGATCAGGGACAACAGGCTTTGCCTTTGATTTGCCTAGAGCAAGCTGATTGATCCAATCGGTTCTCAAAAAAAGGGGGGGGGATTTAACAAAGAAAATTAGATAATTTACCAACTCATTCTGAGGTTCAGTAAATTTGTCAGCTTTCCCATCCCTAAAGCACCCTTTATTTACCCAATGCCCATGAGAAACTCCTTTCTTCCTCCCACATTGGCAGAGAAAACAGTGAGATTAAACTGTGTGGCTGTCTGTAACATTTTTCTTCAAAACAAGAACTAGAGTGGAATCCTTTTTTTCCACCAATTTCAGATCTCCTCCCCCTCCCTTTTTGTCCACCATGGTATATGCAATTGATTGTTAGTCAGAACATTGCTAAGTGGCACACACCTGTATTCCTGCAGGATATCCTGTGTCAGTGTCATGCCATCCTCTGGAACCCCCCTCAGTGGCCACACATTCCCTCTTTCAAAGCTCTCCCATCCTAAACTTTCACTGTTTTCCCAACCTTCTGCCTAATCTAGTGTTTCATGATCTAGGGCAGGGGTATCAAACATAAAGCCCATGAGCCAGATACAGCCTGTGGAAGCTCTTTGGCCTGCGTGATAATTGGGCTCTCCAAGCTCCATTATCAACTGCTCTCACTGCTGACCTGTGGAGTGACACATTAGCAAAATCGGCACTAATGAAATGAAAGGGTGGCTCTGAGAGAGGCCCACTTATCCAACAGGCTGCTCTTCTGCCAAGGCATTACTTTTCAGTGCACCTGCTCAGTTGCAGTGATGCTCAGGCAGAACTGCTGAAAGGGCAGCCTGTGCAATAATTGGGCTCTCCCAAATCTTTAAAATATGATCAAGAGTTGCATATTTTCTCTTCTGACAATTGCATTTAATGAGTACTTAGGTAAGAACATAGTGCTTGTTTCTGGTCGTCATCTGCTTATTCGCATCACTTAATGACATCAGCTCTGGCCCTCATGAATGGTACCATGAATAGTATTCAGCCCTGCTGCATAAAATGAGTTTGACTGCTGGCCTAGTTTGCTGCTGCTTCACCCACATTCTAAATTGCAGCGCACTGTAATGCAAATTTTGATAACAAAATTGTTCTCATCCTTGGCATCATATGCATTTGGTTAACAAATATGGTTACACAACTTTTAGTTACATAGCTTTGAACTATGATTACCCAGTAATCAAATAATAAGCAGTTAGATTCTTAAATATAAGAAAATAGTTCAAAGATTGATGCATTTCCAAAGTCTGGGATCCGGTCATTGTTTGACATCAATCTGTAAGAATTCTAAATATTGAATGTAATTATTGAATCCTTTACTTGTTTCAGACCTTGATGAGAAACTGATTAACTAGACGTTTCTTATAGTGTTCCAAAGTCTTAGTGTGGCATGAACAGTAAAAAATAAACAAACTCCTAGTGCTGTGCCCAATTTAAACTTTAGACTCAAGTGATATTTGAGTGACTCATTTGACTGGAACATCAAGAGCTGTTATACTGACATGCTTTATTTGCACCAGCACTGTCAGATTTTCTCAAATTATCTGACAGCTTCTTGCCATCTTATATTGTGCCATGATTTGCTAACCTGGCTCATCTCCCCCCAATCTGCTCACTTACCTCTATCCACTTTGCTTGCTAGGAGACAAATGGATTTTTTGTGCTGGATACAGGTGAAGTCAGCACCTTAAAGATGCTCAGTATTGCTGCAGGTTGTTTCTTCTTTTTTGTAACAGGCACCAGCTAATCAGCACTTCTGTCATCAAACAGTTTCATAATTATGCTTGTGTAGGAAGCAGTATGCTGCCTACACTCTAACTGTGATCCCTCTAACTGTGCAAGAAGAAAGGAGAGCAAAAAGGAGGAGGCAGAGTGGTTAGTCATTGCTAAAGAGCAGTATATAAAGCATTTCACACAATTTTTTAAAATAACTTGAAAGGTTAGTTGGTATAGTAATAATTATGGATTTTGGAGCTGCTATTTCTCTGTGTCATATTTCTCTTAAGGCAGGGGTTCGCAACCTTTTTAGACCAGGACCCACTTTTTAGAATGGCAGTCATGTTGGGACCCACTGGAAGTGATATCATTAACCTGGAAGTGATGTCACAGCCGGAAATGCCATTATCAAGCAGAAAGTGCTGTCAGTGTGACATAATAAAATGACACTCCTGAAATGCAAATTGGCATTCTTAGATTGAAGCAAATGCACAACCATGAAACATCTTTGACAGAAAGCAAAATTAGGACAAAATATTATGTAAAAGCACTGAACTACAAACAAAATTTTTAAAAAACCCTCACTTGAAAATTCAAACTGTTAACACTCACAAAAGGAATATAGCAAGAGTAAGGTCTGCCGTTTCCAAGATGGCTGTTCTCAGCTTTCGCGACCCACCTGACATCAGGTTGCGACCCACCAGTGGATCCTGATCCACAGTTTGAATAACACTGTCTTAAGGGATGAAATTGGGGAGCACTGATCAGGTGAAATGTTACTTTTTGCAGGGAAGCTATATAGTTCTGCAAAAAATTCAGTATCTCTTTTATTTTTCCTTTGATTTCTGATGTGGGTGGGAGATAAATGATGTGAGAAATTGGAAAGGAAGCCACTAACCAAAAGCACACACCTGTAAAACCACTAAGTCAAAACAAAGAGACTACCATCAGGGACTGAAATTTATCAGTCAATTGAATGTGCGTCCAAGTTTATTTACTTACTCAGGATAATGCTTCCACTTCTAGTGCAGCTCATGGCTAGAATTACAGGTCTGAACTCCATATCAGCAGATTTGGTATCCATGAGTGTAACAAACCAAGGCTTCCGAACCTGCATTGAACCAAAGCTTCCGAACACGACCAAAGTTGTTCTTCAGTCATGTATGGGAGGCTTTCTGAGGTTTGCATAGTTATGGCATCCATGGAGGTGCCAAAAGGGCACTTCTGGTTTTGACAAAAACTGGAAATGCTCTTTTGGCACCTTTGGGAGCATTTCTGAAGCCAGTGGCTTCAGATGGCCTGCACATGGCCTCTGGGGGCTTCAGAAACACTTTTGGACATGACCAGAGAACATCTCCACATGTGTTCTGAGATAATATTGGACGGGCTGGCAGATTTCATTATCCTTGGGTTTCAGTATCTACAAGAGGTACAGGAACAGGTCCCCTGTGGATATCAAGGTCCAAATAATTCATTTATTAAATGTTTGAGCCAACTTTCAGTGGCAAGACTATTAGGGTAGCATATAAATTCAAACAAATAACTAGGGGTGGGTTTTTTCGGTGATCAACCCAGAATGCTAAATAATGAGAATTTCTACTGAAAACGCTACATAAAATGAAATTTTGGTCAAAACACGAAAAATATCGCTTTTGCTTATTTTTGACAGAGTTTGACACAAATTTAGATCCATTTCACAAAAATAACACCGCTTTTGTTTATTTTTGACACAGTTTTGAGGAATCCACAAATAATTTTCAGTAAGGGATCAGGAGAAGGAGTGCAGAAACAGGAGGCAGCTTGCTTAAACGTGCATGAACATGCATGTTCATAGTTCACAGTGCATGCTGGGCGACTTTAATGGAATGTGGAAGTAGTAAGTAGGAGTTTCTTGATGCTTCAAGCAGCAACCAGAGTGCAACTTGGGAGTTTTTGAGCAGGTTATTTCAGGCTGGGGTGTGTGCGCCAGTAATTGCTTGCCTTTGTAGGACCATTCACCCTTATATCGTGCTGTTTGTTCACTCTGCAATAAAAATTTGGATAAAAACACGTAACACCACAATTTGCTATTTTAATCAAGAAATTTTGGAAAAAATATCACCAAAAAACCCCACCCCTACAAATAACTTGAAATAAAATCCAGTAAAATCACAGAGCAATGATAAAAACCTCTAAAATCCAACACAGCCATAATATGAAAACTACCTATAAACCAACCAACCAACCAACCAACCAATCAATCAACAATATTTATATACTGCTTTTCAACACAAAGTTCACAAAGCGGTTTACAGGCAAATAATAATTATAAAGTTAATGGCTCCCTGTCCCAAAAGGGCTCACAGTCCTTTAAAAAATGCAGAATACCACCAGCAACAGCTGCTAGAAAAGACACTGCTGGGGTGAATATACTCTCCCTCTGCTAATTATAAGAGACACCACTTGAAAAAGTGCCTCTTGCCCTGTTAGCAGGGGATGGAATGCCTAGGCAAATAAATAATCTTTACCCAATGCCCTCTCTTCAGTTACACTGCCAACCTATTATGGTGATGGGTTACTACAGGAAGGCCTACAGGAAGATGAAGGATCATCTTCCATATGAACCTGTTAAAACCCTTCAAGCAGCCACGTTCCAAGTCCATCGTGGTCTATAGGCAATGATGGATTGTGCAACCTCCTTACATTGGTGATGGGCTACTTCAGAGTACTGGGTGCAAGGGAGTGGCAACAGGATCCAAGCATCTTGTTGTCTCATGCCTTCCTGGGGCACCTGGTGGGCCGCTGTGAGATACAGGAAGCTGGACTAGATGGGCCTTTGGCCTGATCCAGCAGGGCTCTTCTTATGTTCTTATGTTCTTATAAGTCATTTAGGCAGAGCTCTTAGGATTGCCATCCAGGCTGGATTCCCCGTGCTTTTGATAATTGTGAGATTTTTAGTGTCCTTTCCAGCCCCACAGTTACCTGCTTCAGCCCTATCTATAATCCATCCAATCACAGCCTCTCTTCTTTTTATTCCTTGATTAGATGAAGATATTCTCAATTCTTTGAATGAGATGTGGAAAAAAAATGTGGAAGCAGGGCAAATAACAGCAGAGTAAAATATAAGTTTACTGAAAGCAGAGATTGTACTGTAGAATAGAAGCACTTGTTCAGTCGCTAAGTCGTATCCAACTCTTTGCGACCCCATGGACCACAGCAAGCCAGGCCTCCCTGTCCTCCACTAGCTTCCGGAGTTTGCCCCATTTCATGTTCATTGCTTCGATGACATTATCTGACCATCTCATCCTCTGCCGCCCCTTTCTCCTTTTGCCTTCAATCTTTCCCAGCATGAGGGTCTTTTCTAAAGAGTCCTCTCTTCTCATGAGGTGGCCAAAGTATTTGAGCTTCAGCTTCAGTATTTGTTTTTCTAGGGAGCAATCAGGCTTGACTTCCTGTAGGATTGCCCAATTGGATCTCCTTGCAGTCCAGGGGACTCTTAAGAGTCTTCTCCAACACCAGAAGCACACAACTGGAGTCTTCTTTAGAATAGAAGCACACAACTGTGATAATCAGATATTCTTGGTCTTGCACACTATTCTGTGCAGTTTTGGCATAAACACTATTTTCATCAGGGACCAACAAGCCAATATGACAAGCTAGCCAAACAGTTGTGTGTTTAGCCTTCCTGCACCTAAACATACCCAAAGGAAAACAGATGCTCATTTTTTAGTTCTCTCCAAATCGGCATTTGTACTTGCAAATGAATTTTCTGTGTACAGAATCATGATTTCCGAATTCTTTTTTGACTCTAGCTTTTTCCAGCTCCACTTCAGACTCTCTCAAGGAAAATTGTTCAGTCCAGAACCAATAGCACTATCGTTGGTGTCTTCACCATTGTACTGGTTTTTCTATCAGCCTTTGTCAATATGGTATGTTATACTATTCCTTTGCTGATTTAGCCCCATTGCAATGTAGCAGTGTTTCATAAACTAGGGAATGTATTGCTAAGAAAGGAAGACAAGCTGTTTCTTATGCAATCACATGGAACATAGGTAAAGTAGTTAGCAAACTTGGTTTCAGGTCATAGTCATTTCCCAGTTCCTTCTATCCGGCCATTGTACACAATGCAATGGGTTGACTAATTGTAAATTTGTGAAATACACAGTATGAAAGGAAGTTTGATTTATTCAAAATGGATTTTGTAAATAAGAAAACTGAGACTATCCTGATTGGGACACGAAGACATGTCAGGAAACTTTTCCTGACTTTCGTTCCTCCTGGGATTTCCCAATCCTAGTGTTATGGCACATGCATAATAAACAAGATTTGATGGAACTTGGATTGTGAGTAGAGGTGGCTGATCTTGTGCATGCTGTCAAATTAGGTTATCCTGTGATCATTATTTGCAGAATATGTGTTTGACATGATTGGGCCCAAACATTTGGTGTTTCCTGTTGTGCAAAATGTGATTGTTAAATTTATGTATGTATTGAATCTGTTGATTATTGATTTTTTAATCCATGTCTTTGCCCTGACAACTTAAATTACATCCCTTTTTAAAAATCCTTATTATTTCACATTGGTCTCTTGCTTTTTGCCAGTTCACATGCAGTGCCAAGGACATTCGTGCTTGTGTGGCTGCAGAGCATAACATCACTCCGCATCAGGTGAACATGTGCCATATCAGCTATTCTGCCTCCAATTACAGCCTGGGAACCATACAAGGATTCTGTGCCAGCTCCCAGCCAAACTGCAACTTTCCCGAGGTATTCTTTACATACAATAAACACACACACATTTTCATCTATTTATTGAAACGTTTGGAACCTGCTCGCTCACAAAACTGTGCAGGAATGATGCTTTATATTGAGTTGGACTATTGGCCCATCTAACCCATTAACCAGGCAGAGGCCCTTCCTAGTACTATTCTGAGATAATTTGAACTCAAGATGCCAGGAATTCAACCTGTTGCATGCGAAATGCATCCTCTGTCTCTGAGTGATCCCTCCTTTTGTCATGTAGAGAACCACTTCTGCATATTACACCAAATGAAGTGGTAGCATTCTGGTTCCAGGCTTACTACCCAATCCTATCTTTCCAGTGCTGATGCAGCCATGCCAGTGGGGTGTGTGCTGCATCCTGTGGTGGGGACTGCAATCATGGAGGCCTCCTCAAGGTATGGGACCATTTACCTCAGGGCTGCATTGCGGCTGCATCAGCGCTGGAAAGTTGGATAGAACTGGGCCCTTAACCATACTGTTGCTGGGGTACAGTTACATTTTTGAATATGGCCTATGTAATAGACAAGTACACCAGAGAGACTTGTGTAGGCACCCGCCCAGCCAATCATGCTCACTCTCAGAAGCCCTGTGCATTATTACAGAGCATCCCAAGGGAAAGCCTGCTGGCTGCTGTGCAAGCCACAACTGCCCGTTTTCTAGTAAGAACTAGTGTTATCAAGTGACTCCCAGATTTACTTACTAACTGGTCTTTAGACCAGGGGTAGCCAAACTTGCTTAATGTAAGAGCCACATGCGATAAACTTCAGATTTGAGAATCTGCGGTATTGTAGTATTTGCATTTGAGAGCTGTAATATTTAAGAAGCATTTAAATTTGAAATATATTTATTTATCCTAACCTTGCGTTTTAATTCATTGGACTCTCAGTTTATGCTTCATAAATAACAATAAAGTTTGACATTTTCTTTTCTACCATTTATATTAATCATGATGCAGAAAAAGAGCTCAGCCAGCATATTTCCATGAGCCGCACATTATATGTCAAAGAGTTATATGTGGCTCAGGAGTCGTTTGGCCACCCCTGCTTTACATGGCAGCTTCAGGAGGCCAGAGCTGTCCTCACGTGGATCCCTGCATGGGCCATGAGCCTTTGCCCCACAAAGCCTGACATGTGGTACCACCACTAAGCTCCAGTTATACAGACCTGTTGTGTAACCTAAAGCTAATCAAATGTACACTAGTTGCCTCTATACTCTATACTCAGGCCTATTGGAGGTAATGACTGTTAACTAGGATTTTTACCACTTAATACATCTTGTTGCATCACTGTCTTGTTGACGTTTGCCCTGTCTTACTGATTTTTGTTTTCTTCTTCCCATTTCCGCTCTTCTACCACCTCCAAACCTCCTCACGCAGTATTTTACCTACAGTGTCTTACTGAGCCTCCTGGCCTGCTCTGTGTTCCTTCAGATCAGCTGCATTGGGAAACTCATTTTGATGTTGATTATTGAATTTATATATGTCATCATTGTGGAAGTGCCGGGAGTTACCCTCTTTGACAATGCAGATCTTCTGGTTACAGCCAATGCCATGTAAGTGCATTTAAGAAGGTATCTTTAACCCTTGGAAATATCTTTTACAAATATGTTGATTGACAGGTTCCAGATAAGAGTCTTTTCGGTGGTGGTGCTGTAACTGTGTCTGCTGAGCACCTCCCACTGAGCTATTAAAATATGGTTCTTTTAATACAATCTTTTATAATGTATCTGCTTTTTAAGGTGGTTCTTAACAGATTGCTGTGCTGCAGTGTTTCTATTTTTAGGAAATATGTTTTATTGTAAATGTCTTATTGTGGGTTGAGCTTCCCCTTTTAAAATGTACAGGACTTCATGAAATTTTTATTTTTTAAAGATGGGATATAAATATGAAATAATATAAACAAATAAAGTGGGCATAACCAAGACTGCAAGACTGGGCCATAATCTTAAAGAGCAGATAGAAAGATAAACCAGTTTCACAGTTCTACCACTTCAGACTGCAGGTGGAGATTCTCATGGCTGAATGCTCTCTCTCTCTCTCTCTCTCTCTCTCTCTCTCTCTCTCTCTCTCTCAATAAAGACTTATCTAGCTCTTCCTCTCTCCAGCATCTCAATCTGTGGTATTCAAATTTTTTAGAGTGTGACCCACTTTTCAGAATGGCACTCGTGTCGGGACTCACAGGAAGTGATAACCTGGAAGTGATGTTGTGGCAGGAAGTGACAACATCAAGCAGGAAGTGCTGTCATTGTAACATAATAAAACGACACTCCTGAAATGCAAATTGGCATTCTTGGACTGTAGCAATTGTACAACCATGAAACATCCCTGACAGAAAGCAAGATTACTTTAAAATATGATGTAAAAGCACTGAACTGAAAACAAAATTTTTTTTAAAAACCCTCTCTTGAAAATTGAAACTGTTAACACTCACAAAAGGAATATAACAAGAGTAAGGTCTGCAGTTTCCAAGTTGGCTGCTCTCAGCTTTCTGTGACCCACCTGTCATCAGGTCCCGATCCACCAAGTGGGTCCCAACCCACTGTTTGAATAACACTTATCTAGATTCTTATGTGCAGAGAACGTTATCTAGAGAGCGCAGTTTCAGGCACATGAGTTCCCTCCTGCAGTCTGAAGTGGTACAGTCCTAAAAGTGATCTGTCTCCTCTTCAGTCTGCAGGTGAGGACTCATGACTGAATGTTCTCTCTCTAAAGATGAACAAAGGTGAACCTTTCTGCACATACGACAACAATTTGTATTATGCTTTTCAACAACAAAAATTGCAATGCAGTTTACATAGCTAAATAAGGACAGTTATTGTTCCCCTGTTAAGAATAAAGGGTGCTTCTTTTCCCAGTTAATAGGCATGATCTAAATGTCAGCTTTAGCCTAGTCCTCATGTTTGGCATGCCAGTTCTTTATGTTTAGGGGTCTTCTGTATAGGGAGGGAAATTTCGAGCGTAATCCTAAACAGCACCAGACTAGCAAGGCTGATGGGCTAGCGCCATACCTGACGCTGTTTAGGAGAGGCTGGAGCTTCCCCATGGCAAGGGAGCATGTGCTAAAGAGCAGGCACAGATCCGAGGAGACCATGCAGCCCTAATCGGGGCCTCGCGGCCTCGTGGACGGACTTAGGATGCGGTCGTATGGCCACCTCCCAAGCCTGCCCATGCCCCGCCCAAGTCCCACCCCTGCCTCCCTCCCTCCCACCAATCCCTCCCAGCAGCTTTGGTTGGTGCAAGGGAGGCCCCATCAGTGCTCTGAAGCCAATACTGTGAGTAGTGTCAACTTCAGAGCTTTAGCACTGACACAAGGGTGCTGCTTGGTGCCCCCATGTTGGCGCTAAGCACGTAGCGCTGACGCAATGACGTTGCGTCAGCGCTATGTGCCTTTTAGGATTGTGCTGCCCATCATGTGATTTGCTGTCTGAAGTGGTACTGTCCCCAAATAGCTTTTCCACTAGATGAGGTGGTTCTCTTTGTGAGGTCTGAGGCTTTCTGCTACTGACTGCATGTCATACAGCGAGAGTGCCTTACCAACAAGTGAGTCACCACTGTACATTGCTAAGGCCCTCTCATTGTTTTCTCTCTTTTTCAGTTGAATGTAAATGTCATAATTTGCACAACTATTGAGCTTTTAGATGAGAATTAATGTGTATTTTTTGCATCGAGCAGGAGATCTATGACTTAGTCATACTGAATTGCTTACAAAGAGATATCCTTTTTTTATTATTTGAATCATATGCAGCCAGTAAAGTAAGGATGACTTGAAAAAGAAAAGTTAAAAAAAACCACGTAAGGGTGTTCTTTTTCTGCAGAATTTCCTCCTCTACTTGAATGTTGTTTCTTAGCATGCCAGTCTTATATGTAGGTCTCTGAAGTACAACTTCAGTAATTTCAGTAAAACTTACCACCCAAGTACATTTTAGAAATAATACCCAGTATTAATGGTGCTTAAGGAGCACTGTCAAAATGTGTTTGTGAGGTTATCAACTATTTCACCATCTCTGGAAATTCTCTGAACTTTCAGGTGTTAATTACACCATTAGTAACAAGGATCAGATTCAACATTCACAAAATGCATAATTTACCACTTACGTTGTTTTGGTTTCATTTGTATGTTTGGGGCAATGTAGCTATTACTCCCAGGTGAGCACTCAAACTGCACAACACTATGATAGCACCACACATCCATTGTATTCTCTTGATCTCTAGCCTTTGAGGGTTACTAGTTCTGAGGATGAGAACTGAACTCTGCATGCCAATATCTCAGTACTGCCTTGCATTTAACCTCTTTTGAATGTGACATAGCTGCTAGCCTAGTTGAGACTTCAAGAGAGAAACTGAGCCATGAATGTAGAAGATTCAGATTGATGCTTGTTAAGTCTGGGTTGTATGGTTGGGGAAAAGGACTCAGGACTTGCATGTTTCCACATTTTGGGCTGTCTCATATCAGACTCTGGTCTAATGTGTCAAAGACTCAGACACTGACATGAAACTCAGGGCACTGACTTGAAAACAAGTCTGCCATCTCGACAACTCAAAGCAGCAACTACGGGCACATGCTTCATTCCTTTGTAGTCGCTTCCACTTAATGCGTTAGAAAGTCCTCTTGTGGAGATCCAGAAGGCACCTCAAAGTTGTGGTGAGCAACGCTCACTTCTTCGTTCCCCTGCCATCTGGAAGAATGGGACTGGGGGGTGAGAAGACGAGGAAGGGTTAACTAGTTTGCTGTGTCTGCAGCGAGCTCAAGGTGAAGGGAGGATGACCACAGGTCACGGGGGGGGGGGGCGGGTGCAGGAAGGCATGGTCCAGTCAGCTCAAGGGGGAGGGAAGCAGGAGCAGATTTGTCTTGTCCATCTCCAAAGCCCTTGACTGGGTGAAAGAGCAGTCTGATTTCTGGCTGGATGAGGGAAGGGGGAGAAGGGCGGGCCCCAGGGAGGCGGCAGGTGCCAGGATTAGTTTATTTTTCCTTGCATTCAGCTGAATATATATCAGGAGTAGTGATGTGAATGGTGGGAGGAAGTTTCATCGCAGTGGTTTTTATGGAGCCAGTGGGTTTCCTGAACTCACTGCATCCTTACTCAAGTAACAGCAAAAGGTCAGCATGGCTTTTGTGCTTTATTTACAAAAAACCAGCCACCCCTATGGGACTGCTTGGATCTGCGCTTGCTATATAGCAGGCACAAGTCCAAGCACACTGACCGGCCCAAATTGGGCCACACTGCCCAGGGATGGGAGATAGGCTGCATCCAGCCTCCCTACACCGCCCTGCCCACTGGAATTCTCTCCCCCCACCCTGTTCCACCCTCTTTCCCGCCTTCCCCCTACCCAGAATAGCTCCTGCGCTAGCCAAATTCGGCTGGTGCAGGAGCAGCTTACCGAGGACAAGTTCCAGCATTGCAGGGCCAACACAACTGCTTGCGTCGGCCCTGTGCCAGAAGCACTGGCGCAGACATGCTTTACAGCACGTTTGCGACAGCGTTCGGCCGGCACAAGTGGCTTGCATCAGCCGAAGGGGGTGGTTGGGATTGCGCCCTGAATTCAGAGTCAGAGGAACAATATGAACACAATATGAGTAAAACTGAGCAAAACTAGGTCTTTCTTCATCCTCGGAAATTGACCTTTCCATATTCCAAGACAGCAATTTTCAACTACTGTACCACAGGATGTTGGTGTGCCGTGAATGGTCTGCAGGTGTGCCATGGGAGTGTAGTGGAGAGTCGCGTATTAGTAGGGCCATTGGGGGATATCAGTCCCCAGCCAGCAGCATGGTGTGCCTCATCAGTTGTCAGATAACTGATGGTGTGCGTGACCATTTTAGCACCTTCTCGGTGTCCTATAAGATGAAAAAGGTTTAAAATTGCCGCTCTAAGAGCACAGTCCTATGCATGCCTGCTCAGATGTAAGTCACATTGTATGTATGTATTATGTATGTCTAGATATGTATGTATAAGATTGTACCCCAATTTGAAGGATAATTTGGCTAATGACTGACATCCAAGTTAAAAATCAGATGCTTTATGATGTTCATAGTTCCTTGAAAACTGAAGAATCAATTATGACTTTGGCAGACATAAACAAAGCAATGGAAAAAAGTGGCATTTCTGGTTGAACCATAGCCATGCCCTTATCCATTTTTGATTGCTGCGTTCCGATTAATCCACTCGGGGGTGTTTTCCGCCTTTCACATAAGAGAAAATTGATGGCAAATTAGAGGCAGCCACTTGGAGAAATAATCTGAGAACAAAGCATAGTTTTTGCATTTTATACTTCAAAAAAATGTTAAGAAGTTCAGAGCAGGCTCAATTAGAGCACTTAAAAGCATTTGTTTGCATCACCTCACATTCAAGATGTCAGTAATAAGGTGGAGTAAATAAGCCGGTTTTTCCCGGAAAGAAATTTAGGGGCTGCAGTCTTACCACACATTAAACACTTCGGGTTTACACTGAAAACTCCAGTTATGGCTAAGGCCTCACTCCTAATATGGATTACAGGAAGTTTTAGTACATACACAGATCGTCAGTGTCAAATTGCATCCAACACCTAATGCAGACAAAACTATCTTTTTGTGAAATTAATTGGGCATCCTCCTAACTACCTCTTGTCTGATAGGCATCCTAATTAGCAAGTTATTCTGCAGATGTCTTTTTCAGCCCTAAATATAAATTCACCTACCACTCAGGACACTAAAAAGCTGGTCGTAAAGCTCATGGTGGTGCAACAGCCAAAGCTGTCAGAATGCAAGAACAATGGGATGCCTGTGTTAGGAGTGGTTGAGTGCAACTACTGTTATGCAATCGTTCTCTAATGGGAGGGAGGGAGGGAGGGATGACTGGGTAGATAAGACAATGTTAATTTGGAAAAGCCATTTAAGACATAGAAGTGGAAAATTGGAACAAGAGCTGGGATGACTGGATTACAACATGTCTAGCCTTGCACAAGAGATTTGGCAACATGATACCAGCTTTACTAAACATGATAGGCTTTACTAACAGCCCAATCCTAACCACTGGAATAGGCAGGTCAGTTGGCCTGCTCTGTATCTAGTGTTGGGTTGGGGCTGGTTGCAGCATGACTTTAATTCCCCCTACTCCATGTTGCGTAGCAGCCACCCCAATAGGGCTACTTGGATTTGCACCAGAGAAATCGCTGAATTGGCTTTGTACTTGACGTTGCCTATAAAACAACTTGACAAAATCCGAGAGTCTTAATTTGCCGTTTAGGAAGAGCTTTTTGGATGGTCTTTCTTACCAGCTGAATTAGCTTAATGGTCTACATGTGTCCTTAGAATTCTTTCCCTAATTTGCACAATCAGTATAGCTTTAGGACATTCTGTGTAACCCTCCAACTTTCCTCACGTACTTTCCACTAATATAAGCAGATATCATTGTCTTCTCTTCAAATAAACTTAAACTGAAAGGCAATGGGTGATCCTTCTATAAACAATAAAGGGGCAGAAGAAATGCTTTTAAGTGGTTATAGCACCACATAGTGTTCAAAATGAGAATTTATAGCAACAGCATTGTGGAGTTGTCGCTCAGCTAAATACATTTACTTTTAAATACATGCCAACTTGAATTTCTTGGAATTTTCTTTCTGGCGCATGTGTTTAAGCTGTCATTCTAACCACACTTGGAATGTGGTTTCCTTGAAATCAGTGAAATTTGCAGTCAAGCAAAACTTTGGAGGCTTTGCTGTCCTTTTTTTTAGTTTTGCCTCAGCTTTGCATGTGTTTCAGACTGAGTCAGACACATCCACAAGGAATGGCTTCCCTGTCACTTTTAATTCAGTGTGCATAATTTGTTTGACGAATGTCTTTGAAATTAAAAGGGCTCCCACACAATAGTCAGAATGCACATCAAACTATTAATTGATATTTTGATATTAATGCATGATATACTCACTTTAGTTGGAACAGCAAAGAATGTCACTGTCCAAAAATAAGCTGTTGCATACCAATTAGAGCAAGGGTATCTACCGCCTTTCAAATTCAGCCAAATCGGATTCCTGGCACGATTCCTGGCACGGATTCCTGTTGACGGCTGGTGATACATCGTTAAATGGATCCTCCACATACAGCTGCAGTATACCTCAGAATGAGATGCTGGGTTGAAATAAGAGGTCATCACCTTCATGTCTTGCTTGTGAGTTTCTACCTATTCCCACCTACCACCATACACTTCCTTCTCCTGCTGTATGAAGCAGTTGCTGGGCTGGGTTACTCTCGCTCTGAGAGAGACAACAAGCAATCCCTATTGATACAAATATTTTTCTCCTATTGCAACAATTCTCATGCACAAAATGTATATATTATTTTCTGTAACTGACCCACTGCAGCCCGCCATAAAAGCAAGACTGAGGGATGTGTTCCTGGCAGCTGAACATTTGGCGACCCTTGCATATTTAGCGGCAATTGGCTGTTTGGAAACAGAATCCTGGACTACAAATGAACCTTGGCCTAATCTAGCAAGCCAGTTTTGTAATACAATGGATCTTCTTTATCTGTGAATTCGACCCACTGTGGGTTCTGAACTACTACAGGAGGACCCACAGAGGATCTCCTGGACACAACCAGAGGTTGTGTTTGAGAGACCTTCTGCGTTGTTGGGAGGCCGTGAGCAGCCGCCCTGCGACTCAGAATCTAGCAATGTGCATGTGCGCTGTATGAGAAGGATACTGTTCTGCTTTGGTAGAATGCCTGCCCGAATCTTTTGACCGGCATTTCTGGTATTGGAAGTGCCTGCCAGAGGGCTCCAGCAGGCATTCTGAGGTGTGGAGCGGTCCATGGTTTTCAGCACCTGGAGGGTTTCTGGGAATGGAATCCCTGGGGATGCTGAGGGTCCACCTGTATACAGTCCTTAGCCACTGAAGTGTCCAGGGGGGAAGTAGCAGTCAACATATTTGCCTGTTTCAAAGTTCCCTTCCCAGGGCACAATAGGCTCGACATCCTGTCCTTGTGCAAAGCAAGTGCTGCAAAATAGCGGGTCCAGAAAGTCCTCAAACAAAAGCACCTTTCACCCAACCTTTCTCTCCCTCAGTCTGTGTGCAGGGGCAGCCCACCCACCCTTGCCTCGCTCTCTCACACTTACTGGGTGATGGAACAAGGCAACTTTTCCAACAGCTTCATCTTCCTACCTCCTGCCACGCCATGCAGGTAGGTGGCAACACACTTCTCCTCCACCTGGTAGAAGGTGAGCAAGAAACAGAAGATCAAACACAGCCACTCTTCTTCATCAGTCCTATCACAGTATCCACAGAAAGTTGCTTCTGTCTTTACAGCCTTCCTTCCGTTGCTTCCTCCCTCTTCCTGTATAAGAGGGAAGCAACAGACCCATTCTGTATGCGAAACAGTGCCTTGTTACTTCCCCTTCCTGACTGCTGGTCTTTCTTCTCAGCATTAAACCCAAAGAGAAGGTTGAGTTTATGTGTGAGATACAGGTACTGTTTGTAAATATAATGGCACGTGATTCTGCTTGGATAATATTTTGCCTTGCGCAAGCAGGCCATATAAACAGCTTCTGCAGGCCACTCTGTTGGACACTCCTGAGTTAGAACAACACTAATGCTTAAGAAAGCATTTAATGTGGAAGAGAAAGGCCACTTTGAGAAGGTAAATATATCCTACCAATAATAATAATAATAATAATAATAATAATAATAATAATAATAATAAAAGAATTAGTATTTCACATACGTTCTCTCAATAGTCCATACAATTGTTAGGTCAGTATTATAATCCCATATTGGCCAATGCATATCTGAGACAGATATATAACAGCTTGGATTATCTTCTGTCTAGCAAGTGAAATCTCACATGGAAATTTCCTGGCTCATGGATGCATCCCCTAATGGAGGGAGGAGCATGATAGAACACTATATTTGAAATTAGGAAAGAAGAGGAAGGACTAATGATAACTAATAGCACATGCCTGCGAAACTGAGGGTCAGAAAAACTTGCTATGAAAATTTATGGTTGTTTTATGTTTTGTGCATAGGTTTCCTCATGAGGAATCTGCTTGAACTAAAAAGGCTATGCCGTATCTCTGAAACTAGATGTGATAAGGCAAAACCAATACAATTTTTGGAATCAGCACCTTAAATATTCCCAGGAATAGTTCTAACGTTTAAGTCAGCAACAAGTGTGTTGGCTTGTATAAATGCAAAACAGTGTTTGTACATTGCCTTAAAGCTGTATTTTTTGTTGTTTCAGTGTGTTTTCCAATGGGACTTGGAATGGAATATGGTGAGTTACTTTGGGGGGAAACTGAAATAATCTTTTAAAATCTTAATTAGTTAAGCCTGTGGTTCTCAAACATTTTAGCACAGGGACCCACGTTTTAGAACAACAGTCTACCCGGGACCCACTGGAAGTGATGTCATTGCTGGAAATGCCATCATTGTGATACCAGATTCTGCTACTTTCCTGAGAATGTAGCAATCAGTTGGGTTATTTCTCAGCCACTTTCCAACAGCAAAGTGAATCAGAAAGGGGAAAAAATGCCTATTTACCTGGATACAAGCAAAAGAACCACACAGCCCTCCCCCTTTTCAGCATCCCATCTTCCCATATTTTCAAAATGCCTGCTCCAGGTTAGTGGTTTTCAAACATTTTAGCACCAGGACTCACTTTTTAGAATGACAATCTGTCCAGGACCCCCCAGAAGTGATATCATGGCTGGAAGTGCCTTCATTGTGACGCCAGAATCTGTGTGAGAATTCTGAGCAGCAATATGCTGAGCAGCAATATGTTGGGTTAGTTCTCAGCCAGTTTCCAATGGCAAAGTGAATCAGATAGGGAAAAAAAAGCTTATTTACGATCTTTACACAAGCAAAACAACCACACAGCCCTCCCCGTTTCCAGCATCCCCATGTTTTCAATATGGCTGCTCTAGGTGCTTCACAGCCCACCCACAGATTGAGAAACACTAAATTAAGCCATTGGTGATTGGGTTGCTTAGTTGTAGTGAAAACTAAAGGAGAAGTTCAGACATAGCACTTTAAAGCGTGGTTTAGAGCTATGAGCATACAAGCAGCCTTGGGCCTCGATCTCACACAGCCCCCTCATAAATGGAGTTTAGAAACTTCCGGCTGAAGTTTGCTACAAATGATAGTTTGCCCCATTGTCCAAACCTAGCAGCCTATAGTTTGCTCACAAACTGGAAACTTCTAATCTCTGTGCATTAGGTAGGGACGGGGTACATATACTTGCAGCTCATGCTCCTCCCGCTAAACCTGCACAAATGTTGGTGCATTTTAAATATTAAGATATCTTTATCTTAATATTTAATATGGAATCATTCAATCCTCTTTTTTCAAACATCGATTTTTCCCAGAGCTTCAAGCTCATGTTGCTCCTAGTTGGAGGTGAGAGGCATTTGCCTTCAAGATAGCAAGGGCGGAGGAAAGTGGGGGGGGGTGCACCATTCTGTGGCCTGTCCCACGTAACTGTGGTTAAAGTGGCAATCCTTTTGCACATTAATCTAAGAGTAAGCTCTATTGAACACAGTAGAACTTTTCAGTAGACATTCATAGGATAGTGCAGTAAGAGATAGCATGTATTCACTCGGCAGTTAACACACAGT
Organism: Lerista edwardsae; assembly: GCA_029204185.1. NCBI lineage: Eukaryota > Metazoa > Chordata > Lepidosauria > Squamata > Scincidae > Lerista > Lerista edwardsae. The sequence continues at coordinate 13,379,387 of JAJKFI010000014.1, forward strand.
TATTGCAGCACTGAAAAGGAACATAATACACAATGACCACGTGTAGAGTAGAAACTGACAATTTGGATTTTGATGCCAAAGCTGGATCGACTTCAGTTGGTAATTTGAAAGCAGGTACGTGGAGCAAAATACAATGAATAACAGGCACCGTACCTTCTTGTCCCCCCGTTACAAACCAAAATGATGAGCAGTTGCTTGTGTTGTATAGTATAGGCATAAGTGGCTCCAGCTGAGTGACCGGCATCCTGAAGTATTTATACCTGTATCCTTTTTCTTTTTCCAATTTAGCCCTCCAAGTGTCACCAGAGTGGCCCTGAAGATCGTGACCCCTGTAGTGATCACAGTTTTTGTCTTGGCTGTATATCTACATGCTCAGCAGGTGGAATCCACAGCAAGGCTAGATTTTCTTTGGAAACTTCAGGTGCATGTTTTTGAATGAAATATTAGAATGCAACAACAATTGATTGCTTATTTATATTGCCTCTGCATTGTCATAACATGCTTATAAGTTAGAGCTAAAAAAACTGACAAAAGAAACCTCTGTAGTACTGATTCCACTCACACACCCAGGATCTCATCTGCCCACTCCTGTCGCCACCTGCTCCTTCCTGCCCCATTTCTCCGACCCCTTGTATCTTCTCAACTGCCCAGTGAGGTAGCAGCCTGACAGGGGCTGACCTTAGGAGTTGCAGGACAAGACAGTGAGAAAAGGCTGTGCAGGATTATATCAAGAACTTGGGTTTGATAACGCAGTACCATTATTGTACTGGATCCAACCCCTCTTTTGCACAGGCTTCGAAATTCCACAGGCTTGCGTGATTCCCCCAAATGCGGCTTCAGGACCCTATTGGGGTCATGACCCACAGGTTGAAGAATACTGGCCTATACTGAATGGCTGATGTTGTTATTGTATCAATTTAGATTTATTCTGGCTCTGAGAGCTGGACCCTAAGGAAGGCGGAGCGCCGAAGAATAAATGCTTTTGAATTATGGTGTTGGAGAAGACTCTTGAGAGTCCCCTGGACTGCAAGGAAATCCAATCGGGCAATCCTACAGGAAGTCAAGCCTGATTGCTCCCTGGAAGGACAAATCCTGAAGCTGAAGCTCAAATACTTTGGCCACCTCATGAGAAGAGAGGACTCTTTAGAAAAGACCCTCATGCTGGGAAAGATCGAAGGCAAAAGGAGAAGGGGGCGGCAGAAGATGAGATGGTTAAATAGTGTCTCCGAAGCAATGAACATGAAATTGGGTGAACTCTGGCAGCTAGTGGAGGACAGGGAGGCCTGGCATACTGTGGTCCAGGGGGTCGCGAATAGTTGGACATGACTTAGCGATTGAGCGACAACATTCTAAGATTTAACATTCTAAGATCTAACATTCTAACATTCTAAGAATTTCCAGATGATGTCGCACATGAATCAGCTAGACTTACACGGGCCTCTCTCTCTCTCTCTCTCTCTCTCTCTCTCTCTCTTTCTCTCTCTCTCTCTCTCTCTCTCTCTAGGCTACAGAGGAAAAGGAGGAGATGGAGGAACTTCAAGCCTACAATAGACGCCTTCTCCACAATATTTTGCCAAAGGACGTGGCAGCTCACTTCCTTGCCCAGGAGCGGCGGAATGATGAGCTGTACTACCAGTCATGCGAATGTGTCGCTGTCATGTTTGCCTCTATCAGCAACTTCTCAGAATTTTACGTAGAGCTAGAGGCCAATAACGAAGGAGTGGAATGCTTGAGGCTTCTTAATGAAATCATTGCAGACTTCGATGAGGTAAGCTAGTTAAAGGAAAACCAGCTGGGATTAAGGCTATGTCACAGTCAGATGATTTTATCTTGCATGGAATTCTGATCCTACAGACCAGCAGTTGCGCAACACTTTTCTGTTTCTCAGCTAGAAGTTGCTGTCCTGTATTTCTGTGTAAGTAACATAAATGATATTTTAACTGTTAATAGTAACAATTAAGAGTGCAATCCTACACTGCGCTGGAATGGCGAGGCCGATCGGCCTGCGCCATATCCAGCGCAGTATAGGTGAGGCTGGAGCCTCCCCAGCACAAGCCTCCCCAGTGCGCTCCTCAGATCTGCGCCTGCTAAATAGCAGGTGCAGATCCGAGGAGCGCATGGCCTGAATAAGGGCCGCGCAGCCTCCCTAATGGATTTAGGATTCGGCCATAAGGCTGAATCCGAGGTCCACCCCCCTCCCGGGCTGGCACGCCTGCCGGCCCACCCACAGCCTGCCCAGAACCCTCCTCCCTCCCACTCCTTCCCTCACACCAACATGGCGCCTCCCCTGCACCAGCTGGCTTTGGCTGGCGCAAGGGAGGCACAGCGCGGTCTCGGTGCCTTAGTGCCGATGTGGGGGAGCTACTCAGCACCGACATGAGGGTGCCACTTGGCGCTCGTGCGTCAGCGCTAGGTGCGTAGTTTCGATGCAACGACATTGCGTCAATACAGGATTGCGCTGCCCGAAAGGTAAACAATGGGCCCAATCTTATCCAACTTTCCACTGCTGATGCAGCCACAATGCAGCCCTGAGGTAAGCAAGCAAATGTTGTCTTGAGGAAACCTCCATGACTTCCTCCCCACCAAAGAATTCAGCAGATGCCTACAGTAGTGCTGGAAAGTTGGAAAGGATTTAGCCCCATATCACATCAGATATTAGTATATACCTATACTCAGAGATGCTGTTATATGGGAGCCACAACATATATGACTAGCCTTTTGTTACCCAGCGTTGCCTGGTTAACAAATTATCCCAAGCTTCTAGGCAACCCCGGAAACTATGGATTTGATACTAATGTCAACCGTTTTTGAGTATTTTTCCATGGCACCCCCTTCGCGCCCCTATCCGTAGGGGTGCTAGGGGCGTCGTACCCCCCACAGTATTTGTCGGCAGACCAAGGCATACATGTACCAAGTTTGGTGTCAATCGCTCCAGGCGTTCCAGTAGGCCATGGTGGACATTTTATTTCACACCCCTTCTCACCCCCCATGCCGATGGGGGCCAAACCTGGACTCCAGTGGCGGCGGGAGCGCTGCTGCTCATCTCGGCGACCCCAGAAACTATGAATTGAACGCCGATATCAACCATTTTCAATCATTTTTACGTGGCGCCCCCTGTGCACCCCCACCTCCAGGGGCACTAGGGGGGGTCATACTCCCGCAGTGTTTGTTGCCAGACTGCAAGGCATACGCATGCCAAGTTTGGTGTCAATCGCTCCAGGCGTTCCAGCAGGGCATGGTGGACATTTTGTTTCGCGCCCCTTTTCACCCCCCCATGCTGAGGGGGGCCAAACCTGGACTCAAACGGCCTTGGGAGCGTCACTGCTCGTCTCTGCAACCCTGGAAACTATGGATTCGACGCCATGTCGGCCATTTTCAATCATTTTTACGTGGCACCCCCTGCGCACCCCCACCCCCGGGGTGCTGGGGGGGGGTCTGACCCCCGCAGTGTTTGTCACCAGACCGCAAGGCATACGCACTTGACAAGGTGTCAAGTGATTGACAAGGTGTCAATCACTCCAGGCGTTGCGGAGCCTATGCAGAACATACACACATACACACGTTCTCTTTTATATAGAGAGATGGCATATATTGATCTACAGCAATACTTTGCCCTTTCATCTGGTTAAAGGAGCAGAGCATGGAGGAAAGAAAAAAATTGATGAATGACAAAGCATAGCCTTATTTAGCCTACAGATTTATTTTGGCTGGCTAAAAATGTAAATAACTGACTATAAAACACATGTGAATGCAAGCAAAACCTAAAGAAACAGAAATAAATGAAAATAAACCTAAGAATGTTGACGAGTGCTGTGGCAGGTTGGATGAAACCGGACAAAAGAGAAGAGCCTGTGGATGAAAGTTGAAGTGAAATCTCTGAAAACAACTGAAAGAACAAAGTCATGAACGTCACGTGGATGAAAGTTCAGGAATTTTTCAGTCACTTTTCAGTCACTTTTTTTTTTTTTTGGCTATGCAGATAATCAGCGAGGACCAGTTTCGACAGCTGGAAAAGATAAAAACTATTGGCAGCACGTACATGGCTGCTTCAGGCCTTAATGATTCCACTTATGACAAAGCAGGCAAGACGCATATCAAGGCCCTGGCTGACTTCGCCATGAGATTAATGGACCAAATGAAATACATCAATGAGCATTCATTCAACAACTTCCAAATGAAAATAGGTAAGTGATCTGGCTGTCGTTCCTGAAATTGCCTTGGCTGTAGGAATATGGGCCTCAAATGGGGTGGGGCTTAAATACAAACACATCCATCTTTGCTCAAAAAGTTGCAATCCGTTGACTCATTGGCGTTGACTCTGTTCTGCAACTAGTAGTGAATTTGAAATAGTTGAATTTGAAATGTTTTGCATTTATCTGCCAGGGCCAGCTATGTTTTTTGCAGAAAGCTGCAAAATTTTCCCAGTGGGTAGAAGTGTGATTTTTTTCAGTGATGACAAAATAAAAACTTATATCCCCACTTCCTGCACTTCACATTTTTGTAAAAAATTAAAAAGAATTATTTTTATTTCATTTTATTTGTAAAAAATAAAAAATTTTTTACACACAAATGGTATAAAAATAAAACCCATTTTCTAACATTTAGTTGATTCTATAATGACCGTGGTTGCATTTGCTGACACTATACCACCTATATCACCTACCTAGTACACCTTAAAGCTTTTAATTATAATTTATAAAATTGTGCCCTTGGGATAAAATGTGCTGCTTTTTATTACAAAAAATTTTTCCTTGGGAAAAGTTGGAAACTGCTTTAAAAAAAACTAAGGGCCCCTGGGGGATAAGTATACAGTTAGGTCCTCATTATCCTGGTGTGTTCTGTTCAAACCAAGAGGCCGCAAGCCTCTTGGTCTGACCGTTGACAGACAGTTGACAGTTGACAGACAGTTGACTGTTGACAACGGACCTGTTGACAACGGCTCTTACACCTGACAACAGCTGACAACTGTTCTTACAGTTGACAGACCTGTTGTTTGAGGGTTAGGACACGGGTGCATGATTTTGGCCGGTTTTCATGGCTTGTGGCTGCCCTCTTGGAAATAACCCCCTTCTGGTGGTCTGGTTTGGCCAGATTTTTCCCCTGTCACTCTGCACACCTAGTACTGACAGGAACAGTTGACGGAACTCTTGTTGGAGTTCTTGGAGGGTTAGGACACGGGCGCATGGTTTGGGCCCCTTTTTCATGGCTTGCGGCTGCCATCTTGGAAATGACCCCCTTCTGGTGGTCTGATTTTGCCGGATTTTTCCCCTGTCACTCTGTACACCTAGTACTGACAGGAACAGTTGACAGAGCTCTTGTTAGAGTTCTTTGGGGTTCAAAATAACACGGGTGCATGATTGTGGCCCATTTTCATGGCTGGCAGCTGCCCTCCTGGAATTGACCGCTTCTGGTGGTCTGATTTTGTCAGATCCTTCCCCTGTCACTCTGCACACCTAGTACTGACTGGAACAGTTGACGGGTTCTTAGAGGGTTCGAAATAACACGGGTGCCTGATTGTGGCCCATTTTCATGGCTTCCGGATGCCCTCTTGGGCAACCCACTTCTGGTGGGATGACTGCGTCAGATTTTTGTTCTGTCGATATGTACCCCGAGTACTGTCAGAAACAGTTGTCAGACCTTTTGTTAGACATGGTTGCACGTCTGATCACAGATTGACCAGATTAGAGTTCCTGTTGGGCCCAGAGGGTTTTCTGAGGGCCAGGAAGGCCGCACACAGCAGAGGCTTCCCTGGGCCTCAGAATGCCTTATATGGCATAAAAGCATCACTTCTAGTTTCTCGAAGGAAATTTGCCCTGGGTGGATGTATTTGTTATTTCTCTGTTTTCACATTCTAGATTCTGCTTCTTTTTTTCCTTTGGAAAAATTTAGCTCACATTTTCCTATCTGAAGTGACTATTTCAGATGAAGAAGATTGTGGGAAAAGTGCAACCAATGCCACAAGCTATGGTTTGGTGCTTGCCTGTTAACAGAGTCAAGACACAGAGCAGATGCAGCCAACTATGAACTAGATGAAGCTCTCTGATGCATGGCAATGGGGCCCCCAAGTGGTGAATAAGTTATCCATTCCCAATTTAGCTCTAAGCCAATTTACACCTGGTAATGGAACAGGTGGCTATAAGCACAGTTGGGTGCAATTCTGTGGTGAAAACACATCGGTGTTTATCTTGAGCTGTCACTTCTAATTCCCTGCTGCCTTTTTCCCAATGCTAGGGCTCAATATTGGCCCAGTGGTAGCTGGAGTCATAGGAGCACGGAAGCCCCAGTATGATATTTGGGGGAATACTGTGAATGTAGCCAGTCGGATGGACAGCACAGGAGTACCCGATAGGATTCAGGTGAGTCTGCCTCTCTTCTGCTCCCACCTCCCACCAACTCTTTTTTTTTAAATGAACATGTACAAAACCCATTAACAAAAGGGAAGCAGTGAACCTAGGTGTGCCTCACATGCATTCACTGAGAAAACCAGTTTTCTCCTGCCCTCAAAAAAAGTGACAACTAATAGCTGAAGGTCCCATTTTGATCTATGTATTTGTGTATCTATGCACATATCACAGAGCATGGCATACAGAGGCTGGCACAGTAAAGTGTTCTCTGAGAATCTTGGTGTACACTTCTTTTTGAGGAGCAGATCTGTAGATGCCCCACTGGACAATAACCAAATGTTGTAGTGATTACCCTTGCCCTAATTCTGTTGTACCTACCTACATGCTGCTGTGCACTTAGCCACTCACCAAAGAGTTTGTACTGTAAGAAGAGTGGCTCACATTCAAGCCAAGAGCAAAGAAATGAGAAGCTCAATTAGTCTGTCCTCACATTGTCCTCACAACAGGCAATGGCACCAACCAGAGCTGACTATCTGTTCAGTGCTGTGTGCATACTTGCTGGTTTAATGTTGGGAACTTTGCATGCAAAAGCCCTGGAGAAAGAGGGAGATCACATGACATAAGTACATTCACATCAGCCTTTTGTACTCCTGCTTCCTAATCAAGCAGGGCAGTATTTCTCAGGACCCACTAGGTGGATTGCGAGCCAATTTCAGGTGGGTCCCCATTCATTTCCATGTGTATTTTATGTGTAATATGTTAGACTGATGCCATGCTGGTATGTGACTGCATTTGGGAAAACATTACAGAACTGTACTTTTAACAGGCTACTCTGTGTGTGTGTGTGTGTGTGTGTGCGCGCACGCTTATATATATATGCTTTTAACAATGATAGTCAATGGGGCTTAGTCCCAGGTAAGCACAGATAAGACTGCAGCCTTTTTGATGGTTGAGGATTTTTTTTTAACATACTAGCAACTGCTTGGGAGGGCTAAGAAGGTTCTTTATTTTAAATATTTTTTTGACTTATTGTAAACTTTAAATTTACTTAATTAATTAGATTTGATTTTCTGTGGTGTTGTGGGGGTGTTAAAAATGTTCCTGCTTGAAAATTTTCCAGCCGTGACATCACTTCCAGGTTAACAAATCCGTTCCTGTGGGTCCTGACAGATTGTCATTCTAAAAAGTGGTCCCAGTGCTAAAACGCTTGAGGACCACTGAAGTAGGGGATGCGTGTTCAAAATCCTGTTTTCACATGTGTATCACCTACACTGGATCAGGATGGATTTGACGGGCTGCAAAAACATACTATGACTAGACAACAGGGGATAAAGCCAGCAATTGCCTCTGTGGACTAAGGCTGCTATCCTATCCACACTTACTTGGGTGTAAGCCCCATTTACTACAATGAGACTTACTTCTGAGTAGTAATTCATAGGATTGGGCTATAAGGCACATAAGGGATTTTCCATTGTGATGCTTCTTCTAGGGCATCTTGACCAACTTAAATTTTAAACAGACACATACAAAAGTGCTAAACAATGTGATTTATGCCATGTCTGGTTTTGCCCTATCTTTATGGAATTGTGGGAAGTGGAATTAATTCTACTATTTTTGATTTTCCTTTTTTGAAATTCTGCAGGTAACCACAGATATGTATCAGGTTTTAACACTCAACAACTATCAGCTAGAATGCAGAGGCGTTGTTAAGGTCAAAGGTAAAGGAGAAATGACCACCTACTTCCTAAATGAAGGCCCACCAGCAAGTTAGCAGCTGTGGGTTAAAATGACTTGCGACTAGCTCCTTTTCATTCAAGTGCAACAACGAGTTGGAGGAAAACCCGCTGTTGGCAGTGAACCCAACAAGGCACACCTGCATGTTTCATGCAATGCCTTTTGAGCAGAATTGTGTGCAAGGAGAAAAAGGAAACGCACACAGTTTGTGCTGCATAGCACACAATTCAGAAGTTACCTAGTATGGCTGTGGATTCTTTCTAGGTTGAGTGGAAATGAATTGACCAAAGATTTACCCTTCATGGAATTCAGAGAAGAAATGGATTCAAGATCTTCAATGAGGCTGCTTCGCAGGACTTGAGATATTTAAATATTTATTTGAAATAACACAATGTTTTTACTTGGCTGAAGTATGATTCATTGTAATGACAAAAAGGAACAGCATTACTTTGGAAAAGCTGTGCACTCCCATACTATTTCTGGTCTGTGCTGTCAGCTCTTTGAAGTGTGCCACTGTTCTTTTATTAGCTATTTTGAGTGGGCTTTTAAAATTAAAAAAAAAATGCCACCCACTATCGCTCTATACAAAGGGCCTTTTTTATGACGCCATCAGTAACATTTTTAAACTGAAAAGATGCCTTGTTGCGTACTCTTGCCACCCCTTCAATTTTCCTGAGCTATGACGTGTCTTCTTTTGCCCAGAAGAGATGGGTTGAAAGGAGGAAGAAAATGGCAGCTTAAGCTGAGGAAACGTGACCCTTCAAACCTTTATCAATGAGAAGGTCTTCTTGCTGCTGTTCCGTGTTTATGAGTTTACATGTGAAAGACTAGCTGTCGGCATGAAACACTTGGAAAGGAAGAGTACTCTAAAGGGGGGGTTGTTGGGTTTTTTTTTTTTTTTTGTATTTTGTAATATTGAAAATACGGAGCTCTAACAGATATACCAAAATTCTATATTTTAAATATATGTGTCAGACGGTCATCCCAATGAGCAACAGTGAGAAATGCATGTGGATTGGCTGTAGTGGGAGGGGGGGTGTCCCTCAACAACTACTTGCGCACCTGACAGAGCACCCAACAGCTGCTGGGCAGGCAAGGAGCAAGGCTCAACCCTGCCCCCCCCCGCCCCAGGTTGATTGGAACCGACACGGAGGCCCCGCTCTGGTATTCAGATAAGGGGCAAGGGACCATCTGGCTGAGTTCCAGCTCGCTTTCCCCCCTGTTCCGACCCTGCCTGAAAGGTGATCAGGGCTAGGAGGCCCTGTTTTCCAGCTCCAATGACTCTGTGAGTCCAGTAATAGGCATGCAGCCTTCCACTGTGCTTGCACCTCTTTGGATTGGGGCCAGGGAGCTGTGCACACAAGGGCGCTTTGGGAGGTATACATAAGAACTGACATGTGTTGTATGCTTTTCATTATTTTCTGAGTTACAGACTTGGCAGTTTTCAGTCAAATACAGCAAACAAGTAAAAAAAAAGTAGAGGCTTTAGGCTGAACGTTTTAGCAGAAATTAAGTGGTGTGGGGAGGTTCTATGATTAAATGAACAAAGCAAATCAGGAACTGTCCCTTCTCAGAGCACAGGAGCGTGTTCGGAATCCTAAAACTCAATTGCAAGAGTATTATGGCAAAAGCCAATTCAAGTGTTTTTCTGAATTGCAGTATAAGCAGAGCAAACATCAGATCACGATTTTTATTTTCTGAAAGTATTGTGTTACTATTGTAGTATAGAAGGTATCCGTCTAAGTGCTACAAATTAGTACGTAAAAATTTTGCTCTTCCAGATGGATACTGTGGGAGTTGAGTCACAGATTATCAATCTCAGGTTGGACATTTGGGTCACTTTTTCATAGTCAAGGAATTACTGATGGAGCCTTTGAAGAATTGAGAGTCGCTCTTCTGCTGAACTATTATATTAAAAAGAGGGGGATTGTTACTAAAATTATGAGCGAGTTAAATACATTATGAACTTGTAGAGGCACAGTTCCCTTCATATTTTATTAAAAATATAAAAGTATAAAGACTGTATATTTTTGTATTCCAGTACAGAAAAACTTTTGATATTGAATTTGGCTATCTTTCTCTAAAACAATTCAAACATTTTGACACGTGTTGTTTTTTTCCATGCTTCTCAGGGCAGAATTTCATAATTCTAACTTAAAGATCACCCAGTGCTGGCAATTATGAATTAGATGGTTTAAGTTTGTCCAAAAAAAAATTAAGTTAAAGCCCTTGGTATCTACAGTATGGCTTACCATTAATACCATTTTAGCACCAAGCAGTTTTTCAAATAAAGCTTCAATAACACCCCACTTTTCAGTCCATCTTCTCCCTTTCCACTAGGCCACATATTAGATAAGTTTAGTAGCCTGATTTTTGGGAAACTGCCAAGTCTGCCCTTGTACTATACTTTTGAACTTAAAAAAAAAATCCTGTCTAATTTGCAAAGGTCTTTCTTTTCACAGTATTGCAGCATGTTCTTCATTGCCTTCCACCCGTAATTTGCATATGCCACTCCCAGATTTTAATTAGCATCACAAGATAGGGTATTTTTGTTTTGTTTTAGGTTTGCCTCCTGCTTTGAAGTGTGCATTCTTAACATGTGAGCCGATCACCTTGCGCGATAGTGTTGTCAATGAAATTCTCAGTCACCTGTATCTCTGACTGTGATTGTTGACTGTGTCATGATCATTTCAAAGGGTATGCACTCTCTATTCTGGCTCTCGCAAAAATTGATACAGTTATGATTTCCCATGGAAATTGCAATCTGTTTAAGTAATTTAACAACTATATTAAACACTCTTTCACTTGTGAATGTGTTCATTTTATTCATTAAAGGGTGGTTCATGCAAAGCTCAGAAATAATTTTGTAGGAGTAAAGTGTAATTTAATGTTATGTGCATGAAGTCCCAAGATCTTGTGCATCTCATTTCCCTCCCCCAATGTGTTTCAATATTATCATCAGTTCAGTGAGCGTAGATCTTCAGAATACTCTTTAGTCTGCTCACACTTTGCCCGCCCCAAAATTCCCATTTATGCTTGATGATATTCCATGCTCCAGTACAGAAAGTAGAAATAAAGATTAGGGACGTCATCGTGAGGCAGGCAACTTCATGTCTTCATGATGGCATAGGGGCCTAGTGCCAAGGAGAGTACGAAACCGTATTCACAACACAATACGATTGTGCCTGCACTAGGCGTCACAAATATGCTGTAAAGCAGATTTGCTACACCACCCAAGTAGGCAGCACCAACAGGGAGGCCTGTGCCACCCCACCAACGTAGCATCCAGCTGCTCTGCCACCAGCAGAGGTCAGCACCAGGGGCAGAGGGAGGGTGGAACGGAGGGGGGTAGGGGGGGTTCTCATTGGGTGGAGGGTGAAACTGGGGCAGATCAGGCCTGGAGGGAGTGGGATCGGTGGAGCAGGTCTCTGCCATATCCCATCCCATCCTCCTTTGCAGCTCTAACCACCCTATACCCTAATACAGTGAATTAGCTGGCACATATCCAAGTAGACCCATTGGGCAGGCTGAAAGGTTGCTCAGGGTAGGTGGTAAAATATCCCTGAGGCATCAATGCTAGTTAGGATTGGGCTATTCATTAAATACAGCAGAGGTGTCTATTAAGTTCAAGATCCTATTTGGGACACAGCATCTTTCTACGAAGAGGTCAACAGGGCAGGCTTCATTTTCATACAGAATTGCAATTAATTTTAGGACAAGGTGTAGCAGGAGGTCATGTGCTTAAATCAACCTCTAGTCAAGTTCAGCTGATTGTGTGCAGCAGGTAGTAATACATCTCCATCTCAGCATGACCATCCAATTCAAAGTGACTCAGGTGAGCAACACACGTGCTGTTGGTTTGCGGGCAAATGCATACTGGAGTCTGCCCTTCCGATGTTTGCACAGGATTCAGTTTCCCTGACATGGAACCTCCCTTGTTGGATTGTGAAGTTTTTCTCTTCAATTTGACATTGATAACCAATCTATATATTATTTGGAACAAAAATTGTTTATGTTTTCTAATCCATGTGCATCCTTTAAAGAAGAAATACTTCTAACCAGAGATTTTTAGATACCAAAAGCAGGAGTTGCTGGCTGAACAATAATAGAAAACATCGTAAGCCTCACCTGTTGAGATACTGAAGACATCATTTTTGTCCTCAGCCACTGAGGAGGAAAAGAACTGAGGAAAGAGCACTGTGCTATCAGCTCAGCAGGCACAATGATAGGTCTCCAGCAAATGTGAGAAACACCTAATATAATAAAAACAAGGAAATTCCAAACATAGTAAGGGAGACTGAGAGCTGTCTGGATCCGTGATTGATACAAGGAAGCACAGCCCATTGTTTTCAGGAGTGAATTTGGAGTTGAAAAGTGAGTATGTAAAGAAACAATAAACCAGTTGCACAACACAGCTGCAAATGGGTCGCTAGATATAAGCCTTTTGCTTGGCATAATGAAATCCTTCACTATTATCTTGTCATTCCCGAAGTTTCATTTCAATTATAGCAGATCAACAACATCTCTCAACATCTTAACAAGCCATTTACTAAATTAGGCAGGCCACAATTCAGCAGTTACTTCTCCTGGAATTCTATTGACTTAAGGAGACAGGCAGCACAATCCAAACGTGTCCTTAGGCCGGCACAAGTTCCGTGTGCCAACCTTTGAATGTTGCTAATACGTCATAAAGCACGTTTGGACTATTCTGTAAGAAGTTAGGCCAGCGCACAGACGTGCACTGGCCTCCACCTGCTCCCTGGGCTGGGCTGCTTACAGGGCCACCCAGTCCACCTTTCTTCCTGCTCTGT
>JAJKFI010000014.1:13410618-13439095 GCA_029204185.1 Lerista edwardsae
ACAGAGATGATGGATAAAGTTGCTCTTCTAAAATTATGATTTAAGTCAAGTTAATTTAAATCAAGCCTTTTTCACTAGTGATTTAAATCATGATTTAAATCGTGATTTAAACTGACTTGATTTAAATCGAATCCACCCTGCCTCATAACAAATTCAGAAGAAGAATGGCAATGCTGAACGGCAGTTCAGTATTCTTCTCCTAGTACCAAGCAATCCCAAAAAGAGATGGAAACAAATGCCTTCATACTTAGTAGTTTTGAAATCACATTTGGGTTTAATGCCAACTTCGGGGGTTTTTTTTCCCCAAAAGCAAAGATTATTTTGCTTTCTCACTAAAATTCCTAAAGCACGTACCAATTTCATATGAAACCGCAATACAGTACAATGAGCAGAGAAAACTATGCCACACCCAGTGGAGGCTTACTTTATGTTATACTGCCCTGCTTGCAATGTGCATCTGTCCGGAAGCTGAGCAAGTCTTTTTGCAAGGATTTTGAAGTACTTTCTGCACTCCTGCACACCAACACTTTGCTCATAATCAGTGGAGGCAGACAGAGGGAGTCCATCTCTCACTCGGACCACTGAAGCAGACAAGATCATGGACATTGCCGGCAGACTCAAGGAAAATCTAAAACAGAAACATACGTTAAGAGTCATATATAACTTTTCTTTCACTTTCTGCATCTAGAGCTGGTGGAGTGAATCCCACAAACAACTTGTTTCATTTTCCCAGGTCCCCCTTTCTTCTTCAGTCCACTGAATGCCCCCCCCATCTGCTCCTGAGGGGATGGCAAAGGGAAGCAAGAGGGAAATAGTGAAAAATCACCCGGTTCCCTCTTGCCCAAAAGAAACATTCATGCAAACTATTCTAAGGTGCCAACCCCATTATCTGGAGTTAAAATCCAGATGCCTTGGAGACATCAATCAATCCTTCTAAAGAGGAGCCCAAGTCGCATCAGATTCAACTGATTTTTTCCTGCAAAGTTCTTAGCAAATTTCTCACAGCGGGTTGTTGAACCATCCATGCCATCTCTCCCCAGAGTTGGGCCAAGCAAGCTCTACACAACATGGAAAAGTCTTGCTGGATGGCACTCAGTTTTCTTTGCAGCCATCATCAGCATGGAATAGGCCAGTGCTGTCATCTACTCTCTCGTAAGCCGGAACGCTGGGCGGGACTTGAGTGATTGACAGCCGGTCGACTCACTTCCGGTTTCTTCGCGCGCCCCGCGCGGCTTTCCCTCGCCTCGGAGGGAGCGCCTGCTCGCCAGGGGGGATGGGTGGGGGGCGCGCCGGGTGCCTGGGCGAGCAGGCGCCCCCTCCGAGGCGAGGGAAAGCCGCGCGGGGCGCGCGAAGAAACCGGAAGTGAGTCGACCGGCTGTCAATCACTCAAGTCCCGCCCAGCGTTCCAGCTTACGAGAGAGTAGATGACAGCACTGGAATAGGCCCTCTGATGAACTCTAGCCAATGTAGGGTCAGAGCCACTACATGTCTTCCTCCACCATCGCTGCAGACGCCTACCCGGTCACCATCACCTGCAGCTCCCCAGGTTCCAAACCACACATAATTTCCCTCTATCACGATTCTAGAATATGTCTCTCTCTCTCTCTTCCTCCACCACCTTTTTCCCTGCTCAACCCATTCTCTGATGATGCCTTTGGTGTACCCCTTAGCCATAATCTCCAACTGAAGATGAAGCCTCAGTACATAGAACTGAGTTCACCATTGCTTTTTCCTTCCCTTTCTACCAGTGGCTGAAACCTTTATGGTAAGATCCTGGTGGCCTTTGATTTTGCTTAAGTGATTCTGCAAAATGTCCTGGACATAACTGTGGCAGAAAAAGGGAATAATACTCAAGTACTGACTGAGGCAGCTTGAACTCTTTTTCTCCCCCGGGGTTCCTATCTGGGAAGTGCAATGGGTTGTATTGTTTGCTTCTCTGTTGTACTCTTTCAGGATGACACCAGCTAAGGACTTCTTTCAGTTCCAGCTGCTGCCAGAAGACTGGAGAACTTGAAATTCTCTATATGGTATTTTAGTGAGCAATTTTAGAAACAATTCAGTGTACAACATAAGGACGCAGAACACAAACAAAGCAAAAGCAAATCATCCCTCTCTAAAACAAAGCAGTCACACTGCTAGAATATATTTAGGCCTGGATATTGTTTGTAACCATTAGTTATATGATACGTTGTAATATGTTGAAAACAGAAAGAGCTTATTAAAACATCCATAATGCAAAAGATATCAACAGTAATAATTCATAGTAGGCATTTTAAAATGAATACCAGGCAGACTTCTGTAAAATATTCCAAAATGTAATTAAGAAATGCTCTAGTCTCTTTTTAAGATACTCATAAAACTAGAAAAGCATTGTGAAGTTTACTAAACAGAACCCTTTGGGATGCCTTCGCCATTGGATGTTACCCTACAGCCTTAAGCACAAGCCTGTAAGTTTCAGGGTGCAATCCTAACCTGAAGTTAGGCCAGCACAGTTAGGTCAGCAAAGTTTGGCAGGCACAAGGGCCACTGTAAAGTATGTTTGGACCACTGTCAGAGTCAGGGAGATGGCGCACGTCTGTGTGCTGGCCTCTCTAATTTTGAAAGTGGTCCAAATCTACTTTATAGTGTCCCTTGTGCCAGCCAAACTTTGCTGGCTTAACTATGCCAGCCTTACTCCAGGTTAGGATTGCGCTCTCACTCAGTCCATCTCTTACCTGGTCCATTTCTTATTCATAAGGTCTCAAACCACTATCCTACGAGTGCTCTTAAAACCTGCACATGGAATGAGGCAATGATGAGCTCAAGCCACAATCTGCAAACTCACTTCAAACCACTGTTAGCTCCAAAGCTGTTTGTAACCATGTTAGAATTGGGCTTGTAAACTGCACTTTGAGAATTAGCCTATAGCATGATAAGCTCTAAAAATAATAGGGAGAGGGATTCATATGCAAGAGGAGATGAGAATCATCACGTAACTTAAAAATTTTGATACCAATTTTGTTTGCTTTCTTCTTCCCTGCCTACACCTTTTTCTTTCTGTAGTGTGAGGGCAAGAACTTGCCTGCAAGCATACAGTCTATTATGTCAGTGGTTCCCAAACGTTTTAGCACCAGGATCCACTTTTTAAAACAATACTATTGGGGCATACTTAGGTTTACCAGGCTTTTACAAAAGGCGATCTAGAAAGAAATAATATTTATTAATAATAATAACCAGAAAAAGTCCCTCAAACATTTATCCCCTTATACAGGTAGATTACAGCTTATCCAGACACCCGAAATCTGAATTATTCTAGAATCTGGACATTTTGTCCAAAATTTGTTTTCTGTAATGTGAACACTAAATGGTCTTGAGCTTATTCCCATGTACTATAAGGTGCAGATACAGACTGAAAGTTGTATTATCTGCTCTGTGGTGTGTATCTGTACAGACATTGTTGAAAAATGTCAGAGACCAGCCAACCACTGTATGAAGAGCAAGAGAATAATTTTTCATTATATCTGTACAATTATTCTGAAATCCAGACAAATTTGAAATCCAGACACCTTCCTGTCCCAAGCAGTCTGGATAAGGTATTTGCACAATCTTGCAAACTGAGGGAGCTCAGCTCTTTACAGGGAAATTAGCAGCTATAATACCTGATGTTTGAATAGTCTCAGGGCTTAAGCCAAATAGTTACTTGATTTTTCCATCACTCGTTGGCAATTCACAAAAAAATCACGTCACGACCCACCAGTGGGTCCTGACTCACAGTTTGTGAACCGTTGTATTATATCGTTTGTTAATTTATGTGCAGCATCTAGAAAATTTTTATAACTTTCTAAAAAGTTGGGTCACTAGATCATTGTGTCTTCATTCTGCCTTGCTTTCAGTTCGTTGTTCTCTGACCTGCTGGTGCTGGATTAAACCACAATCCAATCAAAATCACATGTTAAGCAGGCCCCAAAGATCAATAACCTTGCTCCATTCTTCCTCCTCAATCATAACTGAAGCCACTGTGATAGTACAGGCTGGATCGCTATCCTTTGAGCTGCCCTGCAACAGACCCCTTCTCTTGGAAAAGCACTTCTTGTTTTCTTGCCCCGCTTCCCCCCCCCCCAGTTTAGACTACTACCTAGTCCTGAGTTTGCTTTAGAGCCCTTTTCTGTCTTTTAAACCTCACTTTAAAACAGGAGAATCCGCAGTCTTGGCATGGTCACCCCATGACTCCATGACACATCCCATCCCAGGACAAACAGACTGGTAATTCTCGTCCCTGGCACAGCCCTGTCGCAAACTACTCTCTATCTTTTCTTTGTCTCTGATACAATCCAACTGAGGATGTGCTTAGTGCTTCTATCAATTTCCTCTTTTGTTTAGTGTTTATTTTGGTCCGATTGCTTAATTCTGATTCCCCTCCCTATTGCAATTACAGCAACAACAATAAACCATTGGAGACAAGGCAGATTAAAACTAGAGAGTCTGCATTAAAACATCTAAATCTGAAGAGAATAACCTGGACACGGCCATTTAAAAGGGAGTATCTCTTTTATTTTATTTTTTGCATTGGATTGGTAACTGATTTCAAAAATTGGAATCCTTTCCAAAATTGACCTTTTAAAGATGCCTAATGGCACACAGGTGGGGGGACTGCCAAGAAGTCAGATCACAATGAGAGTGAAGGAACATAATGAAGAAGTGATTCCCCAAGTATTTTGGGCTAAAATCAGTGGTTCTCAAATGTCTTAGCACCAGGATCCACTTTAGAATGACAATCTGTCCGGGACCCATCAGAAGTGCTGTCATAACCAGAAGTACTGTCATGATGCCAGAGTCTCCTGCTTTCCTGAGAATGCAGCTATAAATTGGGTTATTTCTCTGCCATTTCCCAATAGGAAAGTGAATCAGAAAGCCTACTTTAACTGTATCAGAATCAGAAAGGACAAAAGCTTGTATCAACCTTGATACAAGCAAAATAACCACACAGCCTTCCCCCTTTCTAGCGTCCCATCTTCCCATATTTTCAATGATGGCTGCACTAGGTGCTACGCAACCCACCTGAAATTGGCTTGTGACCCAGTTTGAGAAACACTTAACTGGTTTAGATCATAAACAGCCTTAAAGGCACGTACTTTATTTGTATCTTGAATTTAGCCACGAAACAAGTTAGCATCAGTGTAGCCCATAGAAAACAGATGTTATATGCTTGCTGTGGTTAATGCAAGATACCTTGGCTGCTGTATTTTGGATCAACTGAAGTTTGCAAACTACATTCAAAGGGCTGCCTCACATAAAACAGGTTACTAGGGCAATTACAATGTTTAGATCAGTGCTTCCCAAAGTGTGTGTCACAACGCACCATAGGGAAGCAAAACTAGCTATCCCCCATTAGTGACTGGAAAACTCGCTTCCAGTTTTCGCACAGCTCCAGTCGCCATCAGAGGCTTTATTAGGATTTCATATTGGGGACCTGCATTGAGACAAATCTGCAGATGTAAATTCTATGGATAATTAGGCTCAACCTGTAACACCATTTCAAATACCTCTAATTATTAACTACCACCATTATCAATATGGCTTGCAGGGTTTCTTTCCTAGCTGTCCATATGCAAAGTAAAACAAAGCGATTTACAACTTTTTGAGTCATGCTGGTACCTAACAGGGCTGGTGATTATGATGTTTCCACCAGTCTGGCCAAAGGTATTCTATGGGGACATACTGGAAAATCCATGGGGCTTTATAATCGTAAAAATGTTCAGAACCCCTGCTCCAGAGTCACTAGATACTATATTCGTCATTCCAGAATACTATGAAAAATATATGCTGTAATGTCAAAATTGCAAATATCTGAGCTACAAGCCAGATAAAGATGTCCTTTTATTTCAGAACACAGTGCCTACCATCTGTGCTGGAACAACAGCACCCATTTTCACCAAATCTCTTTCCCATTCTATTCTAAAAACCTAGGGAAAATTTTGTTTTTACAACTATTTTAAAAAGCTACACTGTGTTGTACACAGAAACTTTACCCTAAGAAACAGAGGTGCTCCCTTAACTGTGACAGCAGTTCTCTTAGAACTGACATATACACTCTTATTTATTTCAATGAATACACTGTGAAAGAGACTGCAGAAAAAGCAGTGTTCGGTTGACCCTCTTATAGTGCTACCTACTTATAGTGCATATAGATACCTCTTATAGTGCATGTCTACTCAGAAATCTCCCTGAATTCAATGGGACTTACTCCCAGATACAGTAAGGATGCCTTTAAGGTTTGAAATACCAAAGCAAACCTCAAATCAGGAAGCCCAGGTGAAAATACGTTGTGGACAAAGATTACAGTGAACCATATGAAAGCTACATAACTCAGAAAAATAATTTATTAGTTCTCCAACAGTATTTTTACAACTGTGCTGGTGCTACTCTGCGAACAGATTGTGTTTCCTTGATGACACACCTTCCTCTTCCTATTACACACTTGTAGCAACTTTATCTGTATATATAAAAATGGACGTGTGTGTGTGTGTGTGTGTGTTCCGGCATAACTCTGGAATGCTTTACACCAGATGTGGTACACATATGCCTTGCACTCTGGACAGAAATACTGCAGGGGTAAGACACCCCTAGGGGTGGGAAGGGGGTGGCATATAAAAATAGTTGAAAACGGCCGATATTAGTGTCGAATCCATAGTTTTCGGGGTCGCTGAGATGAACGGTGACACTCCCGATGCCATTTAAGTCCACATTCAGCCCCCATCGTCATCGGGGGTGAGAAGGGGTGAAAAATAAAATGTCCAAAATGACCGACATTAGTGTCAAATCCATAGTTTTCGTGGTCGCTAGGCTGATGGTTGACAGTCCCGATGACATTTAAGCCCAAGTGTAGTCGAACAGAACGAACAGAACTCTGTAGAACCTTCTGGAAATTTTCAGAAATCATTATGCCTTGGTCTTGGACTCCAATCAAATACCTGCCATGTTATCAGGTGTAGTCACTGAATACAAGTCAATCAATACCGTAGGAGATTCCTATGAGGTCGTCCATTTCCCATCAGGCTTTCTAAACTCTTTTACTTACAGTGGGATCTCCAATTATTTTACTATGGAACCTCGACCCGCCAAAACTTTGCAACGGCACAAGGCTGTGTGTCAAGAAGATGCTGGGTACTGTAATTGAAGCTACTATCTTAACAAGAAAGGGAGAGGGTGAAACAGTTTTTATCCCATGGATAACATTCATTCCAATGGATCTCCCTTTTAACTTTAAGAGATTGCAATTTCTAGTGAGACTTGCATTCTCGATCACGATCAACAAGTCACAGGGGGCAGTCTATTAAGTACTGCGGAGTGGATTTGAGATTGCCATGTTTCTCCCACGGACAACTTTATGTTGCTTGCTCAAGGGTGGGTTCACCCAAGCATTTATTTATTCTTGCTCTTGGAGGTGAAACTAAATATGTTGTTTAGAATCAAGTTTTGCGTTAAATTAAAAACTTAAATTAAAAATTCACTAATTATAGTGAATTTGTAAAAGATTTTACTTTATAATTTTATACTGTACTTATACTTTTAATTTCCTGTACATAAAATTGATTTTACACTATAGATAGAATTCATTCCTTTTCCTGTCTAATAGAAGCTTGGGATAAACAAATACCTGGGCAACGCTGGGTAAGGACAAGCTAGTTTATAAATAAAAATCCTGAAATCAAGTAAATTCAAATTAACATAGGCTCAAGGATACACAATTAAGAGCACCATATGGAAAAAGCAAGATCGAAGGAATACGTCACAACAAGCTATTTAAAAGGTGTTCAGAGTATGCTATCAATAGCATACTCTAGTACTGTTGCTGCAACCAACTAAGAGACAGTGAGTTATTTAATAACCCCTTAAATCAGTGCAATATAACAATTTCCAGAAGCTCAGATTAGAAAGGATGAGAAGCAGGATTCTCCTGTGCATTTTTTGAAAAAGCAAATAATTTCTGTATGCTTTCATTCCCAATGTACTCATACATAATATATACAGGGAAGAAAGACCAGTGCCCCTTCTTCCTCACAGCTACCACCGAGGAAGGCTGGTACTCAAAAACACCAGAGACAGAGGACGGACCAGGGAGGGGCAGCTTCAAACACCCACTCAGCTATGACGCTCACTGGGAGAGCCAGTCACTACCTCACAACACTGCTGTGTTGTGACTTGTGTACCAGCTTGGAGGAAGAGCACAATAGACATTTTGGGATAGGCCTGAAGAATTGTATACTTTGAAGTAGGACCAACACATTTATCTTACATTATAAGAAAATGGTGAGCAAGGTTTCAGTTTCTCCAGAGCTCTTCATCAGAACCTTTGGAATATGCAAAAACTTGCAAACCACTTTTTTGCAAAACTTGCAAACCACGTTTTTCCCCGCAGGTCTGGGTAAAGGTATTACTCAACTCTTCCCCCCTCCCCAATGGCCCAACACTGCTACCAATGGCTTCTGCACATAAATCCCATCTGTGCAGATTTATTCTGCACATAAATCCCGTCTAATAGCCCAGAAATAGATATAGTACGAAAACATTTCTTTTCCCAAATCCTTAACATCTACCAAAATCTGGGGGGTGGGGAAGAGGAAGGCAAGCCACATCCACATCTATGCACCCAAAATGTTTCCTGCACAGGTTTCCTACTTTGCATTATTGCAAGACAGGCAAAAATCCAAAAGGTGGGGCTTTTCCCCCTAGCGTGATGATGCACAAGAATGGCGAAAAAACTTCCCCTGCTGAACTTCAGCCTGTCCTGGAGATGCTGGGACATAGAAACCCCACAAGGAAACAATAATCCTCACATCTCTCGTGGCCGGAGCACTGCTCCCCCACCCCCCTGAACTCAGAAATGTGGCAGCTGAGTTCAACCACGGCCCACTGTGGCCCAAGGAGAGAGGCACCTCCCTCCTCCCAATAGGCATACCCGGACCCAAAGAAAGGAGCCGTATCTTTACGGGCAGCTGCCTCCGTTGCTAGGCAACTAGGGGCTGGCGGGGGAAGGGGGTCGGCATTACCTTCTTTAATCGACGCGGCAGCATCAGAAGCCGACCAGCGGCTCGGGAGCCTCGCGCATAGCATTCTGGGTGACTGTCGCGTCATCCTCCTAGCGTTCGGCTGCTGTGGCAGGGAGCGTCACGTGGCCTTGCGTAACGCTCGCCATTGTTATGACCAGCTTTGCTTTGAGCCGACTGTGCTGTGCGGGGTCCAGCAGGAGCGAAGGCGAAGACCACGAGCGAGTCGCGGAGCCGCCCCTCAGTGAGGGCTCTGATGCGCTGTAAATCCCCACGACTCTCTGGGGATCAGCACACGCCGACGGGTCTCTACCCAATACAAATCGTAGCGCTGATAAAGTTTAGTTTTAGGTGGGAAAACAGGTTTAAAACTGCCCGAGACGTTGCCTGAAAACGACATGATTGAGGCTCGTCCACGCCGACACGATGAAGCTGGGCTTGGAATGACGAGAAACATCACAGCGGTTTTATTTATGGGAAGCTCTCCAATATTTTACAGACGATACAAGCCTGAAAAGTCCGCTCCTGCTCCGCCTAAGATCGGGAGCGACGTTCATGCTTTGGCTTCAAGTTGGACTTGGAGAAACACAATTGCCCCACAGGGTGTTCTGATCCCCCCCACAGCTAAATTCTAGCAATTCTCACTAACAACATGTCGAGCTGTTCCAGAAGAACGAAACAGGAATAATAACTTACCAGGAACACCGGGGCGGCGGGAGGGGGGGGAGAGGGGGTAGGGCTTCTGTGATAAAATCGTTCTTCACATACAGTTTTTATTTTTAATTATCAATCAAAATATATAGAAAAGGCTTGGGAAATCAGTTCCCCAAGGTCTCACTTCCATTTATGATTAGGATGAGGATACTGATGTGAAATAGTTTTGGGCTTTTTTTTTTTTTTACAGACAGGCAATTGTATATACAGTCCTGGCCAAAAGTTTTGAGAATGACACAAAGATTAATTCACACAAGGTCTGCTGCTCCAGTGTGGAAGATGGCAATGTGCATATACTCCAGGATGTTATGAAGAGTGATCAGATCAATTGCAATTAATTGCAGAATCCCTCTTTGTCATGAAAATGAACTTAATCTCCCAAAAACATTTCCACTGCATTTCAGCCCTGCCACAATAGGAGCAGCTGACATCATGTCAGTGATTCCCTCATTGTCACAGGTGTCAGTGTTGACCAGGACTAAGCTGGAGACCACTCTGTCATGCTGATTGAGTTAGAATAACAGACGGAACGCTTTAAAAGGAGGGTGGTGCTTTACATCATTGTTCTTCCTCTGTTCACCAAGAAAGCCCAGCAAGCGCCAGGACCGTCTCCTAAACGTGATTCAGCTGTGGGATTGTGGCACCACCAGTGCAGAGCTTGCTCAGGAATGGCAGCAGGCAGGTGTGAGTGCATCTGCACGCACAGTGAGGCAAAGGCTTGTGGAGGATGGCCTGTTGTCAAGAAGGGCAGGAAAGAAGACACTTTTCTCCAGGAAAAACATCAGGGACAGACTGGCATTTTGCAAAAGGTACAGGGATTGGACTGCTCAGGACTGGGATAGAGTCATTTTCTCTTATGAATCCTCTTTCCGATTGTTTGGGGCATCTGGAACAAACCTTGTCTGTAGAAGAAAAGGTGAGCGCTACCATCGGTCCTGTGTCATGCCAACAGTAACGCATCCTGAGACCATGTGTGGGGTTGCTTCTCAACCAAGGGAGTAGACTCACTCACAATTTGGCCTAGGAACACAGCCATGAATAAAGAATGGTACAACAACATCCTCCAAGAGCACCTTCTCCCAACCATCCAGGAACAGTTTGGTGACGAACAATGCCCTTTCCAGCATTATGGAGCACCTTGCCATAAGGCAAAAGTGATAACTAAGTGGTTTGGGGACCAAAACTTTGAGATTTTGGGTCCATGGCCGGGAAATTGCCCCGACCTTAATCCCATTGAGAACTTGTGGTCAATCCTCAAGAGGCGGGTGAACAAACAAAAGCCCACGAATTCTGACAAACTCGAAGCATTGATCATGCAAGAATGGGCTGCCATCAGTCAGGATGTGGCCCAGAAGTTGATTGACAGCATGCCAGGGCAAAAGACACCAAGATGTTCCAGAATAAAGAGGCCATTTCAGCAGGCAGCCTCCCTTCTGGAAAAACTGCCCCAAGGGGATAAAGAGGTGAGCGCAGGAAAGCAGAGGCTGAAAGCCACCATCGTTTTCCACTGCCTGGACTGGGTGACAACTATCAATCGACTTTTGGCCAGCTGAGAGACAGTGAGAGAGAAGGAGAACTTAGCCATCATTCCAGCCTTTGTGTAGTAATTTCAGCACTGTAATGTATCATTAACAACCTCAGATATGCAGACTACACCACTCTAATGGCAGAAAGTGAGGAAGACCTAAAGAACCTTCTGATGAGGGTGAAAGAGGAAAGTGCCAACTTTGGCTTGAAGCTCAACATTAAAAAAACTAAGATCATGGCAACCACTCCCATCACTTCCTGGCAAATAGAAGGGGAAGAAATGGAAGCAGTGACAGACTTTACTTTCCTGGGTTCCAGGATCACCGCAGATGGTGACTGCAGCCATGAAATTAAAAGACGTTTACTTCTTGGGAGGAAAGCTATGGAGAACCTAGACAACTTAATAAAAAGCCGAGACATCACCCTGCCAACAAAGGTTCGCATAGTCAAAGCTATGGTTTTCCCAGTAGCAATGTATGGCTGTGAGAGCTGGAAGATAACAAAGGCAGAGCACCAAAGAATAGATGCTTTTGAATTATGGTGTTGGAGAAGACTCTTGAGAGTCCCCTGGACTGCAAGGAGATCCAGTCGGTCAATCCTCCAGGAGGTCAAGCCTGATTGTTCCCTGGAAGGACAAATCCTGAAGCTGAAGCTCCAATACTTTGGCCACCTCATGAGAAGAGAGGACTCTTTAGAAAAGACCCTCATGCTGGGAAAGATCGAAGGCAAAAGGAGAAGGGGGCGGCAGAGGATGAGATGGTTAGATAGTGTCACCAAAGTGATGAATATGAAATTGGGTGAACTCCGGAAGCTAGTGGAGGAGAGGGAGGCCTGGCGTGCTGTGGTCCATGGGGTCGCGAAGAGTCGGACACGACTTAGCGACTGAACAACAACAATGTATCATTGTCTAGTCAAAGTGGTAAGAAAGAATGCAATTATGCATGTGAGATTTTTATTTGGGAACCTTGTTACCTTTTCCTATGAATCAATAAGCTGACTTATTACTACTGACTAGTCCTGACCTCCTAACAAAAGGGAGAAGACCTGCTACCTCTCTTGAGAAGGGCTTCTCCACTAGAACTTGTGAACTGGCATTCAAAGGTCCTCACAGCAGCCTCATCTCTGGCAGCAACACAATTCTGCTCGCAACATGTAGGCCAGCTCCCTGATTGCTCCTTGTGAATTTATCACATTATCAATAATGACTTTCAAGATCTCTCAGCAACTTCAAATTGTGCTCAGAGGAGAATTTTCCTTTGAAGCATTCATTTGTTTTTATTTTTAACCAGCCATCCTTCCTTGGATGTGAATAGAAGCTTGACAACTTAACTATAGTGTGTGTGGAAAGTAGAAATGTAGAAACAAACAGAAAAAAATCCATTTGATTTTTTCTATTTGCTATTGGTGAGACTGTCTCATATTTCCTAGTGTATAATTCATGATAGTAAAGTCAATGCCGTTCTGGGCCATTACAACTAGCGGGAGTTTTGCCATTGGCATTAACAGGGGAGGATTTGTGCTCCTGAGATTCTCCTGGAATTACAGTCAAGCTACTTGGTTCAGGTGAACCAAGCAACCAGATACCTTTTGGCATTAAGTATGCCATATTTCAAGAATCATGGACCTCAGCACCAGCCTCTTGGGTGCACTATGCAAATGTTGTTATTCTAAATGCCACAGAAATGGCTGGAGAGAAAGTTAAAATGAAAGCTGTTCTACACCAGATATGGTCGTGATGGTGTCTTGCCTCCAACGCAGGCTTTGGACATGTGGGCCTATTTGCTTTTTAGTAAGTGCCTAGAATAATTTTTCTTTAAACATTATCCACATTTTATGTGCAATCACCTTGAGAAAATAAACAGACCCAGTACTGGTGGTGTTGATAGATTTTCTTACTTAGACAGCTGGCTGTCCCTGGGGATTGGAGTTCGACCACCTAGTACATCTCACAAAAGCCAACAAACAATCTTCAGATCTCAGTAACTCCCCATCATAACTAAGCTGCTCTTGATCTAAACTGACAACTTTGAAGCAGGATTCTCCATATCCAATTACCCAGTTCCCTGATGAGACCCCTGTTTATCTGAAGGCTCTGCTTTCTGAAGTGTGATGAGAGGATTCCACTCTCCTATTTCCTACTGTGTTGCAACTTGCCCATGCTCCCTTCTATCAAATTAACTTTTATTCCATTACTCCTCATCTCATTGCCAGTCTTTTCTTCTCACAGGAGACCTTAGCCTGTTTAATTTCTCCCACTGTCTAATTCGTATTTGGCCATGTAATTGAAGATATTGAAATCTTACAAAGGATTATGGGTAGTTGCTGCTTACATTAAAAGGATGGAGTACTACATTCATAGGCAGAATCAAGTGTGCTAGAATTAAGTGGTTCTCAAACTTTTAAAATCGGGACCCACTTTTTGGTCAAGGTCCATCAGAAGTGGTGTCATTCCCTGGGAAGTGACATCATAGCTGGAAGTGACATCATCAAGCAGGAAGTGCCCTCATTGTGACATAATCAAATGATACTCCTGGAATGCAAACTGAGGTTCTTGGCCTGCAGCGATTGCACAATGGTGAAACATTCCCTGACAGAAAGCAAGATTAGGACAAAATATGATGTAAAAGAACTGAACTAAAATCAAAATTTTAAAAACCCTCACATAAAAATTCAAACTGTTAACACTCACAAAAAGAATATAACAAGAGTAAGTTCTTGTTTCCAATATGGCAGCTCCCAGCTTTCCAAAACATCAGGTCATAACTTACCAAAGCAGTCTCACCCATGGTTTGAGGGACACTGGGCAAGAGAATCCTATTCTCTGACCCTGAATGACTGACAATAATCCTTATTGCAGAGCTCCTCAGCATGGAAGTTGGTTACTATAAGAGCAGTCCCCCTAAACCATCTATTTGCCCAGCCCAACTCCCACACTTGTCCTTTTTAGTGTTAGCCACCAAGAGATTGGTCAGGAAGCTAGGGACAATACCTCTTGGCTCTGATCAGGAAGAAACAAGCAAGTAACATAAAAATAAGTGTATGAAGAAAAAAAATGAGAATGGGAGAGTATTAAATAGACAAAACCAGGAACTTGAACTAAGAGGCAAAATGGAATAAAGATTCTCATGACAGAACCTTCCTAGACATAGCTGTTACTTTGTTGCAGTGTCCTTGTTCATTTCCAGATGAATATGGGGGTGGGGTGGAGATAGTAAGTAATATCAGTCTTGGAACAGAATGCAGGCTGGTTCAAAGTAGTCAGCTTCCTATAAGAGATTTTGTAATTTCAAGATTTTACCTTTCCAATTGTCTAATCCAGTGGATCTCAAACCTTTTAGCACTGGGAAAACCATTTTTAGAAAAACAATCTGTCTGGGACCCATCAGAAGTGATGTCATGGCCAGAAGTGCCATCATTGTGATGCCAGAGCCTACGGCTTTCCTGGGGATGCATCAATGAGTTTGGTTATTTCTTAGCCATTTTCCAATAACAAAGTGAATCAGAAAGGGAAAAATCCTATTTACAACCTTGACACAAACAAAATAACCCTACATCCCTCCCTGTTTCCAGTGTACCATCTTCCATATTTTCAATGATGGTTGCCCTAGGTGCTAAGTGACCTGCCTAATGGATCCCTAACCCACAGTTTGAGAAACATTGGGCTAAGGTGGGAAAGCTGAGCTCAGTCACTTGAACACCCCCTTGGTGATGGTCAGGTAGAAGGTTTGACCAATAGACAGGTGTGAGCGAAACTCTCTGGCGTGCCCAATATCCACCTGAGCGTAAACATTTTCAATGGACCCACAGGTAACTAAGGTTAAAATGGAGAAGATGCCCAAGCCGATTCATCCAAGCCAACATCATATCACACACAGGAGCTTGTTTATTAGGTTGAAGGGTCCCCATTTGCCAAAACTGATAAATTTACAAAGAAAGCATAAGTTCTTTATGTTTAGAAAAGTAGAGCCTTATTGCCTATTCAGACTTAGAAAATAGAACATCAAGTGTGTATAAGCACATTCAAATCCATTTACGTGCTAAAATAGAAATTTGTTAAATGAAAAAAGAAAGATAAATAAATAAAAATCAGACCAAGAAAAGAACAGGCGTACCCCAGTATCCATGATACTGGATACCATGATTTGGTATCCATGGTTTCAGTTATCCACAAGTACCCTGGATACTGGAAAGCCTATTAAAAAGACAGGGGAACATGAAACAATTCTCTTTTTTTACCTTGTTGCCGCAAAACCACTGATATTCCCTTATCTTTACAAAGGCGTCCCCAGTATCCACGGTTTCAGGTATCCACAGTATCCACAAGGTACCCATGAGGATACCATGTGGGGTATGCACGTGGGGTATCCACGTGGTTTCAGGTATCCACGGGGCATGCTGGGAAAAGCAGGCGAGTTCCTGGCCCTAATATAAGGAATGTGACTTTAAAAGAACTTTAGCTCTGCTCACCTTTAATCCTTCCTCAAGAACCACTTGACTGAGCCACCAATCTCGCTCCCCAGGGATTTTCCCCCTAAATGCATTGTAAAGTTTGTGAAAAGGATAAATACAGTTGTAGAGTGCTATAATAACAATGATGGAGAAAGACACTAAGAAGTGCTGGCAAGGGAGACAAATTGTTTTCACGTGAGACTGAAAATGAGATAGAGAGTTGATGAGGCGGAGAAGTGGCCAGCACAGATGATAGGAGTGTCGGCAGAAAAGGATTTTGTAGCAGCTGTGGTGAGACTATTTGCAAGGGAGTCTGCTAGCAACAAATGAAAGTAAAAGAGAATTGAAGCCCACAGTGGGGGAGGAATATAGAATTTGGCTCTGAGACAAATGCAAGACCCCTGCAGTTGATTTAGAATTGAATTAGCATTCAGCTTCTCTTTTTCCTCTTGCTTGGCCATAATGTGAGGCAAAAGGTAATTTTCTTCTTCAATATAAAAACGTATGACCCACGCACATTAAACCTCTTCTTCCGAGGACAGAAGGGCAATCCAGTGATGTCATTCAGTTGACTCCAGCGTCAGTAACCACTATGCATTAGACCAGTGTTTGTCAAAGTGTGCTCTTAGGAGTCCTGGGGCTCCCTGAGACCTCTTCAGGGGCTCCATAAGTGCCTGCCATCTGCTTGGCAATGCACCACTCTCTGGGTGAGTGCGCCAACACTCTGGGGTGCCCCATAACTCTGCATGCTCCGGTGGGGCTCCCTGAGACACTGTTTAGGAGAGTAAAGGGCTCCAGAGACTGAAAAGATTGAAAACCACCGCAAGACAAACTGAGAGCAGAATCCTAAGTTGGGCAGAAGCAGGCCGGAGCACAAATGCCTCCTTGCCCTGAAGTAAGCCACAGGCAGCCTGATAGGGCTGCTTGGATCTGTGCCCACAAAATTGCAGGCACAAGTCAATGTCTCCTGCAACCGCCCTATTGGGGGGGGGGGGGGGCGGGGGGGGGGGGGGCCGCACAGGGTGGGTCTATGGATGTAGCCTAAT
This sequence comes from Lerista edwardsae, assembly GCA_029204185.1. NCBI lineage: Eukaryota > Metazoa > Chordata > Lepidosauria > Squamata > Scincidae > Lerista > Lerista edwardsae. The sequence continues at coordinate 13,427,381 of JAJKFI010000014.1, forward strand.
AGCCACATCCAGGCTCCACCTCCCTCCCTGGGCTGCCCTGCCTGCTCCACACCCAATCCGTTCCACCCCACTCCCGCCTTCTCCCACCCACCCAGAAAAGCCCCTGCACTGGCTTGAACTCAGCCAGCACAGGAGCAGCTTACCGGCTGCCTCTGTGGGCAGGCCTGGGTTGAAGCAAGTGCTGGTGTTGATGCAATGCTGCTTTGGCTGATGCAGACGTGCTTTATGGCACATTTGCAACAGCCTTGGGCTGACGCAAGGCACATGTGTCGGCCCAAAGGGCACCTTGGATTGTGCCTTGAACAAATTTGCCTAATTACTCATTTTGCACACAATAGGCCCTCATTATCCACGAGGGGGTTGGTTGGTTCCAGATTCCCCCATGGATGAGAAATTCATGGGGACGACAACCTAACGTGAGCTCCTCCCCCCAAGTTCAGCTGTGAAATCCTGTGAAACCAAGTTGAAAAAAGCAAGTTAGGTTTCCCCGTGCGCTTCCCCTCCTCCGATTTGCCACTTTGCCCAGCTCCAGCGGCTCTTGCTTACAGAGAATGGGTAGCAAGCAGGAGGAAAACCTGCATGCCTGAACAGTGCTGCTGCATGGAGAAAATGCTGCATACGGTGCTGCATACGGTGCTGGGAAAATGCAGAGAATCTTTTTTCGAACCTTTTCAAACAGCAGTTGATCAAATCTACCAGTGCCAAGTCTGTGGATCTAAAGAGTCCACTGTAATTTAGTATAGAATTTTTCCTATTTTGAAATATATATTATGTATTTATCAGATTGATCATCAAACGGTGCAAACAAAAAATATTGCTTTCCTGTTGCCTTTTCTTCCCCACCCCTATTATATCCCTACCCATGCACAGGTATGTTGCGTATGTGGCCACCTTCAGTAAGGACAAATAAATAAATAAACCAAGCCACTGCTGTGTCACGCCAAGGCCTGCAACTGCCTTCTTTCGCCCTGGCTCGCTCCAGAAAGCATCATGGAAGTGTCGGGTTGAACACTTCTGTGATTCATTCTGAGATGCGAGAGAGCCTAAGCAGAGGGTTGTGGGCCACTGCACAACCTGGAAGTGACTTCCAGGAGGTTCTACAGACTGCAGCCAGTGCAGCTTGTGGTGCCAAGGTAGGGAAACAACTTTAAAAACATTTTAAACATGGACCCCAGTATTTGTAGATTGTGGTATCTGTGGCAGGTGCGGGAATGAATCTCCCACAGATACCGAAGGACTACTGTATATGCAAAATTCAGATTAATAGGACAGAGAGGTGAGCTTTCAAAATGAAATCAGAACTAGGTTTTTATTGCAGTACTAGCTGTTATGTACCCGGCTTCGCTCGGGTGTTTATATGTCCCATCCCTGACCCCCCCTCACATGTGTGCCCGGGTGTTTATATGTCCCATCCCTGACCCCCCCACTCACATGTGTGCCCGGGTATTTATATGTCCCATCCCTGACCCCTCCCCCCACTGACATGTGTGCCCAGGTGTTATATGTCCCATCCCTGACCCCCCCCACTCACATGTGTGCCTGGGTGTTTATATGTCCCATCCCTGACCCCTCCCCCCACTCACATGTGTGCCCGGGTGTTTATATGTCCCATCCCTGCTGCTGTACTGTTTCTGTTGCTCTAGATGTAGCAGCTCTGTCTCTCTTATCGTGTAGTCTTTTGTCACGCTGCTGTACTGTTTCTGTTGCTCTAGATGTAGCAGCTCTGTGACGTAGCGTTGCAAGTCGTTTTTTTCCCCTCAGGTGTTTCCTGTGTACACTGTTGTTTCATCTTTGTAGCCTTTGGTTGCACCTGCCCAATTGCCTTATGTTATACAGTGAAAGTAAACTTTCAGAGTGAGAGCAACAGCCACAACACCTTGTGCCAACTGTCACTGCCAAGCAGAGACCGCCCATATGTCCACAGAACACATTTCCGTGGCCCTGTATCGGTTTGCCTGCGGGAAATCTGTTTGCTGCTGTTTGTCTTCAACTGTCAAGAGTTCAGTTGCTGCCTGAAGATTCCGCATGTCATTTGCATCTCATCATGTCATCATCAGAGCCTCGGAATGCTGGGGTTCAGCCCATAGCCGTCCATAGAGAACCACAAATTTGCTTGTACCCGCGCCCGTGGGGGCGCGATCCGTTCCAAAACCGCACAGCGATGGTTTCGGGGGGCCAAGGCACCCGCGTGCCGAGTTTGGCGCAAATCGGTCCAGGCGTTGCGGAGCCTATGTGGAACAAACATACACACATACATACACACATACATACATACATACGCTCTTCTTTATATATATAGATTTTACAAAAGTTCATATAGTGAACAAAGAGGGTCTGCACGAACCTAACCCCATTTCCCCCATAGGATCAGTTACCACAGTTTACATGACCATGTGGCTTTCCAGGAACCTCACCCCAGTGGTTAATGAGAATTGACTGTATGTAAATCCAAAAGTTGGCTAGGGTTGCCAACTTGTATGTTTCTGTATAGCCAGGTTCTAAATCAGTGAAGCAGTAGGATTAGAGAATGATGAGTGAGCTTTCCAATTTTTATTTTTAAATAAAGGTGAAGCTCCTGAGAAATAGTAAATGGTCTTCTGCTTGAAATTTAACTCAACATTATGACATGGTGCTGCCTTGTACCTATTTCACATCAACATAGTCTGCATTCCTCTGAATGGGTGCTCAGAAACGCAGTTGATGGGGATGTTTGTTGGTTGCTAAAATGGACTTGAGCCTTTTTAAATGGGTAGGCAATTTACAGAATACCCTGGCACCTGAGTCATCCAGACTCTAAAAAGCCATTTGATGGGGAATTTCCAAGTTAGAACAACAGAGGTACATCCCAAAGGCAGGGCATACATCATGTAAATGTGACCTTCAAAAATGCAAATTGTGAGTCTGGCTGTTGGAGTGTTTAAAAACAGAACATGCAAGTCCAACCTTTGGGAGGAATAAGTGCGGTCTGATCAATCCAGCCAACCAATTTAGGAATTATCCTAGACTGCAGGGGGAGGGGCAGTGCCAGAGCGTGGACTTTCCAACAACCGTACAATGAAAACTGCAATTCTTTCCTTGCACTCAACCACTTCAGCACAACTGCCAGCCATCACTACATCATGGTATTCATAATCCCAGAGCACAATCCTAATTTGGAGGCACAGTTAGGCAAGTTTGGCTGGCACAAGGGACACGGTAAAGCGTGTTTGGACCACTCTCGGAGTCAGGGAGGATGGTGCACGTCTGTGTGCTGGCCTCTGACTCTGAGAGTGGTCCAAACATACTTTACAGTAGCTCTTGTGCCAGCCAAACTGTGCTGGCCTAACTCCAGGTTAGGATTGTGCCCCCAGTCTCGTCACCGTCCAGTCTCAGCCCTGCAACTCCTACTTGTGGAGAATACACACTGGATCTGGGTGCTGAAGAGGCTCTGCAGAAATGGTAGGAGCTGTACTTCCCACTCTCTGATTTTCAAACGTCCGAGGAGGAGCAACACCACTGCTGCTGGGTAAGAGCATAAGAAGGGGTTCTGCACACCCTGGGACAGGGAATGAGCAGTGAATGGGGCGCTTTGTTTGCTGTGGGGTGGAGCAACAATGGATGACACACAATACAAACTGTGGAGGAGAGCAGGCAGCATGCAAGGCCCCCTGCGTGTTGTGGAAGATGGGAGGAGTGTTTCACTGGGCTGTCCCAGGCACTGATGGGGCTCGGCCTGGGTCAGACTTCAAGTAGATGAATGCACATTCAGTGCTTTTCTTTGAACCAACAATTTACAGAACAGTCTCTGTAAAAGTCAAGACTAGGGCAAGATGACCCTAATGTTCTCCTCCCGTCCCAGTACTGATCCAGTACTGATCCTTTGACCTGCTTAACTTTAGCAAAGTTAACTGCTTTGTGTGTTGGCCCATATTGTTCAGGGTGTAGCGCTAGATGTACAGGTTTTTGGGAGCTGGTTGAGTAGCAGAACTCCAGCTAAAGGCCTCTACTGTGACAATCTCGGAGGGGCCATTTTGAAGCAACCGCAACTCCCTTCTACCGAGGCCATTTTCTCCTGTTGCTTTTGGGAGATAAGATGAGTACGGGAGAACAGAGCGAAACTGTAAACCTCACAGATCCTGTAGGAAGGACAGAACTGGGTGCATGAGCCAAACATTTTATTCTTCTTAATCCATGTTCAGGAAGAAAGACTGACCAGGCCCTCATGTTCAGGCTTCCTAAGCACAGGCAGTTAGGGCTATAGGCAGCGACGGGATCTACAAACGACCTGGGGGAACACTGGGCGGGACTTAACGCGGGGCTTCCGTGTGATTGGCTGCCCGTCTGCAGCGTTCTGCAGCTGTCCTGGCCTGGGGGGCTGCCCCCGGTTAGCGCGCCCCACCGCTGCTCGCCCAGGCACCCGGCGCGACCCTCACCCGTCCTCCGCAGCGAGCAGGAGCCCCCCCCCCAGGCCAGAGCAGCTGTGGATCGCCACAGATGGGCTGCCAATCACCCGGATGTCCCGCCTACGTCCCGCCCAGCGTTTTCCCAGGTCGTTTGTAGATCCCGTCGCTGGCTATAGGGCTATATATCTGCCTAGATATATATATAAGGGCAATACGCTATTACAGGCATGCCCCGGTATTTGCTGGGTTCCGTTCCAGATGCCCCCCCCCACAATGGATACTTGAAATCGTGGATCCTAGGGATGCCTTTTTAAAGATAGGGGAACATCAGTTGTTTTGCTTGGAACAAGGTTTTTAAAAAGATTTGTTTAATGTTCCCCTATCTTTAAAAAGTGACCCAGTATCCATGGTACCAGTGAATAACCAACTTTGGATACTGAACCAGTGGATACTGGTGCACACCTGTACTGTCATTTCATTTGCATGGGCCCGGTGATGCCTTGGCTTGTACCCAAGGAAACCAGGTCTGTTGTTTTGATGATTGTGTAACAGGGCATTTACCAATCATAGAGGTCTCTCATGGGGGCTGTTCTCCAGCACTTGCTTTCTTGCCTCTCTATGAAAGAAATTGAATCTGAAAACCACATTAATAAACTACTGGTACACCTAATTCCTTTAGGGTTGCTGTTACTGTAATGAAACACATTGTCCGATTTTGTTTACATGTCACATATTTTTGTTTACATGCTACATTTTTTTGAAAGGGAGAGGAAAAACTTCCAAATGAATCCTTTCATGCGACCTCCACCCCCATCACCGCGAACCAGATTTAATTTGAGGCCGTTTAGACAATTAAAAATAAATGAGAAATGCATTCTTGGTAAATAAGATTGCCCATACACAATTTATATTCAAACAGTTTCACATCCCTAAGGAACTCGGTGAATGAGAATAAGATCTTTAGCAAGCGCAGTCAGGAGGGGAAAACACAGCTTAGAAATCCAGAGTTAGAAGCCAGTATCTGGACATTTCAGCGTTTTTCTTTGAAGTTTCCAGCCTTTGTGTTTACGGAAGAGGGAGGAAATGAGTTTGTGCAGTTTGGTAAAGCCCCAGAAACCAGAGGGGTTCTCAACAAAGCTTCTGGCGACTCAGATTGGGAAACGCGTTCCCTTCATTGTTCCCAGAAGTGCCTTCATGAAGTTTAGATGCAGCTGTGGGCTACTGATGAAGATTTCTTCTCAAATCACAGTGGATGGTTGGTGCTGCCAGCTTTTTCAGGATGGGTCACTCAATGAGATGGACAGTTGATTGCAGGGACGGACAGTGAGTAGAAGGTCACATCTCCGCCAACAGGAAAATCCAGTGCTATTAACTTTTAATAGGGCAGATTTTTTAATGGGCATTTTTTAATGGGCAGAAGATTTAGTCGAGGGCAGAAGATTTAGCCGAGAGGGTTAATGCCTCCGTTTGCCTGAAGATAAGAGCTGAAGATCTGAAGGTCGCCAGTTCAGGACAGCCGGAAGTCTCTGTGAGCGGCAGACCTCGTTAATTGCGGCTGATTAACAGCTGAGCTTCGGCTGCCTTGTGTGAGGGGGAGTTGTGCCGAAATTCAGCCGCTTCTCTGGTGGGAGCAGGGAAGCCATTTATCAGCCAGCAAGAAGACAAATGGGTGGCCAGAAAGAAGGACTAAATCCAGAAAGATCCATCTGTATGTGTGTAGTTCTTGAAAGATAGAACATTTCTGTATAAATTGTAAAAACCTTCAGGTTTCTGAATAAAGTCTGCCCATGTAAACCGCCTTGAGTTATAGTCATTAGAGAAAGGCGGTATATAAATCCAAGTATTATTATTATTATTATATTAACTTCAGCTGGGCAATTACACTGACACAGGAGAACAGGCAGAGCCAGATATGACAACCATGGGCTCAAGGCAGAGAACTGTCCCAGGGCTGATAACAGGGACACATTCAAAGAGCAACTAGCCAAGATGGTAGTGGTCAGCTCATACAACTGACAGGTGTGGGGGTGGGAGAATGGGGACAGGCAAGTTCAGGTTTCAATGACAGTAGCAGCTGGTGAGATGTGTATAACATTGAGGGCTTCAAGCAAATTAACTTGATGTTTATCCTTCTAACAAAGTAATATTATTACCCCCATAGTGCAGAAAGGAACACTGAGGGCTAAGAAAGGGTGTCTTGACTAAAGCCACTTGGTGAGGAGCCATGGAAGTGATGAGATTTACAGCAGGGAAGTCCCAATCTGCAGCTCCATCTCTTAACCACAGCATGACATCAGCTCCTTCCAGTTAAACATGAGAGATGGAACACACAATGGAACAAAGACAGACTAGATGTCCACCTATGAAAGCACAGGAGCAGACGCTATAAGCAGTGTCCTTGCTTGAGATTTCTACCCAGAGATATTTTTTTAATTACAGTATTCCTAAAGGTAAAGGTTCCCCATGACCAAATGGTCTAGTCGTGACCGACTGTAGGGGGTGGTTCTCATCTCCGTTTCTAAGCCGAAGAGCCGGCGTTTTGTCCAAGACAAGTTTCCGTGGTCATGTGGCCAGCATGACTATACGCCAAGGCGCATGGAACACTGTTACCTTCCCACCGAAGTGGTAACTATTTATCTACTGGCATTTTTACATGCTTTCGAACTGCTAGGTTGGCAGGAGCTGGGACAAGCAATAGGAGCTCACTCCATCACGTGGTCTCGAACTGCCAACCTTCTGGTCAACAGCTCGGCAGTTTAACCTGCAGTGCCACCACATCCCTAAGATGCAGCGTATTCCTAGCATGGTACAAATGTACAGGACCCTGATGGAGTTACATGGGCAACCAGCATGCTTTTGCTCACCAGGAGCTTATAGCTTAGACCAGTGTTATTCAAACTGTGGGTCAGGACCCACTTGGTGGGTCGCGGAATGCTGAGAGCAGCCTGGAAGCTGCAGACCTTACTCTTGCTAGATTCCTTTTGTGAGTGTTAATAGTTTAAACTTTCAAATGAGGGTTTTTTAAAATTTTGTTTTTAGTTCAGTGCTTTTACATCGTATTTTGTCCTCATCTTGCTTTCTGTCAGGGACGTTTCATGGTTGTATAATTGCTGCAATCCAAGAATGCCAATTTGCATTTCAGGTGTATCATTTTATTATGTTACAATGATAGCACTTCCTCCTTGATGATGTCGCTTCCTGCCACAACATCACTTCCAGGTTCATGATATCACTTCCGGTGGGTCCCGACACGAGTGCCACTCTAAAAAGTGGGTCCCGGACTAAAAAGTTGAACACCACTGGTTTAGACCAGTGTTCTTCAACCTTGGGGTGGGGATCCTAATGAGGTCACAAAGCCTCAGTTATGGGGTCGCTGAATTATGTGGGAATGAGAAGGGTTGAAGACCACTGGACTAGTGCGCTACCAGGTAAAGGGCCTCCCCTGATGTAGCCCTTCAGGTACCAGGAGATTATAGCCCAGTCCTGGTCAGTTCCATAGCAATTGTGCTAAAGTAATTTTCACCAGATGCCAGGCTTCATGGTTGCTTTTTCTGCCCTCTTTAATATTGGGTTACAGTGAGCAGTGCTGGGAGGGTGTCATGAGAGCAGGACGTGGGCGGTGAAGAAGGCAGGGGTGGGCCAAGAGGGTCTCAGGAGGGGGTAGCATCAATGGTGGGTCCCCAATCTCAGGCTTTTTATATTTATTTATTTATTGGGGTGTGGCACAAAAAAGGTTGGAAACCACTGGTTGAGACTGTGAGGAAACCACAGAAAGAGGGATGAAAAAGGGCAAATATTGTTACAATATTGCTGCAGTTGGAAAAAAGAGATTAGGTCAAAGTCACATAGAAAAAGTGGGGAAAAGACAGGGAGGGGGCAGTGCCACGCACAGGGGTTTCCTCTTGTTAGGCCATCGTGAGTGTGTCCCTAAGAAAAGGGGCAGGGAACGTACACAGAGAAAAAGGAAAGGAGCTCTACAAAGACGACATAGGTTTGGATAAGTGAAGCTTTAATGTTAATAGCATTCAAGGGAGAGCTCCAACTTCATTAACATGTGCAATTCCGCATGATGATCTGATTAGCTCTTACAGATCATTTAGCAGTAAATGCATAACGGCACCATATTCCACATACCAAATATGTACACTATGAAATTAAAGAGGAGCAAGAGAAAGTGTAATGATAGTCAGAGTTCTTTGCAAACAGAGGTTTATAATCCTCCTGAGCCATGGCGGAAAATTGCAGCCCAGTACTGAGGTCCCTGAGCAGTCTTACCTCTGAACTGATCTTTCCTAGTAACTTGGGTGTCTTTTACAGACCCAGAATTCAAGTACCGATGGGCAGAAGCAAACGTTTTGCAATCAAGGTGCAGTTTTACCAGCAGAGGGGCCCCAATCCTTCCCCCTGTCCAACAGGGTCCCCATGTAAATGCCCACCTTGGTTGATATAAAAGTTGTTTTCTTTTCCAGGCTTGGCAACACTTCTATGAAAATATGATTGACTCAGGAAGGAGATAAATATCTGCAGGGAAGAATTGCTGGGTGTAGCACACACCTTCCTTGTAAATGCCCCCTCCCCATTCTTATTAACATGACTTAGGGGCCAATCCTATCCAACTTTCCAGTGCTGATGCAGCCGCAGTGCAACCCCAAAGTAAGGGAACAAACATTCCCTCATCTTGGGGAGGCCTCCCTTACTTCCGCTCCACTGCAGGATGCAGTGGATGTCCTGTTGGCCTGGCTGCATCGGTGCTGGAAAATTGGATAGGATATGGCCCACACATGTAGGAAATGCAGGTGTGCTGAGCTTTCACATTTGAGTTCTAAGGGCAGAAGGCTGGAACCTTCTCTGGCACAAGGGAGCCTAGTTTAAGTGGCTTGCTCAGGGTCATTCAGGGTGTATACTGTATATGAGAACTGGCAATTTTATTTCCATATGCAGCTTATCTAGCGTTAATGGCCAGATGCTGCAGACAGTCAAAAGGGCGTATGCACCATGGCCTGCTTATGTATCATCAGGTATTCCTGGCAAGGCAAGGCAATGATGCCCTGCACCCATTTTCCTATAATAAAAAAAAATCACTTGGAATATCCCATCAAAGTATATTCATACAAGCAAACATTAGTAAGGTTGGTGATCAGTGCAGTAAATATGAGGACTAAATATTTAACCATTCATATGCAGGTCCATGTAAAGCTGCAAAGTTACCCCTGCGCAAAGAGGCACCTTTTTAGCAGTAGTTCTGCTACTGCAGAGGAGCAACTATCCCTCTGTGCCTCAGAGCGCAATCCTCACCTGGAGTTAGGCGGGCACAGTTTGGCTGACACAAGAGAGTTTGTGAGAATTTGTACCACTCTCACAGTCAGGGAGAGTGGCACACGTTTGTATACTGGCCTCTCTGACTCTGAGAGTGGTCCAAACATACTTTACGGTGTCCCTTGTGCTGGCCAAACTTTGCTGGCCTAACTGTGCCAGCCCAACTCCAGGTTAGGACTGCACCCTCAGAATCACTCTCTTTCCAGTGGCTGTTTGCTGATGTCTCCCTTGTGTCTTTTTTGAAGAGACCCCGAGTCCCTTTTAGTGCAGGAAACCATTTTAAATAAATTTTCATACATTAGCCCTCAGGTTTATATGCATCCTCCCACTGAAGTAAATATAAGATCCTGCAGGTAGCTCTGGCAAAGGAAAGCAATCTCCTTTGTTCCTTGCTTGTGGCAATCTAAAAATACTAAATGAACTATTAGGAATGTTTAATAATAGAAAACCTGTCGCGCTGTCACAGATGTCAAGAGTCATTCCCCCCACTTCTATTTATTATGTCTATTCCACCTTTTCAGTCCAATCTGAAGCACTCAAGGCAGCAAACTACATTTAAAATCACAAGCTGCACGATTCAAATTAAAAATAACACCACCAGTAGCAGAAAACAGAAGTGACAGCTAAAAATTAAACTGAAATCCAGGATTTGTAACTAAAAGAAGAACTTGTAAAAAGAAAAAGGAAAAAAAACAGGTCAGCCAGTGGCAGGTAAAAGTCTTGCCCAAAACAAGGCCATTATCAGTGCAATACCATGTGACAAGGAGGTAGATGAATTTCTTGAGCCAGGGAGTTCCACAGAGTAGATACCACAACTGAGGAAGCCTTCTTGCATGGATGGGGCAAGACATACAACAAGTTGTCTTTCAATAATTTTAGCGGCCAGGCAAGTTCAATACTATGAGGTGGTGGTTGTCATTTAGGAAGTTGCCTCAAGACATGTAGGGCTTAAAAAGTCATAACCAGCACTTTGAAACACACCCAGAACTGGATCAACAGCCTGTGCAATCTAATCCTAACCTGGAGTTAGGCCGGCACAAGGGCCAATGTAAAGCGCGTTTGGACCACTCTCCGAGTCAGGGAGGATGGCACACGTCTGTGTGCTGGCCTCTTTGACTTCAAGAGTAGTCCAGACATACTTTATGGTGTCCCTTGTGCTGGCCAAACTTTGCTGGCCTAACTGTGCCAGCCTAAATTCAGGTTAGGATTGTGCCCTAAGAGAGGCAGCATAGGCCACGGTATCATCTGCAATATCCAGATGATTCTCTGAAGGGGCTGCTACAGCTGGCAGGCAGAGCATATGCTTTCCATGCATAGAGTCTCAGGTTCCATTCAGGTAGGGAGTTGAGGCCCTTGTCAGAAACTCTCTGGAGGGCCATTGCCAGTTGGATCAGACAACCTTGAGCTACAGGGATCAGCAGCTTCACTCAGAACAAGGCAGCCCTATGTGTAGTAGGTGACCATAGTCCTACCTTGATGCAACCAAGGCAAGGGACACTGCTTCCCAGAACACCTATCAGGTAAATTTAAAATGCTTGCTTGGCACACCTCCTCTCACCTCCATTCCTGAGCCCGTCCGCAAATAATTTTGCATTATTGCAAAATGTGCCATTTTGAATGGGCTCATCACAGGTACAAGGCAACAGTCCTACATAGTAAATTATCCACCCCTTCCTTGCATTTTTACATGGGACAACTCAATTATTGCTGTGTGCTGCTGAGCTGTAAAAGGCACATTGACAAGGTGCTTCTATTACTTTAATAAATTGGTACTCATTATGGTCTCTCCTTCTATTGATCCGGTGCTTCCAAGGGCGATTCAGATGAATGCCAGTTGCCATATTAAAATTATAGATATGAGAGCAGGTACAGACAACCTGTAGCTGCTCAAGTCAACAGGTGATCACTTCCAAAAAGCTATATAATCTGTAACAGCAACCATGGTTTGGCTGAGAGAATGATGTGCTGTGTTTACTTTAAGCAGTATAAAACCATCCAGATTTTATCTGTCTAAGGG
>JAJKFI010000014.1:13452332-13475096 GCA_029204185.1 Lerista edwardsae
AGACGGCTGAAAAGAGAATCCACAGCATTGAAAAGTGGGTATAGTCTCTTCCAATAGAAATAGCAGGGAAAAAGAACTGTGCAAATGAATAGATACGTGAAAAAGTGAATATGCACTATTGTTGATAATTTGCTCTTATTAGGTTATTCTAAAGTAAAAGATGTTTTATTTGACCAATATTTTGTTTCAAATTTAGATTAGGGTTTGTGTCATTTTTATCTATACATTGAATCTGATCCATGTGCTAATCCAAGTGTAATCCAAATGTAATTACATTTTTGAGGGCACATCTGGGATACTTTTGGAATAACTTTAAAGGTGTATAAAATTGAGTCAGATGTCCATCAAAAAACTGGGAAGTCTTCTAGTGAATGTGGTAGAACAGGAGCTGCCAGGATTATTAAAACTCCCCACAAAAGGTTTCCCAAATCCTTCAGGATTTGAGGAATGGCAGAGGCTTTGAGAAGCTACCATACACTGCAAACTACATCTTTTCTCTGGAAACACATTTGCAGAATACATTTGGAGAGGAGAACTTTGATGCTCAGTTTCAGCATGCAACCGAAATAATGAATGAGTGACAGATTTTGGAAGTGAAGAAAAGAAAGCAACTTCTGCAAAGCCTTAAAGGTCCCGCATTGGATATGTTCCATAAACTATGTACCAACAACCTTATAAGTGCAGAGACAGAGTGCACAAAACAGATGAAGAGTTTAATAGAGCAAACTGCAATGACGCAAAGTAAAGTTGGCCTTTCAGCAAATTTCAGAGGGGAGGAGAATCACCCGTTAATTCACTGAAGTCAGTTCTTCCCAAAATGTTAGAGAGGAGAACTGAGATGACACATTTTGTTGCACTTTTAAAATTGACATTTTGCTGCATCACACTTTAAGAAAGAGAATTTATGTTTAGTTTGCAAAAGTTAAAAGCGGCTTGGTTGTGAAAGTTAGGAAATGAGAGAAGGACCTGGAAAAGAAGTATCTCAAGTCCCCAACTGTGACAAGTTTCAACCCAGATGTTACTCAGATGCTCCCAGGCCTGGTAGAGCCATGTGTGGAGGGAATTTGTAAGACTGAGGAATGACAGAACTAACACTGGGTCCCAAGGACCATTTTCATCACTTTATGAGCAAAAGCATAAGCATCTTCCTAGTCAGCCTTTGAAGGGATTAGGATTCTGTGGTCTAAATAAAGGATAATGTCCTAGTATGTGGTAGTTATTCTGGATCTTCAAAGGAAGTAGTGGGTATGAAAGAAGTTAGAGCAGTGGTTCTCAAAGTAGTGAGTCACGACTTACCATTGGGGACCTTCACTGGGCCATTCCCCCTTAAGGGGAGTGGCCCAATAGTTGTGCCCCAAAGGTGCTGCAGTGATTGGGGCATCACTGGGGCATTTTAGTTTACCTGGGAGTCACAGGGGCCTCCCACAGCTCCCTCCATGGGAACCACTGTATTAGAGATATGGCAGCTTCAATCTGTCTTGATGTAGAAGGAAGCTCTGAAATACCTGTAGAACAATTCAAATGTATTTAAAGTACTGACGAATATATGATGGCTGAAGGCAGGAAAGAACTATCTGTCCTAAATGATAATGCACACCCTTTGTGCCGCTGCCTACAAAAAGACTGAGAGCGCAATCCTAAACTGGAGTTAGGCCAGCATAAACTAAGCCAGCAAAGTTTGGCCAGCACAAGGGGCACCATAAAGCATTTTTGGACCACTCTCGGAGTCGGGGAGGATGGCTCACTTCTGTGTGCTGGCCTTTCTGACACTGACAGTGGTCCAAACATACTTTTCAGTGTCCCTTGTGCTGGTCAAACTTTGCTGGTTTAGTTTAGGCCAGGCTTACTCAGTTTAGGATTGCGCCCTGAATCTGAGTTGATTAGGAAGCCTGATTTGATATTGGGAACTGTGCTTTATTCTTGGGGGTGTGGTGGAAGAGTAATGTTTCTGCAGGAACGGAAAGAGTTATTCCTATTTCTGAAAACTGTTATAAGAGATGCAAGGGTTACATTGTGATGATGGCTCAGTCTATTAAAGACAGCAGTCTAACAATTAGTGACAGTTCCCTAATATAATGCTTTTAAATCAGAAGATATTGGCCACAATGAATGCTGTTAATGGGGCAGACCATCATGCCATATTAGGGCCTGGTCAACAACTGGCAGAGGTGTATAAAGCACAGCGTATTGTAGTTTTGTGAAGTTGAACTTCACTCATTCTGCAACACCTGTGGAATGGAAAGAGAGACTTGGAAATCAAGCTTTGCCATAGACCTAATATGCTTTCTTTGCACGACAGGAAATGAAGTGCCACATCAAATTAAGGCTGAAATCCAATGCACACTCACATGGGAGTAAGTACCATGTGAGGCTTACTTCTTATTAGGCATGCACAAAATTGCAGTGTAAAAAGACACAAGACTTTTCAGAGAGTGATGTAGAAAAAAATTGAACTTTTTGAACTGAATGATTTGCAAAACCATATAGAAAGAATTCACGCAAATACAGGAAATGCCTGTAACGCCGCGATTGCTCCATCGCTATCGAGAACCCATTTCTGGGCCCCTTAAGGAGGAACGGCCCGTTTAGTGCCTTCAATGGTGGGTCGCAATCCACCATTTGAAGAGCACTGCAATAGCTCAACAAAATTTCAATTTAATGTTGTGCAAGCCTGTGTACAGAAAACTGATGTCATCCGTTCTTACTAGTTATTAATAGACACTATTTTTGAATGGTCTTTTACTCAAAAACTATATATTGTATGTGGAAGGCAAACAGCCTGGAGACTAACATAACAGAAAGTCTCATGTTCGTTTAAACTAGCACAATTCTAAAGGCACATGACCAACGATTTCACTACATCAGACACAGCAACTGGAGTATTATGCAGTTCTTGTTTAGTTACAAGTGCCTTATTTATTTAGTACACTTGAATCCAACCCTTCTCCCGATGTGCTTGGGTTAGTATACATAGGGAAATACCACTTTATCTGTACTAAAACCCTGCGAAGCCACTTATGCTTTGAGATAGTAACTTGCCACCCACACAGGTTTGTGGTGTAATGGAGACTGGACTCTCCTCAGTTCAATACTATTCACTACACCACACAGGCCTTCGAGCCCTTATTTATGTATTTCAACTATTTCCACCCTGTCTTTCCCCTGACAGTGCAGCACTCTGTTATTTGGTTTACAACAAAATAACAATAAAAAATTTAAAAAAATTAACAGGTCAAAATGTGAGCAAATCTCATCTTAGCTATGCATTTGGCCAAGTTTGACCTTGGGGAAACTACTCTTTGATTAGCTAAGCCTACTTTCTGAAAAACACAATACTGGTCTACGGTTCACATGTTAGGATTAGTGAGATAAATGTGAAGTCCTTTGAACATTGGAAATCTAATACAGTATATAAATGTGCCATATTATTACATGCTTCCTCAACATACCTAATTAAAACCAAGACTTTATGATTTGAGGCGGGACTGAGGAACATTAAAGCCCACACATTTTCCCTGCCCTATTCCCAGAACTCTTTTAGCACATTTATATTTTGCACTTGTAAAAAGTATACTGTTATCAATATGCATTTGCTTCACTTCACCTGCTAGCCTCATTCCATGAGAAAAGTCATTTGCAGTTTTAATTCTGTTTAAATACCGAGATGGGTGCTTTCTATTTTAATTTTATTGTGACTGCTGGCTAGAATCTATTGAATGGAGATTTAATGCCATTTAAAATTTAAGATTACCATTACACTGCTACTTTTAAAACAATCTGCTCATAATACCCTTCTCTTGCCTTCTGGGCTGCCATTGAGCTGCAATTCCATAATTAAATGTCATTTAATATTCCATTATGACCTCCAGCTTCGTGATGACACACTGCAAAAGTTACACATACACCTAGAGCAGCATTCATGACAGAACTGGACAATCATTCCCTTTTGATTCTATTTGCTCATTCCATCCTCCCCGTGCCCTCCTTCCCAGAGGAGAGCTCATCATTTACTGCTGAGCTGCTCCGTATGGGATCCTTCTGGCGCTGGGCTGGTGGTACGCCATTACCACTGGTGGTAGAAGTGCCTTATGGCACTTGCAGCACCAGTGGTAAGAGCTTACCCCTGGCACGGGGCTGCATAGGACCAAGCCCTTAGTGTACACAATGGGCTTACTTCTGACTAAAACAACACCATTTTCAAACACCTCCACCTATAATAATAGCTAAGCTTTCTAGATGCCCAAATGGCATATAGACTGTTCTATATGCCATTTGGCTATTCCACTTAGGGGCATCATAAATTTTCCAGTGGTTTGGGCCACTGTCCCAAAACAGACGGATGATCCACTGGGCCATGCAAATTTCTAACTACCACAGGCTACATTACCATGGTAATGGCTCAAGGAAGCTTGATGCAATGAAACAGGGTTCATGGCTACCCAGGGAAACTTGTTACCACTAACAAGTATGAAAGTAGGAGAAGGTTAAAATATGAGTTTGATCAAAGCCCCTTACAGCTGCCCTCTACTCTCTTTAACAGAGAAAATCTGTCTGAGGGTGCAGCTGCACTCTTGGGCTGACACATCCCATTTGCCTTGGCCAGTGGGGTTGCAAACATTTTTGTAAGGCACTTCTGTGGTGCTGAAGTAGCCACTGGGTGGAGGCAGGGGGCTCTGAATTTGTGTGCTGGTGTGCTGCTGAATTTGGCTGGTGCCGGGCCTTGGAGAAGGCAGGAGAGAGTGGGAATGGGGAAGGGCGGAGGGAGAGCAGGACTATAGATAGGCAGGGCCGGCTTTAGAAGTGGTGGGGCCCACTGCAGGCCACTCCTGCGGGGCCACCCACCCACCTTGCGGGGTCCCCTCTCACCAAGAAAAACCTTGTGGTGTTTGTGCATGACACCTGGAAGTAGTCGATGGTGATATGACAACATCACCACCAACTGCTTCCAGGAAGCCCATTTTGGGCAGTTTAGAGGCAGAGGTAGGTGGGAGGGCCCAAGGTAAAGCTGCTCTACTTGCCTCACTGACTTACAGTTCATAAAGATCCGGGCTGCAGAAGAGCCAATATGTTCTCTGCCCTGTTGTGGGCCCCTTGCAAAGTGCGGGGCCCAATGTGATGACAGTGGTCACACTGGCTTAAGGCTGGCCCTGGTCCCAGGGAGGGGGTGGATTGTGGAGTGTCCTCTGGCCAGACGGGCCCAATCTGGCTGCTTGATCTGCACCAGCTATTTTGCTGGTTACAGAGAGGAAGACAAGGCAGTGATGCCACGCAGCTAAAAGCTCCAGAGCACTGCTTCTCATTATGTCATTAGAACGAGCACTAAGTGTTAAAAGGCATTGCTGGTTAACGGCCAGTGTTATCTAACCCACCCTTACACACTCACAGGCAATATTTTAATTTCTAATGTGAAGTGTGCAAACAGAAAGTGCCAAGGCCCAAGCTAGAAGTGGGGCACTGATGAGATATTTATAAGATTTTAATATTTGTATAATGAACCATAATTGAAATTTTTATGTGCGTTCCCCAACCTCTCTCCTCCCACAGAGATCCAACACGTTTATAGCCATTACATAGCTTCCTCACAATATGTTTTCGTGCTTCAGTTTGTAACAGTTTGATTTTCAGGTTCCTTCCCCCTTTTTCAAATTGGGAAAAAATGCTTTTGGGCTATTATTTGTTCAGTTTAATTTTTATCCTGACCGTTCCCAAGGGTTTAGTGGGCTAACAGAAGACTATAAAAACAAAATACCCCATTACATTTAAATGACCAGATGCCTGCATAAGCCCGATGGTACAATTCCAGCCCAAAGAGGAAAGTTTTACTGTTTCCTGGAAAGAGCTCAGGCGTGGACCTCTAGGGAGTGGGTGTTCTTGGTGTGCCCTGCTTTTAAAACTTGGGAAAAACACATTCGTAGTTTGTCTCAACAGGTATAAGTGTGCAGAGGCGAGAAAGCAGTCTCAGGTATGTAGGTAGCCATTGTAAACATACATTTACAATGAGAGGTTCTTACAAGTACGTTTGTTGCACTCTGTCCTGTATTTCTTACTAATAAAACATACAACCTTATTAATGGTGGGTAGTCCAATCCTGAGCTGCCTGGCTGCCCAAGTGAGCAGTGGTAGCCAGGTGGCCACCACTGCATCTGGCGGCAGCCAGATAGCCATGGAAGGCTCCGCAGGAGAAGGGGACGTTAGTAAGGGGTACAGGTTGGTAAGTGGTCTACTTGCATCTGCGCTGGCTGTTTAGCTGCTGCAGAGGTGAGGGCCTCAGTGTAGGGCCACGCGGCCCTACATGGAGGTTGGGATTGGCAGCGAAGCTCATTGCTGGTCCCACCCCTGCTCCGCCCTCCCCCTGCCTATAAACCTCCTCCTGCCTCACCCAGAATTCCTTACCTCTCGCCGCCACTGCATCACTGCCTCTGGGCAGCAAGGGGCCGACACTGCCGCAGTGTGGGTGGTGTGAGCTTTCTGTACATGTTGCACATACCTTTCAGCACGTTTTGAGACACCAGTGCAGGCGGTATGCTTGTACCACCCAAGCTGAGGTGCTCAGAATTGAAGCCTTATCCTAACATAAATGATAGGGGAATATCATAGGGCCAAACTACACATGTGAAAATATCTCATTGGCTTAACATTCCTTTGCTACATTGCAGCTATGTGTAGGCCTAGGCTTTAACTGTTTTGCCTATGTCGTGATGCAGATCTTGATCTCCCATGCATACATGGCTGCTATCTGCCTTTGGAGGAATGCCCATATTGGTGTCATCCCCCAAGGGACAAGAGGAATATGGATCAGGATTGTGGTGAGGGGGTTAAATGTTAACCACCCTTCCCTCACAACACAACCCCAATGTGGATCAGCGATGCCCTGAGGCTGCATAGTTTAAAAAAATGTCAGGACCAATGATGCATTTACTGTTATACAATGTGTCTTTAGAATTGAGGCCTTCCCATCTATGCGGCCAAAGGAAGTAGTCATCTCAGAAAGCAGATTGATGGGAGAGCATTCCATCCTACTTACCTCCACTACTCCTTGTTCTTTCCCTTGGGAAAGGAAGAGGAATTTTGGGGGGGAGGTGAGCAGAGCTAAAACATTGGAGAGTGGGAGGGCAGAGGCTGGCATGTCTTTAGGTAATTGGTGTGTGTGTGTGGGGGGGGGGGAGAAGCAGCGTTTGGCATGCCACCTCAGGAGATAGTAGATCTTGGGCTGGTCCTGCTTAGAATCCATCCTGACACTTAGGAACAACTTTATATCCAGTCAATCAATCTTTAGATTTTCAGCTGATCTGATCTGTATATGGACTTTGCTTTCCAAGGGCCCTGCCATTTCACTGTTGATTAGGAAATAAAAGAATATAAATAGTAATAAAAACAGCATTATGCCACAAAATCTGTGGATTAAAATTTCTATACTGCCATAAAAATATGGTTTGGCTATGTCAGTACATTACCTTTGTGTTGCTCTCTGACTCTTATGAGATGTACGTGGAATGTATCATATATTAAAAATCCACTGTATCTCAGGAGGCAACTGGAGGGAGGGAACTGGCTGCAAATAAATGCACATTTGTTTGCCTCCAAGGCAGCCAAATGTCAGCACTATTTCTACTCAAATAAGATTGTTCGTAAGGCCAGTGCCATGAAGAAAGAAAAAAGTATTTGCCATATTTCTATCCTGGCTTTCTCCTTCTAAGAGAGAATTTATCTAAAATTTATTGTTTTAATGAAGCATGATCAACTGAGCAGTAAAAAGATTCACCTTCCTCCCCATCCCCAAAAGATTAGGACCTTGAATTTTTTTAAGGGTGCAAGCTAAGAGCTGTATGTTGGGCTTTTTTCTTTTAAAAGAGTCAATATATACTGAATTAAGAAATCTCTCAATCTTCAGGTAAAACCCCATGGAGTGGATGCCACAGTTAAAACATCACAGCAGTAACTCGATTAGCATGCCATAAAACAATAGAAAGTAGAAGCGACAGTAGGGTCATTATTTAACCATTTTTTAACCGTTATTTAACAAGCCAACACATAAAATACCATCTAAAAGGTCCAAGCCAGCGGTCTCTAAACTGGAGACTACTGAAGCGGGGAAAATCTTCCCTGGTGCAAATGGCACTTTGTGTTCTGCTAGGGAAGCCTCGAATGACTCCAACTAGAGCTCCCAAGGGTCATCGCGGCCAGCTGCCCATGTGTGGAATGCCAGGTGTGTGGGGTGCTGGGGCAGCAGACCCCCTGGGAGCTGTAGCTGAGATTGTTTGGGGCTTCCCCAGTGGAGTGCAGACTGATGTTCACGCCAGGGAAGGATATGGGAGGGACTGTATCTGGCCCGCGGGCTGGAGTTTGGAGCCCCCTGGTCTAAGCAAATGAAAGGGTCATCACTTGACAATGAGAAGACATCAACAAGCCTTCCTGGGGGGGGGAGTGTTCCAGAATCAGGGCAAAGACATATAATGTCAATAATATTAAAACATGGGTCATCTCCCACTTCAGATGGTCCCAAAGAAAGGCCATAGATGCAGATCTTTGCAGATCTTAAAGATGGGTTTTGTGAAGGAAGCTATCCCTCCAGAAGGTATCCTGGTCCCAAGCTATTTAGGCTTTAAAGGTCAAAACCACATCTGGATTGGGGCCAATAATAAAACTTCAAATTAGGCAAGAAGCATTTCATATACCCAGCTTCAGTTAGCAATTTCAATGGTGTATTTTAACTGTAATTCCCAGGCCATCTTAAATAAATTAACCCTCAGAGAAATAGCAATGAATTTTCCCCTGCTAACAGGGCAAGAGGCACTTTTTCAAGTGGTGTTCCTCTTATATTTAGCGGGGGGGGGAGGAGAAGAGTAACTGTCCCTCTTCACCCCAGCACAGTGACTTTTCTAGTGGCTGTTGCTAATGGTGTTCTGCATTTTTTTTTGTTTGTTAGATTGTGAGCCCTTTTGGGACAGGGAGCCATTTAACTTTATTTTTTTGCCTGTAAACTGCTTTGTGAACTTCTTGTTGAAAAGCAGTATTTGAATACTGTTTGATTGATTGCCTTTCAGAGTCCAAAGACCACAGAAGTAGCCTGAACACTACCTGTTCCTGTCCAAAGCAGAAGCTCAGCATAAACTCAGATTACAATGAAGGTGTAGGGCTGTTTGCACATTATGCTATATCCAGGTACAGTGCTTACCTGGTTGCTGGCGGCGGCCAGGGCTCACACTGCAGCATCCATGGGGCGGCACAGGCTACCCACCAGTGCCATATACCCTCAGGATGGCACAAACATGCCTTATGGCATGTTTGGAACACCCAGCACCGGCGCTGAGGCCCAATAGGATTGGGTTGTAAAAGACAGCTTTCAAGAGTTTGGGATTAAAGCCTAAACAGACCTCTTTAATTTTACCCCAGTGGGTATACTTTTTCTTCTTGTTCAACTCCTCTAACAGGAATAAACAAATGTAGGATGAACATAAACTTTTCAAGACTATTATTTTGCTGTGAAAAAGGCACTGGGCATGAACAGAGGCTTCCCCGCTCACTTCAACATTATGGGATGTTTTGAATGTATGTTCTAAAAATGAATGGGAAAATAAAAGACCTTTTTTGGTTCAAATGGATAGCTTCTGGGGTTGTTGTGTTGTTTTTAAAGTCACCGTCATTTTGTTAGATTCTGAAAGAGATTTTTCATTTCTTGAAACGTGAACATTAATCTGTCAGTTTCTCAGCCCCTTATCTGAAATTTGCAGCTAGTAAATCTCTGTCCCAGTGGGATTTGTGAGAGTAAATTCAGTATTGCTCCTATCATTTTGTCATGTGAAATCTGTTCCAGGAGAATAGTAAAATGCAACTCTTCCTTTTAGAGTGATTTACACAGTACACACAACTGAAACACATGGCCCATGTTGTTAAAGTTTCCAAATGCCTCTTATTATTTAATGTGTTTGTCTCTCCATGATCTCTTGTATTACTGGCACTAGCTATAACCATAGGGTTGGGAGTAATCAGAGGCTGCCTGTTGGATCGACCAAAAACAGGAGCCTCATCCCTCTGATTTCATCTAACACCACATATTCTGATATTGACATCATTGCAAATGGCAGCCAATTAAATGGTTTGGAGATGAGACCTTGTGTGTATCAGAACTGTCCAATTCTGACCTTACTTCACCTGCTTTTCAAACCATATGCCTGGAACCTAATAGTAAACATACGTTAAAACGGTCAGATGTGGTTATTCACAACAGTTCCTATCCTATTTATTAAAAGGATATTCTCTGTGTTGGATTCCAATGTGGATTTGTGCGTACTGCTTTATCAGACATGTTTATGGGGGGAGAACCTATCAATAGATTCCTGTGATCCTTCTGAAAGGGCATTTATGGACCATGGCAGGTTTTTAATACATACAGTATAACTTGAACACTGATTTAGGGTAGATGTCAGCATTCCAATATTGGGACTCAATCATGCAAAGGCACTGATTGGCAGCAAGTTCAGAACCAATAAAGAAAATATTATGACACACAATGCATGACTAACTTCTGGACTACATTAGCACAAGATGTGGTGATGTCCCCTCCCTTAGGCATTCTCTCGGCATAACTGTTGTTCCCATTCTAGTCAGAAAGCACCTCAAGGCTTCCACCTGCAATGGGCTGATGCATACACGTGCCTGCATGGTTGATAAGCTACTTAATATACTAGTAACTCACATGAACAGAAGAGTTGAGATGTCTTTTGACTGGCACAGGACTAGTTCAAAGCTTGTTGGTAACTTTGCTTACAAAGATCTAAGATGGTTTTTAAAAAGTGATTTAACCAATTCATGGAGAACAAACCTAACTATTAGTAATGAAAACTAAATGGAATCCCCAGTTTAGAGGAATTACAGTTCACTTTGGCAATTAATAATAGAAGAGAGATCTATGTCAAGAATCGATAGGGACTTTTTATCATATGTGGTGGACCTATAGTAAGGCAGAAAGATTTTGGGAGAAAATGTGCACTTTATTACAAGAGATACTGAGATGTGTTATCCCACTGGAATCGGAATTGTTTCTCAAATATTGTACCAAACAGTTATAGTAAAGAAGAAAAACACATTATGATACATGTAAATATGGCAGTAAGGCTTATTTATGCAGAGATGTGGAAAAATGCAGATATACCTTCAGTAGAAATGTTAATACAGAAAATATATGAAATAGTTGAGATGGATATATTAACTGAAAGAATTAGAAATGGTGAGGTAAACAGAATTAAAAATATATGGGAAATATTTTATATGTGGTTAGATGGATAGTTAGATAAATTAGTAGTATGAAGATAAAAGAAAGGTTTATTTTAAAGATTGATTAGAAAAAAGAAATTTATATTTGATTTTTTTTTAGAAGATATGGTAACCAGATGTGTAGTTTAGAAAATGAATTTGCTGATAACTGACGGATACCTAATGTGTGTTCCTATGTATGCCTAACCCTATGGATTTTCCTTTCCTAACCCCAAAACTGTAGTTATAAATAAAAATAATAATAATAATAAAAAATACTAGAAGAGAGATCTAGGCCATCTTTAAAAAACGTTATCTGAAGGGCTATTTTGTTGTACAGCCAGGGCTTTTTTTCTAATAGAACGCACCAGAACGGCATTCCGGCACGTTTTTTATGCAGTCCCCCGGGTAATGGATGGTCACGCTGCGGCAGACTGGGGTCCGAAGACCAGTTCAACAGAACTTAGTGGATCAGAGAGTGCGCATGCATACTACAGTCCCCGGCACGCAGTTGACCAGGCATGTGGTGGGTGCGTGGAGGCGGTGGCAGAGAAGCAGCAGAGTTGCGCTTCCTGCGCCGAGTCAACACTGAGGAGGAGGTAAGAGAGTGCGCGCGCCTGGCCCGCCGCAGCCCTGCCCGCCCTGCGCGACGACTCTCTGGGCTGCCGAGGAAGTGGCTCCCGGCAGTGCAAGGGATGCCCGCGGGCGCCCAGCCATGCTCCACTCCGAGTGGCGAGGCAGCATCTCCTCCCCATCCACAGCGCCGCTGGCCGCCCCCTCCTCTCCCCCCATGCAAACTTTCCCCTGAGACCCGGCCTGGCTCTGCAGGACCCCTCCTGCACACCCTCCGCCGAGCTCCATCATGCGGCAGCCCCACTCTCGTGCAGCCACCCGGCATGGCCCCTTTCCCGGGAAAGCCAGCAGAGGCTTTTTGGAGCAGCAGCCATCGGTGTTGGGCCACTTCTGGGGCCTTTGTTGGCTCCCTTTGGCCACTACAGGGTTAAACCTCCCCGCTCCCCCCATCCCAGCGTAGACCCATCTGCCCACCCACCCCCACCGCCACCGCCACCGCATCGCAGTGGGAAGAATCGATAGGGGAGAGGGAAGGAATCGACTTCTGGCTTGCAGTGGACGCCGCTTATCTGAGCAGTGCCTTTCTCTACCTGTTGCTGATTGAATGCTGAGGAAGGAAGCGAGCCGGAGCTGAGACCTCCTCCAATTTCTGGCTGAAATTCCACTCTGTGAGTTTCAGCCAGGGGTCGTGGGTGGTTGATGACTCCCCCCCCCAACCAGTTCTTCATTTGTCTTTTTACCTGCTTTGGTAGGAAGAGACGGGCTTTTTTTTTGTGGGGTGCGAATTTACAGCATAAATCTATATATATATATAAACGGACGTGTGTATGTATGTGTGTATGTGGGTATGTATGTATGTTATTTATAGGCGTCTCCGTGCCTTGACCCACAGCCACGAAACTTGGCACACACGTACCTTGCAGCCTGGAAGGAATCACTGCGGGGGTCAGACCCCCCTAGCGCCCCCGGGGGTGGGGGTACGCGGGGGTCTTCGCGTGAACATTGTCGGAAATGTCCAAAATCGGCGTCGAATCTGTAGTTTTCGGGGTCGCTGAGATGAGTGGCGGCCCTCCTGATGCCGTTGGAGTCCGGGTTCAGCCCCCCCCGACGTGGGGGGCAAAAAGGGGTGCGAGAGACAGCGTCCGCCATGCCCTGCTGGAACGCCTGGACCGATTGGCACCAAACTTGGCATGCGGAAGCCTGGCAGCCTGGCCGCAAATACTACGGGGGTCGGGGCCCCCTCCCGCCCTGGGGTGGGGGTACGCAGGGGGGGCCGACGTGAGAACGGTCAAAAGCGGCCAAACTTGGAGTCAAATCCACAGTTTTCGGGGTCGCCGAGATGAGTGATGACGCTCCCGGCGCAGTTGACGTCTGGGTTTGCCCCCCCCACGTGGGGGGCAAGAAGGGGTGCAAAACACAGCGTCCGCCATGCCCTGCCAGAACGCCTGGACCGATTGGCACCAAACCCGGCATGCGGAAGCCTAGCACCCTGGCCACAAACACTGCGGGGTTGGGGCCCCCCTGGCACCCCCGGGGGTGGGGGTACATGGGGGTCCCCACTTGAAAACGGTCGAAAATGGCCAATATCGGTGTCCACTCCATAGTTTCCGGGGTCGCCGGGACGAGTGGCGACGCTCCCGACGCTGTGCGAGTTCAGGTTCACCCCCCCTCGGCGTGGGGGGCAGGAAGGGGTGCGAGACACAACATCCGCCATGCCCTGCTGGAACGCCTGGACCGAGCGACATGAAACTTGGCACGCATACACCTTGTGGCCTGGCCACAAACACTGCCCAGGTCGGGCCCCCCTAGCGCCCCCGGGGGTGGGGGTACATGGGGGTCCCCACTTGAAAACGGTCGAAAATGGCCAATATTGGTGTCAAATCCATAGTTTCCGAGGTTGCCGGAGCGAGCGGCGATGCTCCTCACACCGTCGGAGTCTGAGTTCACCCCCGCCTCGGCATGGGGTGTGGGAAGGGGTGCAAGACACAATATCTGCCATGCCCTGCTGGGACGCCTGGACCGATGTGCACCAGACTCGCCATGCGTGTGCCTTCCAGCCTGGCAACAGACTCTCTGGGGGTCAGGCCTCCCTAGCGCCCTGGGGGGGGGCAGGGCCCCCACGTAGAAATGGCCGAAAATGGATGAAATCGTCCTCGGTTCTGTCGTTTCTGGGCTCACTGAGGCGAACAGCGACGCTGTGGGAGTTCAGGTCCACGCCCCCCAATGTGGGGGATGGGAAGGGGTGCAATATGAGATGTCCACCATGCCCCACTGTGACACCTGGAGCAATTGGCACCAGACCCGACATGCATATGCCTTGCGGCCTGGCGACAAACACTGTGGGAGTCAGGCCCCCCCAGTGCCTCCGGGGGTGGGGGTGCGCAGGGGGGCCCAGGTGAAAATGGTCAAAAACGCCCAAAATTGGGAGATGGGTCAGGGATGGGTCAGGGATGGGAGATATAAACACCCGGGCAACGCCGGGTAACAAAAAGCTAGTATAGCATAAATTTTGTGGTATGGGAGGTTGGGAATAGAGTTGATATCTGTCACACCTGGGATGTATAAATTAAGCAGACATCCCGATTGTGATCAAGTATTATGTGGCTTGTCTCACTTGCCGAGACATCTACACCTATCTTATTTGCATGCTCCTTAGTGTGGTGCTCCTTGTTTCCTCTACAGTCTGCTAGGGCACACTGTGATCTGGATGAACTTATACAGATCCCATCATCAGGAGTTTGGGCTGGCTCTTGTACAGGCATGCTCCAAGATCCGCTGGGGTTCCGTTCCAGACCCCACAGTAGCTATCTGAAACCGTGGATATTCGGGATGCCTTTTTAAAGATAGTGGAACGTCAGTGGTTTGGCTGCAACAAGGTAAAAAAAAAGAGATTTGTTTAATGTTCCACTATCTTTTTAATAGGCGTCCCAGTATCCATGAATAACTGAAACTGTGGATACCTGGGCACCCCTGTACTTTATTTCTGTGAGTACATGTGAATGCATCATGCCTGTATAGTTTGAGAACATGACAAATACATTTGTATTGCTCACTGTGGAAATGTTAAAACACAGGCAAAGACCAGATACTGTAGTGCAGCCAAGAGATGAGGATGCCTGGCTATATTTCCAAGTTCAAATCAAGCTCATCCTGGTGATCTAGGTCTTGATCAAGCTCCTGTAGTCCATCCACGTGTCTGGCCTGTGCATGGTGCACTGTAGGCTGGTGGGCAGGAAATGGCATGGGGTGGATTTTGAACTTTGATTTGCATGTTTGCTACTGTGAAGATTTTCAAGCATTCCCCCCCTCTCTCTGGCTGTTGCTTTGCATATCCACATAGTCCAGGGTTTGGATGTGTATGCTTTATTGGAACATGTTGTTCTTTCGTCATTATGAAGCGGAGACGCCCTCTTTTCCTTGGCAGCTGGTGAATTGGTGAATAGAAAATCTTTTTTTGATTTTTTTTAATTTTAATTTTTAGTGTAAAAGTGTGACCCGCAAATTTAAAAATGAAAAAAAAAATGAAAAAAATTACCAATTTCTTCTCAACCACCAGTCCTGCTAATAAAAAGGCTAGAATAACAGACACAATAGTGTTGAATGCCTTTTTGTTATCCTTTTTGTATGTGTTAATCATGTGTTGTCTAGTTGTACCTTATTACTTACTAGCTTTTATGTACCCGGCTTCGCCCGGGTGTTTATATGTCCTATCACTGACCCCCCCACTCACCAGGCATACAGATGGCCCGTTTATATGTCCCATCCCTGACCCCCCCACTCACATGTGTGCCCGGGTGTTTATCTGTCCCATCCCTGACCCCCCCACTCACATGTGTGCCCGGGTGTTTATCTGTCCCATCCCTGACCCGCCTCCACTCACATGTGTGCCCGGGGGGTTTATCTGTCCCATCCCTGACCCGCCCCCACTCACATGTGTGCCCGGGTGTTTATCTGTCCCATCCCTGCTGCTGCACTGTTTCTGTTGCTCTAGATGTAGTAGCCCTCTGTTTCATATCCTGTAGTCGTCTGTGACGCAGCTGTACGTTTGTGTTGCTCTAGACGTAGCAGCTCTGTCTCTCTTATCATGTAGTCTTTTGTCATGCTGCTGTACTGTTTCTGTTGCTCTAGATGTAGCAGCTCTGTGACGTAGCGTTGCAAGTCGTGTTTTTTTCCCCTCAGGTGTTTGCTGTGTACACTATTAGCCTTTGGTTGCACCTGCCCAATTGCCTTACATTACACAGTGAAAGTAAACTTTCAGAGAGAGAGCAACAGCCACAGCACCTTGTGCCAACTGTCCACTGCCAAGCAGGGACCGCCCACATGTCCACAGAACACATTTCCCTGGCCCTGTATCGGTTTGCCTGCGGGAAACCTGTTTGCTGCTGTTTGTCTTCAACTGTAAAGAGTTCAGTTGCTGCCTGAAGATTCCGCATGTCATTTGCATGTCATTTGCATCTCATCATGACATCATCAGAGCCTCGGAATGCTGCGGCTCAGCCCATAGCCACCCACAGAGAACCACAAATTCGCTTTTACCGGTGCCCATGGGGGCGCGATCCATTCCAAAACCACACAGCAACGGTCTCGGGGGGCCAAGGCACCCGCGTGCCGAGTTTGGCGCAAATCGGTCCAGGCATTGCGGAGCCTATGTGGAACATACACACATGCATACACACACACACACACACACGCTCTTCTTTATATATATAGATTTCTCCAATAAAAATGGTTTAAAAATAAATAAATAAAAGATTAACAAGTTGTGAGTTCCTGCACCTTTTTTTTTTTTTTTTTTTTACAAAAAAAGCACTGTGTACAACTATACATTGTGGTGTCAAAGTGTGGGGAGCGGGAAGAAGGAACCAAAACATTTTCTAGGCATTAACCAAGAGCGTTATTGTAACAAAGACTAAGGGGGCAACTCTGCCAAGGTCGTAACTGGATGACAGCTTAACATCTAAAGAGGTAGTGTATAATTTTAGATATGGAGCAGTGTGTTACACAAAACAGGGATTGCCCATCAGAAAGAAGAAGAGTAAACACTTGCACTTGGTGACTAACAACAACTTGGAGAGGTTGTGTATAGGTCCACATTGCTTGTTTGGTGTCTTCTCAATCCCGTTTTGAATGCTTATCAGATTAGATTAGTTTTTCTAGTCTATATTGATTCACGCATGCCTTTATTATTTTTATTTATTTAGGATCTAATGAGTAAACGGAAAAGAATGAGCCAAATGTCCAGTTTTACTTTAGTTTAAAAAACTCATTCTGTGTAGGGTTCAGTCTCCCCCCCCCTTCACCCCACATCTTTCTCTTTTTTTCCCACAGGCTGCTTTTCCAGCTCTGGCATAAGACTGTAATAATAAAAGTCTCCTGCAGGAGCCATTGGCTTTGCTCCTGTTAAAATATGTACTGCTACGCATCAGTTTATTGATTCAAGGAAATAAATCTCTGCAGGAGCAAATATTGACTTTTGTTATGAAAATGGAAGTGAATAACTAACTGAACATTGATTTTGGAAAGGAATGAAAAAGGACAGGTTTTAATTCCCCCCCCTAAGTATTCTTTAAAAAGGATAACATTTCAGTCAGGAAAAGAACTGTCTCTAAAGTAGACAACTAAAGATGACAAATCTCTGGTTACACAGAAAAGGCTGTTGCTGCCAAGTGACTTAAAGGCTTGGATTCCACATGCACGTATTACAGATCATTTGCTCTCCAACAATGACTTGGCACATGTTTTATTTCTATCAACCATTTCATATAATGCAGGCAACTTTTCCTCATAAAGGTTACTCATCAAGCCCAGGGAATCTTAGAGATTTGTAGCACCTACCTAGAGCAAGGAGCAAGGCAATTTGTCTGAGTACCTATGCGCTGCAAGTGATAAACTATATGGAGGCACTGCAAACCTATAGGTTCCAATAACTTGAGGATATGCATATGAAGGAATTGCAGCCAATTTTGACAGATCAATAATTTGCCTTAAAGTCCTCAACCGCAGCAATGATAAGCAGTTGAGGACTTTAAGGCAAATTCTGTCTGGGCATGAGTATCAGGGGCTGGAAATACACCATGGTGCCCTTCACTTACATCCATGCTAAGGATATGGATCCTTATGGATCCCATGAATTCATCCTTCTTTCTGCAATATTTAAAATGGGGTTTTCCCATTATAAAATGTGTCTGTCTGGATAATGGACTGGGCATTGCATAATTGCTGAACACATGATATTTGGAACACCAAGTCCAAAATGCTCCAAATTAACCAGTTTGACTCGTTAATTCCACTGTGACTGAAAGCTCCTTCATAAGATACATTTTTAAGATGCTCTTATAAAATATAACCATGATTCCCAAACATTTTAGCACCAGGACCCACTTATTAAAGTGACACCCCATTGCAGTGGTTTCCAAACCATGGACAGCTGTGTACGAGGAAAGCCGTTGTGAGTTGTGCCGATTGTTCCGTTGCACTGCTGCTCCATTTTCCAGCCAATTGGCTGGCAGGGACACTCTGGACATTTGCAAATACCCAAGTGGCAGTGCAACAGAACAATCCGCAGCACTCACAATGGGGAAGGCTGTCCTCATACACCAGATCCAGCATGCGGGCCAGAGTTTGGACACCCTTGGTCTATCACTCTAGGGTCCACCTAGGTTTACTAGACTAAAAAAAAAAAAGAGATATGGAAAGAAATAATTTTTTTCATTTATTTATAAATAATAACCAGAAAAAGACCCTCAAACATTTATCCCTCCTTATTTACACACACTTGCAAACTGCATGAGCTCTTTGCAGGATAATTAGCAGCTACTGTATCTGATTTTTCCCCCTGCTCTCTTTCACAAGAATACTTGGCTACAAGTGAACAGTGCTAGGAGGATGTTACAGGAGTGCGGATGACAGATAGGGTCCCAGGAGGGGCTGGTGGGATCAATGGTGGGTCCCCAGTCTCATATTTCTTATTTATCAGAGCTGTGGCACGCACAAAAAGTTAAAGGTCAGTGCTTTAACACATCAAAAATATCCACTTGCTGGGGAATCCTATGGAAAATCAATGAGAACTTCTTTTGAAAATTTAGCTTTCCTAGATTTTAGAACAATTATTCTACAGACCTTGTTTACTTTCTCCTGAATGAACTGTCTGGCAGACAGTCCAGAAAAACACTCATGTAAACTCTACACAAAATTCTGAAAAAAAAAAGTTTGAAAGGAAGTACTCCTGCATTCCTGTGCTGTACCACAGCCAATGTAAAATATCCATTAAGGACATTAGCAAACCACAAGAAACACTTCAGCAGAATTGGATTCTGTATGATTGAAGGAGGAGTCTGAAATTATCAATCTCTACCACCTTGAAAAGTCAAGAGAGGGAAAAAAGCAAAGCTGTTTTTCCTGAATGCCTGGCCTTGAGGAGCCCTCCCACCCCCCCCACCCCCATACACACACTCAATATTCTCAATTTGAACTTTGGTTCCACCTCATTAAATTTTATACCTCTGCACTCTAGCTGTAACTACCCTTGGCTGAAATAATGGTTCCATCCATCAATCACCATCTCAAGGGCTAAAGGTCTTCTTTCAATCTTTTGGCAGTTTTTGAACAATCAAGCATTTTCCCCAGGGAGAGCATTGTGCATGCTGAATTTTTACCTATTTAGCAACACTGCTTGGTGTTCTCCATGTAGGCACCGCCAGATGGTTACCATCAGTTGGTAAAAGAGTCACATGACTGAATAATGTATTTATTAATATTTATTTGCTGCTCTTTGGACAAGTAGCCCAACCACATGACTACGAGGACTGCACAGATGTTCATGCATGCAGGACTGTGTGCCATGAGGTATGTGTTCCCATGTAGCATATATATGAGAGTGTGAGAGTAGTAGTAGGCTACTTCAGAGTGCCGGGCGCAAGGGAGTGGCAACAGGATGCAAGCATCTTGTTGTCTTGTGCACTCCCTGGGGGACCTGGTGAGCCACTGTGAGATACAGGAAGCTGGACTAGATGGACCTTTGGCCTGATCCAGTAGGGCTCTTCTTACGTTCTTATGAGAGAAAACAGGCCTTTATCAAGGTGAAGTTACAGGGAGCTTAGGAAACTGTAAGATTCCTCAGGGCTGGTGACATAATCAACAAGAAGCTTAGTAACAGTCAAGATCCCTTGAAATGTATGAAATGTATGAGTGGATGTGTATGCACAACCACGATTTTGTTTGATTGCTGTTTCATCTGAGGAGTTAATGCTCATGAAACATGCCACTTTTACACTGCAACAGCGATTTGTCTCCTCAGCAAACAGAGTTGACTGCAAAAGCAACTAAAGTTCCAGCTGCACAGAAGCTTTTCTTCCACATCACATTCCCTTCTTTGGATTGCAGCCACTGAGTTTGAAACGAACTTATGTCTCAAGTCAAGATAAAAAAAATGCAGCATGTTGTAGAAGCATTACATAAACCAAACCATGCTTAAACAAAAGAACAACGGGGGGTGGGGGGAGTCCCGAAATGGTTCACTTACTGTCTTGGCTTTTGAAAGCAAAACATATTAACATTGATTAGCCAGCTGAGTAATTTTTTTGCCATTTGATTTAACACACAAGCCAGCCT
Organism: Lerista edwardsae; assembly: GCA_029204185.1. Classification (NCBI taxonomy): domain Eukaryota; kingdom Metazoa; phylum Chordata; class Lepidosauria; order Squamata; family Scincidae; genus Lerista; species Lerista edwardsae. The sequence goes on from JAJKFI010000014.1 coordinate 13,472,769, forward strand.
TTTACCATCAAACAAAACAGATCAAGTTGTTGGCAGGAAAAGGTGACTGTGATGTTCTGCACAATATGTCAGAACTATTCAAAATGAGGTTACCTTTCGATCTTCTTTAAAGAGCTCTGCAGCAGTCGTGAAATGCGGGATGGAATTTTTACAATGTGGGCACCCTGTGGGTCAAGAGAAAAACAACACAACAAGTTTAAAGTGAAGGCTTTGCAACTAGGGGCCAGTTCAGACATTCAGTCCAGTATTGCATGGCAGGAAGCCCAGGCTTTGGAAGCATGTTCACCCAAACCTACATAAATGACACTAAATCTGGGTTTTGTGTTCACACATGTATTCCCTGGGTATGCAAAAGGGATGAAAGGACAATCTTATATGGCATATTTAGCATGACACTTGATCATGTGCACACTTGAAGCTCTGGACTTGCTCTTTAATTAAAAAAAGGTATCACCACAAATCTGAACTGTCCCCAAAACACAAGCTAAGATGGGAGAAAATTCAAATCATGGCATTTCTAATTCATGGAAGAATCCCAGCATCACTTTAGTAGCACTTCCTAGCAATGCTTACCTATGAACTGGTCAGTTATCACACAAGGACAAGAGAAGCTGGAGATTCCAGAGGTTAACCAACTTTTCCTTGGAGAATGGGAAAGCTGGTGAATCCCTGAACTGACTAAGATCTGTTATGGGTCTCTCCTATAAGAACATGACATCCAAATGGATGGGCTGTAAGCTTACAGTAGTACAGTCAGTACGAAATGCTGTTCTTACTGCCACTACCTGGATAGTACTGTTACAACATGTGCAAATAGGTGGCACTCTTCCTCCTTAGTCAGCGTAGCACACAAGGCAAAGGTGTTTCTAGGGTGTAGCAGGAGGTGGCGCGAGCCACGGGCGCCGGCAGCAGAGAGGCGCCACAGCGTGGAAAAACACGCATGCTTTTTGCCCCACCCACCCTCCCTTGCTTCTGTTTCTCTCCGAAATGGAGCTCTTCCGGGCGTAGGGAGGCATGGCTGGGGGCGGTGACAGCGCCCTGCCCTGGGCGCGGAGTCTCGTTCATCTCTGATACAAGGTCTGGCCATTGAGTTACACAACAGGGAGAGATGCCTCTGTTATGCACAACCAGTAATTGATATTCTCAGAGATCAGTTTTGTCTGTTGGCACTTGGAAAGTGAGAAACACACAGTGGCCTTTTCTCTCCAGCAATAAACCATAAGAGGGTCAGGCAGCCATTCCCAAGCCTAAGTCAATGTTTTTGCATTGAAGGGATACTTGTAGCAGGCAGAAAAATGAACAGAAGGACACACAGTGCATATGCATGACAAATGCACAAGAAACAGAAGCATTCTATTAATAATGCAGATTGAGAAGGGTAGAATTTGGAATTGTAGCACTTGTAGATTGCAGGTGGAGGAATGTTCCATGTTAACAAACAGACAAACTTCCTCCCTGGACATAGCATAAAATCAGCACATTAGAGATAAAGGATGGTCCTTCAAAAACAGAAGCTCCACTTGCAGTCTGAAGTGGTGCAGTCCCAAATTCTTTCTCCTCCTCCATGTGACATTTGTCTGTTTATCTGATCTGAAAGGGGAACTTGCACGGTTTATCACAGGGTGATGAACAAGTCCACACAAGCATGGAGCATACTCATCTTCCTGGAGAGAGATGTGCATATTTTCCTTTTTGTATGAAATGACATGCCATGAACTTAATTCACAGGCCCCAGACTGTTGTTAGTTACCTTGGGTAAGATGAACTATGCTAATGTAGTCTGCTTCATAATGTTGCAAATCACTCATCTAGAAATAGCTGTAATTAGTTGTAGCTTATTATTCAGTCCACGATGTATATTTGAAGTAAATTAAATCGAAAGCATACCGCCTAAGAGAACATCACTTTAAAAGAACTATACTACATATTAATAAAAAAACTCTTGAAGATTTACTGCCCACAATAGGACAACGTTCGAACAACGTTCTACTAGAATTCAATCTCTGTTACTATACAATATATAGTATACAATGTCAGAAATTGCTCAGTGGCCCTGCCATGTTTCTGTACTATGTGATGTGGCAATATTCTTATCACAGTTATTTCCAATAGATGGCACTGACTCAAAAACTATGAATAGAAGTTCAAGACAATAATTTGCCTGTACTGAGTTTTCCCAATAGTAGAGTTAATACTTTGCAGATTCTGCCTCTAAAACATATTGAAATAGGAAATAAGCCTATAGAGAGTTGAAACTGGGATGGCTAGAAGCATAATTACAACACACACACACACACACACACACACACACACACACACACACACACA
>JAJKFI010000014.1:13475106-13497638 GCA_029204185.1 Lerista edwardsae
CACACACACACACACACACACACACACACACACACACACACACACACCAAACTTACTTTGTCCTATAGGTGAAACACATACTGTAATGTTTAAACTTGAAAACTTGATTTACCTGAGAAAAAGGAGGAATGTTCATACCCCTATAAGTACCATGATGTCTTGGGGGCGGGGAAATGTGTGAGAGAAGGGGGTGAGTTAAACCATCAGGTCAGGCAGAATCCACAACCTCCCCTGTCCATGAGCCCTCCCATAAAAGCCCTCCTTCCTTAATTCCATAAGAGGATTCTAAAATCCCACCTTCTTTAGTAATCTGCAAGGACATTCCTTTTTAATGGTAACAAGAGATACGCCTACAAAAAAAAAGTTTTTCTTCCCCCACTGTGGATTCTTCTAGTAATCAGTGACTGCCACCAAATAATAAGAGAGCCAAGATGGTGCAGTAGTTTGTGGGTTGGACCTTTACCTAGAAGAGCCAGGTTCAAATTCCTGCTTAGCCATGAAGCTTCCTAGGTGACCTTGGGCCAGCTTCACCTACCTCAAAGGGTTGTTGTTAAGGACAAAAGGAGGGAAGGAACTATGTACATCACCCTGAGCTCCTTGGAGGAAGGGTGGTTTAAAAATGTGAAAAACACATAAATACCTGAAAACTCGTAAGGAGTAGGCATGGTAGTGGTTATGGAGACCGGGGCAATCCTGGAGGGATCAGCTCTGGGGCACACCTCTAGAGGTGTGTCCCCCAGCAAATGCTGCCTGTGCTGCCCACAGCCTCTGAGAAGGGGTGGGCAGCCCTTCAGAGCCATGCGAGGCTGCTCTGACTTCGCACCCTGACTCAGTGGGAGGGGGCAGGCATCGTCACGACCCTCCCCCAGCCCTCCGCCTGGGGCATTTGCACCACTTGCACCCCCTCAAGTCCACCACTGATGGAGACCAATATTAAACTGAACCAATACAAACTTTACATATAAAAGTGACAAGTAGGTTACCATTAGAGATGTTCTTTTGTTTATATCACTTTAATACCAGGTCCGAATGAAAGCTAGATCCTGTGACAAGTTCAAATTCCCAAGAAATTTGGAAAGTCTAGTCGTCCCACCCTATAACCACCCCTGTACACTCCCACACTGGACGGCTATCCTGGAAAGCAGACTGACTCAGCTTTCAGTGAGATTCAAGGCTGGAAAGTTTCCCCTCAGATCCTCACACTTCAAGGCACACAAGGTGATTTAGCAGGTGACTCCTGCTAAATCACCATCAAAGCTGCTACTTCCCTCAGCTCCTCCTGGTCTATTCAGAATTGCTTCTGGGAAGACTTGCATTGGCAGTCTCCCCCAAATTCTTCAGTAACTAACTGCTACACATTACCCTCTGGCTTTCTTTCTACCAAAACAGTTTCTTAAACTCCTGCAACCACCACCTGGCCCACTGGCTCGGCCTCCCCTTTTGTCTGTCTCAGCCTCTGTGACCAATCACAAAGGCACATTCTTTCAAAGCTACTGACCACTGGTCCATTGTTAAAAGCCAATGAGGACTTTCAGAGGAAATTTTGAAATAGAATTGGAAGTTGTCACCTGTTGACTAATCAGAACCTCAGGATTACAAGGCTTTCTACATCAGCCATTTTCAACCAGTGTGCCATGAATAACTTGCTGATGTGCCGTGGAAGTGTAGGGGAGGGACATTCATTAGTAAGGCCATTGGGGGATGTGAGCCATCCCCCCAGGCAGTATGATGTTCCTTGTCAATTGTCCAAAAACCGATGGTGTGCCTTGACAATTTCAGGACATGGTCAGTGTGCCATGACATGAAAAAGGTTGAAAATCACTGCTCTAGATAATCAAGCACACTCAAACTACCACAATTCTGTCACCTTTGAGTAGCTGGTGACCACTATGTGACTGAAAAATTCTTCCTTCTTTGTCCCTCAGCACAATGTGGCAGTGGTGGACCTGGGGGTGGCAAATGCCCTGGGAGCTGGGCTGAGGAGGACGGCGATGCTGGCTGCCTCCTGCCTTGCCCTGCCACCCAAGTAGGAGTGCGAAGCCACTCCAGGAAGATGCTTCCATAAACTCTATAGGAGGGACAGGGCTATAAACTCTATAGGAGGGACAGGGAAGGGCGTGTTGGCGGAGGGGTGGCCATCTATATCAAAGAAGGGATTGAATCCAGCAGAGTAGAAACTGAAGGTGGGCCAGACTCCACCATGGAGTCACTGTGGGTTAAACTGCCGGGCCGTAAGAGCAATGTAATAGTGGGGGTGTGCTATCGTCCTCCCGATCAAACACTTGAAGGTGACCTTGAAATGAGGAAACAAATCAGAGCAGTGACCAAGAGAGGCAGGATTGTAATCATGGGGGACTTCAATTATCCTCATATTGACTGGGTCAACTGCTGCTCTGGTCAAGAAAGAGAGACCGGATTCCTTGACGAGCTGAATGACTGTGCCTTAGAGCAACTAGTCATGGAGCCGACCAGAGGACAGGCGACTCTGGATTTAATATTGTGTGGTACTCGGGACCTAGTTAGGGATGTAAGTGTTACTGAGCCATTGGGGAACAGTGACCATGCTGCGATTGGTTTTGCCATGCATGTCCAGGATAGAGTGCAGAGCAAATCTGACACAAGAACCCTTGACTTTCGAAGGGCAGATTTCCCTCAGATGAGGAGACTAGTTAGACAGAAATTGAAAGGGAAGGTAAAAAGAGTCCAATCCCTCCAGGCTGCATGGAGGCTGTTTAAAAAAACAGTAGTAGAGGCCCAGCGGAAGTGTATACCGCAAAGAAAGAAGGGTTCGACAAGGTCCAGGAGGGTGCCTGCATGGCTGACAAACAAAGTTAGAGAAGCTGTAAAGAGCAAAGAAGCTTCTTTCCGTAAATGGAAGTCTTGCCCCAGTGAGGAGAATAAAAAGGAACATAAACTCTGGCAAAAGACAAGTAAGAAGGTGATACGGGAGGCCAAGAAAGCGTTTGAGGAACGCATGGCTAGCAACATAAAGGGGAATAATAAAAGCTTCTTCAAATATGTTAGAAGCAGAAAACCTGCCAGAGAGGCGGTTGGTCCGCTGGATGGTGAGGGAGGGAAAGATGAGATAAAAGGGGACTTGGAGATTGCAGAGAAATTGAATGAATTCTTTGCATCTGTCTTCACAGCAGAAGAACTTGGGCAGATACCACAGCCCGAACAGCCCTTCCTAATGAAGGAATTAAATCAGATACTGGTTAATAAAGAAGATGTTTTAGATCAAATTGATAAACTACATTTAAATAAGTCACCAGGCCCAGATGGTATACACCCAAGAGTAATTAAGGAACTAAAGAATGAAGTTGCTGACCTCTTAACTAGAGTATGCAACTTGTCCCTTCAAACGGCCACGGTGCCAGAGGATTGGAGGATAGCCAATGTCACGCCAATCTTTAAAAAAGGGAGAAGGGGGGACCCTGGAAACTACAGGCCGGTCAGCCTAACGTCTGTTCCGGGTAAGATGGTGGAAAGCCTCATCAAAGATAAAATCCTAAAACATGTAGAGGAACAAGTACTGCTAAAGGAAAGTCAGCATGGCTTCTGTAAGGGTAGGTCTTGCCTCACAAACCTTTTGGAATTCTTTGAAAAGGTCAACAGGCACGTGGATGTGGGTGAACCTGTGGATATCATATACCTAGATTTTCAGAAGACATTTGACAAGGTCCCCCACCAAAGACTGCTGAAGAAACTTCACAGTCAGCGAATAAGAGGGCAGGTCCTCTTATGGATCCAGAATTGGTTGAGGGCCAGGAAACAGAGAGTGGGGGTCAATGGGCAATTTTCACAATGGAGAGAGGTGAAAAGTGGAGTGCCCCAGGGATCTGTCTTGGGGCCCGTGCTTTTCAACTTATTCATAAATGACCTGGAGACAGGGATAAGCAGCGAGGTGGCTAAGTTTGCAGATGACACAAAACTAAAACCAGAAAGGATTGTGAAGAGCTCCAGAATGATCTCTCCAAGTTGGAGGAATGGGCAGCCAAATGGCAGATGCGTTTTAATGTAGACAAATGTAAAGTGATGCACGTTGGGGCCAAAATCCAAAACTTTACCTATAGGCTAATGGGTTCTGAGCTGTCTGTGACAGCTCAGGAGAGAGATCTTGGGGTGCTGGTGGACAATTCAATGAAGGTATCAACCCAGTGTGCGTCAGCAATTAAGAAGGCCAATTCCATGCTTGGGGTCATTAAAAAAGGGGTTGAGAATAAAACAGCCAATATTATCATGCCATTGTACAAATCGATGGTAAGGCCACACCTGGAATATTGTGTCCAGTTCTGGTCGCCGCATCTTAAAAAGGACATAGTGGAGTTGGAAAAGGTGCAGAAGAGAGCGACAAAAATGATTACGGGGCTGGGGCACCTCCCTTATGAAGAAAGACTGCAGCGTTTGGGGCTCTTCAGTCTCGAAAAAAGGCACCTGAGGGGGGACATGATTGAGACATACAAAATTATGCATGGAAGGGATAGAGTCGATAGAGGGATGTTCTTTTCCCTCTCTCAAAACACCAGAACCAGGGGGCATCCGCTAAAACTGAGGGTTGGGAGAGTTAAAACAGATAAAAGGAAGTACTTTTTTACCCAGCGGGTAGTTAATCTGTGGAACTCCTTGCCACAGGAGGTGGTGATGGCATCTGGTCTTGATGCCTTCAAGAGGGGATTGGACAGATATCTGGAGGAAAGGTCCATCGTGGGCTATAGGCAATGATGGATTGTGCAACCTCCTTACAAAGGTGATGGGCTACTGGTACCGGGTGCAAGGGAGTGGCAACAGGATGCAAGCATCTTGTAGTCTCATGCCTTCCTGGGGCACCTGGTGGGCCGCTGTGAGATACAGGAAGCTGGACTAGATGGGCCTTTGGCCTGATCCAGCAGGGCTCTTCTTATGTTCTTATGTTCTTATGTTCCATGGCTACTTCTACTTCTTGCTTCCCAGAGCAACCTGGCGCTGCTACAAAGGGCCACCCCCCCCAAGAACTAGCAGCATTAAGGCCCATTCACAGAAAAAGGGGAGATTTGGGCTTATCTGTGAAGTCCCCTTCTCAGTGGACTCCGTGACTGGCTCGGCAATGGTGGATGGGAAGCTCCTCCTCTCAGATCAGGCAGGTAAGAAGATGACAATTTCCTGAGGGGAGGGGCTCCCTCTATTATCCCAGTCTGGCTAAGCCATAGAGAAAAGAGGAAGGAATGCGCCCCTTGAGATTGTCATCACTTGCCAGCAACCATCATAGAGTGACAAATGGTGAAGAGAGGCAGTCTTGCGCAGCTGGTGCTGTGTGCGCTGTGTAGAAGAGACAAACAATTGGGTGCTCTGCAGGGAGAGAAGAGGCCTATCCTGGAGTGAGGGGAGAGGCCTGCCTGATATCAAACGCACTGGGCAGCGCGTGTGGGCCTGCTGAGCCTGTCAAGGAGTCCACTGAGCAGGGGAATTCACAGGTAAGCCCAAATCTCCCCTTTCTCCAGTGGTAGCTCCTTGCCAGGCTCAGCAATGGTGGATGGGACATGCCCAAGCCAGGCCTTCACGAGAGGGAGCTGCCTGGACTGTGTGATATGACACTATGGAGGACACACCTAGCGAAGGCCGCATCCTAGATGCGAAGGTGTCCACTTTGTAATGCTTAATGAACATGTGACACGTGCTCCAGGTTGCTGCTCTGCACACGCCTTCAAATGAATGCACTCGCCACCCCATGGAGAAATTTTCTAACGTGGGGGTGGGCCACGAGGTGCTATTCCTTGGGATGGCCGAGGATGGATGAAATAGCGGAGGCTTGTCTCCTAAGGGTGGCGGTGCTGAGGCCCTTGTCGAGCCCCGCCTGTAAGAATTCTAAGAGATCCTTAACTTTAAGGTTCTCCAGGTTAAGGAGTGGAGGGAACACCAGGAAACCAGGGTATTCCATGTGTAGCCATACACCTTGTTAGTGGAGGGCCACCTATCGGCTAAAAGAGTAGACAGCACCTGGGAGGAGTAGCCAGCCTTGGCTAGGCACTTCCATTCAATCATCAGACAGTCAGTTGGAGCAACTGCAACTGAGGATGTAGGACAGGACCCTGCGACAGAAGATCCAGTCTCACCGGAAGCCGCATTGGCGGGGCAACAAACAGCTCCTTTAGGGCTGGGAGCCAAGGCCGACGTGGCCAGTGAGGTGCTATCAGAAGCACATGTGCCCGCTCCGTTCTTATTTTGAAGAGTACTCTTGGGATTAGTTTGAGCGGGGGGAAGGCATACAAGATTCCTGGAGGCCATTGGCTTTGAAGAGAGTCCATCTTTTCTGCTGTGGAGCAGCAGGACCTGGAAAAGAATCTAGGAAGCTGGCTGTTGAGGTGACATGCAAAGAGATCCAGTGTCAGGGGCCTGAACGTGCTACTGAGGCTGAAGCTTCCGGATGAAGCTGCCATTCTTTTCAACTGAGCCAATCTGCCATGACGTTCTCGATTCCAGGGGTGTGTTCTGCGCGGATGGATAGCAGATTGTGCTCCGCCCAGAGGAACATCCTGCAGGCTTCGGCCTGGAGGGAGGAGGACCTGGTGTCCCCCTGACAGTTGACATACGCTCAGGCCGTCATGTTGTCCATATAGACGAGGACATGGGTTCCTCTGAGGTGGGATGAGAAGGCTTTGAGGGTAAGGAAGATAGTCTTGAGCTTGAGAAGATTGAGCTTGAGCGTTGCTTTGAGGAGGAACCACCTCCCCTGTGCTGTCTGGGTCAGAGAGTGGCCCCCCCATCAGGCTGGCTTCCGTGTGAATGGTTAGCCTGTCCTGGATGCATATAGGAGACCCCTGGTCTAGCCTGCAGTGACCTGTCCACCAGAGCAGGTTCAGCCTGGATGCTGAGTCTAACCTGAGCAGCATGTTGCATCTGGCAGTGATCACATCCTGGTGAGGAAGTAGGAGGCGCTGGAGAGTTCTGGACCTGAACCTCGCCCAGGGGATGATGTCCTGGCAAGATGTCAGCATCCCAAGGAGTTTGGCTAGTCGCTGGACATCTTGTTGGCTTGAAGGACAGAGGAGGCTAGTTCCTTGATCTTGGTGCGTCTGCCCTGGGAAAGGAAGACGATGTACCTTCTTGTGTCTATAAGGGCTCCGAGGTGCTCGATGGTTTGGGAGGACATAAAGTGGCTCTTCGGAAGGTTGATCAGGAAGCCGAGGGAGGAGAGGCAATGTACCATCAAGTCCAGATGGTGAGTGGCCGACTTGAAGAATCTTGTGCGGATCAGGATGTCATCAAGGTATGGAAAGGCCACCACGCCCAGGGTTCAAAGGTGGGCGATCAGGATGACAAGTACTTTGATAAAGACCCTCGGAGCGGGCGTCAGGCCAAACGGAAGGGCGCGAAATTGAAAATGTGCCCCACAGTTGCAGAATCGGAAGAACTTGCGGTGTGCTGGTAGAATTGCTAGGTGAAGGTAGTCTTCTTAAAGGTCCAAAGAGGCTAGGAAGTCTCTCTCACTTACCGACATTAGGATGGACGTGAGGGTCTCCATCTTGAATTTGTGCTGACAGAGCCATCGGTTGAGCCACTTGAGGTCGAGGATGGGTTTTGTGCCTCCTGTTCTTTTGGGCACAGTGAAGAAGTGAGAGTAAACCCCCCTTCCCTCCTGCCCTGGGGGCACTGGCTCTATGGCCCTGATGCAGAGAAGGTGGTTGATAGCCAGCAGGGTGGCCTGACGTTTGAGTGGGCATGATGGCCTGTGGGCTTGAATGAACCTGTCTCTTAGGACCTTTTGGAATTCTAGGGAGTAGCCAAAGCGGATGGTGTCCCTTATCCATCTATCTGTGGTTACCCTGTCCTACTCGTTTGCATAGCCCTGCAGCCTCCCTCCTATTCGTGGGAAGGATGGGGAGGCTTCATTGTTGTTTTCCACCCTTAGGGGTGAAGCACTGGCCCTGTAGGAATCTGGGCCTCTGCAGCTGCTTTCTAGTATGCTGCCAGAGGGGGCGCTGATCCCTGAAATACCCCCCAGAGGGAGGGCCTGCGTTGGGGTGCTTGTGACCCCGAAAGGGCCGAGGGGAATTCTGAAAGAGCCGCTTGGTCCCATGGTCCTTGGTGGGAAGAGCCTTCCTTTTGCCTCGTGTCTCCACTAGCAGGGGGTCGAGTCCTTCCCCAAATAATTTGCCCCCTTAAATGGCAGGGACGCTACCTTTGCTTGGGACGCTGCGTCAACGTCCCAGTTACGGAGCCAGGCATGCCTATGCACTGCAATGTTCGCGGCCATGGAATGTGCTGAGAGTCTGCTGTGGCATTTGAAACATACTGCTGCCAAGGCCATTTTCTGGAGCTCAGGTAAAACCTCGAGGGGGAAGGCCTGGGACCTTGTTTGGAAGGTGCTGGAGCAAGAACAATAAAGCCCTGGAGGAGAGGGATGATGCCACAGATGCCTGGAGGGAGGAGGCAGAAGCCTCGAAGGCCCGGCGGACTGCTAGCTCAATCTTTTTATCTGTGGGGTCTCTGGGAAGCCCCTCATTATATGAGGGAAGGACTGAGGGAGACTCCAAGGCGGCTACTGGGGCATCAACCAGCGGGAGCTTGAAAAGTTCCATGTTGTCTTTGTCCACATTAAACAGCCTGGTAGAGGGCCTGCTGGAATCCCTGGTTTTTGTGGGATTGGCCCACTCTTTATCAATGAGGAGCATGAAGCCCTTGAAGAGTAGGGGCTGCTGTGGGTACTTCCTGGTTAGGTAGGATGAAAGCTGGCCCCCACTCTGCGCCTAAGGAGGTTGAAGCCTCTGGGTCAGGTGACTCCTTTTCCAACAATGTTAGGGTTTTAAGGACCCTATGGAGATGTCTGGGAAACTGGTCAGGGGCCTCTGAGGCCTCAGACTCTTGACTGAGATCCTTCATTGCCTGAGGCTTGTGCCTACAATGGCAAGGTAGTGCTGACGGGATTGGCCTGTTGGGGGCTTTCAGAGAGCTGGGCATTCGAGGTTCCCGCTACCTGGTCCTTGTTGGGAGGGGGGAACTCTAAGGGCTGCCATGCTCGCGGCAATGGTCTGCTGGAGCGTGGAGAGTGTGGAGGCCATGGAAGCCTTCACGATGGAGGCAATAGAGGCACTGAGCTCCTTGACTAGTGGAAGCTGGAAGCACCATGGGCCTGGATAAAGGTGACTGGGGATCCTGACGGGTGGTGGAAGGGGAAACAGCCTGGGCCGGAGCGGAGGACCGGGCCTCTGACTCACCCATCCCGGATCGTTTGGAATCTGCCTTGTGATGACGCCGGGATTCCTTTGTGCCTGGGACCCCTGCCGTGCCTGGGACATGCGGCTTTGTCAGAGAGGCTGTGCGTCGTGTGGGTCTCCGGATGGTCCAGCAATCCACCTGTGCCACCGCCGTAGAGCTGGGCTGGTCGCCAGGCTCCAGAGGGGGGGCTTCGATGGCACGCTTGCTGCTGCGGGGGGGAGCGATCTCAGTCCTCTGGGGCAAAGCGGGGTGACAGTGGAGCTGCCACACCGGATTGGGGCCGATTGCTGCTCTCCGGGGCTTGCTGCGATGTTGGAGGTCCCTGCGCTTGCTCTCCCAGCCTGACGGGGGGAGAGGGGAAGCGCCGAGCCTGGAGTCACGGGCTGAAGGGCAAGCCACCGCTTGCCTTGGGGGGAGTGGGGTCGGCGGGTCACTCTGCGGATGCGGGCAAAATGGCGGCCGGTATCCAGGGTTTGTGAGGAAACCATCGTGACTGAACCAATGCGAGGCCAGACTGGGATAATGGAGGGAGCCCCTTCCCTCTGGAAATCATCATCATCTGACCTGCCTGACCTGAGAGGAGGAACTTCTCAGGTCTGGCAAGGAGCTACCACTAGAGAAACAGCCCATTCATTTTCTCACAAACTCCAACTGCTTTTCTTTAATATTAGGCTCTGTTTACAAAGTACTTCATACGTACTTTCATACCCTGGGGGAAAAGAAAAAACATTTTGCCATCTTCTGCATCATACATGACAGGTATCTTCAGGTGGCTTCTGGCAATACCTCTTTTTGCCTTCCCTTTGTGCATTAATTGTGCTAGCTTACTGAAGTACAGATTTATACACTTTTAAATGGTTTTGATCCAGCTGTTTTTCTTCTTCTCCTTTATTGCCACCTAAATGAGAAAGCAAAATGCTAACGTGTGAGTTTAGTACCATAGCAGCTCCAAGTCCAATGGGTATTTATCAAGCTTTGGACAAGTCTCCAAATGGAACAGAGGAGAATCTTAGGCTGAATTCTCAAAGAGTTAAGTAAAAAGAAAGAAAGACAAGGAGGTGGAAAGAAGCACATCATATGGAACAGCCGAACTTCATCTGTTACAACTCACAAGCATTGCCAAGTGCAGGAAACTGGAAGAAACACAGTCATTCATTCATTCATTCTATTTAAAGTGCAGGCAAGCTAAAAAAGCAAAGGCAATGAGATTTTCATTCCTACAATTGGAAGTGTCATTGTCACCACACACCCCTTGCAGCTACCTTCACAGTCTTATTCTATTAATAAAGTTTCAAAGATCTGCCTTGAAGAAATAAATAAAAGGAATGTGCCACAAGGACTGCATCTCTCGCTATATAAATACAAGGAGGCAATTTCATGTCAGTTTATTAGAATATGAGAGGCCTGCTGATGTGAACTGCGTAACATGGAAGAAAAGGACTCCATGGAAGACTTAATTTCTGAGCAGGAGGTCCCGCATCAATGTTCTTCTCACCACTAACTCTACACCTTTCATGCAAGCAGACCACATATGCAAACAGCTAAAGTAAGAAAGACAGCTGACAAAGAGATATAGTACCACCCATGTATGTAGCATTTTACAAAGAATGAGATGGAGAATCCTGCCCCAAGGAACTTACATAGCTACATGTCATCACAAGAAAAATAACAGAGGAAGGAGTAAACAGAAAAAATAGTGTGTAAATGTCTCAGTTAAGCTTAGTTACAGCAGCAAAGAGGACTAAGGTATTGTGCCAACGTTTTCAGGAAAAAGGCGGGTTTTAAGAAGAGATTTGAAAGGAAGTGCCATCACCAGTGTTTCAGAATGCAGTTCCAAATATGAAAGGCAGCAAAGGATTGTGGGAGACTCTAGAATAGCTGAGAGTGGTAGCTCTGAAAGAGTGAAAATCCCAATCAAGAATGCAATGGGATATGAAAATCTGAACGGAAGAGAGGGGTAAGGCCATAGAACAGCATTAAAGTTAACTAAGGACAAGGACTTTATACCAAAACATATAAACCCAGATCTTAGTCTATATGGCAAGACGCTCAAGGTCCTCTTTGGCCTTTGTTTCTATGATTTAATAGCTTTGTTTGCACTTACATTTCTGTGACATTACATAGTCATGCATAGATATCTGAATATGCATAGATTCATACAGAGTACCTACCCTGCCTTATATGACATTTCAATGTAAGCATCAGAGGAGTTAAAAGCAAATAGAGAAAATTCCTCTGAGTAAATATAAGTATGAAGGAAGGAAGGATGGTTATTATGAACACTTCTATCAAACTTCCAAGGACGGGGCCATGTGCAGCTCCCTAGGATCAGTACAGTGGATTTGCATTAAGTGTGCAACAACTGGGTTTGATATAGCCAAGAGAGGCTCCCTCATTAAAATGACAGGTTTTAAATTTAGAGGGAAGATGATTAATTACAGGCTGAAGGACAAATTTAAAATCTACAGATCTGGATGGAGGACTGTTTCAGATCAGTATATAAAGACACAGATGGTTTGCATATTTTAGGCAGGCCAAGCACAATGCTAAAAAGAGTACAAGAGTTTAAAAGAAGGCAAAAGGCAGCAAAAGAAGAGACGTTTGAAATCAAGAATGCTCTCTGAACAGGGAACAGATGGAAGGAAAAAGAAGCCTTTTCTGCATGAAGTGCTAAGGGAAAAAAAATAGAGGGGATAATCAAAAAGTAATCCTTGAAAGTTTAACATGCACCCTAGCAGGTAGCGCACACAGTTCTCGCAACAAGAGCAGAGCATTCCAAAACTGAGGTCCTGCAAAAGCAGCATGCGATAATGATGCCCATTGCACTGCTCTGGACATCACACAAACTGAATTGTGTTTAAAGACACAATTCAGCCTGTTTATCGCTAACCAAAGCAATACTGTGATGCCATCCCAATGTACGGTGCGGGTGACATTTGCTGCTGAAAGTGGGCAGAGTCATCCATGCTTTTTGTAACAGGATCCCCCAAAGTGAAGCCCACGGCTTGCAATGAGCGTAGCCACAGCAAAATGCTACCCTCTGTTTTCCTGTCGCACTACCCTAATTTTTCCTGCACAGCTTGTGAGTATTGACGCACTTCTCCAAGGCTTGTTTCCAAAACACAAAGCAAAAGAGATTATCTGCACTTTGCACTTACTCTCTCCAACAGCGGGAGTTTACACAGTAATCTTAGCAGTTGAGCAATAATCTTAGCAGTAAACTATTGCTTTTCAGAACTGCCAATGAAGTGGGAAATAAACTATTTCTGTCCATACATATACCAAAATGGAATTTTCAAAAAAAAATTGCTGAGTTACAATGGAAACAAAACAACTGTGATGAACGAGTAGCCTCAAACACATTCTTTGTTATTTAGCTTTCTTGCTTGGTTAAGTCAGAATGCATTCACACCTGCCTTTTCAGACCAATAGTTTAACCCACAGCAAACTTTGGTAAAATACTTCATTTTAGTACTGTTCCCACTGCCACCTTAGGAGTAAAGTGCTGCTGTTTCTGTTCGCAAACTGAGAATTTTATAGCAAGAAAATCACAATAAACCCTATAGGAACAGGGTAATCTGACACGGCAAAGACACCTTTGGCTGTGTAATGCCTATGAAGTGTGATGTGAGCATCATACTACGTAGGTATATGCACAGTTCCATGAACTTTTTAAGGCTGTTTCGAGCATGCAAGAGAGGGAGAGAGATGGGTGCAAGCTTGTTTAAATGCTGCTAAGCCCCACCCTCGCTCCAGATCTTCACCGATCGTCCCACAGGTAAGGAATGTCCTATCCTTGGACTGATCAAACAAAATCCCGATCTCGAGCTTATCAGCATGAGATAAACATAACGCTTACACAAAAGTTACTTTCATGAACTAATCCGTCCATGGCTGCGATGTGGAGATCCAAAAATTGTTTCAATCATTCATCACAAGTGCACATACTATATATAGGGTTGTTTTTTTTTAATTATGCTGGGCTACAGCTGTGACATGTCCGCCTGGCTAATTTCACAAATGAAGTTGCTCTGTATATTATATAAAAAAAGATTACATAAATGTTTTATCTGCAATGCTTTTTACTTGAAAAGTTAGAGTAACACCATCAGGAAAAACAAAACCTGTTTTTGAACAGCTTGTTCAAAAAATCTGAACGATTGTTTTGTTTTGTTTTGTTACCCAGAAGAGACCTCTGCAACTGCCCATTTCACAATGTAGCAGTAGCAGAATTTCAGTGGCAGTAGCCATTTCAGCACTGTGGCATTGGCAGGGGTGGGGTGGGGAGAATAGGATTGGGCTGTCAGAGACATATCTGCCTTCCAGGTCCAAGTGTTTACAAGAAATAGGAGAGGTATTAGCCAAAGTGCATTCATTCATTTTACTGACTTCATAGAATATGTGAGGTAGACATGTACATTACTGGCAGAAATCTTAAATACATATAACAAATAAAAATATAAATACAAAATACCAACATGTCTACCAATAACGTGCATGTCTGCCACAAGAGGACAACAATGTCCGAATACATTTAAAAGCTATTTTAAATCAACCCTCTTAGGAGTCTACACATACATTTGAAGTCTGTAAATCTAACACATCTTCATCAAGGCTTAAATTAATAAAATCCCCAAATTTTGTAAATGGAGAATACAGCTTCAGAACACATAAATAAAACTTTTTAATGTTCTGATTCTGGCTACAAGAAACTGATGGAAAACCAATTTTTTTTCTGTGTGAAAGATATTGCCAACCTTAAAATGTACTTATTTTATACAAGTAGGTCTTAGCAGCATGAGAGAAAGCACTGGAATAAATTAAACAACGTGATCGCAATATATCAGGCTACTGCTGTTCCCAAGCCACTCTGTTATAAAGAAAGGTAATTCAGAGATTTTCAGACTCCCATCTGAATACTCTTCTAAAATGAGGACTGAAAAATCTTTCCCTCACTAGTACACACCGTAGAAGTGAAGCTGTGCCTTTACTATTACCAGAGAAAACAACACGAAGAAAGGAACTTTTTGTAGCAAGGAACCCATCTCTTTTTGTTTTGTTTTGAACCAAGAACCTGCTGCAGAATTCCATTAACCCTCAAAGTACCCCTTGCTCAAAACACCACAGGTACCAAACACTGGATGGGTAAAGAACCAACCATGGCTATATCTCATTTTCTGCATGAATACTGCTTTATTCATATACTTTGTCTAGAAGTAGCTACACCTATGACTAGGGATGGGTTTTTTTGCTGATCAACACAGAACGCTAAATAATGAGAATTTCTACTCAAAACACCACATTAAATTTAGATCAAAATGTGAAATAACATCGCTTTTGCTTATTTTGACACAGTTTGACACAAATTTAGATCAACTTCACAAAAATAACACCACTTGTATTGACTTTTGATAGTTTCTGAGGAATCCACAAATAGTTTTCAATAAGAGATCAGGAGGAAGAATGGCAGAAACAGGCAGAAGCTTGCTTAAACTATGAACACGTGTACTCATCGTTCACAGTGCATGCTGTGCAACTTTAATGGAATGTGGAAGTGGTAAGCAGCAGCTTCTTGATGCTCCAAGCAGCAACTAGAATGCAGCTCAGGAATTTTTAAACAGGTTGTTTCAGAATGGAGTGTGTGAGCCAGTGATTACCTGGCTTTGGAGGGCCATTCACCCTTATTTATTGCGCTGTTTGTACAATTTGCAATAAAAAATTTGGATAAAAACAAACACCACAATTTGCTATTTTAATCAAGAAATTTTGGGGGAAAAGGTCATCAAAAAAAACTCCATCCCTACCTATGACTCCAAATTTCTTTATAAAACAAAATTCTGCTGCACGAGGATAATGTTTAAGGCAGACACTGTGAAGATGTCGGGACTTTTCTGAGCTGGACCCTTGTGTTACTTAAGGGTGAAGATGCTGTACTTCATGTGACTTAGTACAATACTGCCATTTTTAACGATGTGCTGAAATCTGACACTATTAAATCTGGTGACCTTATAATTAGCAGGCAGTAGTAACATGTTAATGGAGAAGCATAATAGTCAGGGGCAAATGCAGTCCTTCCATTGCTAACATTAAATTGCCTGCCAGAAGAGAGACATTCATATCTTTAAAAGCCGACATGGCTACATACTGAAGGTAATCTCCTTTCTTTAATTAAATCACATGCAACATTTTGAGGGTATTAAAGATTTAAAGCAGAAATCCTGTTCTACAAGAGCTAGTGGCTTTATGAATGCAAAACCTGACAAATTTATCTGGCGGTTTTAGTGTCACAGTTGGAAAATCCTGGCTTTCGACCCACACTTCCTGCCTTGCCAGCATCCAACTCCATTAAGCTGACTTGTAACTTTTCGAGTAAGAGTAATGTTTAAACAAGTATTTTTAAGGGCAGCTCCCTCAGCACTAATTAATATGCCCAGACAAAAAGAACATGGATTAAATAGTGTCCATACCAGCAGGAAATCACTTTACAAATCCACCTTTAAATAAAGGAAACATAACAAATCCTCTCGTCACTGCTATCAGCGTTATTTACTCCATTAAGGAAATTCTCAGTGAACAGAAGGTGCTATGGAAAGTGGCTTCTGCACTGACACCCACTGTCCAGAGAAACTAGCTGAGGCAGACTTCACACAACAAATTTGGCCCTGAATCAGATAGTCAGCAGGATAAGAAAGGAATATGAACTCCTTTCATAAAGCAATAATTAAAACCATTTACATGACATGATGGAATGACTGAGCAATTTTTTCTTTTACTCAAAGTGCCCTGGATGTAAATGGTGCTAAATAAATCCTTGGTAACTGCGTACTCTGTTCCCACAGATTTCCTTATCCACAGGAACACAAGTGTAGATTATGTTCTTAGCTATCCATTCTGTAGCTATCTGGTCAGGCTTGCTATCTCTCCTCCTGTCCAGCATCGGAGTTATGATAAATTCCCAAGGCTAGGGTCATCAGGAGAAAGGGATGCAAATTTTATGTTCCCATAACCCCATTTTCCCATACAGTCAATTCAGTTTCTGCTGATTTAGTATCCATTGAGTTTTTGCAGGAACCTAACCCCAGAAGAGAGTGAGAATTGACTGTACAAGAATAAAATAATTTTGCCAAAACCTGCAGTAGGCATATTATTTCTGGTGTTATGTGGGTGCTCTGCAGAGGCCTATCTGCACAATACAGTCCAATTCATGCAATCTCTGAAAGGTTGAACAATGTGGATGGGACCCATATATGGAGAGCCCTTTTAACTCCAGAAGCTACTAGAGGAGAGGGCCTTGTGCCAGTCATTCATTCATTTATATATCACTCTTAAGCAAAGAGCTCTCAAAGTAGTTTACAAAAGGAGGAATGAGATGGTTTCCTGTCCCCAGAGGTGTAACAAAGGTGGAGCCTGAGAGGTTCACCAAGGGTGGTGCATGATTGCCTTGTGCCACTTATGGTTCTCTTGGAGGACGGAGTGCATGCTGTGGCAGCTTTATGCCTCATTCTTTCTGCTCAGTGGTGCCTCTTCAAGTGGCATCCTTCATGGAGGAGCCTCTAAAGGCGAATGAATGGGTGGAACAACGCTGCCAGTGTTTACTCCTCCGAGAACCAGGAAGTGATGTCACTATGTCATATGAATGTTGTGACATCATTAGCCTGGGTGTCAGAGCCTCTAGTAACACTTCTGCCTGTCCCAAAGGGTTTGCAATCTAAGGAATCTATTGTTCCTCCACAAATGAATGGGCTAACTGCAGCCCTCCATCCGTCAATGTGGTCTATGCAACTTTAATGCACCTGTCACACAATTAATGACTTTTAGTTGATTAGTAGCCTACCTTTAAATGAACAAATTAAATATAAGTACATTTGAATGAATAACAAATTAAATATAAATGTATTTGGCTATTACCAAGACCTTAATACAGGTGCCTTCAAGATACTGAAGGAAGCAACAGATGAACTGTAAGTCAACAAACATTATCACTCATTAGTACAAGAGTAAAACTTTAATGTTTTTTATGCCTTATTACAGAAATGTCTTAAAATCTGAAAACAAGTTTGCCCTTGCCATGCAGTTCAATTTTTTTAAAAAATGTTAGCAACACTGATTAAAACTGAATCCCATTAAGACGGGATTCCAATTCAGAATGAAAACATTAATTGATTAATCTCTAATTGATTAATTATTATTTAATTGATTAATCTTTAATTGATTAATCTTAATTAATCCAATTAACAGTCCAAATTTGCAGCCCTGATGTTTAATTGGGAGCTAGTTCAGTGGTGGGATTCAAATAAATTAACAACTGGTTCTATGTCCTCGTTTCTTTGTACTGCTTCTTACTACAGTGCTACTTTTTGCATATTTATTATTTATTTATTAAATTTCTACCCCACCTTTCTGCCTGAAGGCACTCAAGGCGGCATATCAATAAATTAGCAACCGGTTCTGCAGAACTGGTAAGTGGCTGAATTTCACAACTAAGCTAGTTGCTATGTTCTTAATGTAAGAGTTGGATTGAAAAAAACCATCCCAACACAGAGATCTTCACAGACGGCCGGCTCCAGTGGGCCAGATTACTCCAGTGGGCCTCACTTATGTAACTGGGCCCTGGTGGCAGCGACCCAGCAGCAACCAGTAGCGCTATGCTGCTGTTTCCCACCCACTCCCAATGCCTCAAAAAAAAGAGCAGCATGAGCGATGAGACCTGTCTGGATAAGAATGTCAGAAATAAAATGCTGCCATCTTGCTTTAGATGACATGCATTGCCATTACTGTGAATACAGAACTTCCTGATTTTACTGTTAAGCAGTTTTTGGTGGAAGTAGTTTTGTATAAATGTAGCATTGTAACATGCCTGTTCATTTGAGTGGGGCTGTGTGTGTATGAGGCTATGCCAGGAATATATTTCTAGATTATAGGAGAGCTAAAGAGGAAGCAGTAAGGGGCAACTGGCAGCTCTTGAGAGACTGATATTGTTAAAACTCCTTGCAAGCCCAGCAAACACAAGGTCAGGTGAAGGGAAGAGCAAGACATGCTAAGAAAGTATCTTCTTTAATGTTTGTTTTTAACTATTGTATTTTAAAATATGTTGTTTTAAGGCTGATATTTAAGGCTCTCACCTCTGTGCCATTTAAGTCATCTCCTCTCTCATCCCTTTCCCCATTCCACACTTCTTTCTGTTGCACAAAAGTTGATTTGTTCTCAGACAGCAGGGTTAATCTCGCCAGCTCCTCACTTTGCATTTTCTTGATGGTACTCCCTGTATCTGGAATAAACTGTATTCTTCAAGCTGACTTTGTATGAGAGATCAGGGGCACTGACTTGCTTTTAACAACAGAGGTGCCCATGGTCACGCCCCCTGATGTGACCACGCCCCTGTCATTGCTGCCTGGCCTCAGAAGCGGCGGCTGTGATTGCACGCCCCAACCTCAGGAAGGGGTGCCGCGGCCCAACAGCAGCCTCTCCTGAGGTGTGCAATCGCCGCTGCAATCACATGCCCCAGCCTCGGGAATGGGAGCTGCGGCCTGATGGTGCTGCGGCCACTGATTGGGAGGGGTGCCGGGTGCCGGAGAGGGCTGGGTTGAACGTCGGTGCTCTGCTCCCACTGAAAAAAAACTTGTGGGTGCCCGAAAACCCAAAGCCCCCCTAGTTGGCGCCCATGTGAGAGATGGTGTACAGCAGGAACCTGAAAGTACCTGGTTGAAAGCTCAGATAGGCCATATGGATCATCCTTCAGCCTGAGTTACTTTTTCTCAGCTTCAACCCCTCATTTGCAAATAACAACAACAACAATGTCCTGCATTACAGGGCAGTTAAATTGTGACAAGCTAATGCATGCCAACTGCTTTTAAAAACTGAAGAAAAAAGCCCCCACAACAGTGCACAAGTCACTCTTGCTACCCCCGACACAGCAGCCAATCAGAGACTGCCGCAATAGCTTCCCTTGCCCCACATGCAGGAATGGAACAGGGCAAAATCGGGGATGCACTATGGAGCACATCACCGTGATTATGACTACTACTACCCACAAAATCCCCCCTCTATTCCACTTTGCAATGCATTTTGTGGATCATGTTTTATGCCATAGATCACCTACTCTATCCTTGCCATTTACAAGGCTTGTTATTCCCTTCCTTGAAGTGTTCCCTATCTTTTTCACAAGACCCAAGCTACTGTCATGCTTCTATTCCTAGTAGTAAAAAGGCATATACTTCTACAGGCTGGAAGTCAAAATACTATCCTACCTAGAAAGGAAAAGAAAACCAACAGACATCTTTCTACATGTGCTTGCAGGCAACGGAAATTATAAGGACTCAGTTTTCCTGTTCTGTTCTGCGTTTATTTCATTGCTGGCATTCACTGAACACAGAAAAAAGGGAGAGCACGAACATGGGAGTTTTGCTATCCACAGAAATCAGACGATGGGGATGTGGGTTATTCAAAAGTTTGCCAATCTGAGCAATTGGAAAAATATAACCCAAGGGGACAGGTGGTGGTGCTCATAGCATTCGTAAGATACTATTTTGAAACCTGCTATTACGTCACTTGACTAGACAAAAAAAAAAAAAAGACAGAATAGATTGTGCTTGAAGGTTCAGTTGAGACCAGTACAGACATTACAGTTCAAAAGATGTTTCATTTCTTTTAAATACCTGATATGTAAAGTAACAGAAGGGGCAACTTTTGACGATTAGAAAAATGGCAGAATGCAATTTTTTAATTATAGAAGCAGCCACTGGACTCTTTTAGCAGTTTCCACTTCAGACATTACACTTCTCAGCAGTTATTCATGAGGGTTAGATACATGAAGCAATGTCTGCTTCTCAGCTCAGCTAACTGAATGCTTTAAAAAGAATCAAGCAGCTTGAAGTGTTCAGATCCAAAAAACCTGATCCCTAATCATGCAAGAAGTTTTTAGTACTTTACTGAATGTTATAAGATGGTCCTGGCTGAGAGGTTTCATAGGACAGGGATGTGGTTCTGAATAAAGAAAGAAAATTATTTGGACTAATGCAGCCGGTCAATTTCAGTGGTTCTCCTTCTGCACTAAAATAAGCAAGTTAGTGGTAATTGGCAGGCATAAAAACCCTGAGAGGTCCCATGATTGAGAAAATGGTAAACA
Source organism: Lerista edwardsae (assembly GCA_029204185.1). Classification (NCBI taxonomy): domain Eukaryota; kingdom Metazoa; phylum Chordata; class Lepidosauria; order Squamata; family Scincidae; genus Lerista; species Lerista edwardsae. Next base: position 13,495,424 of record JAJKFI010000014.1, read on the forward strand.
AAGATAATCTATCAAATTTAGCAGAAGGCACATTACTGGTGCAGAAAAGGAAATCATCTCAATACACAGTGATTCATACTTGCTCTGTTTCCCTAATAATTATCTCACTGCATGCAGAGATTTAAAATATTCAGTAGTTAAGTTCCTACAGTGCTTGATTAAGAACAGGCTAGTGTGCATGAGTGTGTTATATATCAAAACTACTGCACACAGGCTCACATTTATCAAAAGTAAAGCTGAAGCAGTAGAGCATCTTGGACACAGGAAATTATAATAGGTACACCAACGGGTACAAATATGCTAATTGTAAGATTCCTTGCAGCTCCTAAATAAAAGCATTTCCATTAGTAACTGGGAATCAGAAATGGAACCCTTTATCTCAAAGGTGTTGTGGAGCACATATCCAGCCAACAGCAACACCATTTTTAGTCCATAGTTTGTACGTGAGGAATAGCCAAACTAACATTCAGAAGTCAATGAAACGAAGAAGCTTAAACAACAAGCGTTTTGGCTTAAATGAATTTTGGATTAGGCTGTTCATGGTTCTCAGAAAATGGAACAAGAACTGAAGTTTTTTGGTAGCTTTACCATAACTTTCTCTTAAGATCCTTGAAACTTCGCCTGTAGTATAACTAAATCCACTATTGCAACTGCTGAGCACTTCTCAGCACTTTCGTTCTGTTCCCAGCACTAAAATCTTCACACAAGTGTGAAAGAAGCTTTTTACATGCAACTCCTCACCTTTTTTCCCCACACTCACCAAATGTGATCTAAGTAACAACAGAGCGTAAAACAAAACACATGGAAAAAAAGACTTCTAAATCACGTTGGATACGAGGAGAAGGGTTCTTCACAATTTTTCCTTCATCTTTAATTCTGTTACTGTACTGAGCCCCATTCTGGGGGAAGAGGGGAAAACAAACGTGAGAAACAGCCCAAAAGGGTGGAAGGGGCTAGTCTTTATTATTTGCTCTTGCTACCTGTAATGTCTCAAATTCTGCGACAAAATATTTATGCTGTGCCATCACTTCATCTTTTTCCACGTCATCCCCACTCTTTTCTCAAAGGGTTCCCTTTGCTCATCTCCATCCCACGTTTGCTTCCTTCTATTGAGTACATAATAGCTGTATTCACTGTAGCAAGCAGCTACATCTTTCTTCCTCCTCTTTCCATTTGTTTCCTCCATTTTTCTCAGGTCTAGATGGTAAACTTTTAGAGTATCTCTTGCCTTGCACGGCAGCTGCCAGAGCCCCACACCCAGATTGCAATTCTAGCAAACCAGCTCCATAAGCTCTTGCCTCTGAACATCACCTTTCTACCATTTCTGGTTCACAGTGTTTTTTTTCCTACAAAAGATGGAGATTTGAGGCAAATATGGCCAGAGGATTTTTCCTCTTCATTAAACTGGGCTTTGGAAAAATATCTTGGCTGAAGCAATTGTCAGGGATTTTCACTTTTAGAACCACAATGAAATAACTTGCATCTTTGCTAGGAATACATGCATGTCTGGTGAGTGCAACAGAGCTAGGAACCCATTTCTCTTTCAGCTGTGGTCTAGGGGTGGCTTCTAACAGTGCAAAGAGACAAGCACTTACGTACATGGGGCATAGAACATGACGAGGGCATGTTTTTTTTTTCTTTAAAGACTCCCTGAAGTCTTCACCTGCGAGGTGGATAACATTTGTTTGCCTTTCTTCCCAAGTTGGTTCAGGTGGAGGTGGTGCCTGAGGACTGATGATGGAATAAAAAGAAGGTTCTAACATTATACTTAGAAGAATGCACATGAAATCCATAAGCACCCTTTGGGCAGAAATTTGCCAAAAATATATGTTTGCCTCTCTCTTTCAACACACAGGTTACATACCAAAAATGAAAATAAGCAAGTTCATTACTTTGACTTTATACAATACAGTTAGTCCTTGGAATAATGTCAATTCTAATTGAAACATAGCACAACAATCAATGTCAGTCCATTTTGTTGACAGAAGAAGTAAGCTGGGAAAATGTTGATTCTAATACGAATGTCAGACATCATTGATCATTGTGCAAATCAATAAAAATACTGTACAAAATTACAAACCATCAGGTAGTCTGAATGACATATTTGCACCAAATGTGTAATTCTTAAGGACAATTCTCACTCACTCACTCACTCACTCACTCACTCACTCACTCACTCACAGAGAGAGAGAGAGAGAGAGAGAGAGAGAGAGAG
>JAJKFI010000014.1:13497648-13518938 GCA_029204185.1 Lerista edwardsae
GAGAGAGAGAGAGAGAGCAAATACAAGAGAAAATATGTTGACTTTACATTCAGTTTTGATGCAAGAGTTCACACATACAGTACACACAAAAATATGTGAATTATTAATCCAGAAATTCTATAATCACAATGATAGTACAACACAACAATCAAGATCCATGGGATCTTGGGAACACACAAGAATGTCACACCATAAACTAACAGCAATAACCAGGAGACATCCACTAAAACTGAGTGTTGGGAGAATTAGAAGGAATAAAAGGAAATTTTTTTTTACCCAGCAGGTAATTAATCTGTGGAACTCCTTGCCACAGGTGGTAGTGATGATAGCATCTGGCCTAGGTGCTTTAAAAAGGGGATTGGACAGATTTCTGGAGAAAAAGTCCATCGTGGGCTATAGGCCATGAAGGGTGTTGCAACCTCCTTATGTTAACAGAAGGCTACTTCAGAATGCCAGATGCAGAGAAGTGGCAACAAGATGCAGGCATCTTGTTTTCTTGTGTGCGCCTGAGGCATCTGGTAGGCCACTGTGAGAAGATGGACTACAGGAAGCTGGACTAGATGGGCCTTTGGCCTGATCCAGCAGGGCTCTTCTTATGTTCTTAACATCCAACTGTGAATTCCCATGTTTCTCAAATGCTTATAGGAATAAGCACACCCTTTTGGACTTATGGTTCTTATCTCACTCCTCCTCCTCCTCCTCCAAATAAATACATATAAAGTTCTCAAATGTAGAACTCAAGCTGAAATACAACTTGTTAAGACCTTGAACAAGCCAAGATTTGAACCCGATGACCAAAATTCTAAGTACAGTGTGTACTTTCTTCAGCAGATCAGCTCCTAGAGGCAACTCAATGGTGGTCTTAGATTGCTCTGTGACAGATAAACCTCCTGTGAGAACCAGGTCTGGTTTCAGAGTCTCTCAGTGTTCAATGTATTAGTATTTAAGGTATGTGCAATATACTTTAAGCTCCTTTATAAAGCCCTGGTGAAGTCAAATTAATTAAACTTGCTTTAATGATCTTTCAGGAGCCACAGATAATAAAACTTCAAAATAGTGTTAATTAAAACTCAGCTGTTTGAAAGTAGAGGGTATATGCCTCAAGGCACATGTATGCCAATTATATGGCTTTAAAAACAACAACAACAGAAGTGCCAAGTAGTTTTCCAAACACAAGAAAGGGCCTTTTTACAAACTCTTAATGCCAAGCTGACAAATTTAAACTTTGTGAACAAACCATAATGAGCTTTCACCTCTATCCCAAAAGGACACTTCTGTATTTTTTTTTTCTGTGTGCAAAGCAGACAGCAACGTAACAGTACACGCATTTTTAACTGATGAATTTACCGCAGGCTAGTTGGCAACTTTCATTATGAATAAGCTCCATAATAGTCAACAGGAACACCACTATCAGTAAGTCCCACCTCTCAGAACTACAGTTTTCAGTACACATTAAGTTTCAGCTTGGTACATTTTTCTGCTTCCATCAGAGTGGTGGGCACAGAGCAGATATCAGTAGATGCTATTTTCCCACAGCAAGTAATTATTCTTTTTACCTGGATTCCAAATAAAATAGAGAAGCACTCTGATAGGGCAGTGATCCTAAGCAAGGGCTTATCATGCTTAAGGGGAGACTATGCAGACCCTATGGATTCTTGAGCTGAGTTAACAGCGCTGGTATAACCTGTTGCTGCTGGACTGTGCCACTATGCATTCACTAGAAGTGACAACTCCTCATAAATCCCGGATTTCGTACTTGCACAGATGGGTGTTATGAAGTCATATGGAAATATTTATAATATAGTCATTTTAAAAAAAAGTCATTTTTTTAAAAAAAGCTTTCACTACTGCTGAATTGCTAATAACCTTGACAGACCTTTGTCCGATGCCACTTACTTTTGGAGCCATTCAATAATTTTATTCTTTGACCGGAGGTGTGGCAAAGTATATTTCTCCTCTCCATCTTGGAAGTACTTGAGTGTTGGAAATCCTGATATGTGAAATCTTTCTGCTACAGCTTTGCTGACAGTAGCATCTACTGCTGCCAGAACACCTGGTCTCTGCAACAGAAAACAATACCTGTAACTATAAATCATCACTTGTAAACTGATGGAAATAAATATATGGAAGACTAAGAATTCATAGTCCAGTCACCTAGAGAGCCCAGAATAGGTTTACAAAGGAGGTGTAAAGCATATATGTATTAAACCACTGGTAACTGGCCAAGAGGCAAAGTGGTGTCACTTTCTATTTAGCAGGGCAGCAGCAACAGTCCCTTTAACTCTCTGCATGGGTTTTTTTTTCCAGTGGCTGTTGCTGATGTCTCTTCTGCATTTTATTTTAGATTGTGAGCCCTTTGGGGTCAGGGACCATTTATTTATTTTACTATGTAAACCGCTTTGTGAACTAGTCTTGCTGAAAAGCAGTGTACAAGCGCTCATTCTTATTAATACTTGTATTATTATTATTATTATTATTATTATAGTAGTAGTAGTAGTAGGAGGAGGAGGAGGAGGAGGAGTGCTTGACCTTTTCAGTTTAATTCATTCTGTCACCACAGAGCAGGAGTTTTAAGACAAACAGCAAGTATGGCGATATAATATTGAAGCTGTGAATAGCTGTGAAGCTATTCACAGGCTAACATTCATCATCAACACTTGCTGTACAGGTGTGATGACTAGATGACTTAACATTCCCCTGGGTCTTGACTGAAGAGCTCCTACAAGTATAGCCACGGTGTCTTTCATCTGTAGGCTGTCTGTCCTCATAGCCTGCAGGTGAGATCCCCCCCCCCAAATTTCAGATGTCCACAGGACAAGGACTTGATAACCCAGCTTTCAGTATGTGGCATTAAATTATCTAATGATGATACTTGTGCCTAATTCTTTTCTGCATTACTGGGAGAATACTAGGTAGGCACCAAATCAAGTCAATGCACACGACACCTGCTTCAACAGATGCACAGGGGAGGCCACGCTCATTAGCTTACGCTGCATAAATACAAGCAAGTGATTCTTAGGCTTGCATTAAACATGAAAGCTGTAATTAATGGAGGGGACAAACCTTTTTCTGTGTGGTATTTGGGCTGAATAATCTTATGTACAAGCAAGGCCCTACAGCTGAATATATAAACACCCCATGATTTCTGTCACTGTTGTTGTTTGTGTTTAAAGACAGAACGTTCTTGCTAACAATTTTGGCAGAGATCATGCATTACCGATGAGATTGTACTTTGAAATCATCTCTTTCTCAGCCCCTTGGGAAGATGAGAACAGCTGAAATTGTTGCAGTGAGAAAGGGGTTCAATTTTTATGATTTCAGTTATTTATTAAAGATCATTTGGAAACAGGGTAAGGAAAGGAAATTAGCTTACATCACTGTCTGTATGGAGCATCTCAGCAGCCTTCTCATATTCTGGCTTCATTTTCTTACAGTGCCCACACCCTGCCAGATAAAAGTTTAATTGTGAACATTTTTTGCAACGAAAAATGGGACACTACATACTTTATCAAAATTAGAGAGCTGCCTGCAGTTGAATTACCAAAACACTTTCTTAGCTCATCTACGGCATTCACAATAGCTCGTATTTCTCAAAAGTATGTGTCAGATCTTATGTAAAACATGAAGATATTTTATGGCTTAGTTTTATTTGCCTTCCAGTTTGGAGCTTTTAGACTAACATTTAAGTGCAGCATAAAAGCTTTAACAGAGAGGAATGCTTTTGCTTTTAAAAAAAAACCCCCCCAACAACAAGCATGTTACTCATGGAATTTAAATTTTAGTAGCAACAACAAAATCCTTCAATTATTACACATATCAGAGAAATATTGTAGATGTTGAAAAGTATTTATTAGCATACAGGGCTGGTTTTCGTTTTATATAGCACTTTTCCTAAGTCCATCAACTCAGCAAACTACAACAACAAGGTATAAGTGGGGACAGAGCTATCTGCTTGTTAAAGCTGGAACTGTAGGCCACACAAGATCAGTTTGCCCAATGGCACTAAGTGAGTTCATGGCTGATGTGAGACTGTAAATGGGATGGATTTTCTGGCCTCAGGGCTTATTTTGTTTATATAGTACTCTAGGCTAGTCATCACCCTGCCAACAAAGGTTCACATAGTCAAAGCTACGGTTTTCCCAGTAGTAATGTATGGCTGTGAGAGTTGGACCATAAGGAAGCCAGAGTGCCGAAGAATAGACGCTTTTGAATTATGGTGTTGGAGAAGACTTAAGAGTCCCCTGGACTGCAAGGAGATCCAATCAGGCAATCCTACAGGAAGTCAAGCCTGATTGCTCCCTGGAAGGACAAATCCTGAAGCTGAAGCTCCAATACTTTGGCCACCTCATGAGAAGAGAGGACTCTTTAGAAAAGACCCTCATGCTGGGAAAGATGGAAGGCAAAAGAAGAAGGGGGCGGCAGAGGATGAGATGGTTAGATAGTGTCACTGTTGAAGCGATGAACATGAAATTGGGCGAACTCTGGAAGCTAGTGGAGGACAGGGAGGCCTGGCGTGCTGTGGTCCATGGGGGTCACGAAAAGTTGGATATGACTTAGCGACTGAACAACAACAACAACAACAAGGCTAGTGTTTCTCAAACGTTTTGTGCCAGGACCCAGTTTTTAGAACAGCACTTGTGTCGGGACCCACCAGAAGTTATGTCATGGCCGGAAGTGACATTATCAAGCAGGAAGCGCCATAATTATGATATAATCAAATGACACTCCTAGAATATGAACTGGCATTCCTGGACTGCAGCAATTGCATATTCAGTAAAGCATCCCTGACAGAAAGCCAGGTTAGGACAAAATATAATGTGAAAACACTGAAAATTAAAAAACAAACACCTCTTTAAAATTCAAACTGTTAACACAAAGAAGTAATATAGCAAGAGTAAAGCTTTCATGATGGCTGCTCCCAGCCTTCTGTGACCCACCTAACATCAGATTGCAGCCCACCAAATGGGTCCTGACCCAGTTTGAGAAACACTGCTCTAGGCTAAGTGACTGGTGTTGTTGCAGGCATGGTGATAGATACATCTCTTCATCATTATATTACAGTTTATTGCTTTGACATATATTTGGGTGCACATTAGATGTCTAGTCTTCGTTCCAGGGAATTATACCTAGATACACTTGGTTTCCCTGAGTTAGAAAATTTGCATACTGTGGATACCCACTTTAAGGTATAATGGCACTTCCAAGACCAGATCAAAATGAGTTCACTGTCAATGGGATTGCCTTACAAAAGCACCTAAATGGCCTCTCCCGAGATAGGGAGGCAGCACAAAATCCTGAAATTCTTCCTTCTTTCCCTTTCACCGTATTTGAAAAGGCTCAGCCCAAGCCTCTGCCCTTGAATGAGGTAGCGATGCAAAGACATCGCCTCTCCCACCTAGAAAGTATTCTGTGACCTGACACTGCCCCACCTCCTCAGAGAGTTGGGCCAAAAAGGTTGCCTCAGCTTGGCACCATCTCTTGGCAAGTGGCTTACTTCCTCTCTTGGCCAGTCAGCCATGACAGACTGCAGATGGCTGGATGTGGGAGGGGGAGGGGCAAGGCCCAGTCAGGCTGCTGCTCAAAGCAGCCATTTTGCCTCAGCTCATGAGCAAGCTAGCGCTGCTACCTTCCTGACAAAAACTTCCATCCTGGCTGGCATGAAAGTGACAAGAAACCAGCACTCCTCTATGCCTTCGTCTTGGTCCATTTAGGTGACATCCCTAAAATATCCAGTGCCTGTTTCTCCTTTGCATGTCATTTTTTATTAACTTCACTGGAGCAATATCATGCTCCCGACATCTGTTCATACAAGTGTCAATTTTGTTTTGCTATAAACACACAATCCCATTCCACCCATCGCACACAAAATATGAAGCTCGGTTTGAACTGGCTCTTCAGTGCAATGAATGGCTGTTAAACAGCAAAAATGCTATTCCCTCCTGAATGTAAAGAATATTGACACATATGTGAAGAAAATTATCTAAATGTCAACACCAGGGAGTAAAAGGATCATAAAACAGCCTCATTTACACACTTGTAATTTCTGTGAGCCTTTCCAAACCCAACCCATGTTTTAACAGATGTTCTATCCTCTGGGCTAGTAATGATGCTTCTAGGAATGCTTGGGTGAGGCCTTAGCACTCCACTAACTCCGAGTATGTGCATGTGTGTAAACACACACACAATAATAACTGTATATAAAATTAATAGACAGATGAAGTCATGGAAAATAGCTCTATGCACTAAAGCTCATGGACACTTTGAGAAGCATAGAGGACAAATTATGCTATTTAGATGCTATTTAGGAACATAACACACCAGGGCAGCAGGTCTCAGATTGGGGCTTGCAACCTGATTTTTGGTTGGTTGCATCCCCGAACCTCATAATGCCTTGTAAGACAAGAGAAACATCACTTCCTGTTTTCAGAGTAACCCGGAAGTAGGTTTTTTTTGTTTTTTTTGTTTTGGCCCAACAACCATTCTGACCCTCACTGAGACAGACACACGTGGCTTTGGTGGGCCTCAGGAAGCCCTCTGGACCTGACCGGAGCACAGCTCGGGTCAGGTCCAGAAGGTGAGGATGTGGGCAAAATCAGTGGGTTTGATTACCTTTGGATTTTTTAGTCTATAGGGGTTCCGGGAACTGAATCCCCATGGATAAAAAGGCCTGACTGTAACTTAGAAGCCTCCTCAGCTTCTAAGAAAAGCTGCTTCTGAGGTATGGTATGGCGGGAGAGACCGGGCTGAGAAGTGAGACACGCAGGCAGGGTGACCAGATACAATGGAGGATGCAGTGCCTATACCTTTAACCATTGTATAGGAGAGCGAATTTTGGCAGGTGCAACTTTTTAAATCCTTCCATGTTGAGCTGCACTTGCCAAAATTGAGGTCTTCACAAATGGCCAACATGTCAACTATGCAGTGGGGTTTTTACAAGAGCGGGGAACGCTAAGTTTTGCAGGACGCTGAGCAGCCCCTCCCCCTCCCCTTCAGAACCATTCAAAGCCTCCAAGCCAGCTCTCCAAGCTGCAAAAGGCTCTGAAGGTGAGGGACCGCTTTACACAGGAGCTTAGGCTCCTGCAAAACTTAACATTTTGCCCCCCCCCCCGTAGAAATGGCACTGCAACTATGTTATCACTGCAGACCTGTATTAACAGCTTTTCTCCTCTAAAAAGCCTTTTCATTGATATTCACTGTATATAACTACTTTGTGAAAATGAGCATGCATACTATGGAAGAAATTTTTAAACTTTAATTCCAAGCTACTGGAGAGAAATATTTATTCCTACTTTATTTCTGTACTATTATTCTATGATTGCTAAGTTTATTCAAGAGACTTTGGCAAAGGATTTTGTCAAAAGCTTTTCAATAGTCCAACTTGGATTGCCTCTACCCACATGCCTGTGGACATTCTCAAAGAATTCTAGGTTAGTGAGTTACCATGACTTATCCTTGCCGAGTCCAAACTGATTCTCCTTCAGCAAGAGTTATTCTTCCACATGCTTAATAATTTTATCTTCAGTTATGCTTTCTACTGTTTTAGCTGGAACAGACATTACACTAACCACCTGGTAATTTTCTGAACCCTCCCCCCAATTCCTTTTTAAAATAGCAATACAACATTAGCTACTTCTCAGTCCTCTGGCTGAGAAGCTGACTTAAAGGAGGTTATTTAAGGTTAAGGTTTCCCCACGACCGAATGGTCTAGTCGTGACCGACTGTAGGGGGCGGTGCTCATCTCCGTTTCAAAGCCTGTGAGCCGGCGTTTTTTTGTCCGATCATGGTGGCCAGCATGATTCTACGCCGTAGCGCACGGAACGCTTCTGTAAAAACGTTTCTGTATACGTTTCTGTAAAAACATCAGCAATTTCACATTTGAGTTCTACAAGAACTCTTGGATGGATACCGTCTGGACCCAGTAACTTGTTAATTTTTAATTTGCCAATAACTCTACAACCTTGTCCCTTATCACTCTGTTAGACACAAGCATCTATTCCATGCATATGTTCTGGAAACATTCTATTCTCTTATGACCGCATAGAGCAAGTTATAAGCATGAACACCATCATAAACGAATCCATCGTCCTTTCAATAATTTTCTTTTTTGTTGGTCTTGCAAGTTCAATCATTAAATCCTCCCAGCTTTTGAGAGGCACTAAAAAAAATGCAGAAGCCATTTACATTCCTCTCAACCACTCCATGATAGTGTTTGTACAGTGGGAGATTCCCTGCTGATAACCTCCCCTTCATTTTCACAAATAAAAAAAAATCTTCAAGATGCCCTTAACGCAGATGCTGTGTAATGTGCTGTATTTGCTGGGATATTCCAAGGAGATTTAATAGCAAAAACACCTGTGATGTACATTCTTGAAAGATATGTTATTAAGTGAATATTGCATTAAGTGAATATTGACGTGGCTGCACTGAAAGCCAAAGACTAAGGAAGTGAAGTGACATATCCAGTCCCAAGAGTAGAGGGGAAGAGAAAGGTCACAAATCAAGTGCAAGGACACCCATGCCAGCTGCAAAAAGCATCTCCTGAGCTTTGTCTACAGATCTGAAAATATGCAAGCTAATCGCATAACTGGAAATCAAGACTCCCCAAATACTATTAAAATGCCATTCCTGATCAAGACTGGCTGCAAGCAAACCCATTCACCCATATCACAGGTACACTTGACTATGATGCCACATTTAGCCTATGACAAGCAACATTTGTGCTGTTCATTGTTTGTTCCTTGCAGGTTCAGTCTACCCTGTAAGTAGCAATTGGATGAACTGTGTTCTGGCTTGACTCACATAAAAATCAACATACGTAAGGATGTCTGGAACAGAACCTTTACAAATGTTCAAGTCACCCATACTAACTGGGCAAAAAACAACACTTTTTCAAGTGGGTTATCTCTCATAATTAGCAGGGAACTCCTTGCCACAAGATGCGGTGATGGCATCTGGCCTAGATGCCTTTAAAAAGGAATTGGACAGATTTCTAGATGAAAAGTCCATCAGGTTACAGGCTGTGATGGGTGAGTGCAATCTCTTGGTTTTAGAAGTAGGCTATCCAGGTATATCAGGTAGGAATGCCAGGTGCAAGGGAGTGGCAACAGGAAGCAGGTATCTTGTTGTCCTGTGTGCTCCCTGAGGCATCTGGTGGGCCACTACACTGTGAGATACAGGAAGCTGGACTAGATGGGCCTTTGGCCTGGTTCAGAAGGGCTCTTTTTATGGAAAAGAAACTGTCCCTCTTCAATCTAGTGTCTTTTCTACTGGCTGTTGCTAATGTTCTTTGCATCTTTTTAGATGAGCCCTTTTGTTACAGGGAGCCATTTCATTATTTAATTTTCTCTGTAAACTGCTTTGTGAACATTTTTGTTGAAAACCAAAATAGTCTTAATAAAAATAGTCCATAGTCTTAATAAAAATACAGTCAGGGAATGCCCATACTGCAAGTCACAATTAGCTGGATGACAAAACTATTTTTTTAAAAGTACTGATAATTTATAACCACCAGTATGGATCTACGTTCTAATGCCTGAATCAAGAGGAACACATAAAGATAACTTTACCAATGACACACAAAAACTGGTTCAACAGATTGACTTCCTCTTCTAAACTAGTCTGTATTAAGATTAGGTTATTAAAATATGCATTACTGAATAAAATGTACAAAGAATGCTGACCAAGTTTATTCATTCAGCCCAAACACCAACGAAGAATACATAAGAATCTTATTTACCTATCTATGGATTCTTCTATGTGGGGCATTCTCTATTTCTAGAATACAAAATATCACAGTCTGTTCATGCCACTTAATTTTTATTTCTTCTATTGAATTATTATAGATTAATACATAAATATCTTCACAGACCCATCACCTAATGTTTGCACCCTGAGACTAGACACATGATAAGTGAGAATTACAGATCACCAAGAGCCTCAAAGCATATGGAAGAACATTGAATTTCTGATTTCTCATACCCTAGCAACAGGGTGACTTGTGAATGATGCAGGATCCCAAAACACTTCTTATTAAATTCCTTTTTCTATTAACAAGCTACTTGGGAAACATTAGCATTCATTGCCTTGCTTCCACATTCTTTTATGGCCGCCTGCCACGCATATTTCTGTTAATGCAATGAGAAAATTGAAGCTTATAGCATGTGATAAGCACTGTTCTTTGTCAAAAAAAAAAAAAAAAAAAAAGGAGGGGAAGCAGAACATAGCCAGACTAAGGTTCAGGTGAGGCCTAGGGCTTCCAGTGACATTTGATTGTCTCCATTTCTGGCAAATTACTGGCCCATCACCCAAAGTTTAGCACAGTCTATTTCTACCTTTATCTTTCTGAAGATCTTTCAGCAACATTCTTGCAAGTATCTTAAAACGGAGAAGACAAACAGGACAACAGAGCCCAAATTCAGATAGTTCTTGTCCCTAATGTCCATCTTCAAAAGAAACAGTCCCAACAGAGGGGCAGGTGACTATGCAGGCACTGAAGCCCCATCCACTGAAATAAACCCAGGAGGAAGAGGCTGCCGGGGTCATCCTGTGGTGCCCCTTTGAAACCGCTATGGCGAACACAGGCACTGAGATGCACAGTTTGGTGTCCGAGACTTAAGCAGGCAAATAGCAGAGTTAAGTGCATTTGCAAATGGTTTTTACAAACCAAAGAGAGCTGAACAGTCCATAAGGCTGCAATCCTATACACCAGTGATTCCCAAACGGTGCATCCCAGTGCCTGGGTTCACCATAGCAATCTCACAGGATAACCTCAGCAGCCTCTTCTCCTGCGTCTTCAGAGGAATTGCCATTTTGGATCATGTGTGATTCTTGCTAGGTCCAAGATGGCAGCACCCAGGAGAGCCGGGAAGAAGACGACACTGCAGAATAAGGGTGTCATGACCGCAGTAAGTTTGGGAACCGCTGCAATACACACTTACTTGGGAATATGAAACATTAAACTCTGTGGGCATGCTTCTGAACAGATGCACAAAATGAACAGATGCATTAAACTATGACAGCTAAAGAGTAAGCTCCTGAAATGGGTAGAAAACAAAACATTATGTCTCTATTTGTGTACAGGGAGATTTGTGCAGCTTGATGATGAAGATGCACTTTAAGATTAAGGTAAAAGTACACGCTTATCTTGTCAGAAGAAATAGGTGCTTATATAGGGCTTGGGTCCCTAATAGGCTGAGAATCCCTGCACTGCAAGTTACCAACAAAGTCAGTTATCATCCCACTATTCCCAGCAGTACAAGTGATCTGAAAGCTCCTTAGTGTCCTTAATATTTAATGACAAATGTTTATAGCCGTGATTTCAGCTGTAAAGAATGAGACGTGGAACCATGGCAGCTCCTATCCAGAATTAATGACAGGTGTACGCCCACTTCAGCACCAAGATAGCAGAAAAGTGTTGCTTTATGGATGGACAGAGCCATAAAATGATTAATTGCAAGCTAATCTGGACAGGATCAGTGAACTATACTCAGGCCACAACCCTAACCTGGAGTTAGGCCGGCACAGTTAGGCCAGCAAAGTTTGGCCAGCACAAGAGACACCGTAAAGTATATTTGGACTACTCTCAAAGTCAGAGGCCTGGACACAGATGTGAGCCATCCTCCCTGACTCTGAGAGAGGTCCAAACATGCTTTACCGTGGCTCTTGTGCTGGCCTAACTCCAGGTTAGAACTGCACCCTCACTCTTTCCAGATCAGGCAAGTTTTGAGCTTGACATTCTAGCAGTGGTCAAGCTCAAGAAGCCAGTTTGTGGAACAGATGATTAAAAAGGAGTAGAGACTCTCAAGGAACACAGGAGACTACAAGTTAACAGGAAGACAAGGAAAGGGCAATGGAACTGAGAAAGGGCAATAGGAACAAGGGCTGATGAAATCTAGACCAAGGTTAAAAATTAGGTTTGCTGGGAATAGAGAGAGCACATAAGAGTAGCAGAAAGTTGTAGCTGCTTGCAATACCTATGGGAGAGAGCTAATGCGATACAATTGTTACTTGCTGCTGCCAAACCATTGCCTGAGAAATGAGAGCAGCCAGTGTGCTTACTACTAAAAAAAAAACCCCAAACAATGTTTGTGATCCATTTTCTTTTTATATTAGACCAGTAGTCTTCAACCTTTTTTTCTGCTGTAACCCCAATAAATAAATAATGAGACTGGGCATCTACCACTGATTCCCCCTTCCCAGGACTCTGTCTGCTCATAGCCTGCCCTGTCGTTGCCCACTCCATCTGTAATGCCTTCCCAGCATGTTTCACTGCAGCCAAATACTCTTTTTAGAGAGAGTTAAAAAAGTTACCATGAAGCCTGTCACTAGTGAAAGCTATTTTAGCCCCATTGCTAGGCACCTGAGCAGAACTGAAACGCAGTCTCCTGGTTCTGAAGGGGTGCCCCAGACATCTTCCCCTTTATCTGGTGCTGCTCTAGTCAAGTGGTCTTCAGCCCTTTTTGTTCCTGTGAGTTGCTGCAACCCTACAACTGAGGCTTTGTGGCACCTTTGGGTTCCCGACCCCAGGGTTAAAGAACACTGTGTTAGACTGCTTGTTTTAATCTTGCAAATTGCCTTGATGATCCTGAGAGGATTAAAAGGCAAGTTAGAAATATTTATCATAGTGGTAATAGTAGAACAGATAGTGACACGAAAAGCACCTGCCAGTTGAAGACATGATGCCAGTATATAGGATTCTTACATACTTAAAACAGAGTAATGCTGGAGAAATGCCTTAACTTCTAAATTTACATGTCTAGACAGGATACAAAGACTATGGTCAATTACCTTGAAACATGTAGAAGAATTAAAAGAACAGTGAGGTACTGACACTTATGTATGACATCTTGCGCAATGCGTTGTGCAACACTGCACAAGCGCAAAATCAGCTCTGCACATACAAACTTTATATGCAGTCGCTTCTGCATATACAAGCCTTAGGATAACAGGATATAACCCCCCAAAACACTCTCATATTGTCATCTATATGTAAGATACACAAGGTATGGAATAAGAGTCCAATTCAGATTAGTGCTCGCTCGCTTGCTCGCTCGCTCACTCACACTTCTAAGGGAGCTGAGGTGTATGCACTCTTCTGCTCTCTTCTTGTGCATGCTTTTCTTTCACATAACTCATGGTTCTGTGTTACATGGTTCTGTGTTACACATACTGGGGAGTGCTGGCGTTAGTTAACTAGGGCCATAACAAGCCAGGATGTCACATCAGGATCAAACTGTGGTTTGAAATCCTGGTTTGTTTTAACTCTAGTTTGAGCACAATTCTCCAAGTTAGTTCCTAATTAGAAACCATGGTTTGCCTTTAAAATGAAACAGAAGATTTGGCTCTCTTTTTGCAGACGCCACATGTGGGAGCTTATGGATTCCTTCAGTACATTGCCACAATGCATCATTACCTCTAAACTCAAAGTGTCTCAAATCACGAAAAGCATTTGTACTAAAGAAGGGAATTGTTGGCAATACATAAACCAAGAGGAAAAGGTGAGCCTGAATTTTGGAAGCATTGTCCAGCTGGTATCCATTTCCTCACCTGAATGGTTCCAATTGGATCATCAAATTAAAAACTCTAAAATCTTTTCACACACCATCCACCTCCATTTGAGTTTACTTCTAAAAGTGTTCTATATAGGCTGTTGCTGTTCATGTGCCTCGTACTTATGCCAGAAACCATACCCACCTTCTCTATCTCTGGCAATGATTGTATTGTAATAATGAATAGCTCTGGCCAAAATACTATTTTGCACCACAACAATGAATGCTGTTATTGAAGCCTGAACCAAACAAAACATTACAATTATTTCTTGCTTGTAAAACACAAAATATCACAGCAGTTATTTCTGTGATGCATTTTACTTTCCGTCTTTCAGATAAACTGCATGGAAATAGCTTGCAATTTTACAATACAGCCCACTGGGATTAAAACAAAGTACTATATACTGAAACACTATAAACATTAAGAATTTGATGCATACAGAAGTCCTCCAAAATTCTGAAAGAAAGTCCGCCTACCTAAGGTTTTATAACCTGTGCACACTTTAAAGTTCATGAATGTTAATGACAAAGAAATCCCTGCAGATCGCATATTGTGACACGATCTAACCCAATATCTGCTGGTGAGGTTCTGTTTAATGAAGGAGCCAGTTCGCCATCATGCACAGTAAAGGGATTGTATAGATTTTATGAATGGAAATAACTATAGTCATATTTCAAGTTAATTGGTATTATACACCAGGCAAGAGAGGAAATTCATTTTCAAATGGCATAAACATATAGCTGCTTTAATGACACAAAATAGTTTTATTGGTTCATCAGTCACTAGAAGCACCAAGGTAAAGGCTATAAAATTGAATGGAAAGTCTCCTCCAGCCCTGCAATGTACTGTATAAATGTTAGTCCCAGCAAATGGCGGTCCTATTTCCAGTTTCCAGAGATGGGCATGCACCAGTCATTAATGATTAGTGTTATTTTTCTTTAATTAGCAGTTATTTTGGGGTATTGGGGAAAGTTCTGGTATTCTGGAAGGGTTTTCTCCTGCAATCTTTGGATTTTTGCTCTTTTCTATAGGAAGAAATTGCCACAATTGAACAGAGTGCTGAATAGAATGGAATCCACCTCTATTAGAAGATTAAAGACTGCCTTTGAAGGATAGACTTAATACATTGATTTGCACAGGGTACAATTTTATTTTTATTTTGAAGAATTTATACACTGCCTTTCCCATGCCGAAGCAAATGCCCAAGACGGCTTACATAGGCAGGCTAGTCTAAACCACCATTTTTCAATGGGGTTTTTACTAATACATAGTATTCTGCGATTCACCAAATCCTCAGTCCCAGATATAACCTTCACAGTGTGGTTCTCTTCTCTGGCCGTGTAACAGTGAGCTTCAGCAGGTGATCCTAAGTCCAGCCTGGACAGGTCCTCAAGGCTGGACTCCGTTCTTTCGCCGGCTGGCTTTCTCACAGCATTCCCGCACTGAAACTACACTGAAACAATGCAATGAAACTACAAAGTCTGGGTCAGTAGATATTTCCTGGGCTCTCTTGATTTAGTCACTTCCTTCTCTTTGATTCTGTTTGCTTTGGTTATAGTGCTTTACGACTGTTTGTTTGTTTGTTTGTTTGTTTATTTTGTGCCCCGCCTTTCTGCCTGAAGGCACCCAAGGCGGCTTCCAACAATTAAAATACAATAAAATTGTGTGTAACGTTAAAAACAATAAACAATATTTAAAACAATATTGAAAACAATTAAAAGTATAAGACAGCCAACCCCGTGCATCATAAAAGAGGATGTAAAAACCAGCCAGCCTCTCAGCAACTAAAAGCCTGCTGAAACAAAACAACAATTTTTCATAATTATATGGTTTCTACTGATTGCTTCAATTTTTGTTGTAATCCACTGAGTCCTGTAGTAGCAGAAAATTCAAGGTATGTATATGATGGATCAAATCTCAATTCAATAATATTCAGCTGATATATATAAGCAGAGATAAAGGTAACCAGAATTATAACCAACCTGGTAACTGAGGCAATTTTGTAATATATGAGAATACTTGAGGTACTTTCACACTGCCCAACATAAGGCTCCATTTGTATTACATGGGACCAAGCTGATTTCATGCTATCCTTAGTCACTGATATGGTAGGAGATGTGTCAGTGTGATAGGTAAGAAAGGCTGGGCAGGCTAACTCAGCTGCCCAGGTTTCTACTGCCTATCTACCATCTAGCCAAGTAGCTTCTGAACACACGTGGCATGAAAATTAGCCCCGATGTAGTTGTATGTTGATCCCATCAAAGAGAGGTGAGCCAAAAGGAAATAAATATTTTCTGCTGTAAAGAAGGCCAGTTCATGTCTATTTTACAACTTGGAAAACAAGGCACAAGGATCACTTGGAACAAGTATGCAGGAGGAATAAAAGAACTGAGAGCTAAGAGTCATGTTCAAGCTCACAGAATCCAGCCCCTGCCAGTTCAGGCCATCCACAACTACACTGTCTCCAACAGTTGGCTATCCAGTCTCTGCTTAAAGACCACTAACCCAGTGCGTAAGGCATATTTTTAAGGCAGACTGCTCCACTGCCAAACAAGTCAGGAAGTTCTTCCTAACATTGAAGTACAGCTTTTAAATTCCACATTGGTAATAAAAAAAAATAGAGTGAAGAATGCCAGTTAACCATTTAACTCAGCACTGGTTTTGTATAGTTGCTGCCTTTTCTGCTTGTACGGAGAAACACTTTATAAGCATTTGGTCTAGAATTACATTCACATCTGGAGACACACAGACATACACCACAAAACTGAATACATTACTCCGAACAGGTGAAATTAAGAGACTAGTTGCCATTATGATGGAAAGAGGAGGTTAGGAAAATGAGTAAGTATATCAATCAGTCAAAGCATCCTGTGGAGAGAAGCTCATCTAGCATCTTTCCAGCTGATCCAGATGTAGCATTTTCTAAGAAGGGTACCCAACAGTACTCTTTGACTAGTGAATCAGCACAATACTGAACAATTACAGAAGACCAGGGGAGAAACCAAAGAAACACGTAATGCGTATTCCTAGAACCATATGGCACAGTTCACACTGTATACTATTCTCTAGGCACAGCTATTGTTAATTCATACAATGTAAATTTTTTCCCACTGAGAAATGTTTTGAAAAACAAGCCTATGTGAGACATCAATACAAATATCACAGTGACCAAGTAATTTTCTATTATACAGTCTGCACAGACTCTAGGTACAATTCTGCAAATTTCTGCAACTGCAGATAGAGCAACATCTTGAACAAAAGATGTAGCTGATTCCATCATATCTAAAGAAGTTCACAGAATGGCTGCCTAACCCAACAACGACAATGAATTGTCTTGGACAGTCTCACCTACCAAGCATTTTGAAACTATATGAATGTAAGAACCCCCCCCCCCACTTGCTGGGTCAAGCATAAGGCCCACCTAGTCTAGCTTCCAGTATCTCCCAGTGGCTTCAAGGAGCACACAAGATACCTGTATCCTGTTCCCATTCCCCTGCATCTGACATTCTGAGGTACACTAAAACCAAGAAGTTGCACATACCCATCGCAGCTTGTCACCTGCGATGGACTTCTGTCCAATCCTCTTTTATATCCAATCCCCTTTTAAAGGCATCTAGGCCAGATGCCATCACCATATCCTGTGGCAAAGAGTTCCACAGATTAATTACACACTGGGTAAAGAAATATTCTCTTTTGTCTGTTTTTTTCTCAAAACTCAATGTACACTGGTTCTGCTGTTCCCTCTTATCAATTCCCTGCATAATTTTGTACATGTTAATCTAGACTCAATAACCCCAAATATTGTAGCCTTTCCACATGAGGGAGGTGCTCCAGCCAAGTAATCGTTTTGGTTGCTCTCTTCTCCACCTTTTCCTGTTCAACTATATCCTTTTTGAGATGTGGCAACCAGAACTGAATGCCTTTTGTCTGAAAAAAGTAAATACAAATATGTGCTGGCTCATTTAACCAAAGCATTTCTGCAAAGTCTGCTCTTTGTGACTTTGCAAACAAAGTACTTGTCCAAGTGCAGTTGTGCTTGACCAACTCTGAGACTATGAGATTTAGAACCCTGGTCAGCAACTCCTCCCTATGTATATTAATTACACATACACATGGCTTTTCCTGCATTAATGCCTAACTGATTTTGATTATATATTCACTTTAAAGCTTGCTTTTCTGAAAATCATGCACACTTGATAAGCACCATGGATGTTTTATTGCTCTGAATACAGCTTGGAGTGATTGATTAGCATAACACAAAAAGACTCTCTGCATGTGCTGCAGAATGATCACATTAAAGCACTGGCTACAGTTCATATTCATGAAATTAATACTAAATGCAAGAATGATTTGAGTACCTTTATGAGGGGGCTTTAAAACAGAACCTTCTGGGTTGGCCATTTCAGCAAGCATCTACACACTGTGCTTGTTTATGGAGGTCTTCCTTCCCATTCAGAAATCTACATTTCTCTAGATCCATGGAAGTAGCAAACACGGGCAGCAGGGATCAACAACCATCTGTATAAGCGCAATGATACGCAGACAGCTTTACTGGGGGAGACTCTTTTTTTCCTCCAGCATGACTCAATGCCTGTTCCCAAAGTTTGCACATGACCAGCAATTATTATTCTCTGATTGCACATACTGTCTATGATACAAAAGACCATGAATTCTGAGGATTCTTAATGCTGAGTATGGAACATAGCTATGCCAGATCCATTGTTTCCAAGGCAGGCAATAGGAAAGCAAAAAACAGCACAAGACAACTCAATATTCCAGGTTGTGGCTACTGTATTTTGTGTATACCAAGTCAAACCATTAGTTCATCTCACCCAGTATTGTACACTGGTTGGCAGCTGCTTTCCAAGGTCTCAGGCAGATGTCTTTCTCAGCCTTGCTATACATATTATCTTTGCTGGTGATGCCAGAGGTTGAACCTTGCACTTTCTGTGTGCAAGGAACATGCTCTATGTCACATCCCCTGTTTGCATATACAACAGTTAATTAATTGTTAATTAACAGTTAATCAGTGTAATTTGCTGATCCCAGAAGATTTAGTTCTCAGTCTGAATGGGAAATGCCACTGCCACAGTTAAGTACCAATCTCTTGAAATATCTCTCAACTTATAGTTAGGAAAGCTCCAATAGTTAGGTGTAAGTTACTAGATCACAGCAGGTGCTTCGATCATATAGATTGACACCATGATGGAATACCATGTTTCTTCTCAAAGGAATACTGCCATATTCCCATCTTGCACAGTATGCACTATCACATGATCAATGATATAGCAGAGAGAAGTATGGAATCTTGACCAAAGTCTGTACTGTACATTGACCAAAACTGGATCTTTGGGTATCCACAAACCTAATCAAAACCCAGTGAGCTACGAAGTCCCCACTTCCTGCTACTGAAGTTAGTCATCCCTTGGAGTACATGCACTCCCCAAACCTAAATATTTTCCCTATTTTGCATAACATTTAAACTTTATGGATTAGAGGAGTGCTTGTTGCACACTTGATAAGCACCATGGATGTTTTATTGCATCTACTCACACATTTGATTAGGTAACCTGTCATGTTTTACTGCATAACCCAGTTGTTCAGATTTTTATTGTGTCCCCATCTTATTTACCTGATCTTTTGCTATAAAAGTGCATTGATTTTCTTCCCCTAATGACAACCCTCACCTAAGAATTGAAGTAAGTAATAGCATGCTTCCATTTTCCAGGAAATATTCTTCCGTTGAGGGATGGGGGCTACTGTTGTTGAATTTGATGTGAACAATAGTTGTACACAAAATTGGTGTTACAATTAAATTTATGCACCAGCAAAAAATTGTGCTGGAACCAATTTCCCAAATGACACTTTTGGAATTCATCCATGAAGATAATTCTACACTTTTGGCAAGTCCTTCTTGTGGACCGAGTTCCAGCAAAGTTATAACAGGACTGGGCTGCAGAAGAATCCATCACTAGTTCTACTCTGTGCTTGAGAGACTAGAATTCTGATACAAAATTAAAAACAATGCTGAATTATGGGTATACCAAGTTCTTTCCAAGACACAAAGCTTATCCCTTAGGTTTCTTTTTAGGGTGGAATGATTAATTCAAGGGGAGAATCATTTTTAAAAACTGAAATGATTACCCCCCTTGCCCTTGCTAATTAACAATCTTGTGCATCTGAACTGTTTTTACCTACAACTGTTACTGTGGTAGAAGAATGCCTTTGTTACTTTGCACTATGATTCAGTCTTTAATTAAGCTTTGGCATTTCCTTGCTTTTGAGTATTTCACTTAGCAACCTTGGTGCTCTCTTTCAAAAGATCTTACAAATGGAATGTCATGTACCAAAAAAAAAAATCTACAGAGCTGTCTTTCCTATGCATTACAAAAAGAAAAAGAGACTTGTACTATTTTATTTTAGGAGAACCTTGCATTGCAGCGTTTCACATGAGATTCACACTGCTTTAAGAACCTAGTTTTTTCAGGTCATGATCCAATTCTCAGAGAATGAGAAGGATACTTATCATCCACAGGCCTTCCTTAACTGCATGATCCTTCCCATTATCTGATTAGTCCAGACACCATCTGCATGAAACAGGCCAATGTTACTGACAGAGCCCTGTGCAATTGGCTCCATAAGTATCCTAATTCTGTCAACAACCCAAGCCAAAATTCTTCACACTGAAACCTCACATTCTGTGGCCAGCATATTTCATGCATCATTTTGCTTCATTTAAATTGCTTTTGAGTATCTGATCAGGGCATTTAGGCTAATTTTTAGACTGCTGGTGCTGGAACGCTGTACTATAAGACCCTTGTTTTAGCAATACTGGGAAACTACATCTCGACAGGATTTTGGAGACCATCACAACTGGAAGAGTTTAGAGTCTGGAATTATTGTGCTATGAAAGTAAATTGTAATAAAAGTCCAATAAGTGAATGAGCAAATGAAAGCTATCAGGACTTGAAAATCTGGACTAGACTTGAAAATCTGCAATCACAAAACTGCAGAACACATTAGGCCTGGTTGTTCGGGCTGTGGCTATCGTTAATTCTCACTGCACGCATGATGAATCAAGCCTGAAAGATATTCACAGGATCATTGCTAGGCTACTTAAATATACAGAACCAAAGTTTGAGTAAATGTAAGCAACAGAAGCTCTGGTGGAGCTATTCATAGATAATTCAATGTCATCCATAAGACTTCAGCTCAAAAAACTTCTCAGCTTGTGAGGAGCCCAAGCAACTCTATTACTGATCAAATTATCAGAACTAAGTTCCACATACCCTGGGCAGAATCAAGAGCATACTTGAAAACCTCTTGTGAACCAGCCACTAGATGGGGAGAAGAGCATGTCAGATGACCCTTTAAAAACATTGCTTTATTGGATGGCTTAAAAGTGGAGGAAGGTACCTAAATGATTCCTGTTTAACTGCAACTTACTGCACTTAGGATAGTCTAGCACACAGTGTATTATTAAATTGCACAGTGCTAGCCACTAGCTCCCTTCCAGTTCCTGATGACTACATTGAGTTGTGCGAAGCTTGTGTGACTTCAACCTTCAAGTATAGCTAGGACTCTGCCTGTCACCTAACCCCTTTTTGCCAGTGCATTCATAAGGTATACAAGAGGGCTTACATGCTTACCAGTCTGTATATGCCTTTCGAACAGCAGCAGGTGTGTGTGTGTGTGTGTGTGTGTGTGTGTGTGTGTGTGTGTGTGTGTGTGTGTGTGTGTGT
>JAJKFI010000014.1:13518948-13532390 GCA_029204185.1 Lerista edwardsae
TGTGTGTGTGTGTGTGTGTGTGTGTGTGTGTGTGTGTGTGTGTGTGTTCGTTCAGTATCAGGTGTTTCATTGAATAAATCAGATTATTCTGAGCCAGCTTCACCCTGATATATTCTGCCTTGATGAAATAAAAAGCCTGCCAGACTGTGCCACACCAGGATACCAGCCCTGACCTAATTCAAACCCAGCAAATACCCTGACCCAAATCCACTGCTGGCCCTACATATTTCTGTCTCTACTGTCTGGGCAATTTTTAATTTTGGCAACTGTAAGAAGGGTAGATCCACTGGGGCTTGAAACAGTGATTGCATAACAAATCCAAAAATAATATGGGGATGATTTGCCAATCTCTCAGATAAGAATGCTGCAAGATTTCCCACTACTGCACTAGTACATAAGGATATGAAAGTAGGATATTATCAAGGTAAAAGAAATGGACAAAGGGAAGGTGCTAGTATCAAAAGGACGCAAGGACTTAAAATGAGCCAGCACCAATTTTCAGCATCAAGATACATCCCTAGGATGTTAAATAAAAAAGGTGCCCCTGAGCATGTGCAGAGCACATCCCATCACCATAAATGAATGCAATCCATCTTTGTATCTCAGGAATCATGAGGCACGGTGTAAGCAGCTATAAGCTCATGCCCCTCTCTTTTGAAACTAAATACTGCTGCTGAGATTTGCATATCTGGCCCAGGACATTGTGGTACACAACACAGGATATACAGTATACAGTTTCCCTATGCTTAATTTAACCACTAGTCCATCTTATCCAGCATTGTGTATTCTGAGTGGCAGTGACAATTCAGCATTTCAGGTGAGCCCCAATAACAACCCACCTCCACCCGCGGTGAGAACATGAGCAACAGCTATTATATTAATATGTCATGACAGAGGCAGGGAAAAAAAGAACAGAAGAAGCTAGGCTCTGAAGTCAGCTTCACACTTTACACACAGTTCTATTGGCTGCAGCAACCCACTGTAAACAGGCGGCTTTATATGATTTTATGTTACCTAAACATTTGGCATTCACAAAGCTTCTGAGTGCAAAAATGTTCCACTGCGTACTTGAAAGCTGTGAAGTGCAGTTTATGTAACCAGATCTAAGCAAGAAATGTTTTGTGTAAATGCAAATGCACTTTGGGGAAAGCCTGCTGACAAGCAGTTAATAGATCTGGATACGCATCCACGGTCTACCTAAGGGCACGACACTCCATCATGTCCTTGCAGGATAAAACCTGGCACATGCTTTAGGATTTCTCTACCAAGAAGAAGCACTTTCAAGGTATTTTGAAGGCTCAAAGGGCATGACTGCTATTTCCAGGCTCACAAGACAGATCTAAAACTAAGCTTGTTTTTTTCCTGGCTAAAGTGAAAGAAAGCTGATGCAAAGATACTTCTGACAGGCTTTTAGAGAGAGGCGCAAGCCACATAATGAAGACAGGCTTTGTAACAATTTAGGCTGCTAACACTGGAACAATTTTATAACCAGATCTTGAGGTTTGCTTTTTAGAGGGCTGTTTTTGTGGAAATGGGTAGTGAGCAGTGATGTCATTCAGGGGGAATGGACCAGAACAGGCGTTCCTGATCCTAATGGGCTCCGTGGCTGGTTCCGGATTCCCGATAAGTGCCAATCAAAAGTGAGTTCCTGTTCCTAAATCATTTGAATGACACCACTGGTAGTGAGCACTGTTCCCCTTCAATTGTGGAGTGGTGCACCTCCTAGCTGAGCCTCACCCAGCTCAGAGCTCAGTTACCCAGAAGTTGGCAATGATGTCATAGCCAAGCATCAAGAAGCCCTGCCCTGTTACCTCATAGCCACAAAAGGGATCTGCGCAGCGCACACAATCTTACAGGGAACGCTAGTTGTGAGGTTATAGGGGTTCGCATAAAAGAAACAAAACGCAAAAGTGAGGATAAAGTAGGGGTTTCTTGGTGGACAAAAAGGAAGGGTCAGAAGAGCTATCATTTCAAGGGATAGACACAATCAGCTGGGTGGGATAATCTAATGAGGCACTGCTTCTGACTTCTAAGTTGCTCAGGGTATTTTAATGTGAGAAACAGAGTTAACTTTCAAATCATGGAAAACAATGCCTAAAGAGCAAGTGGTACAAAGATGGCTATTAAGACACAGTTTTAGAAATCACACAAGGCAACAGGTGTGCCAGTTAAGAGTTGTCCCCATAGCTTTCAAGTGGGGATGTAACAGGTACTGATTTTAGTTTTCTAGCTACCTGGCAAGGTTTTCTTATAGTAAAATGAAAAGAGCACTACTTGTGACTTCCTCTATTTCCAGTTCTCAATGTCAAGGTGCACGTTTCTTTCTTACACTACAGAGAGAAACTCTGTACTGCCAACTCCTGCCTGCCAAGTCCTCAGAGCTATTTAAGCTGGTTCAAATTCAAGGAGCTTCAGGGAGTAGGTTGGACTGGGAAAAGAGGGAAATGACCTTGCTGTGCCCAGCTGCCACTGAGATCTGCCTCCTCTCTCCCCAGTGAAACTTGCATTTCAAAACTGTCACTGTATATTGCTCCTTAAGTCTTGACTTAACAGTCACATGAACAACCTCAAGGGCAGGAGGTGGGGACTGATGGTTGAGTTGCTGGCACTGCCTGAAGCTAAGCAGGAGAATCTGTGGTTTGTTTTTGGATGGGAGACAGATGCCAGGCTGTGACAAGCTGCAGTACCTGTGGTGGCAGAACAGAGTCGCTGTGGAGCTGATACCACAAGGGAGAATTGCAGGGGGTGTGTGTGTGAGAAGGCCAGCCAGCAAAAGAACAGAATACAAATTTGAGGACCTGTCCAGGCTTGACTTCTGATTGCCTGCTGAGGCTTGATGGCAGGCAGCCAAAGGAGAGAACCACACTGGGAAGGCGACATCTGGGACTGAGGATTGGTGGATCACAAGAATACTGTATATTTGTAAAAAAAAAAAAACCATTGAAAAATACCCCACCTTGGGCATTTGCTTTGGCATGGGAAAGGTGGGGTATAAATTCTTCAAATAAATAAATAAATTTTTCTCATACCTTTTGGAGAACAAATTTGTCCTATAACTAACTGATTCCTTTATTCAAATTTCAAGAGGTGTCAGAAAACTGCTTTGCATTCATAGTTGATAAGGTGCACCCTGGTACAATGATAAAGTACAATGAAGGAAAATGCAAACTCACATGGCGCATAGAACATCACTAATACAGAAGGATGCTCCTTGATAAACTTGTCAAAATCATCATCTGTTAAGTGATAGACAGCATTATCCTCTTCCGACCAGGGGGTTTCTGGGGTCTGTGGTTTAGGTGGCTGAGGGCTGCAAAACAAAAACAGAGGCAAAGTTTGAAAGAAGCTCCTAAGAGATAATAGCAGTTGCCCTGGCCAACTGGATCTCAAGAACGCCAATGATTATGCATATACTTGCTTGATATACAAGTGTGTAGTTCCCAATTAGGATGATGACCTCTGAAATGTAGATAAAAAATTAGGCAGGAGACAACAATGAAATCTATACACACAGCAGAAATAATAAGAATGCAAACAGAAGTGGTGTTATGATGGAACAGCAGGCATGCTTATTAGTCTCCGTTTTTCCTATTACTAGTATATTCCAAATTGACAATAAAGAGGTGGAAAGAAATACAGAAGTATCAGTCAATAATGATATTGTTTACAAAAATAGGCATTCAAAATAGACTCTAATTCACAGGATTGGATCCTTACAAACACACCGTTCATCTCAAGATACCAGGCACTGAACAGATATTCTTTACAAAACTGCAAACTAGCTGCAGAAAAACAAAACAAACCACCACAGCACAGAGATGTCTCTTTATGCAGTGCTTTTTTCATTTGCCACAAAAGCTAAATGGCTCAGAAACCCATGTTTCACGGTAAAGCCACCTTCCCGCCCCCTACTAAAAAAACAAGATCAGCTTAACTTTTGTACCCAAGCCTCCTTAGTGAGGATCTAAACTATATTTATACGCTATTAACAGTAGACAAATACTATTTTACCCAGCGGGTAATTAATCTGTGGAACGCCTTGCCATAGGAGGTGGTGATGGCATCTGGCCTGGGTGCCTTTAAAAGGGGATTGGACAGATTTCTGGAGGAAAAGTCCAACATGGCTACAGGCCATGATAGGTGGTGCAACCTCCTTACATTAGAAGTAGGCTACTTCAGAATGCCAGGTGCAAGGGAGTAGCAACAAGATGCAGGCATCCTGTTGTCTCATGTGCTCCCTGAGGCACCTGGTGGGCCACTGTGTGATACAGGAAGCTGGACTAGATGGGCTAATGGCCCAGATCCAGCAGGGCTTTTCTTATGTTCTTATTGAAAAATATACTCAGATGATTTGAATTTTAGTCTGGCTTCTAAAAAGCATGCAATGCTTTCTATTGTTGGCTTGAAGAATGCTCTCTAATCTAGTGGTTCTCAAACTGTGAGCCATGGCTCCCCAGAGAGCCGCGAAAACCAGTCAGGAGCATCACGGAATCCTTGTGAGAAACCCACCGCCCTTTACAATGTATAGGATTGCAGCTCGAATGGGGAGCCTCTGTCAATGGCCCAGTAGGACAATGGAGCTGCTAATCAAAAACGTTTGGAAACCACTGCTCCAATCTTTCATACTTGTCATTGATGAAAAGGTTGAACACCCAGGTCCCTTGTAGTGGCCCTAGAAACACCAGCAGCCCCTGTGAAGAGGAAAGTAACCCCTGCTAACTGGGCAAGAGGCACTTTTTCAAGTGGTGTTTCTCTTATATTTAGCAGGGGGAGAGCAATTGGCCCCATTCACCCCTGCGCAGTGTCTTTTCTAGTGGCTGTTGCTGGTGGTGTTCTGCATTTTTTTAGGTTGTGAGCCCCTTTGGGACAGGGAGCCATTTAATTTTATTATTATTACTATTTGCCTGTAAACCGCTTTGTGAACTTCATGTTGAAAAGCGGTATATAAGTACCTGTTGATTGATTGAGCACTATCACCACCTCCAGTGACTGTTGCCTCCTTAAGCAAGGCCCATGCCCCAGAGCAGTGATGTCATGCAGGGGGAACGCGGGGGAACTCAGTTCCACTAGTTAAAATTAGGGCTGACTCTGCCCACTTCACTCTCCCCCCTCCCCCTCCCAATTCCTCTGCAAAGAGCTTTTCTTCTTGGTTGGCCGGCACTCAGAGGATTAAAGGGAGCGACTCCGGATTCCTAGGGGGGCGAAGGCAGGGATGTCACTCAGGGGGAACGGACCAGAGCGGGCGTTCCGGATCCTAATGGGCTCCGTGGCTGGTTCCGGGTTCCCGACAAGTGCCAATCAAAAGTGAGTTCCTGTTCCTAAATCATTTGAATGACACCACTGCCCCAGAGGCATATAAAGGATGCTGTGAGGCAATGCGGGGGCAGTGGGCACTGGATGCGGGGGAGGGAGCAGCAGAGAGGAAAAGGCGGGAACACTTTTCGGCTGGTCGCCCACCTTTCCTCGCTGCCAGTTCCCTTCGCTTCCCAAGTAGGGGAGTGAAGGGAATGCGCCACCTTCCTGGACACCTCTAGGGCCTGCTGGGGCAAAATCGGCCCAGCTGTCCCTGAAGGCATTTGTCCCTTTCCTCCCCAAGCCAGGGATAGAGGGTAATGTGCCATCGGGGGGGGGGGAGCCGCAGCCGCTGAAGGAGCCCCCTGCACTCCCCTCACTTTGTGACATCATGACATCACGCAGAGTGCCTGATGTGTGGAAAAGCCCTGATACGCATCTGCTGTGCCCCTCCACAGAGTCCATCAAAACACTAATAGTTCTGTAAAGCAGCTAAGGAGAACTATATGTTTAGTTTGCCCTCCTTTAAACTTTTTTTTTTTAAAAAAAAAATAAGACTCAGAGCCCTTAAGGATGGGATCCCTCCTATGAGGAAGGAAAAAAAATCTGTAAGCTCTGATGGCAAGGGGAAAGTTGAGATATAAATATTTAAAATATTAGATGGAGGACATTTAAAGCATTAGCTGAATACACTTTTAAACTCAATTGTGCACGTAGCTTTATGTGTATGGGTTATACACAGTCTTAAAAGAGAAGGTCATCGAGAAGACCTAGCTCAGAGGCCTTGCTAAAATAATTACTGCACACCTCATTCTCCCCAATATTAACCTTGTTGCTTTGTTAGAGAAAAGAGCATAATCCTATTGTATATTTTCTTATCCAGGGCTGTGCTTCACTGAACACAATGGGACTCACTTCTGAACAAATGCACAGACCTGAGCTGCGTCTTGATCGGACATGATTAGCCACTACTATACTAACACTTGTTACTGCTAATTAATTCATTTTTACAAATTAATTAAGACTCAATCAAGCATTTCCCGCAAATAAAGAAAAAATGTAATACTCAAATATTGGAGGGGAAAAAACTAGTAATATAATTGCAGAAGAAGAATCTTTCCTCAGTACCTTTTCCACCTTCTAGGTAATTAAGATTTTAAATAAGAAAATATAATAAAAATACAAGTAATGATTTTGTAAAGCAGTGGTTCCCAAACTGTGGGACCCACCAGTGGATCGAGAGCAAATTTCAGGTAGGTCGCGAAGCACCTAGGGCAGCCATATTGAAAATATGGGAAGGTGGGATGCTGGAAAGGGAGAGGGCTGTGCAGTTGTTTTGCTTGTATAAAGGTTGTAAATAGGTGTTTTTCACTTTCTGATTTACTTCGCTATTGGAAAATGGCTGAGAAACAACCCAACTTATTGGTGCCTTCTCAGGAAAGAATTCTCAGGTGTCACATTTCTGGCCATGACATCACTAATGACATCACTTTCGATGAGTCCTAGACAGTTATTCATTCTAAAAAGTGGGTCCCGGTGCTAAAACGTTTGAGAAGCACTGCTGTAAAATATTTGTAAGAGTACTCAAAGCATTCGATGCATCTCACTCAATGGAAGAAAGCTCCATTGTATTCAATGTGGCTTACTCTCAAGTAAGTGTGTTTAGAACGGCAGACTTCTGTTTTATTTCTTTAGAAGCTTCAGGATTTACTTATTCTATACTACAATGTTCTTCTTTAAACTTTTAAGTGGCAGAATCCATTTGTCTGAACTTTCCCATCCACAGATGCATTTTTTCCTATTGGTCAATTTTAAGTTGTGAGCTTGCAAACCAGAGATTTGTGGTGTTATTTAATGTATTGGAAGTGCTTCACAAAGATGATGGTGATGGCTACAACCACCAGTGGCATTGCAAAGAGGGGGTGCAGGCCACACCTGGTAATGCTTACAGGGGAGGGTTGACACCACTACTGATCAATATGGTAAAATCTTGGTATTTCCAGATGATACCATTATGTTATAGATAAATCAATGCATAATTTACAGCAGAATGCAATGAAATAAACCACATTGAAATTTCTGTATTCTATCAACATTTATAGCTAAAACCCCAGAAAACAAAAGCAATTGCCTTCTGAAAAAAAGTAGATTTCCTTAACTCAGAACTGACCAATGAAGCCAGTTGTTCTAAGAGTCAATGAGGTGTTATTATGACCTCAACAGGGAACCAATGAGGTGTTAGTATGAGTCAGCTCTCACTTCCATGAATCACAGCTAATACTAAAATTCTTTAGTTGTGCGAGTGTCATCAAATTGGCCACTGGTGGTGGTGGTGGTTGGTTTTTTTACTGATTTGTTGGGGGACCTTTATTGTTAAAATAAATAAACCTTAGTTATGTCACTGCATTTAGGATGTACATACTATATTGTAATTTGTATGGTCTGGTACAAAAGGAGGTTCATCATGGGGTTGATGCGCTGACCTCCTGCACTAGGTGATGCAAACTTTAGTGACGCCACTGACAACAATGACAGTATAGGAACTGGGTCTAGAGAAGGATGCAAGCACACTACAAGTAAGAAGTAAGAAGGTGATACGGGAGGCCAAGAAAGCGTTTGAGGAACGCATGGCTAGCAACATAAAAGGGAATAATAAAAGCTTCTTCAAATATGTTAGAAGCAGGAAACCTGCCAGAGAGGCGGTTGGCCCGCTGGATGGTGAGGGAGGGAAAGAGGAGATAAAAGGGGACTTGGAGATTGCAGAGAAATTAAATGAATTCTTTGCGTCCGTCTTCACAGCAGAAGAACTTGGGCAGATACCACAGCCTGAACAGCCCTTCCTAACGAAGGAATTAAATCAGATACTGGTTAATAAAGAAGATGTTTTAGATCAAATTGATAAACTACATATAAATAAGTCACCAGGCCCAGATGGTATACACCCAAGAGTAATTAAGGAACTAAAGAACGAAGTTGCTGACCTCTTAACTAGAGTATGCAACTTGTCCCTTCAGACGGCCACGGTACCAGAGGATTGGAGGATAGCCAATGTCACGCCAATCTTTAAAAAAGGGAGAAGGGGGGACCCTGGAAACTACAGGCCTGTCAGCCTAACGTCTGTTCCGGGTAAGATGGTGGAAAGCCTCATCAAAGATAAAATCCTAAAACATGTAGAGGAACAAGTACTGCTAAAGGAAAGTCAGCATGGCTTCTGTAAGGGTAAGTCTTGCCTCACAAACCTTTTGGAATTCTTTGAAAAGGTCAATAGGCACGTGGATGTGGGTGAACCTGTGGATATCATATACCTGGATTTTCAGAAGGCATTTGACACGGTCCCCCACCAAAGACTGCTGAAGAAACTTCACAGTCAGGGAATAAGAGGGCAGGTCCTCTTATGGATCCAGAATTGGTTGAGGGCCAGGAAACAGAGAGTGGGGGGTCAATGGGCAATTTTCAGAATGGAGAGAGGTGAAAAGCGGAGTGCCCCAGGGATCTGTCTTGGGGCCCGTGCTTTTCAACTTATTCATAAATGACCTGGAGACAGGGATAAGCAGTGAGGTGGCCAAGTTTGCGGATGACACAAAACTTTTCCGGGTGGTAAAAACCAGAGACGATTGTGAAGAGCTCCAGAAGGATCTCTCCAAGTTGGGGGAATGGGCAGCCAAATGGCAGATGCGTTTCAACATAGACAAATGTAAAGTGATGCACGTTGGGGCAAAAAACCAAAACTTTACCTATAGGCTAATGGGTTCTGAGCTGTCTGTGACAGCTCAGGAGAGAGATCTTGGGGTGCTGGTGGACAATTCAATGAAGGTATCGACCCAGTGTGTGTCAGCAATTAAGAAGGCCAATTCCATGCTTGGGGTCATTAAAAAAGGGGTTGAGAATAAAACAGCCAATATTATCATGCCATTGTACAAATCGATGGTAAGGCCACACCTGGAATATTGTGTCCAGTTCTGGTCGCCGCATCTCAAAAAGGACATAGTGGAGTTGGAAAAGGTGCAGAAGAGAGCGACAAAAATGATTACGGGGCTGGGGCACCTCCCTTATGAAGAAAGACTGCAGCGTTTGGGGCTCTTCAGTCTAGAAAAAAGGCGCCTGAGGGGGGACATGATTGAGACATACAAAATTATGCATGGAAGGGATAAAGTCGATAGAGGGATGTTCTTTTCCCTCTCTCAAAACACCAGAACCAGGGGGCATCCACTAAAGCTGAGGGTTGGGAGAGTTAAAACAGATAAAAGGAAGTACTTTTTTACCCACCGGGTAGTTAATCTGTGGAACTCCTTGCCACAGGAGGTGGTGATGGCATCTGGTCTTGATGCCTTTAAGAGGGGATTGGACAGATTTCTGGAGGAAAGGTCCATCATGGGCTATAGGCAATGATGGATTGTGCAACCTCCTTACAAAGGTGGTGGGCTACTGGTACCGGGTGCAAGGGAGTGGCAACAGGATGTAAGCATCTTGTTGTTACATGCCTCCCTGGGGCACCTGGTGGGCCGCTGTGAGATACAGGAAGCTGGACTAGATGGGCCTTTGGCCTGATCCAGCAGGGCTCTTCTTATGTTCTTATGTTCTTAAGTACTGTATATCTCTTTTTTTGCACAAGGTCTCATAGAAAGACCCTTAATACTAAACTTATCAATAGACTTTGCCATGGCTTCAATCCAACACAGCTGATGTTTGTGAACCCTCAAACACATTATCAGCAACATGAATTATCATTGCCTAGAGACACAAGCAACACAAGGCACCAACTGCCAAATGCCAGAATCTCACAACCTGGATGAGGTGGGAGTTTTATCAGAAATTGGTAACACTGGCCAGCATTTACAGAAATCTGCAGAAAGTGGAAATGGTGCTCCTCCATACGTAGGCATTGCAATGCAATGCAATGCAGAAAGCTCCAGATATGAAAAGGGCAGCTTGACAAAACAGAAAAAAATGAACTTGGTGTGAATTATTTTAGGTAATTCGACAGTAATGCTATACATTATTATTTATTTTTCACATTTTTATAGCCCCCTTCCTCCAGGGAGCTCAGGGTGGTATAAATAGTTTCTCCTGACCATTACGTAGGTGAGGCTGAGAGTGACAGGACCCAAGATCACCCAAGAAGCTTCATGGCTGAACGAGGATTTGAACCTGGATCTTCCAGGTCTAAGCCCAACCTGAACCACTATACCATCCTTCTTGAATTGTCACATACTATAATGTAACACATTGCAATACTCCTATTTTCAAACTTCCTATGATCTCCTTGGAATGATGATCAGTAATATTAACTTGTTTTAGCCTTCTTTTCACCTAGATTTTACTAGCTCCCATGATACAGGGCACAATCCTAACCTGGAGTTAGGCTGGCACAGTTAGGCTAGCAAAGTTTGGCTGGCACAAGGGCCACAGTAAAGCGCGTTGGGACCATTCTGGGAGATGGGGGATGGCACATGTCTGTATGCTAGTGTCTCCGACTCCAAGAGTGGTCCAAACATACTTTATAGAGTTCCTTGTGCCAGCCAAACTTTGCTGACCTGGGCTGGCCTAACTCCAGGTTAGGATTGCGCCCACAGTCATGATTACGAGGGGACAGCTATCATAAGTATTTCTGCGGTGAATTAAATGGTTAATGAGTCAGCACTGCTGTAGAGAGCTTGAGCAGTGTGAAAAGTAGGAGAAACCTCCCACATTATATATATAGTGCTATTAATGAACCAGAGCAACAGCAGGATCCCTTCCCTGAAGAGTTTATTTAATATCAGACACAGAGGTGGTCACATAATAAAAAGAAGGGGTAAGGTTTAATAGGGGAAGAATATGCACTGTTTGGTTTCACACTTACAGGTTTAAGTGGGTTGCTTTGAAGGCACGAACGGCAAGTTTGTGTGAGATACAAGAATGGACATAAAATCAGTTCAAAGATTAAAGGAAGGGAATCCTGTTGCCAGATGACAAGAGGTGAAGGATTTTGGTGGCAGAATTCTGAACAGTAGTCTACGTGGGAGTGGATTAGTGTGAAAGAGATTTTTCCAAAGGGACAAAGTGAAAGGGTAGTGTGTTCACAATGTTGTACACAGGAAAAGTGAAATCTTGGCTTTGTGCCAGAGAACAAGGACAATGGTGATGTTATCAATGGATACCGAGAAAGCACAAGGAGAAGAAAACCTGGAAGGAAAGTTGAGACATCCCCTCTTGGATATAATTCAAGACTGAGACTGTGATGAAGCAGGTAAGAAAAAAAATATCAGACAGGTAGTTGAGAAATATTTGACTGAATGGCAGGAGCAAATTTGGAATAGAGAAGTAAAAACTGGATGTCGTTAGCGTTAAGTAACACTGAAAGTCATGGGAAACGATTAGGTTAGCCAAGAACAACATGCAACAAGAGAGTAAAGGGAAAAGCTGAGAGCAGACTGGAGACATCCCAAAGGAGAGGTGGAAGGCAGAATTGCTTCCCCTTGTGGAAATGTTGAATGAACAATTAGACTGCTAGGAAAAGAACCAGCTGAATACTGAATCTCAGAAATCTAGGGCATGAGGTGAGTTAAGCAGGTGAGGGTGGTCAACCATCGCTGGCTGCTGAAAGTCAAATATGATAGAGACAGAATAGAGACCTCTCCCCTGGACAGTGAGGCAATCCTCAATTATTTTGATGAGAGCAGTTCAGCAGGGAGTAGCCAGACTGAATGTGGAGGGGAGTAGAGAAAGCAAAGTCATGGCAGCAAGTATCCTCTAGGACAGTGGTTCCCAAATTGTGGATTGGGACCCACTAGTGGGTCACAAGCTGATTTTTGGTGGGTAGCAAAACTGACAAGGAAATTGGGCTATTGAGCCCTACGGAAACCAAAACAGAGCAGCATGAGAAAGCAAACAATCCTGGGTCCACTTTGAAGGGAAGGGCTTGGGGAACGCAACAATACACAATGGACCCGATCTGATAAACACAGGCCCTAACAAACTCTTGAGGTTTAACAAAAAAAAAAACCCCAAGTATTGAGCCCTATGGAAAGCTAACCTGAGCCTATTATATTTATAATATTTATAATATATAATAAAATTTTATTATAATAATAAAATCTTATAATAAAATAATAAAATTATCTATATATATAAAGAAGAGCGTATGTATGTGTGTATGTATGTATGTGTGTGTGTATGTTTGTTCCACATAGGCTCCGCAATGCCTGGACCGATTCGCGCCAAACTCGGCACGCGGGGGCCTTGGCCCCCCCGAAACCATCGCTGCGCGGTTTTGGAACGGATCGCGCCCCCACGGGCGCGGGTACAAGCGAATTTGTGGTTCTCTATGGACGGCTATGGGCTGAACCCCAGCATTCCGAGGCTCTGATGATGTCATGATGAGATGCAAATGACATGCGGAATCTTCAGGCAGCAACTGAACTCTTGACAGTTGAAGACAAACAACAGCAAACAGGTTTCACGCAGGCAAACCGATACAATGTGTTCTGTGGACATGTGGGCGGTCCCTGCTTGGCAGTGGACAGTTGGCACAAGCTGCTGTGGCTGTTGAAAGTTTACTTTCTCTCTGAAAGTTTACTTTCACTGTGTAATGTAAGGCAATTGGGCAGGTGCAACCAAAGGCTACAAAGATGAAACAACAGCGTACACAGGAAACACCTGAGGGGGAAAAAAAATAAAACTTGCAACGCTACGTCACAGAGCTGCTACATCTAGAGCAACAGAAACAGTACAGCAGCGTGACAAGACTCCACGATAAGAGAGACAGAGCTGCTACATCTAGAGCAACACAAACAGTACAGCAGCGTCACAAACAACTACAGGATATGAAACAGAGGGCTACTACACCTAGAGCAACAGAAACAGTACAGCAGCAGGGATGGGACATATCAACACCTGGGCACACATGTGAGTGGGGGTGGGGTCAGGGATGGGACATATAAAGACCCGGGCACACATATGAGTGGGGGTGGGGTCAGCGATGGGACATATCAACACCCGGGCACACATGTGTCTGGGGGTGGGGTCAGGGATGGGACATATCAATACCCGGGCACACACGTGAGTGGGGGTGGGGTCAGGGATGGGACATATCAAGACCCGGGCACACATGTGAGTGGGGGTGGGGTCAGGGATGGGACATATCAAGACCCGGGCACACATGTGAGTGG
>JAJKFI010000014.1:13532400-13537400 GCA_029204185.1 Lerista edwardsae
GGGGTGGGGTCAGGGATGGGACATATCAACACCCGGGCACACATGTGGGGGGGGGCAGGGATGGGACATATAAACACCCGGGAGAAGCCGGGTACATAAAAGCTAGTAAATCAATAAATAAGAACATAAGAAGAGCCCCACTGGATCAGGCCAAAGGCCCATCTAGTCCAGCTCCCCATATCTCACAGTGGCCCACCAGGTGCCATCCTGTTGCCACTCTCTTGCACCTGGCACTCTGAAGTAGCCTACTTTTAATGTAAGGAGGTTGCCCAACCCATCATGGCCTATAGCACACGATGGACTTTTCCTCCAGAAATCTGTCCAGTCCTATCTTAAAGGCATCTAGGCCAGATGCCATCACCACCTCCTGTGGCAAGGAGTTCCACAGCCTAATTACCCGCTGGGTAAAAAAATATTTCTTTTTAACTGTTTTAACTCTCCCAACACTCAATTTCAGTGGATTGCCCCTGGTTCTGCCCCCAATGGTTCCCTTGTCCCCAAAGAGCTCACACTGTAAAAACAACAACAGCATTCAGATGAGACACCATCAACAGCCACACCACCAAGAAGCCATGCTGGGGTAAGGGAGACACTTTCTTTTTGAACTCTCTGCATGCAAAGCATGTGCTCTGCTACAGAGATAAGATCCCTGAGAGAAGATGGGATTAAGGGGGTCTGAAGAGCCAATTCATCAAGCAAACACTGTATCCCACTCACATTTTAAGTTATTTATCCCACTTATTTGCTGACTTCTAGTTAACCATGAACAGGCAAGTTAAGCTTTTTGAAGCTAGGAACATGTAAAAAGTATTGCATTTCAATTTTTCATTTATTTAATTCTACTGATGTGAGTGGCAGGCAGAAGTAGATACAACAAGCACAGTCATTCAAAGCTCTTACAAATGTAGTGTATCAAGCTTGATCTGTCCCCGAGTTCCCAAAACACATCTGCACACCACTTCACATGCTTTCAGGTATTCCCTTTTAAAATTATGATGCTGGCATGGAGTGTAACGTTGACAACACTTGGAAAGATCTGGCATTTTTACATGGTTCACTGAACGTGGAATCATGGTAATCAGGCTTCTTTGCCATTTGTAGCATGGATGCTGTGTTTCAAATCCCATGCAGTAGTAGGCGCACATGCACAAACACTCCTACACTTTTCCCACCCCACAAAGGGAGGAAGATGTTCCACACAGAATGAGAGCTGGAGCATCCACATGGCTCTTTTTGAGATATAAAACCTAACCTAAGGCAGCCCATGACTGAATCAAAACAGGAAGAGAGGGTTTCCAATGTCCCGTTTGCCACTCCATGTGGCAAATTTGGTGAGAATAGACTCTTTCTTTGCATGTCCCTAGGGACAGATGCATTCTGGGAGAATGCAACCTTGCATCTTACAACTCTACACATACTGTAAAGTAGAAAAGAACCAGAGTCTCTAAACTGTGTTTTTATTCAGGTACTTCCTTTCCCACCCATCTCTTATAAAGGAAAATCAAGAATCCATCTGCAAAGACAGATCCCAAACAATAATCCAAGAGATGCCTGGATTCTTCATCTGCTTGCAGTGGCGGGCAGGCACCCCACTGAAATAAAATGGAGTTCCTTATTCACAAGCCCTTTGAGGATCAGGCTAAGAAGGGCATTATTTTAAAAGCCCACTATCAGTCTGTAACAGGAGGCAGAATTAATTGGTGAAATTATTTGCTCTTGTTGTTCTTTTTAATTAGGTTTATTAGTTCCTATATAGTATCTACATATGTCCTACCATTCTTCAATTACACTTTTCAGGTCTTCTTGAATCATTGCCACAGAGCACCGGGCTACTTACACGATAGGCTCCTTGGAGTAATTTATGAGTGTGGCTGTGCCTACGTGCCCGGCTCGCACAGTATACAAATTATAACTCCAACCTCAATTATGGGCAGCTTCCAAGGAAAGCACAGTTTCTGAATATGAATTGTGCGTGTTTTTTTTTTTTTACAATATTGATTTCTTTCAGGGGAGGGAAGAAAAGCTGCTGCATCAGGTCGCCTTTTGGGAAACTATTAAGCATGCATTGGAAATTAATTGAGGACAAACAGCTGTCTTTAGCTCTGGACAGCTGAAATATCAGCCAAGGCCCAGAGTGGCTTGTTAGCAAAGATTATCATTGGGAACAGTCTGCAGCTGTTCTGCACTGCCTTCAGTAGGCTGCATTCAGGAGCTGTCACAGCACTGATATAAAAGTACTGCATATTAGGGGGATTATCAGACTATAATGCAGGCAGATTAGAGTGAAGAAGAAAAAGGAAAAAACCTCCAGACACTTCTAATGTTTCACATGTGGTAGCCAAAAGATAAGGGCATCCTTGCTGAGCCAAAAGGCAAAACAAAACAGTACAGGTGATGAAGGCATACATCACTGCTCAGGGGGAGGGAAAGAGAGCATCTCTCTGTACTTGCTGGCATTGCTTTCTTAACAGACCAAAAGGGGCACAAGTGCTAAGGACAAAATTTACCTCTTTGATCCACACTGTAGCACCTAAGGCTGCTTAGTATTCCACAAGAGACTGCAAGCTGAATGTTGTGTGTTCTCACTCCGTGAATCATGATCCCTCTTGGTTCTGCCCTACAGTAGTACTTAGAGCAAACCAAGGGTTATTTCCCCAGCCCACTATCCTGGGTCATGAAAGCTGCCTCAAACAGTGGAAATGTTATATAGAAATATTTGAAATACTGTCAAGCAGTTTTTGCACACGTGCTCTCTGATAATATGAAGACATGATGAGAATCAATGGTATA
This sequence comes from Lerista edwardsae, assembly GCA_029204185.1. Lineage (NCBI taxonomy): Eukaryota > Metazoa > Chordata > Lepidosauria > Squamata > Scincidae > Lerista > Lerista edwardsae. The sequence continues at coordinate 13,535,191 of JAJKFI010000014.1, forward strand.
CAATTGCACACAACTCTCATGAGCTGAACTAGCAAGGCAGTTCAGACCTCCATGAAAATGAATCTTTACATTTTCAAACATGAGAGAGGGGAGATGAGAAAGTGGAGGAAGGGGAAAAATAGATTTACCTCCCAGTTATTAATGTGGAATCAGGATAGATCAAAAGGACCCAAGACCACAAATCCATTGTAGCACTGCAGCAAAGCACATGAGCTCAATACACCCTTGCAAATCTCAGCTCAGCCATGAACGCATGCCTTAGGCAACTGTACTATTTGCTCAACCTCAGCCCTGTCTTCAAATCTATTATTTGCGGACAATAATACCAGCCTCTCTCATAGGGTGTTGTACGTGAAGGGCTTTTGAGTACTATTTAGACAGTGTTTTCCGCAAACTGCCTTCTCCTCTGTCGGCCCCACCCCAATACATCAATATTGACCTCTGCAGCCCTGATCACGATGTACATACTGCACGTTCCTGCAAAGCAAATAGTTCCCACTGAATCAAGTAAGTCTAACAAGGGAATAAATGTATGGACTAAAGTCACAGTAATAGTGAGTGCAGCCAATGTCCAAAAGCTATCCATGGAGACCAGACAGATACCACACTATGAGATAAAGATATCACGCTATGAGATTAACCCCTGCTAACTGGGCAAGAGGCACTTTTCCCAAGTGGTGTTCCTCTTATATCTAGTAGGGGGAGAGTAACTGTCCCTCTTCACCCCAGCTCAGTGCCTTTTCTAGTGGCTGCTGCTGGTGGTGTCCTGCATTTTTTAGATTGTGAGCCCTTTTGGGACAGGGAGCCGTTTAACTTTATTATTATTTGCCTGTAAACCACTTTGGGAACTTCATGTTGAAAAGCAGTATATAAATACTTTTTGATTGATAGATAGATAAAGGAGAGTTATTTATTTATTTATTTTAAAGATTTGTATCCCGCCTTTCCATTTGCCGGAGCAAATGCTCAAGGTGGCTAACACATAAGATAAAGACAAGTTATCCTCACAATATCAGGAAGACAAATGCAAGCTCATCGTGGTTTGGGATCAAGGTATCCAAGGAACCACTTACTGGCATACGGACTAGCAACAACCCAAAGGTCATGCGGGGGTGGGGGTTCCAGGTGCTCCCTATAGCTATTTGATATTTTTATGGTGTAAACTGGCTTGGAGTTCAGTAGAGGAAGATCAGAATATAAACCATTTAAATAAATTTAAAATATACAATAAAATGTTAACAAGGTCATAAGAACATAAGAAGAGCCCTGCTGGATCAGGCCAAAGGCCCATCTAGTCCAGCTTCCTGTATCTCACAGCGGCCCACCAGGTGCCCCAGGGAGTGCACAAGACAACAAGATGCTTGCATCCTGTTGCCACTCCCTTGCACCCAGTACTCTGAAGTAGTCTACTCCTAATGTAAGGAGGTTACAACCCATCATTGCCTATAGCCCACGATGGACTTTTCTTCCAGAAATCCGTCCAATCCCCTCTTAAAGGCATCAAGACCAGATGCCAACACCACCTCCTGTGGCAAAGAGTTCCGCAGATTAACTACCCGCTGGGTAAAAAAGTACTTCCTTTTATCTGTTTTAACTCTCCCAACCCTCAGTTTTAGCGGATGCCCTCTGGTTCTGGTGTTTTGAGAGAGGGAAAAGAACATCCCTTTATCAACTCTATCCCTTCCATGCATAATTTTGTATGTCTCAGTCATGTCCCCCCTCAGGCGCCTTTTTTCTAGACTGAAGAGTCCCAAAAGCTGCAGTCTTTCTTCATAAGGGAGGTGCCCCAGCCCCGTAATCATTCTTGTTGCTCTCTTTCTGCACCTTAAGATCATAGGCTTTTGCATGCTTTCTATAGTCAATCTAGCAACAAATTACAAACTTTCTCCAAATCTCATATAATATACAAACTCCATGAATCATGCCCAGAATCTTGTTTCAAGGCCCCAGTAGCAATCAATGACGCTTGGGTCAGTTCTCTGAAATATTTTCTTTTTGTCCTAATCAAAACTTCCATTTGCCACCCCTGCAGCATATGCAAGTCTTTGATGCATTTTGTTCTCTGTCAAAAATGGAGAAGGCTTACTGACTCTGGTGAAAATAAATGATGGGTTATTAAATACAAACACCCACCACCCCAATACCATCCAATAGATCCTGCCAAGAAGAGCTAAACTTCATTGCCTCTTGATTTAGAGTGATCATTCCAA
>JAJKFI010000014.1:13542400-13546808 GCA_029204185.1 Lerista edwardsae
TATTCTTCTGATGGCAGATAAGGTACGCCTTGCACCTAACCCCATTGAGCCCTTAGGATCAATGGTTCGTTACTGCAAGTTCGCTATCCGTGAGGATTTACAGGAACGTAACACTAGCAGATAATGAAGATTGACTGTACGTTATTCCTAAGCATGCCACAACGCTTAAGCAGAATATGCAGGTGTTACTATATGAATATGCAGATTGATACCATATTTTTAGCCTCCCCTTTTCACCTAGTAGCTCATGATTGTATGCAAGTTCTTTCTGCATTATCTTCTGTGGAGGCATCTCATCTGCAGGCCAGTCACTTTCACTCACAGTGCAATCCTATACCCCCGTTGCGCCAGTGCTAAGCTCTTGCACCGGCTGAATGCTGTCGCCAATGTGCTGTCAAGCGCATCCACATTGGCACTGTAGCGCTGGACTGGTGCGAGCAGCAGTGCTGGTGCTGTCACAACTGTCGGCAGCACTGGCCAATCAAGTCGCTCAGTTGGCGCAGGGCCTCCACGAGGGTGTTCTGGGGGCGTGACTGGGTGGCGCAGTGGGCAGCGGTTATGACGCAGGATGGCCATAGTGTCATATCCTAACGCCCATCCCTGGCAGGGCGGCCCCAATTTGGGCCACTCCTTTCCACATTCATCTGTGCCTGCAAAACAGCAGGCGCAGATCTGAGCAGGCCCATAGGGGCGACTGGGGCTTACATGGGTGCAAGGGGAAAACCTACCCCTGTCCTGGATGTTGTTGCTGCTGCCTCCTAATGGGCTTTAGGATACAGCCCTGCTATGTTGGCCTTACCAGGCTGGCATAGTATAGGATTGGGCTCTCAGTCTATTACCCAGTGAGCTTTGATTTTACACATTTGAGCTTTTGAATCTGGTTCTTCCTGGTCCTGGTCAGCCACTTTAATGCCACACTCGTTCTCTCACTATGATGTAAAATGAAAGCAAACTGTCCCAATAATTATTGCTTTAATTATTATTTAGGAAAGGGATAGTTTACTGTGGAGAGTACCCAATAATAGAACAAGGAATATATTGTTAATGTTGTAAGATGTGTGTTCATTTGTGATCATAATATACCAGCATGCACCAAGTCACACATTTATAACAGACCATCATTTGCTTTGCAACCCTCTCTCACTTACATACATGCCCTTCAGTTCTGTGGACGCCTGCTGGAAAGATGGCATCATTCTTTTGCAAACACCACACCCTAAGAAGAGAGGGGGGAAGAAATCAATAAGAACACTGTTCAACTCATCTCCACGGGCAGAATTGAAACCAACAACACTCTAGCACATAACCCATCATTTCAACTACGCTATAGCAACAGAACACATATCACTGTGTTAAATGCACAGAATTATTCTCTACTTGTCATGTTCTAGATTTTAAATATTCTTCCTCTCCTTTTATCCTAAATCCTTGGACAATCAAAATCACACTTTAGTAAGGTCCTTTGATGATTTGTTCTTTCACTTTAAAGACCCTAAGATGTTACATTATTAAATCCTCCCCATATCAGGTTGGAGGTGGCATGCAAGAAACCTGTGCACATCTTCTGACCTGTACGGTGTCCTTCCAGTGACAAATGAAAAGATACCTTAAAGGAAAGTTTTTTTCAGCAACCAGGGAAATGGTAGCCCACCAAATAATTGATGTTGTTACATTGACGCCAGATGTTACATTGACACGAGGCAAACTGGTTGGGAAGAATTCAGATGCTACTTCCTGAGCTTATTTATGATTTAAAGTATAATTGGACAAGCAAACTAGATATAACTGGAGTCTTCAACAAACACTACTGAACCAGGAAGATGCTCAGAAAAGGCATGGACATTCCCAAACATATTTATGCTAGAGAATAACATGCAGAAGAGGATTCAAACAGTGCACTGGGAGAAGTAATTCTGAGAGTGATTTCACAAGTGATAACAAGTAGACTCAGATTGGTTCATACAAACCACATTATGATGTGTAAAATTATTTCATTAGGCCGGTAGTTCCTAACCTGGGGATAGGAACCCCAAAGGGAGGGATCACAAACTGATTTTCAGAGGGTTGCACTTGGGGCAGCCATCTTAAAAGTTGGGCACCACATCTTGGAAGCTTCATTTTGGCTAGGGAAGTAGGTTCCTCATTAAACTTCCACTTCCTCAATGCTTGTAGCTGCAAGGGAAATTAGCCTGGCTATGGGCTCATCTTGGTGTGTGCGTATGCATATGATGAAGTTTGTCCCAGGTCTCTCTCCTTCCCAGTGCATGTCTAGTTGAGTCTCAGGACACAGGGAAGAGAACTGTAAATACACTGGAGACTATCTAAAATTTGGCTTTACCACCTTGATCAGCAATGGCACAGAGAAGCCACAATCCATTCTGTGTAATGTTGTTCTCAGTGCTGAACCAATCACTGAACTCAAAATGTCACTTTGAAAATATTCAAAATATTCTAAAATGGATGTGGAGTTCTTTAGCCTTTCTATTCAAAAAGTGTGATTTATTAAAAACAATGACTTCACTTCCTTCTTAACACCATCACTTCGAGCACTAGGTCTTAGGGGGCTCCCGGCAGGTTGTCATAACTAAAAAGGGGGTGCCGGGGCAAAAATGTTTGGGAACCACTGCATTCGGCAAATGAACAGCAGCAAACGTCAGTGATATCGAAGAGAACCTCAGTCATTAGATGTTGACACCCATATGAATCTATCTATGTCTGTTTCTTACACTGAGGATCTTTGGGGGCTCATCAGACTGTTAGCTGCACAATAGCCCTCCTTGGGGACAACTGAAATACCACCACCATAGGTTGAAGGTGGCCTGCCTACCGTATACTGCACTGAAACAGTGCATCAGTGATACATTGAATAACAGGAAACTGGGCCACAATTTTGGAATTGCTTGAATACTAGCAACAGGCATCCACAAAATAACTCTGTAACCTGAATTCAGATATGTGCTGAGACTTACAAATGTACAAGCTAATTTTCACAGTCATTCTTTAAAACCATTATATTTTATCCTGTTTTCAATTCACCATTTATCTGTTTGTGCTAGCCCTTAGCCTCTTGTCTGAATGCTAAGAAGCCCACCTATGTTTTCTAAGTACACTTCCAGCCTTATTATTCATGAACCATGAAAATATGAGGAAACACTGCTTAAAACACTCGGAGCACAATCCTAGCCAACATTTCAACACTGATATAGCTGTTGCAATGGGGCATGTTCTGCATTCTGCAGTGAAGTTGTAGTCACAGAAGTAAGGGAATGTTTGTTTCCCTTAAAACAATTATTATTATTATTATTTATTGGATTTATATCCCGCCTTTCTGCCCGAAGGCACCCAAGGTGGCATTACAACACAAGACACAATAAAATACAGAATTTAACATTAAAAAACAATTTAAAAACAATATTAAAACAATACAATTTAAAAACAACAACAAGCCCCATGGATCATAAGATATAATCTATATATATAAAGAAGAGCGTATGTATGTATGTATGTGTGTATGTGTGTATGTTTGTTCCACATAGGCTCCGCAACGCCTGGACCGATTCGTGCCAAACTCGGCACGCGGGTGCCTTGGTCCCCCGAAACCATCGCTGCGCGGTTTTGGAACGGATCGCGCCCCCATGGGCGCGGGTACAAGCGAATTTGTGGTTCTCTATGGACGGCTATGGGCTGAGCCGAACATTCCGAGGCTCTGGTGATGTCATGATGAGATGCAAATGACATGCGGAATCTTCAGGCAGCAACTGAACTCTTGACAGTTGAAGACAAACAACAGCAAACAGGTTTCACGCAGGCAAACCGATACAATGTGTTCTGTGGACATGTGGGCGGTCCCTGCTTGGCAGTGGACAGTTGGCACAAGCTGCTGTGGCTGTTGAAAGTTTACTTTCTCTCTGAAAGTTTACTTTCACTGTGTAATGTAAGGCAATTGGGCAGGTGCAACCAAAGGCTACAAAGATGAAACAACAGCGTACACAGGAAACACCTGAGGGGGAAAAAGAAAAAAAAACTTGCAACGCTACGTCACAGAGCTGCTACATCTAGAGCAACAGAAACAGTACAGCAGCGTGACAAGACTCCACGATAAGAGAGACAGAGCTGCTACATCTAGAGCAACACAAACAGTACAGCAGCGTCACAAACAACTACAGGATATGAAACAGAGGGCTACTACACCTAGAGCAACAGATACAGTAGAGCAGCAGGGATGGGACATATAAACACCTGGGCACACATGTGAGTGGGGGTGGGGTCAGGGATGGGACATATAAAGACCCGGCCATACATGTGAGTGGGGGTGGGGTCAGGGACGGGACATATCAACACCCGGGCACACATGTGTGTGTGGGTGGGGTCAGGGATGGGACATATAAAGACCCGGGCACACATGTGA
>JAJKFI010000014.1:13547445-13601875 GCA_029204185.1 Lerista edwardsae
CAGGGATGGGACATATCAACACCTGGGCACACATGTGAGGGGGGGCAGGGATGGGACATATAAATGGGCCATCTGTACGCCTGGTGAGTAGCTGGGGGTCGGGGATGGCACATATAAACACGCAGGCGAAGCCGGGTACATAAAAGCTAGTATATATATATAAAAACGGACGTGGGTATGTTTGTGTGTATGTATGTATGTATGTATGCGGGTGTGTATATATGTATGTTATGCATAGGCTCGGGAATGCCTGGACCGATCCGCACGAAACTGGGCAGGAATACACCTTGCAGCCTGGAAAGAAACACTGAGGGGGTCAGACCCCCCTACAGCCCCCCGGGGGGGGGGTGGGACAGCGAGGGGATTGTATTGGAGTGAATGTGTGCTGCCACCCTGTGGTCACAAAGGATTCTGCAGGTCATGAGCTGGGATTGCACTCACTGAGCTGATACACAGGAAGAGACCTCAGAAATGAAAATGAAACTGCTTTGCACTGCCTGAGTTGCCCAGGCTGGAAAGAGCATGATCCAGAGAGTTCCAACACCCAGTCGGATCTGAGAGGGACCTATTTCCAGAGGGCTAACTGGCCACCTCTTCCTGTTTCTCACACGTCGGTGCTACCCTACCACAGGACCTGCAGACAGTGTTCAGTGAGTGTGACAATTTCATTACGCTCCTTTGCTTGATTCTGTCCCTGTATTCATTCCTTCTCCTAATAGAAGCTGGGGATACTTTGTCCTCCGGGCAACGCCGGGTAACAAAAGGCTAGTCAAGATATAAAAGTGTAAAAACCAGCCAGCCAGCCTGTCAACAGTTAAAAGCTTTTTGAAATAAAAAGGTCTTCAGCCTCCGCTGAAATGTTAACAAAGAGGGAGCAGTTCTCAATTCTAAGGGGAGGGTATTCCAAAGTTGTGCTGGTGCAACTTTGTGCAAAGTTTGTGCTGACTAAACGTGGTCCGCTGGAGAAGGAAGTGGCAACCCACTCCAGTACTCTTGCCAAGAAAACCCTATGGATTACAGAACAAAAAGGCTAAACGATATGACACTGGAAGATGAGACCCTCAGGTCGGAAGGTGTCCATTATGCTACTGGGGAAGAGCAGAACACGAGTACTAGTAGCTCCAGAAAGAGTGAAGTAGCTGGGCCAAAACTGAAAGGAAGCTCAGCTGTGGATGTGTCTGCAAGTGAAAGGAAAGTGCGATGCTGCAAAGAACAATACTACATAGGAACCTGGAACGTCAGATCTATGAATCAAGGCAAGCTAGATGTGGTCAAACGTGAGATGTCAAGGCTGAACATCGACATCCTGGGAGTTAGTGAACTAAAGTGGACAGGAATGGGAGAATTTAATTCAGATGACCATCATATCTGCTACTGTGGGCAGGAATCCCTTAGAAGAAATGGAGTAGCCTTCATCGTGAACAAGAGAGTGAGAACAGCAGTACTGGGGTATAACCTCAAAAATGATAGAATGATTTCCATTCGGATCCAAGGCAAACCTTTCAACATCACAGTAATCCAAGTCTACGCCCCAACCACTGGTGCTGATGAGGAAGAAGTTGACCGCTTCTATGAAGACCTAGAACAGCTTCTAGAATTAACACCCAAAAAAGATGTCCTTCTCATCATAGGGGATTGGAATGCTAAAGTAGGCAGTCAAGAGGTAAGAGGAATAACAGGCAAGTTTGGTCTTGGAGTACAAAATGAAGCAGGGCAAAGACTGATAGAGTTCTGTCAGGAGAACACATTAGTCATAGCAAACACCCTTTTCCAGCAACACAAACGGTGACTGTACACATGGACTTCGCCAGATGGTCTACATCGAAATCAGATTGATTACATTCTTTGCAGCCAAAGATGGAAAAGTTCCATACAAGCAGTCAAAACAAGACCTGGAGCTGACTGTGGCTCAGATCATCAGCTTCTTCTTGCCAAATTCAGGCTTAAACTGAAAAAAGTAGGGAAAACCGCTAGGCCCTCCACGTATGACCTAAATCAGATCCCCTACGAATATACAGTGGAGGTGACAAATAGATTTAGGGGCTTAGATTTGGTAGACAGAGTGCCTGAAGAACTTTGGACGGAGGTCTGTAACATTGTACAGGAGGCAGCAACTAAAACCATCCCAAAGAGGAAGAAATGCAAGAAGGCAAAGTGGCTGTCTGACGAGGCTTTACAAATAGCTGAGGAAAGGAGAGAAGCCAAAAGCAAGGGAGAAAGGGAAAGATATACCCAACTGAATGCAGATTTCCAGAGAACAGCAAGGAGAGATAGGAAGGCCTTTCTAAATGAGCAATGCAAAGAAATAGAGGAAAACAACAGAATGGGGAGGACTAGAGATCTTTTCAAGAAAATTGGAGATGTCAAAGGACAATTTCGTGCTAAGGTAGGCACAATAAAGGACAAAAATGGCAAGGACCTAACAGAAGCAGATGAGATTCAGAAGAGGTGGCAAGAATACACAGAGGAACTCTATAAGGCCGATCTCAATGTTCCTGATAACCACAGTGGTACAGTCACTGAGCTCGAACCTGACATCCTGGAGAGTGAAGTCAAGTGGGCTTTAGAAAGCCTCACTAACAACAAAGCTAGTGGAGGTGACAGCATTCCAGCGGAATTTCTCCAAATCTTAAGATGATGCTGTCCAAGTGCTGCTCTCCATATGCCAGCAAATTTGGAAAACCCAACAGTGGCCACAAGACTGGAAAAGATCAGTTTACATTCCAATCCCAAAGAAGGGCAATGCCAAAGATTGCTCGAATTACCGCACCATTGCACTCATTTCACATGCTAGCAAGGTCATGCTCAAAATCCTACAAGCTCGGCTTCAGCAGTATGCGAATCGAGAACTACCAGATGTACAAGCTGGTTTCCGAAGAGGCAGAGGAACTAGAGATCAAATTGCCAACCTTCGCTGGATCATGGAGAAAGCAAGAGAGTTCCAGAAAAACATCTACCTCTGCTTCATTGATTATGCTAAAGCCTTTGATTGTGTGGATCACAACAAACTGTGGCAAGTTCTTGAAGAGATGGGAGTTCCAGACCACCTGATCTGCCTTCTGAGAAACCTTTATGCGGGTCAGGAAGCAACAGTTAGAACTGGACATGGAACAACCGACTGGTTTAAAATTGGGAAAGGAGTACGACAAGGCTGTATATTGTCACCCTGCTTATTTAACTTATACGCAGAGTACATCATGAGGAAGGCAGGGCTGGATGACTCACAAGCTGGAATCAAGATTGCTGGGAGAAACATCAACAACCTCAGATATGCAGACAATACCACTCTACTGGCAGAAAGTGAGGAAGACCTAAAGAACCTTTTGATGAGGGTGAAAGAGGAAAGTGCCAAAATTGGTTTGAAGCTCAACATTAAAAAGACTAAGATCATGGCAACCACTCCCATCACTTCCTGGCAAATAGAAGGGGAAGAAATGGAAGCAGTGACAGACTTTATTTTCCTGGGCTCCAAGATCACCGCAGATGGTGACTGCAGCCATGAAATTAAAAGACGTTTACTTCTTGGGAAGAAAGCTATGGTGAACCTAGATAGCTTAATCAAAAGCCGAGACATCACCCTGCCAACAAAGGTTCGCATAGTCAAAGCGATGGTTTTCCCAGTAGCCATGTATGGCTGTGAGAGCTGGACCATAAGAAAGGCAGAGCGTCGAAGAATCGATGCTTTTGAATTATGGTGTTGGAGAAGACTCTTGAGAGTCCCCTGGACTGCAAAGAGATCCAATCGGTCAATTCTCCAGGAAGTCAAGCCTGATTGCTCCCTGGAAGGACAAATGCTGAAGCTGAAGCTCCAATACTTTGGCCACCTGATGAGAAGAGAGGACTCTTTAGAAAAGACCCTCATGCTGGGAAAGATTGAAGGCAAAAGGAGAAGGGGGCGACAGAGGATGAGATGGTTAGACAGTGCACCGAAGCAATGAATATGAAATTGGGCGAACTCAGGAAGCTAGTGGAGGACAGGGAGGCCTGGCGTGCTGTGGTCCATGGGGTCGCAAAGAGTCGGACACGACTTAGCGACTGAACAACAACAACAATTCCAAAGTTGGGGGGCCACCACCGAGAAGGCCCTATTCCTGGCCGCCGCCCCTCTCACCTCTCCTGGTGGCGGCACAGTCAAAAAGCCCCCCCCCCAGATGATCTAAGAGTACGGGTAGGATTATATGGAAGGAGGCGGTCCCTCAGATACGCTTATCCCAGCATTACCCTTATCCCAGTGCTGGAAAGTTGGTTAGGATTGCGCCCCCAGTGACCAGAAGATATTTAAGACACTGTTGCCAACTTACCAAAGTGCAGCTATCTTAAGTCTTGTGCTTAGTCACTTGTCTTAAGCTGCCAAAGTATGTAACTATTTTCTCTCTTTGCCTCCATTGTTCTCATCCAGGGCTGCTAGGCCTCACAATAGATAAGGTGCCGGTTCAAGCTAGCAGAGCCTCCTCCCTTATCGAAATTGTCATGGCATTTTCAAAGCCCAATTAGCTCAGAGCCCCAGCCCCTGTGATGTGATTTTCAACCAAGCAGGAACTTGGAGGGAAAGGAGGGGGGAGTATAAAAATGCTTGTAATGTATATTTTTTTGCCTTTCTCCCTGAGATTAGTCCGCCTGCACAGGTGTAAATAAACATCATGATCCTCATACTCTCTCGTTTGGTTGTTTGCCTTTTTAAATGCAATCCCCACGATAGAAACTATTCTAGGCCGATTTTCGGTAACACCACCATGCATTTATTCACGCTCTACTGAAGGCCAGCAAAATCCCATGAAGTCTTCTGGTTATTTACAGATATTCAACAATTCATCTTCAACATCTGGAGAAACTAAACAATACATAATTGTATCCATGTCATCCAAATGAGGCTAAAATGTTAAACCTCAATTATAGGATGCATTGAGAATCCATAGGATGAACATATAATTTACATGACTGGTATTAAAATACATGAAAGAAGATGGGCAAATTATCCACAATTCTCCAACTATTTACAGCATGGCTCCCAGTGCAGAATTGCTTTTCAAACATTGCAAAAAGCTGATGGGAAAAAAAACTTTTTTAAAAAATTGCACAATATGGCAATACTTTGGAAAATCACCTGCTTATGACTATCACATATTTTCCACGTTCTCTTACAAACCACCATTCCAGATAGTCCCAACCATTCCAAAGCTCATCTTTCCTTTTGCCATTATGCAAACAAAAATGTTTTAGCAGCCAACCTTCCTATTGCTAGAAAGAGCTGGACACCACAGAAAACTATATTCGTATTATGAAAGCAATAGCCATCACTTGCAGGCTCAAGGGATGAACAGGTGCCACCCATTTATTTGTGTTACGGTTCATGGTTTGACTATGTTCTGAGTTCTATCTGCCTTCCAGTTTAACTTTGATAATTTATAAAAATAATTTTGGAACTGGTATATGTGAAAATATGTGCTACATTTTTCACTCAATGTCTTTTTTCCTTATAGGTTACCAATCAATTAAACCACATTACAAAACAGAGATTCAGAGCGCAATCCTAACCTGGAGTTAGGCCAGCACAGTTTGGCCGACACAAGGGACACCCATCAAGCATGTTTGAACCACTTTTTGGAGTCAGAGAGGCCAGCATACAGAAGTGTGCCATCCTCCCTGATTCCAAGAGTGGTTCAAATGCACTTTACAGTTGCCCATGTGCCGGCCAAACTTTGCTGGCCTAATTGTGCCGGCCTAACTCCAGGTTAGGATTGTGCCCCCAATCACATAAGCATATCATCATTAGTTTTGCATTGTGATTTACTCATTGATCATATGCACTCCTATTCATCGGTAAAATACTTACATAATAAATGAACACAGCATAGATAAAATGTTTGCCAACCCATGCAAAAAAAACATGCAGACTGAAAACTGTAGCAATGGTTCATGCACAATGGTTCTAACAAGTCTAGAAATCAAACAAGATCATGCAATTCAGAATCCAAAAATATTTTGGGATAAATTCACATGGAAAACACTTTGCAAATTATGTTAGCACAATTTTAGCATAATTTGTAGGTAGAGGTTTAAATTTTGCCTTGGAAGAAAAGAGCCTTGTGCGGCTCAAGAGTGGTAGGCTGCAATATTGCAGTCAAAAGCTCTTCCCACGATCCGAGTTCAATGCTGGTGGAAGTTTGGGTTCTCAGATAAGTGGTTCAAGGTTGACTCAGCCTTCCATCCTTCTGAGGTCAGTAAAATGAATGCCCAGTTTGCTGGGGTTAAGTACATATGACGGGGGAAGGCAATGGAAAACCATCCCATACAACCAAGTTTGCCTATTAAATAGCAAAGTGGAATAGATTGCCAAGGGAGGTGGGTAGCTTCTCCCTCACTGGAGACCTTCAAGCAGAGGCTTGACAGGCACCTGCTGGAAATGCTTTAGGAGGATTTCCTGCTACATGCAAGGGGTTGGACTAGATGACCCTGTGGGTAACTTCCAATTCTATGATTCTCTGTTGCATTGTGATGTCACTGCCATGAGTCAGACTCGGGTGCTTTGCACAGGGGACTACTTCATACTAGGAAGAACACCTTGGCAAGTGACCCATATTCAATTATAATCTGAACAAAAACTGGAGACAAAAAAGATCAAAATAATTGTTAAAAAATAATTTGACTTCTTAGCAATTTCGAGAGAAGAAAAACACTGCCGTTTCAAACACTGGCAGGTGTTTTCTGACTTCAAAGGAGAAAAGTGAAAGAAGGCAGAGCAGCGAAGTGTCTTGGGGAACAGTTCAAACTGAATGAAGGGTCAGATGATGTGGGTGGTAGGAAAGGACTTTGTTGAGGAAAACAGTTATTTGCTAGGGAGATAAAATTTTGAAGGTGTTCCGAGGCGTTGCTCTCCCTGAAGAAATGATTTATAGGCTTATGCTATAAAACAGCAGGCAGTGACAACACACACTGTGAGCCAAGGCCATCCAGAGTTAAACCTGAAAATGTTGAAAAGCCTGCAGAAGTTTAAGAGAAAGGTGATTAAAAAGTAAATCTGCATGGGGAAAATAAAACAGGCTGTTTTGCAGAACTCTTAGGCTGCAATGGCCTTGGACAATACTCAGATGGAATTGACTGGTGCTGATGGTACAGAGGACAATACCTCAAGACCAGGCTGAGCTAAAGGCCCTGCACTGGAAGGTACAAGGGCATAGATCACCCATTCCAAAGCCAAGAAACAGGAGCAGACTTTTCACAGCTCAACTTCTGTTCATGGTGAATGGCTACGAATGGCTACGTCCTGCCTTGAGATGGTGAAGAACCACCATGGCAACGACATACATATCAATGAATGCAGGCAAATACATACATAGCTACACACACACACACACACACACACACACACACACACACACACACACACAGAATAATGTCGTTACTTTGGAATTTGTTGCAAACTTCTTTCAATTCTCTCATTTTGTTTTTTCCTTTGCACCTAAACCAAACTTGTCCCCCAAATCTGGCAATTTTGATCATACTTACCGCATTTTATATTTAAATTTTCAAGTCACCCTTACTAAATGGGCAAAGAGGCAACTTTTCAAGTGCTGCTCCTCTTATAATTAGCGGGGGAGGGGGGAGTAACTGTACATCCCAGCACAGTGTCTTTTCTAGTGGCTCTTCACTAGTGTTTCCTTCACATCTTTTTAGATTGTCAGCCCTTGGAGAATGGCTGGGAGATGGCCCAACTTGTTGCTGCATTCCCGGGAAAGCAGCAGGCTCTGGCATCATGGTAAGGCCGCACCTGGAATATTGTGTACAGTTCTGGTTGCCGCACCTCAAAAAGGACATAGTGGAGCTGGAAAAGGTGCAGAAGAGAGCAACAAAAATGATTACGGGGCTGGGGCACCTCCTTTATGATGAAAGACTGCAGCGTTTGGGGCTCTTCAGCCTAGAAAAAAGGTGCCTGAGGGGGGACATGATTGAGACATACAAAATTATGCACGGAAGGGATAGAATTGATAGAGGGATGTTCTTTTCCCTCTCTCAGAACACCAGAACCAGGGGACATCCGCTAAAACTGAGGGTTGGGAGAGTTAAAACAGATAAGAGGAAGTACTTTTTTACCCAGCGGGTAGTTAATCTGTGGAACTCTTTGCCACAGGAGGTGGTGATGGTATCTGGTCTTGATGCCTTTAAGAGGGGATTGGATGGATTTCTGGAGGAAAGGTCCATCGTGGGCTATAAGCAATGATGGATTGTGCAACCTCCTTACAAAGGTGGTGGGCTACGTCAGAGTACCAGGTGCAAGGGAGTGGCAACAGGATGCAAGCATCTTGTTGTCTCATGCCTCCCTGGGGCACCTGGTGGGCCGCTTTGAGATACAGGAAGCTGGACTAGATGGGCCTTTGGCCTGATCCAGCAGGGCTCTTCTTATGTTCTTATGTGAGACAGGATATTTGAGTAAACTGCTTTGAGAACTTTTTTGTTGAAAAGCATATAAGTATATTTGGCATTGTCGTCCTCATAAAAGAACATTAATGAAAGGCATCGATATTGGGGGGGGAGAGAGAGAGAGACACTACTGAATGATGCAAAGAGGACTCTGAACTATGTTACACTGTTTGCCAAAACTGTACTAGTGCGCCCCACAATAAAAATGAAAAGAATGAGGGTCCAACAGCTCCTAAACATATAATGCAGTGGTTCCCAAACTGTGGGTCAGGACCCACTCGTGGATCATCATGAGGAAATTTCAAGTGGGTCGCAAAGCACCTAGAGCAGCCATATTGAAAATATGGGAAGATGGGACACTGGAAAAGGAGAGAGATTTGTGGCTGTTTGCTTGTTTCCAGGTTATAAATAGGCATTGTCCTTTCTGATTCACTTTGCTATTGGACTGAGAAATAACTGAACTTATTGCTGCATTCTCAGGAAAGCAGCAGGCTCTGGCATTACAGTGATGGCACTTCAAGCTATAACACACTTCCGGTGGGTCCCTGACAGATTCTAAAAAAATGGGCCCCAGTGCTAAAAGGTTTGAGAGTTGCTGTCTTAGATATTATTGCTTTGACCTGTTAAGTTGAAAGAAAAGAACCACAGATATATATAGCAGTGTTAGGCACACAAGTTCTAGAAGAGGTTCTTTGCAATAGTTAAAACAGCAAAGAACATTACGCTTGGGTTTGCAAGCTCAGGATGGATAAACTCATGAAAAATACTGCAGTTTTTGTTCAAGCAACTGCAACGCGTGGGAAATTTTTTAAAATATGGTTTTGCCCATGTAAGATCTTAATAGGATTTCTCCCCTCTGCTCCCACGTTTTTCCTAGGACTTTAGATACTACCATTAGGTACTATCATCAATATGTGATTGGTTAATTGATTGATTAATTGATTAATTAATTGACTGACTGACTGACTGACTGATTAGTAGTATAGAAGTTGGTGTTATGAAATTGCACCCATTAACAGTTCTCTTGACAAAACCCTATAATTTCATTTCCTTTTCTGCAGCATGTGGCCTGACTTGTTTACTTAATTAAGAGCTTTGTGCTTCTCTCCTTCTTACACATTTTGGCCTAGATTGCATAGGGTGATATCCAGAGCTAATCACTGGGTGTCTGGTAAGCAGATGGTCCTGCTAGATCAAGTCAGAGTCTGTGAAAACCCAGACAAGGGCAAGTTAAGTGAATTAAATAAAAGTCGGAAAACATAATAAATATGGGTGAATTAAGACGGTAAATTATGCAATTGCATAACTGAAATACATAAGCTGAAACGCAATTGCAATCCTGATTTTAATTAATATTGAAAAGGTTTTACCCTTGATGGCCATTTAACATAACTAATATATATTAGGTGAAAGGAAAAAAGATAGTTGTGTAAATTTGCCCAAGACACTAGCCAATAGCAGCAGAGAGATATTGACACAAACTGAATTGTAAGAGGCAGCAGAGCAAAACAGCATTCTGGAGGATGACAGACGGAAGTGAATCTTGCTGTAATTAGATTAGGATGAATAAGGTACAACCTCAAGGTCACACCTTTGATAAAGGCATCTCTTTTGAGAAGACAACAGATGGACACATTGCATATATTCACAGCTAACATTATAAATCAACAGGTTTCAGATTAGACTCTTGGGTTCTGTTTAAAACACTGGAGAACAGAAAACATTTACTTTTTATTTTTAAATACACACATATGTGTGCATAATGACTACATATAGTCATGTTCCTGGACAATCAAAATATCTGTGATTCCACATTTACATGGTTTGCATCTAAAGACATACACTTGGTCTGAATTTTGAACATCCTGTGATGATTCAGACCTAGATATCGCTGATGATGAACTTGCCATGCTCTCCTTCTCTGTTTTTGGATGATGCTCAAGTTGGCAAAATCTGCTCAGGATATTTGAAGTCACCTGCAGAAAAACTAACTTAAGGCCATTCAATACCACCATGGTGCAGGCCTCAAGCCAGCCCAATGTCTCCGTATGCCTTCCAACTTCAACAGGGAGGCAGGAAGTGAAAACTATCAGGCCTGCTTGGGGATAAGAAGTTGATCAACTCCTTTTGTCACTAGGAACTTTCCAAGATCTGCAGTGTCCAATTCCAAATAACACCCTGCAATCCAGGACCAGCTTGCCCTGATCTTGCCCAGCATACTGCAGACGCTTAGACTGGTTGGAACAGAGCATTCGTTTGTGCTATCAGCCCATTTCATGATTCCAGGACAGAGTATATCCATATTTATTTGCTTGCAGTGTGGCCTGCAACAAATGGAAAAAACACTTCTGGAAAACCTCAGGCCTTCAGCTTTCTAAAAACAAGGTTTGAGAAGCCAGCCCAATGATCTAGTGCAAACATGCAGTAAATCGAAGCATATCTGAGTGCTTTTCTCTTTCAATAATTTAAGCAGATGGTCCCGAGAGAAAACAGATAACTGAGATATTTGTGTGCTTTGCTGGTAGGGTTTGTGATAAAGTCTGGACTGAACACTGAGCAAGGAAGAATAGTGTGTGCAAAAAGCATTAATGCACGCAAGATGGTGATTCTTGATGCACAAAAGATCTAATTTAACAATAGTGCCATAACAATTGTTCTAGCGGGCAGAATGTCAACCAAAGATAAAAGTTTGATATCTCGCATATAGCAATACTTGCAGAATAACAATACTTACAAGGGGCATAGAACATCAGCAGCAGAGGCCTATCTTCCTTCTTCAGAAGCCTTTTAAGTTCCTTAAAGCCCAAAGAGAAAAACACATCATCTCCAGAACCATACATTTAAGACAAGGATACTCAAAATTGTAATTTCAAGACAAATTCCAACGTCTGTACAATATGTTCCAGATCCTTTAGGATTCCTTTTAAATACCTTGGAAGCTTGCCTGTATGGTTTACCATTGCTTGGAGCAAAATCTTGCTTCTTCTATATATAGCCTTCAAAGAGAGTAAGTTGGGACCACTATTGAACTGAAGCAGCAGTTCCCAAACCTTTTAGCACCAGAATCCATTTTTTAAAATGACACTCTGCTGAGACTAAAAAAAATTAGTTTCACCTTACTAGCTGCTCAAGCCTCTGTTTTTGTCCTTTTTACTATGATGGGGATGGGGCTGTCTTCTGGAGCATTTGTTAAGCTGCATGTTCATCGGATTGAGACCATGCTGGTGGTAACCTACACAAGGAATTGGGTGTGGCTATGAACCTGCACAAGCATAAGCACATAGCATAGGGAAAGTACTCAAAGAAGTCACAATAGCAGTTTATTTTTAGCTTGCTTTTTTAACCTCTATGCCACCTTTCATCAAATGGGCAGCCCGTTTCTATGCCAGGAGAGCGCCAGCAACCCACATGTGCCCTGGCACCAGCTGTCACGCATGCACATTGTGGTGGCCTCCAGATGAATGACACTGGAGGAGAGACCAGCGCTGGTGTGAGGAGCACTGGGCACCAGTGGCAAATAGTGCAATGCAGAGTCAAGGGACAGGAATGGCAGCAAAGGATGCCTCTGAACCCTATCCCCTTGGAGCCTGACATGAGTCTCCTCAGTTCTGTGTCAGTTAAAGAACTGGCACAGCTCTGAGTAGATCCAGCAGGACTGCCAAGGATCTATATGAGGGAAGGGAAGTTCCCTTACCCCAAGGAGACCTCCAGTTCCTTCCCTGGCCCCCCCGGATATTGTGGTATCTATTTCATGCCCCTATACCACAATGCTGAGGTCAGGGTTAGAACTGATCTCTTAGTAAACCTGAACCTTCCTTTGCCTTTTGATGATTTCTTATTCCTGCTTTTTAATTCTTTTAACCTGCATGGTCTCAGGTTGGTTGCCCTCTCTTCCCAGGTCACCAGCCTTTGCTACTGTCTAGCTTTTAAAGGGACCCTGAGATTTTGAGGCTCACTTGGGAGAGCTCTTTCCCCCTCAAAGTAGCCCCTTCCTGACTACATTTGGGTGATGACAGGAAGAACTATTGTCCCAGTTGAAATCCAGTTTTGGAATGAGACAGGTTAGTATTGGGTACGGGTTGCTAGGCCCATCTTTTTAAACTAACGCAGGGTTGCTCTCTGACAGTGCAGGTCAGGTCAGCAGAAATTGGCCATTCCATAACAACAATAAAGGCCCAGCATGTTTGGAACAATGGTCACTGACAAATTGTGCAAATAGGTGTTTATTTTTCCTGCTGATATGTTCCCAGGAGAAGTGAGAATCGGAAATGGATCAGCCTTCCTTGGCGATTTAGTCAGAAATATACCACTGGTACAGCTGGACTTACAAAGAACTGTACACTCATATGCTGAATTGTAGATCTTTGATCACTTTAGTTATGAACTGTGTGAGTACTTCTATTTTCAGTGTTTTGTCTTGTGCACTGTTTGCTGAATATTAGCACTACATTGTGTTTCTAATATATAATCTTTTTATATTACAATCATAAAATCAATTATGATTTTTGTCACTACAATTTGTTTATTGCATATTATTCAAGGGTAGCTTCTCATGCCTCAAATACTGTTCTTATTGATTTAACCCTTTCTCCCTTCCCCTCATTCAAGCTTACATCCAAGAACGCATAATGCTGAGGGTCATTTAAAGAAAATACAATCTCAACTTCCTCTTACTACCAAACGTCCTGTCCAATGAAGTGAGAAAATGTAATACTCTTAAGGTTCACTAGAGGCAAAATACATGTGTTGACATGACAAGAGGTCAAACACATCTGATCTCCAAGGACTGCCAAACAGCTGCGTAAAATAAGCATGCATTATTAGAGTGCACAGAACTTTTGGTCTTTGCATAACTGTCATGTTTCTAGGGCTATTTTCCTTAATAAAACATTCATTCCATTCTCATTAAGGATGGAATTCAATAGTAAGAAAAAGCTAACTTGCTTCCTCTCTACAGAAACCAACTGAGAGCAATAAGGGACCACAACAATGTGTTTTTCAGAGCTAGTGCGAAAGGCAAGGCAAGAAGAGAACGTTAAATTGAAAATGACCCCAAAATAGCTTGTATTAGGGAACAGAAAGGTGAGCATTAAAAATTAATCTTCTTACAAAAAGTGAATACCGAAATGAGTGCTCCTAACACCAGAATGAATGAGAAGAAACTGAAATGGCTTTCTATGAAATATCAGCTGGAGTTCCATCAATTAAAATTTTAAACCAATACAGTGGAAAACATAATACAACTGGTAATACTCAGTTACTGGAGAAAGGACAGCAAGTAGGAAAACAAGGCTGAGTTTGGAGGGGAGAAAAGAATAGCATAATTTAACACAGTTCTTAGCTGTTATGAATTAAATAGAAATGATGTGGTGTTTGTGTCATGGTTAGAGCAGGCCCTGATTGGGAAACCTCAAGCACTTCACCTGTTCTATATTTCATTTATCTTAATACAGACGTGCCACAGTGTCCACTGATTCGGTAGCCACAGTTTCACTTATCCACGGATACCATGGATACTGGGACGCCTCTTAAAAAGATAGGGGAACATTAAATAAATCTCTTTTTTTTACCTTGTTGCAGCAAAACCACTGATGTTCCCCTTATCTTTAAAAAGGCATCACCAGTATCCATGGTTTCAGGTATGGGGGGGAGGGGTTCAGAATGGAACCCCAGTGGATACTGGGGCATGCCTTTACTTCCAACACATACCATCATTTTTACAGTCACTTTGAACTTGGGAGACATCCGTATGACTCAAGTATTAAGAAATGGTTCCAATTCAAAACCAGTAAAGCCTTTCTTGCTCCATGGCAAAAGTTGTTGTCATGTCATTATAATACAGATTATAATTTTTCAAGGATTTTGGACAGAAAGGAATGCGAGTGTTACAAAAAACAGTTTTGCCTTTTATTTATTTCTCTGTCAATTTAAGCCAACCAATACACTCATTTTATACCAGGTAAATTTCACTTATGGTTTCCATATGCTGCCTTAACTGCAATAAAACCAACGTTAGTGCACACTACAGGGCGAGTTCATATGTAGTGTGAACTCATGCACAGACTGTATGAAATGTTGCCATTTCATACAATCTGTATGAAAGAGTCGGTCGCAACTCATCAGTGGGTTGTGAGCCCATATGCCACCAACTGTGCCCTTCCACTCCCCCTTTTTGCCAATTCGGCTTCAAACAGGAGTCATTCTAGAAGCAAGAATGACATACCCGGAGCCTCCGGAGGGGTGCTACCAGGTCACTCTAGGCTGGTGACCCACTCTGTTGGTTTCTATGGGTCTGCAGAAGCCTCCAAAAGCTACTTCAGGTTTTCAGAGGTCACTTTTGGTTTGCCTTTGAAGACCAGAAGATGATTTTGGAGGCTTCTGTGGGCTGTTCTGAGGCCCACAGAGGCCCCAAAGTGGGTCACCAGCCTGGAGTGACTTGGAAGTGGCCTCTGGAGGCTCCAGGGAAGTCATTCCCACTAGCAGCATCTCAACCCACCATGGAGGACTCATGCAGGAACGTTTGGGAGCCACTACTCTATGAGATAATCCAGTCTTGGAGTCCAAAACTGAAACAGATTCAGACTTTGGCTGCCCACTGAAAATTACTGACTGCTTCCTTTTGAATGACAAATCCCCATGCAATTTGAAAAAAAGTATATGATGTAGAATAGAGATCGGTTATCAAAATGAAGATGACAAAGGATTGCACTACACTTCTTCGAATTGAAGCCACTATAAATTATTTTAGTTTTAATAAAAAAAAGAAATCATGTCCTGTCTCAAACAGATTTATGATTTGGATTATCAATACTGTACAAGGGATGAGAAAGCACATAAAATGTGTTTCCTTTTAATGATTTCCCAAATATTGGTTTCCCACATACATGAGATTCTACTACCCACTTGAGCAAATAATTCCCATTGATTCATATGCCACTTCCACCAACCCATGAAAATATATTAGACTTGCAGTTACATTATCACTAAACAGTAGTAGTTGTTGTTTACTGATAAACAAACAACCAGCAGTACCATCATGCTATATAGCCCAAGGTATTTGAAGCATGCAGCTGTATAATGAGGCCTGAATAATAAGAGTCAGGGTATTTAGACTCTGAGATTAAAACAGCTAAGTGTTGGAAAGTAAATTTTTTTCCCAGTGGTGTTTGAACAAAACAATTGAACAATTTACAGAAGTGGAGCTAAAAAAAAACCCAGTCCCCACCATTTTTCTGATTTTTTTTCTGGGGGAAGTGGAGAGATGAAACTTTTTTTCAGGGTCACTGCATTTTATGCACCAGGAGGGCAAAGATAACTGTTTTTATTTTTTATCTCCAGGGAAACTGAAGCACTGGAATTATTTTAGGGTACTGCCACTGTAAGTAAAAACAAAAAAAATTGATACACATTTTATCGCAAGAGACTAGACTAGTAATCCACTTTGATTGAAGCTCTTCAGTAACAGGTAAAAATACTTGTGGAACATACTGGTGTACAAATGCACCTAACTGACAAACAGGAGTCAAAATTGGCAAAGTGAAAAATAAATACCCCTCAACATCAGCATCTTGGAGATTCTTAATTACTGAAAACTTGTGCTTCCAACAATGTGCATATTTCTCAAGGCAGGGGAGTTATTTCTAGGTTTGTCTTACTGAAGACTTCTGTTTCTAGCAGGTGACAGGGTGATATAGGTGCTGTTTCTGTTCTGAAACTGCAAAGCAAATGAGGAACCTGTTGCAGCAGGCAGCTCAAGCTGTTTACAGGGTATTCAGAGGTCAAACAGACACCCTCTCCTTGAAGCTTCTTTTACTGAAGGCACCAGGTAACCACAGGGTGAGCTGACAGAATAGGGAGCTAAACGTAAAATTTTAAGCTTTTCCCCTCAAGTTTTATACAGGGCATTCACAAATCAAGTAGGTCATGCTCTGCAAGATCTTTCAAGTGCTAGACCTGGGTGCTCAATTAAAAAAAAATGGCTTTGGGGGGATACTCTTGTGGGAGGTCAGCTGCTGAGTATGATTTACAAAAGGATCTAAACATCAGCACCCTGGACAGAGCTGCTAAAAGAAATAAAGCTAAATTCTTTTAGCCAGGGGTGCTCATATTCAACAATTTTGTTTCAAGTACTTTTTCGGATTTTTTCCTGAAGGCATATTCTTGGAGGTACCCTGAAATTGTTGCACAAATGCACATCTGGGAACAGTGCAGTAATGCAATTAAATCTCAGTAGAAGTTTTCCGCAGGTGATTTTCTCCTGTCACATTCATGATATGCTCCCCAGCAGGGATCCCAGTAAAGTAGTGAAGGGGGTAGTGGTTTCAACATATTCTTTTACCTCAGGCAGCAACATTTCTTGGGCAGCCCATGGTGCATCTATTATTTAATCCATCAGAGACATTTGCTGCATAGGACATTTGCTGCATATTTTAACAATTCCAGTTAAAATACCTTTTCACTGTCCACATGGACAACATCTTTGGCTTCAGGATCTTCTTCCCACAAGGGAGCTCCTTCTGGATCCTTTAGAAAGGCCACCATAGACTACAAAGAAGCAGAAAGGGCTTTTTAACAACATCAAAAGATCAACACCAAGCCTAGAACCTTGGTTCTCCCCTTCCTGCTCTAGACTCAGGGTTTGTTCTTTTGCTCAATGTGCTTAGCAGATTAAAAAGCTCTGCTACTTTTTAAAAAAACAAACTAGAGCGAACCTCAAACACAGATAGAGGAACTGAACATACATTCACTCTGCTCCTGAACTATGGCTCCTCCTATGGACTAGACTGGAAACCAGAATGTTCCTTAGGGTGAATCCTAACCTGGAGTTAGGCCAGCAAAGTTTGGCTGGCACCAGGGCCACAGTAAAAAGCATTTGGACCAATCTTGGAATCAGGGAAGATGGTGCATGTCTATGTTCTGGCCTCTCTGACTCCAAGAGTGGTCCAGACATATGTTATGGTGTCCTTTGTGCAGCCAAATTTTGCTGGCCTATCTCCAGGTTTAGGGTTGCACTCTTAGTAAGTTAAAATTAATTCAAGAATTGCAGTTCACGAATCCACACTTTGTAAAAACCACACATGTCCCCCCCCAACCTAAAAATATGGAAATTAAATCATCATAAATTGCAAAGAAACTAGAGGGTAAGTGATAATTAAAATGCTCTTGGGTGGAAGGAAACTCATTCAGCTACTTAAAAGTGCCACATGCAACATTCTACTTCCTCTGTATGAGCACAAACTTTGATATCCAGCATAGATTTCTCTGTACTTTTCAGAGGGAGAAGTGAAGGGGGTCAAGCTTTCAAGTGCTAAAGAATATGATCTTCTTTCAAAAGCCCCTCCATGACAAGATATGGGCCACCACTGTATCTCACATAAGAAACAGCTTCAATTGGTTTCTCTTTCCCTCTCAACAATCCAAAAGATTGTTTTCTTTTGAAAACACACAATGAATACACAATGTTTTCAGGGAAGAACGGTAGCATGTTGCCTCTTGTTCTGTTCTTCAGTATGTTGGTACCAACCAGGTACTTTAAGAAATAATTTCTAAACTACAGAAACGAAACATCTGCAATCTTAGGTTGGCAAAGCATGTTTGCAGTTTAGGGAGATGGACAATGTCCACAACATCTCTTGATCATGGATTGTGAAGCCAGCCTGATAAGAGCATCATGAGTAGTGAGACAGGGCAAATTCACAACTAAAGGCAGTGTGACTTTATTATCTGCAGTTTCTTGTGGTTCGATACTAGGGCGATAAATACAACAAAGCTGTTTGTTTGATCCCATCACTGATAGATGCTAGGTAATTCAAGAATTGTGTGCGCTCACGCAGGCACACATACAGTTGCTGGGTAAAATAGTATTTCTTGCATTTGGTCAAAGGGGGACAACCACTGGAGTATCATCTCAAGAGAATTTTTCAAATTCTACCCCTGTCTCTGAGATAAGCAGGAAGACTACAAAGAGTCAATAGTACAGATATACCATTATGAGGGTTTCCCAACTCCAGCCTATGGCCTCCCAGTTCCCAACAGAAGAGCCCTAAGATTCAGAAAGCCCCCAAGGTTCAGAAAGATAACAGAAAGCCAGATCCTTGGGAGGCAGTGCGTGGGCAGCCTGGTCAGCCTGTTTCATTACTTTTTAATTTTCTCTGGTCTGTTTTTGCCAAACAAGTGCAAAGAACTGATACGTTTACACTGAATTTCGTTCCTTACTTTGAATTTAGATTTTACTTTCAATGATAAAGGCAAAGGTTTCCCCACGACTGAATGGTCTAGTCGTGACCGACTGTAGGGGGCAGTGCTCATCTCTGTTTCTAAGCCTGTAGAGCCGGCGTTTGTCCAAGGACAAGCTTCTGTGGTCATGCGGCCGGCATGACTATACGCCGTAGCGCACGGAACGCCGTTACCTTCCCACCAAAGTGGTCCCTATTTATCTACTCGCATTTTTACATGCTTTCTAACTGCTAGGTTGGTAAGAGCTGGAACAAGCAAAGGGAGCTCACTCTGTTGTGTGGTCTCGAACTCCCAAACTTTCAGTCAGAAAGCTCAGCAGCAGCGGTTTAACCCACAGCGCCACCAATGATAGAAAAAGTCTGGAAAAGAGTTTCCCAAACACTGAAGACTAACTTTCGGGATACTGAACTTTATTTTTCCTTCCATTGTGAATCAGCATGGAACTGAGAGTATGACTCTCCGACACATTTTTGATATACATTAACATCTTCATAGCACATTTAACAGCTGTTCTAGCAGCTCTGGTTTCTTTTTCTGCCACACAAAATTATTATTAGCCCTGACAACAGAAGATGTGACTATACCGTTCAAAACGAAAAGATGTCTTTAATCCAAATTTTAAAAAATGAGTTCAGGCTTCTTCCTAAGTTAACAGCCACCTTGGCAATGAATTCCATAAATCATTACATGTGTGAAGAAGTATTCTTTTGTCTGCTGCAAACCAACTCCAGTCAAGTTCACTGGGTGACCCTAAGTTCTAGTGCTGTAAAAACCAGAAAAAAATTACGTTTCCACCATGTATAAATCTCTATTATGCACCCCTTATTTTTTTCTTCCCTAAACTAAACACCACCGTGTACTTTTCTAGCTCTACAATATCCTTCTTGGGAGATAAGAAAATCAGAATCTTACACAGTATTTGTGCAACTACCTACAACACAGACACACACTCCTTTACTGACCATTTTTACTTTTACTCCCTTTCCGAAAGAACGGTAGCACAGAATTCCACTTCTCACCCTGTACAAAACCCATTTTATCATTCCAAGCGTATATTACAGCACTGGTTCCCAAAGTCCTCCTTGGGAAGAAGGAACCACCTTGGAGCGCAATCCTAACCTGGAGTTAGGCCGGCACAGTTAGGCCTGCAAAGTTTGGCTGGCACAAAGGCGACTGGAAAGTGTGTTTGGACCACTCTCGGAGTCAGGGGGGATGGCACATGTCTGTGTGCTGGCCTCTTTGACTTAGAGAGTGATTCAAACACACTTTACAATGTCCCTTGTGACAGCTAAACTTTGCTGTCCTAACTGCGCCAACCTAACTCCAGGTTAGGATTATGCCCTTTGCGGGAGAAGGGCTGCAGTAGCCAACGCCATCACCAAGATTGTGCTGCTGCTGGGGATGGGTGCGGTTTTTTACACTTACCAGCATCCAGCGCTGGAACTCCAGGGCTGGAGGCTGGTAAGTGTAAAAAAACCCTCCCATCCCCAGAAGCAGAATGATCCTAGGGATAGCATTGCTGCTAAAGCCCCCCTCTCCACCTCTTAAAGGGGCAGGAAGAAATACTTCCCTGGGTGGTAGGTGACCCACCAGTTTGGGAATCACTGTATTACAGAATCATACTGGGACATTTGGAGAAGTTCTAGAAGAGGTGTTCTGGAGCTTAAAATGCCTCACACAAATCTTTAAAGGACAAAGTGAGAGTTCTTTCTTCTGAGGATATGCCACATGGACTTTTGTGAACAAAGATTTTTCTGCAGTAATTGCATGTGGCAGTAGCAATTGCACGTGGAAGAGATAGGGCTTATCTTCCACATGTGTTTTCTGGTGTTCTCCGATATGCACTTTCCCCATGAAATATCCAATAACATTTTCTCCTTTTGCTTTGTGGACAAGGGAGGAAAAAAGAAATGGCACCATTTTGCTCATGCTGTGCCCAGAGCATCTGTGGTTGATGCACTGACAAAATTGCACATCATCTTGCAACTGTCACCCCTTCCAAGGCCATCACACCCTGTAACTAGAAATAATCCAGAGTGGTAGATGACTACCACCAAAGGCCAGAGAAAAACAGCAGAAGGAGGCTGCCAAGAAGAACAGAGAGCTCAAAATCCCTGGAGCCTGCCTTACTAAAAGCCAGTCAGTGGAGAAGTCTTGAACGATTGGAGCAATTAGCTCCCTCCCACAGAACTGAAACCAGACTGGTTAAAACATATAAAGGTAAAATAATTTTTAATAAGGACAAAGAGTAATGTGAACAGTGAAACTAAGGAATTGTTTAGGAATCACTGAACAGTAATGGCTTTAGGTAGGTTTCAGTGGATATTTGGTGAAAGACTAGCTCAGAGATTGAAAGGCAAGCTGAAACTAAAACCACACTAATGTGGCAAAATGGATATTTTTCCAATAGGAGGTACTCATTCCAGTCCAGGATCTTGGTCTTTATAACTACGCCTAAGTTAGGTAGGAAGAGTAACCTTCATCAACACACTGGATGAGAAACGAGAACAAATACATCAAGGGATGTTTATTACTCTTTATTGTGACTTACCTATTACTTGTGAGCACTAACCAAATTTTACCTGTGAAATTGAATACTTGGGGCACCTAAACCCTTGACTTCCCCAATCCTGGGAATTAGATGGGCTTCATGGTCCAATGAGCTCACTCAATTTTTTGGTTTTACTGGTCCGTTGTTAGAGAATAAGGAGGGCAAACAATAGTTAACATCAATAGGGCAAACTTTTTTTCCAAATAACTTCACAAGTACCAAATGACTTGGCAGACCTTTCTGGATCCAAACAGGATCTAATGAGATGACGATAAGGTCTAAACAAATGAAAAAATAGGCAAAACCAGGGGTGGAGGAGAGAAAGCATAGATCAGCTGTGACTCTAATCGGATTTGAGAAAAGCTATCTCATTCAAGTTTCGCTCACAGCAGATGAAACAAAAGGGGAAAATATTTTCTCTATTTTCAGGCCAATGCTATTAGGTACCAGCTGCATCAAAAGAGATGTTACAGAGAAAAAAAAACCTCACAAAAAAATTCCACTATTTGTTAACAGATTGCAAGTACGCTCACAATTTATATCGCAATTTAACATTGACTCAATCTAGTTAATCACACACAGCTTCTCAGGATGTTTGGCTGGCAGATGTGCAGAAGATACAAAAATAGAGAGAAACCTTTAGGTTGCTCTAACAGCTGTTTGTGAAATGTTGCGCCTCCCTCCCACCCCAACATAAAGCCGCAGGCATTAACATCTGCTTTACATCCAAACACATCTCCCTCTCCAGAAGATCTCAAACTCCGCTAAATTTACCTTCAACGTGACTGCTCTATTGTATTCAGTGTGAAATGCTCCATCCCTGTCAAGAAAAGATTATGGAGGGGGGAAAAACACAAACAATTACTTTTCAAAGTGCCGCTGGGGGAAAAAAAAAATCACAACTCTTTCTTCTGGTCAGGATAAACTGAAGTTTTCCCTATGTTTTCAGGGACTGTGCAAAACATCACTATCAAAAACAAGTTTTTCAAGTGAACAGGTCTCTAATGAGCAATCAGTTCCACAAAGCCTTATGAGAGCATTTACCACAGGCCAGCGGAGTGGCAGATGCACAGGGGAGTTTCCATTTGCAACAGTGCCACTATATTTATGCATATTGGTCCCTCAAGAGCTAAAACCGTCATGTGGCTCAAGTCTCTTGAAGTCAATGAGCTGGCAAACCAACCTGGAAGTTATTTAGATAGCACTGGCACAGGCTGTCTCATTTAAAAGAAAGATGAACATACACACATCCAAGTTAACTCGAGATAGGTTTTGTTTTTATGGGCAATTGAAATTTCTGCTCCCAAAATCCATCAGCTCAAGAAAACTTCCTAACCAATTCAAAAACAACAATATGCATGCTTTCCCCCCTCTCTCAGATGGATAGCAGAAGGTTAATTTTTTCTTACCGACATTAACCCAAACTACAAATATTAAAAGCCGATAAAGTGAGGAGGTGTGTGAGAGAGGTTACTTAAACACAGTAATGACAACAACGGCAGTGACAACGTAGCATTGTATAGTGTCTTCCAAACACGCAGAGCATTTGACGTGCTTGAGATTAGCTTTACACCAACCCTATAAGGCAGGGGTTCCCAAACTGGATGGCACAATGCCCTTCGGTGATGTGTGTCTGGGGGTGTTGCGGGACCCATGCTGGTCGAACCTGCTTTCCCTGGGCCACAAAACATGATTTTTGAATCTTTTTTGTGTGTGTGCCATGATCAAAGTCTAGAGCTCACTGGGGGTGTCACGGGCTGGCTAAGTTTGGGAAGTGCAGCTGCAAGGGGAGAAGTACTGACTTTCCTATAAGTTTGGGAAGCGTTGCTTTAAGGGAAGTAGTAGCATAGGCAGAAAGGAATAAGTGCAAGAAAGAGGCGAGTCTGGAATGAGAAATTTCCTGATTTGCAGTTTGGTCTGTGTTCTCCTCTCCTACACAATCTAAGGCTCTTCAGTCTCAGAACTGATACTAGACTCTGTACTCCATATGTGTTCTATACTCCACGTGAGTACAGAACAATATCTCCGTCAGGTTTATGTGAGCATAAGCATATTACACTTGCATAGACGTCATGGACAATCCAGTCCACATTAAAGCACTATAAAGCTGCACTTATTTCAGTGGGAGAGTTAAGCGAACAATGAAGACATTGGCCATTGAATTACTTAACTGTATCAATAGAAATTAACTATGGACCACTAGTTCATTATAGCCCCAATGGGCAATGAAAATGCTGTCTGCCAATGACCAAGAGCCCAATCCTATCCAACTTTCCAGCTCTGATGTAGCCATGCCAATGGGGTGTGCACAACATCCTGCATTGAGGGGTTGCAGTCAGGGAGAGCACCTCAAAGTAGGAGAACATTTGTTCCCCTACTTTGAGGATGCATTGCAGCTACACCAGTGCTGGAAATGTGGATAAGATTGGGCCCTTAATCCTAGCAGCCCAGTTATGTGGTAAGAATCCAACAAAACCCAAAACAAAGCTATCCCAAACTGCTTTTATAAATACTGAGTATTGCAGTAGGTTAAATATTTAAAAGGCACACTCAATCCACTTTTACACCTACTTGTAATGTAATAATTCTATCCCTTTCTCTTTCGAACTAGGGTCAACCTTCATCTTCTTGCATAGTTTTCGGCTCTCTGAATCACTGCAAGAGACACAAAAAAGGTGATATTTTAAAATAAGCAATCAGGCAATGGAGTTAACTGTACACTGTTTGGAAAACTCTGGCTTAGCAGCTTTTAAATCACAAGGAGTCATCATATCTGGTACACTGGAACTCTAATGAAGTTCAGTACTTTGGTAAACCCCATTAAAACTGGGTCGTAAACGCTGACAGTTTGTTTACTCTTACAGCCACACTTTTCAACCACACTTGTTCCCATGGCACTTTTACTATTTATCTATCACATAATTGTGGCTAACTGTTAATACGCTATGCCATGGCTACTGGAAATCACAGCATTGCAATTACAGTAATATAACTGACAATTAAATATTAGGTAAATTAGATATTAGCAATTAAATATTAGGTAAATTAGACATTATAGAATGTAAGTACACCACTATACAGTATTTTTAATGGCAAATTCAGTTTATCCCAGGAAGATGACAAGCTGCAGAGAAATATACAGAGACCACCTGAACCATTCTTGCTTACCTACAAATAACTTACCTCCATATTAGTAACTATTTTTTTTAACTTGTATTTATATACCGCCTTTCTTAGGTCACCAGATTTCTCTAATGACTATAACTCAAGGCGGTTTACATAGGCAGACTTTATTCAGAAACCTGAAGGTTTTTACAATTTTTACAGAAACGTTCTATCTTCCAAGAACTACACACATACAGATGGATCTTTCTGGATTTAGTCCTTCTTTCTGGCCACCCGTTTGTCTTCTTGCTGGCTGATAAGTGGCTTCCCTGCTCCCACCAGAGAAGCAGCTGACTTCAGCACAACTCCCTCTCACACAAGGCAGCCAGAGACAGCTCAGCTGTTAATCAGTCGCAATTTATTTTGTGATTGGTTTGCAATGATCTGGAGTTATATTGAGTTATTTTGCCTTGGTACATGGCAAGATAGTGCCTTGGTATTACATGGCCACCATTTGTACATTTATGTTTTTATGGCAACTCTACATTTTAATTCTGCTGAACTCTAAACAACATACTTTCTAACTACTCATAATCCCTCTATTACTTGCATTTCCTACCAGGTGGCTTTACCTCGTTGCTTTTAGAATAGCTAGTGTAGTCATGATAGCACCTACTGCTGACTACCAGTGTCCTTAATGATTCTGTTGCTAAGAACATTGCAAAATGCAGCCCTATCCCATTTTTACCAAGTACCAGATGGGGGAAGAGGAACTGAGTAGCTTGTTCCATACTAATCCTCTGTTTCCTGTGTCATGCCTACAATCAAGACATGCAAGACCATTCAGTATAAGGCAAATGTAAGCCTGCTCTTTTAAGCTGGATACAGTCCTAAATCCTGATGTCCTAATACAGGTGTGCCTCAGTATCCATGGATTTGGTATCCACGGTTTCGGTTATCCATGGATTCCACGGATAAACATAGGGGAACATTAAACAAATCTTTTTTTAACCTTGTTGCAGCAAACCACTGAAGTTCCCCTATCCACAGTTTCAGGTATCCACAGGAGGATCCAGAACAGAACCCTAGCGGATACTGGGGCATGCCTAGTAATACAGTAATTAACACAAGCAACACTATGAAATTTACTTCCCAGGTAATTTACTTCCCAGAAAAGCAGATAAGATTTAAAATCTAAAAGTCACAGTAAAATGGTTGAAACATGATCAGTGATAATCACAAAACACTTTTTTTTAACTTTTTGCAAAACTTGTTAGAATGTGAAACGCCAGCAAAAGTTAGCAAGATGAAAAATGAAAAAAGCTACCACAGCATTATCAGGACAATGTGACTATCAGGAATCCGTAATGAATCAGGAATTCGTCTCATGTTATTGTGCCATGTCCTTTTCATTTCAAGGTAGCAAGTGGGAGCGCATATAACTGTAGTTAGATTCCATCGCACTTTTTAACATTCCTGTTCCTCTAAAGTACAGATAACCCGCAAAATGCACACCCATTGTAGCCTCTACGCTGAAGTACTCAGTAGACATGTTTTAAATATGCTGTCATATTTTCTAGAAATTCCTATACTGATGTACGTGATCTCGGTAGCCACCTATGCTGTCCCAACACCATCCCCAGAGTATAAGCACTTCAGTGTAAGTCATTAAAATGTTACAAGAAACCACAATGTATCCTGAGACATTATGAAGATATGTGAATAAGTATATGGAGCGCAGAAACCAGAAGGAGAAACAAGGTTACAACATAAAGATGTTAGATGGAGGTGACATACGTGTTGTAAGCACTGCACTCGTCTAGCAACAGAAAGAAAATGCCTTTCTATTTGCACACGAGTGAAAGCCCTTAAGGAACAGGAAAGCAAACTAAAGGATTATGAAGTAAGGGGGTAAAATACTGGAGAGGTAAAGGGAAGACACAGTATAACTGAACAGAGAAGAAAATAAAAAAGGACTAGACCCCACTATTACATCAGGCATAAATTTCCAAATGACACGTTGACAGTTTCTGGAGGTCAATGCAGCACAAAAAAGACTTATGAGGGTTTATCTTGGGGGACAGAATTGCAACTGGCTAAGATTATATTCTGCACTTAAGAAGTAATTAAGTATGAGGTTTAGCCAAAATAGGGAAAGGTGGAAACTACATTTCTGGAGGACAGAAGAATGCAGTGCATTAGAGCAGTAGTTCCAGATCCACCAGTGGGTTGTGAGCCAATTTCAGGTGAGTCGCCAAGCACCTAGAGCAGCCACATTGAAAATATGGGAAGCTGGAAAGCTGGAAAGAGGGAGGACTCACTGCGTGGCTGTTTTGCTTGTGTCAAGGTTGTAAATGGACTTTTTTCTTTCTTTCTGACTCACTTTGCTATTGGAAAATGGCTGAGAATTAACCCAACTTATTGCTGCATTCTCAGGAAAGCAGCAGGTTCTGGTGTCACAATGACGGCATTTCTGGCCATGACATCACTTCTGGTGGGTCCCGGACCAATTGTCATTCTAAAAAGTGGGTCCTGGTGCTAAAAAGTTTGAGACCCACTGCATTAGAGCATATAATCAGAGAGTATAATTCATGCTGGAAATGAACACGGTCCTGCACACCACGCCACTAGCCCTGGTTACTGAACTAGAGGCGTAATGTGTGCGGCAGTCCAAAATGAGATTAGGAGAAGGATTAATAAGATGGCAACACATCTCTTGGGACGTGGTGGCGCAGCGAGTTAATCCGCTGTTGCTGGGCTTTCGACCGCAAGGTTGGGAGTTCGAGACTGCGTGACGGAGTGAGCTCCCGTCGCTTGTCCCAGCTCCTGCCAACCTAGCAGTTCGAAAGCACCTAAAATGCAAGTAGATAAATAGGGACCACTTCGGTGAGAAGGTAACAGCATTCCTTAGAGTCATGCCGGCCACATGACCACGGAAGCTTGTCCTTGGACAAAAATGCTGGCTCTACAGGCTTTGAAACGGAGATGAGCACCGCCCCCTACAGTCAGTCACGACTAGACCATTCGGTCGTGGGGAAACCTTTTTAACACATCTCTAAACATTCTTTGCCTCAAGTCAGACTAAAAGGTACAAAGTGCCCTCACCTATACACTAAGTGCCAATGTAGAAACCAAACTGGGATGCTGAGGGCATGTCTTCACTTGAGAAAATGTTAAATTGATCAGAGTCAGTTCAGAAAAGCTCAGTGACAGCACGAGTCCTTTCCTAAATGAAGTGCTGCTGTCGATGCTGCCAGCACTCCTGTTAATTCTCTCGACATTTTCAAGCTGCCTTCTTGCAAATGTGAGGAATGAACAACAATAAATTAGCACTGTGCTGCAGATGAGGCAGAAGAGCTTGTGCGAGAAGGGAAGTTCAGCCCATACCCTGCAGATGGTAGTTTGTCTGACTGGGGAAATTGTAGTCATGCATAATAATCAGCACTACAGCGTACACCAGGAATTAGCATTTTAAAGCACTAACTAGCAAAGACTAGGACTTGCTTCCTCACTTAGGAATGTTTGCTTTCCAAGCATTAAAACAAAGTTTGCCATCTTGCTGAGTCAGTAGATTCTCACCCAGCCTGCCAAGTTCTTTGCACATCAGATCACATGGCTGATGGAAATGAAAGCACATACCCAAAGGAAACACTCAACAAAACACATATTCGCCCCATATAGGCCAAGAAATGTGGGAGAATACAAAGAAAATGTCGGGATTGGCAACTGATGCACATAAGTTGCGAACTTCAAGCTTGCCCCTTTTATAGCACTGCATGAGCTTTTTTTTTATTAGCACTTCAACAAGTGAGTGCTGCACAGCTCCAGCAGTTATTGTTGCTCAACTCATGGCTCTTTGAATTTCAACTGAAGTCACAATTGTGCTGACTTGCAAATATACAGAGAGAACTTATAGGATTAATTCTGGCCAAATTAATGCCTCATCTCCCTTTCTGATCTCCTAGCCACATTTCAACAAATATGAAGATATTTGTTCAATGAGTGATGCTTAAGAAATCTTATGTGGTGGGGACAGCATGGACTGCTTTCTGCTATTCATCTCCATTGAACCATGTCCATCCAGGAGAATTTTGACTGCTACCCATTGTACTATTACTTGCATTCATTGTTTTTATTTAGTTTCTACTTGCTTTCTAGCAGTGCCCTTGAAGAGTTTACAAAGCTTATAGGCACAATGCAAATAAAATACATACGCATTTCATCAAAACAAGCCCAGAATATTTCAGCGAAAGAAAGTGACTTGCACATCATAAAATCCTTATAAGAAGGTCATCTAGTTACTCCAGGTTTGTCCCTGGGAACAAGCATCAGGTTTTTATACTCTGATTCAATTTTATCTTGAGAAAAGGCACCAGTGTGGTTTTGCTCTAACTGTGATCTGAGACATTGCAACTCAGCATCAGCCGCCAAAGCCAGGGATAATTTCATGTGTCTGAGATGTTTATACTTACACCTGTCAATACACAGTCACCACACACCAAGGCCACAGATCAAGGGTCTGTTCAGATGACACTTCCCCTCAGCCACACAGGTTATTTTTATTAGGTTCACTATCACATGGTTAGGAAGAATCCGTTTTCAAATAAACCCAGAAACTTCTGATACAGCTGTTGTCTCACTGAGTATAAGAGGTAAGATGGCATGCTTACTCTTGCTCCACCGTGTGTGGGGATGGAGGGAGGATGTAATCTTAAATGGCTGGGATAATAATATTCTGTGGAGGGGGAGAAGGAAAACAGACCACAAACTGAAAAGGCCACCTTGACCTTCATTCTTCCTTTTCCTACTTTCTACACATGCCAGAAAATAAACTATCCTGCCAAGCATCTGTTTTGGAAAAGCCTTTCTGACAGCATTTGGTTAATGCCTTTTTTATTCTGAATAACAATGATGTAGAAACAGAGTCAGTTTTCTGCTTAGAGGGGAATGCCTTTGGATTCTAGCCAACATCCCCTTAACAACAAGCTCCTCACCTCTGGTGTGGAAAAGGATAATTAGGACAACAGCTCTTGTGATGGAATTAGATACAGTGTGCGAGAGAAAGAGGAAGGACAGTCCTTTCGAGATTCTGTAGGAATCTTCACCTTAAAAAAGCCACTTATAATATAATGCATTAGAGCAGTGGTTTTCAAACATTTTAGCACCAGGACCCACTTTTTAGAATGACAATCTGTCCGAGACCCACCAAAAGTGATGTCATTAACCTGGAAGTTATGTAATGGCCGGAAGTGACATAATCAATCAGGAAGTGCCGTCATTGTGAAAACAGGCTCCTAAGTGAGAACACATCAGAATACCGCACGGGGAGATGGGGAGTAGCGAGTCTCAGCTTTGCAAAGGAGCTCTTGTAAGAGTCGGGGACTGAAAGTTTGCTATATACAGGAAAAAGGAAGGAGAAGCAGGGGGAAACAAGAAGGGGCTTTCAACTCTCTCATAGATTCAGTCCCAAACATACATATGCACAAACCTTTTCCGTTAAAAAGAAAAAACAAAGATGACTCTCTCACAGTAGAGGGGTAAGGGAAAAGCAAGAAGGAACACTGCATGACGCTGACTACATTACAGCAAGCTTAGGGAAAGGATTTCCAACTTCTAAGATGGCACCAGCAACATAATTTGCCAGCTTCCAAGATGGCACCTCAGAGCTTTTCACAACCCACCTGACATCAGGTCGCAACCCACCCAAGTGGGTTGCAACCCACAGTTTGAGAAACAGAGAAATGCAGATACTCTTGAGAATTAGTTACTTAACGTATCAATAAAGTGCGGGGGGGGGGGGAGATCTAACCAAAACTGAAGTTCCACTTCCCTCACTTATATACCCCACACCCACAACCTACCCTGTTGGACATATTTTTTTCCCTAAAACAGCAATTTAGCACTATGTTTTAATATTAAACACAACAAAGCCTACATTTTTAATTGCACTATATTCCATTCCCCAGTTTAAACTGAAAAACAGTATCACATCTGAATGGTGCACTCCCTTCGATCATAAACTACTGTGTAAGCCTAAACACAATTGCAGAAGTCACTAATAAGAATTGCCCCTACAGACAAAGAATTGCCCCTTCTGTACAAAACGTACAGAAATGCCCTATAGAACCCAGTGGTCTTAGGCTAAGACCTATCTTCCAATTCCAAGGAACTGTCTATAGACCCAAAAGGAGACTGACATCATGTGATTAATGCACAACCTTCCCATCACAATGAAGTTGCTGAACGATAGTAGGAAACTATCCACAGCTGGTTAAAATTTCATGTTTTTTGCTTTGCACAACATTCCTATAATAAAAGTAGACTGAACAGTGATTCTAAAGTCGACTTCAGAAATTACAATTTTCAACATCAGGCTGAATCTCCATACAGGAAATGAGCAAGTATTTAATAATGCATGAAGTAGACCTTGAATGTTTGCCTTGCTGGAACTTTGTGCCTTGGGCACAGGCTCTATTGACAGTATGTGGGATGTAAAGCCACACCCACCAGGAGGAAAGCCACACCCACTTTTAGCAGCAAACCTTACCCAGACGGGATGCATTAGGAGCAGGCAAGGTTTCTGGTAAACATGACAGAGCTATTGCACCTTTGTGGTTTCACAACAGCATGCAGGAGGCACAACTATGGTTACATGGTAAACAGTCATCTGAGAACTGCCCCCTACCCAGCTAGCTAAGCCATGTTTCAAACAAAGGAAATAGTAAATTTTGACAAAAATCTTCATGAAGAGCACTAAAAATATAAACACATTCTTGTGCTCTCCATGTACTGTTACCACATAGAGGCACCTTTTTCCTTACCTTCCTGCCATTACCAACACAAGGTCAGGAGAGGGAAGGACAGCAGGGATTGGGGGAAGATGTTTGGAAAACAACTCTGAATCAAATGGAACAAAGAGGGGGAGGTCACCCATCAATGTGCCCATCAACTATGAGATGCACAGCTGGAGAGAGATGCCAAGAGGATGAGGGGGCATGATACAACAGAGGCTGCAATCATCCTTCAATTCTATTACTTTCTTTTCTAGTAAGTTTGAAGTATTTGAGACTGTGAATGACAATGACTTCTCTGTGCTAGAGAAGAAGCAAACTGAGTAGCTATCTCAAGCACTAGCCCTGCTTAAACACAAAGCACTTCTGGAAATTTAGCCAGAACAGTTCCATGCTTATGGAATAGCCTAGCTTGGGTTAACTCTGTGATGTATAGTACATTTCAAAGATGTGCTCCAGTTACTGAGCCTGAGGCACAAGTTGAGACATGAGTCAGTGACCCTGCAACTCGACTTGCAAGTCATAGTGTGCACCATCAGAACTCAGAGAAAATGTGGGTCATTTTGACTCAAGTCCCGAGTCATTTCAAGAAACAAACCAAGTCCTTGAACAAAACAACCTTCTCCTCCTCCCCTCAACCCCCCCCCCCAGCCCAACCTCTTGGAATCACTGGCCCTCTTCCCACCACACCTGCTGCTGCTGTCAGCCTGAAGGATGGCTTCTGGATTGCCCACAAGGTTTTTCAGGATAACATAGAAGTAACAGGGGAAAAAAGTAAGCAAGCAGGCACATACTGAAGAGAGTCAAGACTCGAGGCACGCCTCTTTTCCAAGTAGTGGATCCAAGACTGAGTTGGGTCCAAGTCAGTGATATCCGTGACTCGAGTTAACATGAGTCGCAAAAAATCAGCATTTTCATGACTCGACTTGACCTAACTCGGGTCATGGATGCGACTTGACTCAAGTTGCCTTGGGTGCCCATCCCTGTACATTCCCATTGCTTGAAAACAAGAGATCATTGTTTGCTCTCAGTGTATTTTTCTCTGCCGTGAAATTTAAGTTCCTCTGTCAGAAGAGATGCTTCAAAAAAGGCATTTCACCTCAACCCCCCCTCCCCACATTCTTAGAGCAGCCATGGTAGCAGTACATTTTCCAAAACAGCAGCTAGAGAATCGTGCTAGGAAAATGAAAAATATATCTGCTTCTGCTCTAGCTGCAGGGCCCCTTTGGTGTCATCATTATTGCTTCCTAATTCTGCTGTGGCAGCTGCCACTAATGGAACTGGAATCAGTAAGTCATGTTTATATGGATCCTTGTAGACTAATGATCCCAGGCTGCTCAGTTTCAATCTCCCAAGACAGCCCTAAAATAAGCAACCAGGGTTGAAAGAAAAGAAGCACAGCTCAGAAGCTGTCAATATAGGTGGAAAAGCTCTTCTTTGCTGTGAACCTGTATGTGATAAGCAACCTCTACAATAATGGCTCTTGCCTCCACCTGGACAAAACCTAGGCACAGAGTCCCAACATGACAAGACCCACCCAGCCAGAAATAGACTTGACACAAGAGATAAAGAAAAGCCAGCCTAAAGTACATGACGCACCTCTATGTCTCCGAGCCATAGATTCAACAACAGAGGATTTCAATATGGCTGTATGCTGCACATGTCACAATGATTTGAAGAAGAGAAAGCACAGGCAGAACAATTATATTGGTGGGAAGAAGAGGAGAAAAGACTGGACAGAAAAATTCACTTCCTTGCACAAGCTGGGGTGGGGGTGGGGAGATAAATGGATATTAGATAAAGGCTGCAATCCAGAGAAAAGGAGGGACCATTTTAATCTCACTGAAATTGTTGCAATCTCCATATTTAAGTATATTATGCTTAAACTCCACATATTAAATGGTAGATGCATGTGTCTTTCACTAGAAAACAGATAATAGGGGGGAAGTAACACGTAATAGTAAACTGTGGCTTCACCACGGCTCTGGGTTGTGGATTGGGAATTCAGTAAGATTTCTGTGCAATACAGAAATCAGTAAGATTTACCTGGACATCCCCTGAGCAAGACTGCTGCCTACATTAGCAAACAATTACACTAGCCGAGTTATTCTCAAGCAAACACATGATTAAAATTTTCTGTTGGGAAAAAAATCAAAATTGCTTAAGACTGCTTACAATCATGCCATCAGAACTGTAGCCTTTTCAACAGAAGCAGCTGCTATAAGAACATGATTTAAAGGGCAACATTAGTATATAGCTAATTAATTCATCAATTGATGAATTTAACTCTAAGATGTAAACTTTTTCCCTTCTAGGGCTAGAACTTGGAAATCTGCTTCACCAAGGTCTAATCCTACACACCTATGCCAATGGAACACATGCTCCAACCATTGGTGGTGGTGGTGGAGTGACCAGACAGTACAGGAAATGCAAGTAAACATATTTTACTTACCTTATAATAACACAAAAAACCCTTTGCTGGATCAGGCCAAGGACCCATCTAGTCCAGCTTCCAGTATCTCACAGTGGCCTATCAGATGCCTCTGAGAGGCCACAAGACACCTGTGTTCTGTTGCCACTCCCTTTTGCAAATGGCATTCAGAAATAGGCTACCTCTAAAACCCAGAGGCACATATAATAAGCATGTAATCATAATGGCTTATAACCTGTGATGGATGTTTCCTCTAGAAATCTGTGCAATCCCCTTTTAAAACCATCTAGGTCAGGTGCCATCACCACATCCTGTGGCAAAGAGTTCCACAGAAATTGGCCCAGTAAGCTGTCTCACCATCAACAGGTCTCCTTGGACCTACACCAGCTATTTAGCTGGCATAATTCTGAGGAGCCTTAGGGGCACGTCAGGGCTGGGGAAGAGGGATAGAAAGCTGGCATGCACTGCTGCTGTTGAGATTCATCTCCTAAAACCCCTGCGCAGCCCACTCCCCACCACGATCCTCCCAACAACCTACTGCCTACAACCTGCCCCTGCTGCCATCTCACCCGCTCTAGTGTAGCCTAGGATGGCCACTGGTATGTGCATGGTGTCTCTGGCCGTTTGTTACAGCAGTCTCACAGCTCAAGACAGTGGTGAGCAATTTTGCAATGCCACATCGGCACTTATGGTGGTGGATAAGGAGTTCTGTAGCCATAAGACTACATAACTCAACTAACAGGTCAGATGCAAGCCAGGTGTCTTTGAACATCAATAGTCAGGAATGGGAAGAACAACTCTACAGCATTGAATTCGGCTTGTACCAAAATCAACATGATATAATGAATGGCATTTTCCACTGAGAGGAGGCACGTTAATAAGAGAATCTCTCTTTAAACTGACACAGCTGCAGAGAAATAAGAAGCAGATTAAGGGGAGACTCCAAAGGCAGTGCAGGAATTCCTCCTTAAGAAAGGCAAAAGGGACTTTCTTCTTTTATTAAAGGTCTTTTATCATGGATGGGCTTTTAAGACTGCCGCTAATAGTCTCCTCAAAATATGCCGACAGCGAGAGCTTCACTAACTTCAATGAAGTTTTTCTAAGCCAAGGGACTTTGAGCATCCACCTTCTAAGAGGAAACTTTAACATCAACAGACTTTAGCATGTGCATGAAAAGGAAGAGCTGCAAACTTTTTTAGTTAGCCTTATCCTAAGAAAATAAGAGCCCTGCTGGATCATGCCAAAGGCCCATCTAGTCCAGCTTCCTGTATCTCCCAGTGGCCCACCAGGGAGCTCAGTAGACAACAAGATGCTTGCATCCTGTGGCCACTCCCTTGCACCTGGCATTCTGAAGTAGCCTATTACTGAGCATATAGCCCATGATGGACTTTTACTCCAGTAATCTGTCCAATCCCCTTTTAAAGGCATCTAGGCCAGATGCCATCATTACCTTCTGTGGCAAGGAGTTCCATAGCTTAATTAAGGTAAAGGTTTCCCCACAACCAAATGGTCTAGTCATGACCAACTGTAGTGGGCAGTGCTCATCTCCGTTTCTAAGCTTGCAGAGCCGGCATTTGTCAGAGGACAAGCTTCCATGGTCATGTGGCTGGCATGACTATACTCCAAGGCGCACAGAACGCCATTACCTTCCCACTGAAGTGGTACCTATTTATCTACTCGCATTTTGACGTGCTTTTGAACTGCTAGGTTGGCAGGAGCTGGGACAAGCAATGGGAGCTCACTCCATCGCGCAGTCTTGAACTCCCAACCTTCCGGCCAGAGAGCCCAGCAGCAGCGGTTTAACCCGCTGTGCCACTATGTCCCACTTAATTAATAGCTTAATTACCCGCTGGGTAAAAAAGTATTTCCTTTTATCTGTTTTAACTCTCCCAACACTCAATTTCAGTGCCCTGGTTCTGGTATTGTCAGAGAGGGAAAAGAACATCCCTCTATCCACTCTGTTCCTCCCGTGCATAATCCTGAGTTTCAGTGCACACGTGAGCATGAGAGAGGCAACTGAGAACATATTCTAGTAA
This sequence comes from Lerista edwardsae, assembly GCA_029204185.1. Taxonomy (NCBI): domain Eukaryota; kingdom Metazoa; phylum Chordata; class Lepidosauria; order Squamata; family Scincidae; genus Lerista; species Lerista edwardsae. Next base: position 13,583,014 of record JAJKFI010000014.1, read on the forward strand.
AATGCTTACATGTGGATCTGTGGTTGGAGAAGTGAGGGATGTACAATATGCTCTGAAGCCAACTGATCAGAGAGTCAAGGGTGCCAAGAACATATATTTCCTCCACCTCAGAAAGAACATCAATAAAGAACAATTTTGCCCCAGTTATCCTAGAGCCTATGGCAACCAGAAGCAATGGTTCCAGAGGGAACTGTGTTACCTGTTAAAAATTCACCTGAAACTGAACCCCTTTTTCAAACACAGGGCCCAACCCTATCCAACCTTCCAGCACCAATGCAGCCACAAGTTAAGGAGGTCTCCATGATTTCACCACCACCACAGAATACAGGACCCAACCCATTTAGGTGGCTACACCAGGACTGGAAAATTGGATAGAATTTGGCCCTCAGAGTTTTTCAACCACTGTGCTGTGGCATATTGGTATGCCACAAATAATCTGCAGGTCTGCCACAGACATTTGAGGGAGGGTAATATATATATATTATATTAAATATATTTGTCCTGGAAGGTCAAATCCTGAAGCTGAAGCTCCAATACTTTGGCCACCTCATGAGAAGAGAGGACTCTTTAGAAAAGACCCTCATGCTGGGAAAGATTGAAGGCAAAAGGAGAAGGGGGCGGCAGAGGACAAGATGGTTAGAGAGTGTCACCGAAGCGATGAACATGAAGTTGGGCGAACTCCAGAAGCTAGTGGAGGACAGGGAGGCCTGGCGTGCTGTGGTCCATGGGGCCGCGAAGAGTCGGACACGACTTAGCGACTGAACAACAACAACAACAACATCATATATTAGTAGGGCCACTGTAGGATGTGAGCCCATGGCCAGCACTGTAGTATGCCCTGACCATTTTAGAGCTTTCTCTGTGTGCCGTGAGACTTAAAAGGTTGAAAATGGCTGCTTTAACTTCTCCTCCCTGAGCTCTTCTCTTAGTGTGTCTAATCTCTTAGGTGTATGCCTAAGAACAGACCTGTTTGTTTGTTTTATGTATGCATAACAACTGTTTTCTTGAGGCACTCTATAAATATTACTCCTGCTAATTGCTATCAATTCCCCTTTGTTCAATTGTTCTCAAAAAAGGGAAAGATTTCCCTTTCTGCTATTCAAAAAGCAGGCAGAGGCAGTTGCAAGGAAAGGCTTAGGATTCTCCTTGACCCCACACTCCCTTTGCACAAATGAATTTTTGTTGTTCACATTGTTTGGGCCAGATGGTGGGCTGTTAGGGAACATGCGGCAAAGGGCTGGGTGGAACACTGCATACTTCAATACTTGTTGTGCTGATTGATGACCACTGAGGAACTACAGGAGACTGCCTATTTGTTTCCCACATGTTCCTTCCTTCTGTGGGACTTTTACAGAATACCATCAATGGTTTTTTTCTTCTTACTGGGGCAATATATCATTTCTGTACATAGAATTTTTAAGTTCTCAAACTCAAAATGCAAGGTTACATCTTTTGATGTTTCCTCCCCTAATAAATATTCTGCAAAGACACACCCACAATTAATTAATTTAGGGCACAATCCTAACCAACTTTCCAGCACTGACAGAGGCGTGCCAATGGGGCATGTGCTGCATACTGCAGTTGGGGGTGGCATTCACGGAGGCCTCCTCAAGATAAGGGAATGTTTGTTCCCTTACCTCCGAGCTTCATTGCCCAGTGTTGGAATGTTGATTAGGATTGTGCCCTTAACTGTCTTAGCACATTGTAAGATATAGGATAAATGGGTCCCAGTATCTGTTTATAAAGTAGGTGTGTGTGTCTTGGGTGTTAAAGATTTCAAACCACAGCATGTTGCATTAGGGTAGACTACACTAAGAGCCCATGAGTTGCACAGAAAGGTTGCAAAGAGCCCAAGTTGCTTTTAACTTAACTACAAAGTGCAATTCAAAGCATTTAGGAAAATAGCATGGCAGGGGGGAAAACTTGATATCCAAACCTTTAATTGAAAAAAGTAGTTCTGAAAAACTGTGAAATACTGTGGGGAGAAAAGCCTAAAGCAGAACAAAGGGAAATAATTGTTCAGTCACACATGAGCACAAAATAACTTCAATCTCACTGGATTTTAATTACTCATGTGGGGGAAGATCATGATGGCCGAGGTGTTTTCATAACATACATATATGTATAGTGTCATCAGTGTTATATATTGGGTGCCATGCTATAGAAATTCAGACAAGACAGGTGCAGCTTGAACATTTATTGCAACAGTTAGAACTGAACTGAAGGGCAACAGCCCAACTCGAGGATATTGTTAACTGGACCCCCAGTTTTTCCACTCTTCAGGATTCATATAGCTTAGGGCTCCTGATTTGAGGAGTGATTAGCTCAAACCCTCCAGTCCTCTTGCTCAGGCTTAACCCCTGACTATACTCCTGCATACATAACAAATTGTACCCAGCACTTTACACTGTTACAAAGAGTCAGGTCCACTGCCCAAAAGCTGACAACCTACAAAATGCCAAAGGGACAAGTAACAGAAGAGGAGGAAGATGGAAGCAAAAATAAGATGAGTAGGTGGATACATACACACACAGCAGCTTGGTTTCATTCAGCAATGAAGCCTAAGGGGTTAAGCCAAAGACTTCCCAGAAGGGGTAGGTTTTGAAGAGATGGAGCCTTGCATAGGTGTTCTGGGAGGCAGTTCCATGTATAGGGGAAAGCAAGGGAAGGGGGTGGACAGCATCACTGAAGAAAGGAGGATATGTTCAGATACCCAAGGATGGAGTGCAAGAGGAGGAGCAAATGTCATGGGGAACAATACCAATGTGGAAAAGATAAGGTGGAACCAGACATTCTGGACTTTGAAGGGAAAATTGTGTTCCAGATATGAGCAGTCAGTGTGGAGATTTAAGGGGAAGTGTTAAATGGTCTGAGCAACAGGAAAGGTGAATAATTGGAGCATCGGAGTGCTGGGAACAGTGAGAGGACTACAGTGCAACAGTAGGAACCCAGAGAAGAAAAGGCTGCAATAATCAATGCTCTTGCCTGAAGCAGAAGGTTTGCCACTGAAAAAAAAGGCTGAACTTCCTCAGTGTTATCCAGGAAAAAGCAACACGACTTAAACATGGACTGAAGATCTATTTTAAACACTTAAGTCCCCACTTATTATTCCCTCGAAAATATCCAAAGCAGTTTAGAACAATTCATTAAGCACAAAGATACAATAAAAGAAAACTAAAATACTATGGAGAATATGGGAGCAAACAAGAAAGAAGAGTCAACAATAAAAGTCAAGGCCATTAATAGGATGGATGCTGTCAGTAGATACGCAGAGTACACAAACATGTAGTTCAACACAGACTCATTATTACAGAGGTCTTGAAGAGCAATTTTGGTTATTACGCCCATGAGATGAGACAGCACCATTGATGCTTGAAGCAGATGATTCTTTTTTTACATTTCACCCAAAATGCAGAAAGCTATCCACGGAACCAAAGTTTGCATATTCCCCTGGTGAGGTGAGGTGGAAAATACATTTCAGACTTTAACTGTGCAATCCCATGCATGCCAATTCAGAAATAATAAGCCCTACTGAATTCAATGGGTGTAACTCCCAGATAGAAAGTACAGTATTGCAGCATAAGACAATGCAGAACAACGCAAAATAAAAGTAAGCACACTTCCTATGTATTGCTAAAAGCTGCTACAAGTCTGCCCCAGAACAGCAGTGGTCCAGGCCTGGGCAAGTGAAACAAAGAGAGATGTATTGAGCATCTTTAGGAATTCCAAACTAGACTTAGTGGCAATGGGAAGGATGTCCTGTGGTAGACAGCAACATAGCAATGTTTTCAGAATATAATGTATGCTTTATGTAACTGAACACCAAATAAAAATATATTGATGCAGGGAGAAGACTTCATATTTATATGGTCCTGGTATCCAACCTGTCTCTAGGAAAGCAATTATACTGATGGTAATCATTGTAGATCCTGTAAAGCCACTATGACATCTTGCCAGTACCTTTCAGATAGACACTTTTTTCAGGGGAAAACATCTATATCCTTCTCGTGATTGTGGAAAAAACCTGAGCCTTCCTAAACCAGAATTGTGGTATACTAAGATGAGGACCATAATAATGATTGATAAGTTATCCTATCAACTGTGACTCAAAAAAAAAAGGCAGAAAAAGGGCAGGTATTTAGATACATGGATTCCATTTCTGCCCTATGCAAAAAATAAAACACTAGATAGCAAATTTGAATCCTTAAGCAGCCTTTGAATCCTTTATGAATATTAACGGAAAAAAATGTAAGGCATTCTGTACACCCAGTACAATTTTATGACAGAAAGCCAGAATGCTTATTTTTTCCCTTTCCATTCTGTATAAAATTTCAATACATTACAGATGAACAATACAGCATCAATAATAATGTCAACTCTTTACTTCTCCTTTCTCCCCCCAACTATTAAACAGTCAGTGAAAGAATTAAAGGGTACTTTCTGACTCTGCAAAACCAACCAAGAAAATTGTTCTCTTGACACAGCTGTACGCTACCAACTCTAGAATCCAAAGAAATCTGGAGTGGCTTCTTAATTGGCTCTGATAAGTCACTCTATTGACTCAAGAATGACTGCTCAGGGCACGCCAAGGAAACTTGTGTACCAAGGAACAAATGCTTTTAGATGTCCTATAATCAACACTCCGAACAAAGAGCATAGCCAGCTGATGGGATTTGCATAAACATGGTAATGCATGAGTTGTTGGCACATAGCCAAAGTCTCAACTGCAGATTTCTACCGCATTTTCATCAAAAGACCACAGACCACTATGTTGCTCTTATGCCTGCACGGCACAAAATCCATGTGAGTGTAAGTTTCACCCTAGGACAATTTTTACCTGTTTGAGATCGTCATTAAGAGCCAGTTCACATGAATGTTTAGTGAATGACTAGTTGCTCCCAGGCATTTTTCTCCCAAATTTCAGCTTGCATAGGTTAAGATTAGGGGCGTCAAGCACAAGGCCCGTGAGCTGAATACAGCCTGCAGAATACCTTTATCCGGTCCCTTATATTATGTTAATAAGGCTTTCCCATCACCACCATCAGCTCTTTTCAGCTGCTGAGCTTGGCTGAAAGGCAGTGCTGTGAGAGCCAAATTAGCATGCAGGTAATCCTTTCAACAGCTCCACTTCTGCTGACATATCGCTGCTTGAAAGGGCAGTGTGCAATAACTGCCCTTTTAGCAGCACTGCTTTAGTCGAAGCACTGGAAGGGAGAGATGGGAAAAGGCCTCAGAGGGGAGGAAAAGCACAGGGGAAGACGCTCTAGCACTGCTGGTTCTCACTACATCCTTCACTACATGCACACACCCCTTTGATGTTACAGCGGAACAAACCTATATGCCATGGAAGGTACAGTTTCTGTGTCCAGGAACTGGGAAAGGAATCAGCAAGTTATGTGCAACAGGATGTCTGCGGGGAAGTTTAAAAACAGACTTTCAGAAACACAAGTTTCTCTCCACATCCATGAGAGCAATATTTTAGGATTTTCAGAGAATCAGATACTAGTTAGGTGGAATAAAACATGAATGCTTCCCAGCTGAAGTCTAAGAATGGATGAATTAATACTTCCCATCACTCTTTCTTAATTTAAATGTCATATTCCCCTTCTCTGTGTCTTTACCGACTTCTTTTCATTCACTTTCAACAGAAGTGCTGAATCATATTAGTTCACGCCCAAACCCCCACATTGTCCTTTTTTGCCTTACTGCCTCCCTTGCAGTAAGGCACTCTCTTTTCACTCAGGCACTCTCTTTTCATCAAAACTTTTAGATCAAAGAACCCCACCGTCAGCAAGGGCTCCAATTCTGACGCTTTAATAAACATCCCTAAAACGTTCAACGTTTTGCAGTAAAAAAAACTGAAACTGCTATAGCCTCAATATGTAATGTCTGCCCAATGTCAGATTGTAGGGCGTTTGGTAGATTTTTGATTGAATGAACAAGTATCCACTTGATGCAGAAAATCTTAGAGAAGATGGTCCAAGACAAAGAACTGTACACTACCTTTATGTGAACTTAGTACAGGCGTGACTACACTTATTCAGTATCCACGGTTTCAGTTATCCACAGGTATCATGGATACTGGGATGCCTATTAAAAATACAGGGGAACAATCAAACCTTTTTTTTACCTTGTTGCAGCAAAACCACTGTACTGATATTCCCCTATCTTTAAAGAAGCGTCCCCAGTATCCACAATTTCAGGTATCCACAGGGTAGGGGGTATGCCTGTATGCTCAATTCACAAGTCTACATCTGAGTCAGATGAAACGCTATTACTAGCATGTGCACATTTTTTTTTTACACAGAGTAGCACACAAATATCTATGCCGCTGCAATGATGACTGAAAGGGGACCCCAGTACTTAGTCTTTCATTTCAAAGCGAGACCCGAAGCATCGGTTCTTGCAGATGCATAATGGGAATGCTCCGTTTAAAACTGACAAGCAAAGAAATGTAGATGTAATGTACATGCTCTGAATTCACTAGACATTAATTTAATATTCCAGCATCTCTTGCTCTGCAAATCATTCAACATATCAAAATGTCTTGGCAGGGGCTCTCTAATTAAAATATGAGAAGGCTGTGAAAAAGAGTATGTATTTCTGTCATGCTACTCATGGATCTTGAGTTTTTAACCGAACATTTTTTGTGTTAATTATGCCGAGGGCCCACATGGTATTGGGGAGAAAAGTGGTTACTTCTCATGAACTCTTGTTGCTTCATTGTGTGTCTGAAAAATTAGATGATTTTTTTTAAAAGCAAGAATTTTGCCAACATGAACAAGTCCAGATTTAAATTAATGGCACTTGGATCATCTCGCTTTCCTGTAAAGTATACCAAGTGGAGATCAGCGCACAATTACAGGTTCGAAGTTTCAAACAGACTGCTTGGAATACTTGCTATTCCCCAAGTAAAAGTAGCACTATTCCAGCTTGCCCCAATGTCACAAAGTGAAACTCTGATTTCCAGAAGAGAGGCTCTGACCAGGGCACAATTCAGGGAATCTGAATATAAAGTTTGCATTTTATCAAATGAATGAGGTCCACCAAACATCCTCACAGCGATGTCCAATAAAAACAGTCTATAAAGATATTTTTAAATCCCAACAGCAAAATACCTCTCTAAAAAGACAGATTAAATCCATATATCATCATCCAAGAAACATTTTTAGAAATTAAGACCAGATGGAATCAGCTACAGGAGGCAGCAACCTGGCTGGTCTCCATGGAGAGGGAATTCCAAAGTCTAGATGCCACAACCCAAAAAGGCCTGCTTTGTGCCCATTGCCCATTCTCACATACATTAGGTGGTGCTCACTGAGCACAGGCAAATGCCCCTGATACTTGAGCACAGCATAACAAGCTCACTGTTCCTATACAAGAGCAGAATGTCAGCATTCCAAAAGCTAATTTTAACAATTCAAAATGTTTTTCTCCAAACATTTAGAGTAGTGGTTTTCAAATGTTTTAGCAACAGTACCACCTATTAGCATGGCACTCGTTGGGACCCACTGGAAGTGATGTCATTAACTTGGAAGTTACATCATCAAGCAGGAAGTGCCATCATTGTGACATAATCAAATGACTCTTGGAATGCAAACTATCATCCTTTGACTGCAGCGCTTCCACAACCATGAAACATCCCTGACAGAAAGCAAGGTTAGGACAAAAGATTATGTAAAAGCACTGAACTAAAAAAATTTTTGTTTAAAAAAACCCTCACTTAAAAATTCAAACTGTTAACACTCACAAAAGGAATATAGCAAGAGTAAGGTCTGCGGCTTCCAAGATGGCTGCTCCCAGCTTTCCGCGACCCACCTGGCATCAGGTAGATACCCATCAAGTGGGTCCCGACCCACAGCTTGAGAAACACTGATTTTGAGGTCTCCGAAATGGGTGCCATATTTGCACACATATTTATTTGTTTTTGTTTTAATGGACAGTGACTGAAAAAGGATGCTGATAGCGTCAAAGAAACTATCAACAATTAGACAAAAGCATGTGAAGAATGCCTGCAGCAAGAGTTGAGCACTTCTACAAAGCACCCCATAATTCCCTGATGGAAGGGAGCTGCCTCATCCATGGCCTGAAGACACATTGTACTTGTCTAGGCTGCCTTCTCCATGTCAAACTTAACAAGCAGCAAATCTAATAACCAGACTGAAGCATTCTAGTGAGCCCTGGAAATGTCTACTTATCTAGAAGGGTCATGGATGTCAGCCAAATATTTTCGTTTCAAATAGAAAGTCTGTGCGAACATCCTGGCACCCAGGATTACTACTACTGGTTTGCACTGATCCTTGGATGCCCAAGCTTTATGCGGCATTTGTGTGAAAGGAGGTACAACTTTATTTTCAATCCCAAGTACACTGTTACTCTTTTATATGCATTAGGGACATATCATATTCAACATTCCAGCTCTATCCAACATTCCATCAGAATGCAGTTGCAATGCAGCCCTAGGATAAGGGGACAAACATTCCCTTACCTTGAAGAGGCCTTCATGATTGTTGCCCCACCGCAGGATGTCGCGCACACCCCATTGGCACAGCTGCATCAGCACCAGCTGCATCAGCTGCATCAAGTTGGATAGGATTGGGTCCTCAACCAAGGGGCAGGCACTTAAGTTCATCTTTCCCCAGGCTGAGCTGCTGCATTAGGCAATGTATCCTTAAACCAAACATCCTGAAGGAAACTCTGGTCAGGGAATGGGGTGTGTGTGTGTGTGTGTGTGTGTGTGTGTGTGTGTGTGTGTGTGTGAGAGAGAGAGAGAGAGAGAGAGAGAGAGTGTGAGTGAATGGTGTGTGTGTGTGTATGTGTGTGTGTGTGTGCGTGCGTGCACGTGCGTGCGCACACGCATGTGGAAGTCTTAGGAAGCAGGCCACTAGCCACATGTTTCAAAGCCTTCAGAAAAGGATCAGCTGTGGAACTGCACAGCTCTTTTACCTTGGAAACACAAAGGAATTTTCAAGACAGCACACTACAAGGTAAAAGCAGTGGTGGAAAGGGGGCCCTAATAGCACATTTTACCTCAAGATGGATGCCAACTCTATCTATATATATAAAGAAGAGCGTATGTATGTATGTGTGTGTATGTATGTATGTATGTTCCACATAGGCTCCGCAACGCCTGAACCGATTCGCGCCAAACTCGGCATGCGGGTGCCTTGGCCCCCCGAGACCGTCACTGCGCTGTTTTGGAACGGATCGCGGGTAAAAGCGAATTTGTGGTTCTCTATGGGTGGCTGTGGGCTGAGCCGCAGCATTCCGAGGCTCTGATGATGTCATGATGAGATGCAAATGACATGCAAATGACATGCGGAATCTTCAGGCAGCAACTGAACTCTTTACAGTTGAAGACAAACAGCAGCCAATCGGATACAGGGCCAGGGAAATGTGTTCTGTGGACATGTGGGCGGTCCCTGCTTGGCAGTGGACAGTTGGCACAAGGTGCTGTGGCTGTTGCTCTCACTCTGAAAGTTTACTTTCACTGTATAGCGTAAGGCAATTGGGCAGGTGCAACCAAAGGCTACAAAGATGAAACAACAGCGTACACAGGAAACACCTGAGGGAAAAAAAACAACTTGCATTGCTACATCACAGAGCTGCTACATCTAGAGCCACAGAAACAGTACAGCAGCGTGACAAAAGACTACACGATAAGAGAGACAGAGCTGCTACATCTAGAGCAACAGAAACAGTACAGCAGCAGGGATGGGACATATAAACACCCAGGCACACATGTGAGTGGGGGGAGGGGTCAGGGATGGGACATATAAACACCCGGGCACACATGTGAGTGGGGGGGGGTCAGGGTTGGGACATATAAACACCCGGGCACACATGAGAGTGGAGGGGGTCAGGGATGGGACATATAAACACCCAGGCACACATGAGAGTGGGGGGTCAGGGATGGGACATATAAACACCCGGGCACACATGAGAGTGGGGGGGCAGGGATGGGATATATAAGCCTGGTGAGTGGGGGGGGGGTCAGGGATGGCACCTATAAACACCCGGGCGAATTTTATATATATCAATTTTATATATATCTTTATATATATAAAGATATATATTTTATCTATATAAAAATGAACGTGTGTGTATGTGCGTATGTTTGTATGTATGTTCCAGCATAACTCTGGAATGCCTGGAGTGATTTACACCAAACTTGGTACACATATGCCTTACACTCTGGAAAGAAATACTGCGGGGGTAAGACACCCCTAGCGCCCCTAGGGGTGGGGATGGGAAGGGGGTGACATGTAAAAATGATTGAAAACAGCCGACATTAGTGTCGAATCCATACTTTTCGGGGGCGCTGAAATAAACGGCATCAGGAGTGTCACCATTGAAGTCCAAGTTCAGCCCCCCTTAGCATGGGGGGAGTGAGAAGGGGTGCAAGATACAGCGCTTGGAAATAGAAGATCCACAGCACGCTGATGGTGGCGTAGAGGACACCATTTGATTTCAGATTTCACAACTCATCCCACTTCTAGAAATGCTGTGGGGGTAAGACACCCCTAGCACCCCTAGGGGTGGAGTGGGAAGGGGGTGACATGTAAAAATAATCGAAAACAACCAGTATTACTGTTGAACCCATAGTTTTCGGGGTCGCTGAGATGAGTAGTGACACTCCCGATGCCGTTTAAGTCCATGTTCAGCCCCCATCAGCATGGGGGGTGAGAAGGGGTGAAAAATAAAATGTCCAGAATGACCGACATTAGTGTCAAATCCATAGTTTTTGGGTGAAAACATTTACATTTCATTTAAGCCGATAACATTTAAGCCCAAGTGTAGTCAAATAGAACGAACAGAACTCTGTAGAACCTTCTGGAAATTTTTAGAAATCATTATGCCCTGGTCTGGGACTCCAATCAAATACTTGCTATGTTACCAGGCGTTACCAGGCGTAGTCACTGAATACAAGGCGTTACCAGGCGTAGTCACTGAATACAAGGCTATCGATACCGTAGTCGATGCCTATTAGGTCGTCCATTTCCCATCAGACTTCCTAAACTCACTTGATCCGGCTGGATTGCCACCACATCGTCTTTTACTTACAGTGGGATCTCCAATTACTTTACTACGGAACCTCCACCAGCCAAAACTTTGCAACGGCACAAGGCTGTGTGTCAAGAAGATGCTGGGTAATGTAATTGAAGCAACTATCTTAACAGGAAAGGGAGAGGGTGAAACAGTTTTTGTCCCACCAATAACACTCATTCTGACGCATCTCCCTTTTAACTTTAAGAGATTGCAATCTCCAGTGAGACTTGCATTCTCCATCAGGATAAACAAGTCACAGGGGCAGTCTATTAAGTACTGCGGAGTGGATTTGAGATTGCCATGTTTCTCCCACGGACAATTTTATGTTGCTTGCTCAAAGGTGGGTTCACCCAAGAATTTATTTATTCCTGCTCCTGGAGGTGAAACTAAAAATGTTGTTTATAATCAAGTTCTGAGTTAAATTAATATTATAGTGAATTTGTAAAAGATTTTACTTTATAATTTTTATACTGTACTTATACTTTAAATTTCCTGTATATAACATTACTTCAATTTTACACTATAGATAGAATTCATTCCTTTTCCTGTCTAATAGAAGCTTGGGATACATAAATACCCGGGCAACACCGGGTAAGGACAAGCTAGTAATAAATAAGCACAGCTTCGTGGCCAATGCTGGGATTAACAGAGCGTTAATTAAATGATTATGTCCGATAACAACTGGGACAACTGTCATGACAGACAGAGCAGTGGTAGAGCCAAACCAGGCTTTTCTCTGTGTGCAGTAGCTCATGGCACCAGGCCAAGGCACCTGAGTGCAGGATAATCACTAATGAGCTACAGCTGTGCCTAAGGTGGACGTGCATCAGACCACGGAGCTCATGGCCACCTGATGGAAAGTGTTGATTGGTGTTCAGGACTCAACACAGGTATAAGAATGGGAACAGATCCCCAGTGCTAACTTGTGGGTAAGACCGATTAGGAGGGGATGCTGTCCGGTTCAACTGAAAAGATCTGCTGTGTAAGTTGCCAACTGACTTATCCTGTATGCTGTACTATGCCTGACTGATCTGTATGGAATGAGACCTTTTGCCTGGAAACTGACAATGCTGAATACATTTCTTATCTACACTAAGACTGTGTGTTGTGCATTCCTTTGCTGAAGCAGAAGAAGCCTTGCTGTTATCTTGGGAAGGCAGTTTCCTCTGTGCAACCGAGCTGTAACTCTGCTGAACATGCCAGGTGTTGGTGTGAGAGCCCTTCACTTTTGGGGTCCTCTCCAATGCCACCTGGGCATAAGTCTTGGGGAGACGCGACAACAACACCTTGGTTTTTTTCTCCAAGTTGGAAGTAAATTGGTAGCTAAAAGAAACAAACACAGCCACTCTCATAAAAGGCAGAGCCGTCATCGCTGCAGGGACAGCAGAAGGCAGCAGCCACAGCACAGCATGCCTGCCAGCCTTGCCAACTCACACGTGCTAAAGTTTTGTTGTTATTTCCCCCCCGAAAAGCTTGCTATAGTGTGACATGACAAGTGAAGCCAAAGGAGATCTCTGCTGAACACAGCTGCCAAACAAACCATTTCTTGTCAATATTTATCAAACAAACTGAGCTGGCATGGTAAGTACCCTCGCATCTGTACGATTTGTTACTTCAGCCTTGAGATCTGCCAAAGAGCTCTGGGATGTGTTTGCAATGGGAGGATCTCCCAAGGAGGCTCAGAGCCCCTACAAAAATCTGGCACCAACAACAGAAGACATCCAAGAGCTTTCCATACTTTTGCAGCGAGGGGTAGTCAAGCATAAGCGGAATGAAAAGGCTGCATCCTGGAAAACCTTTCAGTGTAAAAATATGTATAACTCAACCATCTACAAAGGCAGCTTTCCCCTGAAGTTATGGAAGGAAAAACAGCCATAAAAAGGAAAAAAAATAACCAATCCCAAACACAGCAGATGTCCAAATCATTTTAGATTTGCAATATAATTCCCCCATTACCCTCCAAGACTTGCCTTTGGTCAACACGTAATTTCAAGTTTTAGCCAAGATTGCAGTTTCTGCTAGGATACCTTCACCAAGGCACTCAGGGAAAAAGAATAAACTCAAGCTCACAAATGTGTCTCAGAAAAGCATCACCGTTTCCTCAAAATCTACCTCCAACTCCTCTGAAGGTTTGAATCTGGAAGTTACATGTGGGAATATAAAACAGCGATTGCTCCAGGGCATCCAGTGACATTTAGTTAGTGGCACAACGTTGTCAGACACTACACAGGACAGAGAAGTAATGCAGTCCCTGCCAACAGGGACTTGGAATTGAAAATCAACAAGATAAAGGTGAAGGAGAGGACAGGACCTGTTAATGGTGCAGTGAAGGCAGATGTGGGATGCAGGCTAAGCGGTAGTGGACAAATGAGGTTATGAAGAGGGGAATTTCAAGAAGCAATTTAAAGTGTATTGGCAATGTTCACTTGAACAGTTGCTTCGGATTAAGAAACGTCTAATGTGCTTGAAAATCCTGAATTAATCTACCCAGGAAAATGAAGAAGAATGAGAATGAACCATGTTCAGCCATGGTTTGTCTGAACATCACTTTGCTCACAGGTGGATGCCTGGTGCAGGGGGAGGCCATAGTCCACCTTTCCCAGAATGCATCTGTCCATAGAAGGAATGGCAACTGTCACTCTAGCAAACAGAGCAAGGGGGGGGGAAAGCACCTCTGGGATATCACTGCATGACTTGATTGAATATAATCCACCCTCAGGTTTATTAATTAGGAATGTCTACAGTGCAGAACCAAAGCATGCTGTCTGTCTGCACACAGCCGAACAGAGGGACGTTGTTTCAGCCTCTGGAAGGTGCTCAAAAATGGGATTAGAGGACAAAAGAAACAAGCTGCAGGCAAGTTGAAACTTCAATCAATCAATCAATCAATCAATCAATCAATCAATCAACGGGTACTTATATACCACTTTTCAACATGAAGTTCACAAAGCGGTTTACAGGTAAATAGTAATAATAATAAAGTTAAATGGCCTCCCTGTCCCAACGGGCTCACAATCTAAGACTTGAGCCCAAAGTTTAGAGGTTTAAGTCCTGCTGGGTCAGATAGGCCACGAAACATTCAGGGCTATGTCGATAAAACTGGGTTCAGGGAAATGGTGTTCGACTTGCTCTGAATGCAGATGTTGCCAAAAAGTGCTGGTGTTGGCTTTTAACACTCTAAACACCTTTGGACTTGGACACCAGAAGAACTGACTTCTGCCACGTAAGCCTATCTAAGTGTACAATGTATAAACCGAGGTCCTTCTTGAGTACGCCACCTTCTGGGATTAGGCAGGTGGTGCCCTGTACTTAGAAGGACCTTCCCAGGAGACTTGGCTGGAAGCAAATCAGATGGCTTTCTGGCACCAGGCAAGGACCTTTTTATTTGCCCAGATCTTTCGGCATGTTTGTACACCGCCCTGAGAACATATTAACTGAAACAAGGCATACTTTTTGAGAAAAAAAAAATGATCAGCATTTTCAACACACATCAATGTTGGCTGTAAGATGTTATGATTATTCTCACAGATCAAAACCCACAGGTAGCATCCAGAGTTGCGTTCCGGTGCAGGTTAGGATTGCGCCCTAACTCACCTGCCCTATTCCAGTCCTCCCACCTCTAACCTGAAAAGCAGCAGCTGCTGAGGGCTGCAAGGCTATTGACATATCATGGAATATAGGACTGGGGAAGCAAGGAAGAACAAGAAGGAGGAACTACAGTTGCAAGTCTGTTGTTGTTCAGTCGCTAAGTCGTGTCCGACTCTTCGAAACCCCATGGACCACAGCACTCCAGACCTCCCTGTCCTCCACTAGCTTCCGGAGTTCGCCCAATTTCATGTTCGTCGCTTCGGTGACACTATCTAACCATCTCATCCTCTGCCTCCTATTCCAGTCCTCCCACCTCTAACCTGAAAAGCAGCAGCTGCTGAGGGCTCCTTTTGCCTTCAATCTTTCCCAGCATGCGGGTCTTTTCTAAAGAGTCCTCTCTTCTCATGAGGTGGCCAAAGTACTTGAGCTTCAGCTTCAGGATTTGTCCTTCCAGGGAGCAATCAGGCTTGACTTCCTGGAGGATTGACCGATTGGATATCCTTGCAGTCCAGGGGACTCTCAAGAGTCTTCTCCAGCACCATAATTCAAAAGCATCTATTCTTTGTCGCTCTGCCTTTCTTATGGTCCAGCTCTCACATCCATACATTGCTACTGGGAAAACCATCGCTTTGACTATGCAAACCTTTGTTGGCAGGGTGATGTCTCGGCTTTTTATTAAGTTGTCTAGCCTAATTACCGTTAAATGATTCTAAGTAGCAACACAGAAGTCACAAGTCTCAGCTACTTGCAAGCCTGCTTGTGGATCAAAACAACCACCTATTTAAGTTTTCCAAGAAAAATAGTTTTGCAACTTACAGAAGTGATAAGCAGCACTGAGGCATTAGTTTCAAAACACACTGCAGTGTTTATATTAGAGGCACTGGCAGTGCCATGTACATTATAAATTATATTCAAGTATCATCTAGAGAACATTTCAAAATTCTTAATGGAAAGTTGATTTTTGAAAGTTGAAAAGAAATCAAAGAAGAATGATGTGAGAAATAAGGCTACTCTAACTTATCAGATAATAAAAATTAAAAGACTAGACAACTGTCCACATCTACAGAAAGAGATCATAGACTAATTGGTTGCCTCACCATGACTATCATCCAGTTACATGGTAAAGACGTATACAATGTGATAGAGTACATACTTGTTTGTACTCAAGATCCCACAGTCATATTTTACTCCTCAGTTGAGTAATTCCCTCCCTGCATCGAGGGAAAGTGGAGCACATACATTAAGGGACCCACTCCGAATCTCTCTCCAAGTATAAAACTGCAGGGACCGGGGAAAATGTATATCTAAATGCACTCTGGGTAGCAAGTGATACCTACACACGTCTACAAATGTGGTAAACAGATTAATATCATGCAGAGAAGTTGCAGAATTAACATGAACAGATGTTAACATGGACACAACATGGACACAATAGCATAGGGATGCTAGTACTGCTAGTACTGCTACAAAAAGGAAACCGGAAGTCACAGAAAATATACAAGTGTGTTACTTTCCCTTCTGCCTTTTCACCACTCACAGCTCATAACAACAGCAAAGCTTATTTGTTTGGACATGACAATTCAGGTGGAAGAGTGAATGGCAGCACAACCACATACCCGCAATCTATCCACGATATAGTACCTCGGCCTTTCACCGCTTGGGCTACATCAGACAATAACTTCAGCGAACTTTCCGCAGCTGCCGCTAGAAGAAATAAAAACACACATACATTACAATAACCAGACAATTTGGCTGTAATTTCTTTACAATTCCAAGCAGGTAAAAAAAAGGAGTAGAGTGCTTCTTAAACTTTCTGTTGAGGGGCTGACAATTTTTTTCTCCAATTTCCTTGGTGTGTGTTCTCTCTCTCTCTCTCTCTCTCTCTCTCTCTCTCTCTCTCTCTCTCTCTCAACTGATTCTGATTTATGAAGATTAACAGTGACAAAATCAGACAACTCTCAATTTAGAGAAATTGTTCCCAAGAAACGTACAATACCATATGTTGATTTGAAAAGCTGGCACTTGAGATCAATAAATATCATACAAGCTCTGCATTAGAAACCTTGCTGTAAAAGGTGAGGAGGAATTAAGACCCCACCCCCCGTCCCCATCACAGTAACCAATTTCTCAAACACAGGAAATCTTTTGTACAAGGGATAGAACTTTGAGAAGTTAATGACAATCATGCAATTCAGATTCTTCTCTTGCAACTGATAGTCACACTTATAACGTAAGTAAATGTGTTGACAGCAGCAATAGAAATAATTTTAGCTGTCCTCCAGAACTCTTTGTTTAGGAACACTATTTCACAAACATATGCCTACATCTCACATTTCAGAAAGAGATGGCATAACTTTAAACACCAGATTTTAACCTCTTGCCTGTTAGTTCTAGAACATTTACTGGTTATTCCAAAAAGCCAGATTCAGACAGGATATGCAGAACATACCAGAGCTTAGAATCAAGGAGTTTTTTTGTAAGGTAGCACAAGAAGCTTGAATTGGAGATATTGTGAATACGAGATTTAACACCAGCTCATTCTACATATTTTATCTTGTGGAATATAGTTATTAGCAAAACAACAAAGCCCAGCCACAAAGTTTTTCCAAAGAAAAGAATAGTCTTTGGAAAAAAAATTTTTAAGCCAGTTAGAAAACTATCTGCAATTTGAACTTCTTGCTAACAAAAGACTGAGTGGAAACCAGGCACAGAGTTTTCTGCTACATAAATATTTTAATAGCAATTGAGTCACATGGACACCCACAATAAGCAATTTCATTTTATAAAGCTTTTGAGAAAAAGTTTATTCCCATTATTGAAAGTTGCTTATTGGCATTTAAGTAGAGCTAACAGTGGGCATGTGTGGGTTAATGTTTTCACTCCCTCCTGCCTCTCATCATCAAAACAAGCTTTTAAACCTGCCAAATGCAAGTCCTCTGCATGGTAATAAAAAAAAAACATCAAGAACAAAGCACATGGTTTATTTTTCAGGGGAGTAAGCTCCTTCTCGCTAGCCCTCCTACTGAAGCTTCGATTAGGCACCTCTGACTTCCTGATAATGTCAGATAAGGGTGTCAAAGTGACCATGATTGGACCAAAAAAGCAGAAAACTGACATAATTTGCCCAACACAACAGACAGACCAGAGACTAAGTACAGTAAGTTGTGCCAGCTTTGTATTTAAATGCTTGCCTTTGCTTGGTAAGAACCCTACCTAGGCCCCTTCATTGCTTAAGTTTTTGCCTCTTATCTTTTACCTGTTTGTCTGCTATCTAGTTTAATAAGTCTACCACTTATTTTTAAGAGGCCTGAACTGATTTCATAGAGAGGGTGTCGCCTTGTCTCTGCTCTTGCTTTACTCTATCACAGTGGTATTCAAACCTTTTAGACTGGGACCCACTGTGTAGAATGGTACTCATGTCAGGACCCACCGGAAGTGATGTCATTAACCTGGAAGTGATGTTGTGACAGGAAGTGACATCATCAAACAGAAAGTGACATCATTGTAACATAATAAAACGACACTCCTGAAATGCAAATTGACATTCTTGGGCTGAAGCAATTGCACAACAATGAAACATCCCTGGCAGAAAGCAAGATTAAGACAAAATATAATGTAAAAGCACTGAACTAAAAACAAAATTTTAAAACACCCTCACTTGCAAATTCAAACTGTCAACACTCAGAAGCGGAATAGAACAAGAGTAAGTTTTGCAGCTTCCACGATGGCTGCTCCCAGCTTTCCATGACCCACCTGACATCAGGTCCTGACCCACAGTTTGAATAACACTGCGCTATCACATCCAGTTGGAGAGAACTCTGGGGAAGCTGGAGCACACGCCACACAACTCCAAAGCACCCCTCCTCTGACTGCCACTACCTAAATGGCAACTATTACTCTCAGTTATTCAAGAATAAAAGTGAATGGGGGAAGGAAGGACAATGCCAGGTTGTAGGGACCTCTCCCTCAATCATCACATTCTGCACGGCAGCAATTGTGCAGTGGGGAACAGGAATTCAGAGTATTTCTTCACAGTGGCTGGTAAGAGGCCCCAGCTGCAGACAGTCCTACTCTGCTACTCTGTTCCCAAACATGCAAGCAACTCACATGCAATACCAATGAAGGGCATGTTGCAGTTTCACACCACACACTCCAGAACTGGTTGAAACTGGCATTCCGTCTCTCCGTCTTCAGATCAGATAGAGCACCTGCGTGTCCTTGAGGT
>JAJKFI010000014.1:13610356-13672150 GCA_029204185.1 Lerista edwardsae
TAATTAGAATAAAACTACTAAGAAATGTGCTGCCCAATTAGGGCTGCCTTTTTAGGTTGCAATCCTACATGTGTACATATAGGAGTAAATCCCATTAAATGCACCAGAATTTATTTCCGAGCGAACATGCACAAGGTTGTGCTGTACCTTCAAAGAAAAATTATTTAATTATCAGTTTGTTAATAGCTTTGGCTTTAACAATACAAAAAAGCACTGAATTGTATTGCTTGTACTTTATCATGAAGTAGGAGAGCCATCTATATTTTTCATACACCTTAGGTTCCCCTTCCTTAATGAGCTTTGGTCAAGCAAAATAATCCAACAACATCTCTACATCAAGAGACACGTAACTGCAATTCCAAGCATATAAATTAATGTGCCAACGAATAAAACAAAAATTGAAAAGGTAAATTAGAAATGGGTGTCAGTATATCCATGCCCAAAATAACCTCAGAATGGGATGGAAAAAGGTTAGAACATAAGAACATAAGAAGAGCCCTGCTGGATCAGGCCAAAGGCCCATCTAGTCCAGCTTCCTGTATCTCACAGCAGCCCCACCAGGTACCCCAGGGAGGCATGAGACAACAAGATGCTTGCATCCTGTTGCCACTCCCTTGCACCCAGTACTCTGAAGTAGTACTCTGAAGTTACATTACTCTGAAGTTACATTGTCTGAAGTTACATTACTACTAATGTAAGGAGGTTGCACAATCCATCATGGCCTATAGCCCACGATTGACTTTTCTTCCAGAAATCCATCCAAACCCCTCTTAAAGGCATCTAGACCAGATGCCATCACCACCTCCTGTGGCAAAGAGTTCCACAGACTAACCACCCGCTGGGTAAAAAAGTACTTCCTTTTATCTGTTTTAACTCTCCCAACCCTCAGTTTTAGCTGATGCCCCCTGGTTCTGGTGTTCTGAGAGAGGGAAAAGAACATCCCTTTTATTTATTGACTCTATCCCTTCCGTGCATAATTTTGTATGTCTCAATCATGTCCCCCCTCAGGTGCCTTTTTTCTAGGCTGAAGAGCCCTAGAAAAAGGTTGTTGACCACACTAATTGGCGCTGCAGGTTAAACCACAGAGCTTGTTGACCGGAAGGTCGGGAGTTTGAGACTGTGTGACCGAATGAGCTCCCATTGCTTGTCCCAGCTCCTGCCAACTTAGTTCGAAAACACCTAAAAATGCAAGTAGATAAATAGGGACCACTTCAGTGGGAAGGCAAATGGTGTTCTGTGCACCTTGGCGTATAGTCATGCCGGCCACATGACCACGTAAACTTGTCCTCAGGACAAACGCCGGCTCTTTGGCTTAGAAACGGAGATGAGAACTGCCCCCTACAGGCGGTCACGACTAGACCATTTGATCATGGGGAAACCTTTACCTTTTATCCCCAGTCATGTTGAAGCCATACTGTGGAGGCCAGTGCTGCCTGCTATGGTGGAGGGATGGATGTCAGGAGGCCAATTTGCTGCAAAGGAAGATATTTTTAGCTTAGCTCTGTGTAGGCCCTCCGGCGACCTATGGGTCTCCTTGCACACCTATGCCAGCAATACAGCTGGAATATGAGGAGAGAAAGGGGCCACGATAGGCCAAAAAATGGAGGATAGGATCCAGCATGCACATAACTGCCAAGATCCACCACACCCCCTGTCTTCCCAGATCCATCCCTGAAATTTCCTCTGCCCTCGCCACCCATGAAACGCCCCTCCCCTGCCCACTTATCTGCCCTGGCGTGGTCCAAGGTCCACAGCAGTGCAGCTCCAATGCAGCTGCTTTGCAGTGTTGGTTCAGACTGAACTGGCACTGGTGCATGCCATGCACTGTCAAGCATCCCTCTGTCACAAACAGGAGATATTACTGGGACATCGCCTGCCTGCCAGCCAGTCATAGCATCTCTCCTGGGCTTCCAGCTGTCAACTTTTTTCCTTTGTGTGACACAAAGCAAATGCAGCAAGCCTTGCAATCCCAGTAGCTCCTCCTTGGCACCACCAAGATGTGTCCAAAATCTCCTTGGCACTACCAAGATGTGGAACGCCACCAGCACCACAGCAACTGTACTGTGGCCAGACCCTGATCCCTGCTCTGCAACATCCCACAAGCATCTCTTGTGAAGCCAAGGTCATTCTTTTGGGCCGTCCTTGGGCCCCCAGCTGCAAGCTGCTACATTTTCAGAAGGCCTCATAGGACAAGAATCCTGGGCAACAGGTTGCATCATGGCAAACCCTAAGAGTTTCCCAAGAAATCAGAACATTTACTGCCACACTAGAACACCACATGCAAAGAATTAAATAAAAAGGAAAAGTTTTAAAAAATCATGTTTTAGAAATTAGTATCAGAGTTGAAAAATGTATTTTAAAAACCAATACATTTTGGATTGGTCTGGAAAAAAGGCACCTGAGGGGGGACATGATCAGAGGTGGTCCGGGCTGGGAGTGCGCCCCATGGCAAGGCGATGAAACCGCACCCCCTGCACATCGCCCCGCCCTCATGCATCTCCCCGCCACGCCTCCCTACGCCCGGAAGAGCTCCATTTCGGAGCGTTCCAGGCACACGGGAGGGAGAGAGGGCCAAAAAGCGCCCAGACTCCGCGCAATGGCATGCGGGCTCCTCACAATGGCGCCACCCCGCCACCCGGCGCCCATGCAGCTTGCCATCCCTGGATCCGTGGCTGGACATGATTGAGACATACAAAATAACGCACAGGAGGAATAGAGTCGATAGAGGGATGTTCTTTTTCCTCTCTCACAATACCAGAACCAGGGGACATCCACTAAAATTGAGTGTTGGGAGAGTTAAAACAGATATAAGGAAATACTTTTTTACCCAGCGGGTAATTAAGCTATGGAACTCCTTGCCACAGGAGGTGGTGATGGTATCTGGCTTAGATGCCTTTAAAAGGGGATTGGACAGATTACTGGAATAAAGGTCCATCGTGGGCTATATGCCATGACAGGTGGTGCAACCTCCTTACATTAATAGTAGGCTACTTCAGAATGCCAGGTGCAAGGGAGTGGCCACAGGATGCAGGCATCTTGTTGTCTACTGAGCTCCCTTAGGCACCTGGTCAGCCACTGTGAGATACAGGAAGCTGGACTAGATGGGCCTTTGGCTCTTCTTATGTTCTTAAGATTACCAAGCATCTGGGATTTTTCAAGTCTAAGATGCAGATGTTTGTACCTTTACTTGGCTTTTCTGTGAGTATATAAAACAAGCAAATATTTTAAATATTACAAGCGATGCATGATCATGACATTGGCAAAGCTGACAAGTTAATGGAACAGCTTTTCAAATGTTGTTGTTGTTGTTCAGTCGCTAAGTCGTGTCCGACTCTTCGTGACCCCATGGACCACAGCACGCCAGGACTCCCTGTCCTCCACTAGCTTCTGGAGTTCGCCCAATTTCATGTTCATCGCTTCGGGACACTATCTAACCATCTCATCCTCTGCCGCCCCCTTCTCCTTTTGCCTTCAATCTTTCCCAGCATGAGGGCCTTTTGTAAAGAGTCCTCTCTTCTCATCAGGCGGCCAAAGTATTGGAGCTTCAGCTTCAGGATTTGTCCTTCCAGGGAGCAATCTGGCTTGACTTCCTGTAGGATGGACCAATTGGACCTCCTTGCAGTCCAGGGGACTCTCAAGAGTCTTCTCCAACACCATAATTTGAAAGCATCTATTCTTCGGCGCTCTGCCTTTCTTATGGTCCAGCTCTCACAGCCATACATTGCTACTGGGAAAACCACAACTTTGACTATGCGAACCTTTGTTGGCAGGGTGATGTCTCGGCTTTTGATTAAGTTGTCTAGGTTCGCCATAGCTTTCCTCCCAAGAAGTAAACGTCTTTTAATTTCATGGCTGCAGTCGCCATCTGCGGCGATCTTGGAACCCAGGAAAATAAAGTCTGTCACTGCTTCCATTTCTTCCCCTTCTATTTGCCAGGAAGTGATGGGAGTGGTGGCCATGATCTTAGTTTTTTTTAGTTTTCAAATGTAGTTAGTTTTCAAATGTAGTGGTACTGTTTCTATTGGTCCTCCAAAAACAGACCCTATCACTTTAATAGATGCTTTTTATTGTCACCCAACACTACACACCACAAAACATCACAAAGCAAAAATTGAGGTATTTTCAAAAGTGTTAGATGAAATTTTAATGTGTAACTGATCATCTGGTACATTCTGACTCCTTTTTAGCAAACTCAGGTCCAAAACTGTAAATTGGAAAACACAACTGGCAACCAAACACATACAGTTCCATTGCCCGGACTGGTTTGCAACCAAAGCAACAAGCTTTTATGAATGCTAGGATATGACTCAGAGGGTACATTTACATTATTGTTTTTGGGCAAGACTTCACAAAAGGTGTTAAAAGTCTACATCACCATAAAATCTCTATTCATTTGTTTTATAGCAAATGTAAAACAGTAATGGATAAGCACATGTTGGACAGCCAAGAAAGTTGACCCATTTTTCTGGGAAAGAAAAAATGTGAAATGCTTGTGAAATGCTTCTACCCGATCCTATCAGTATTAACCAATAGAAATTGTCATCATGCATGTGGGCGCACAACTACGTTCACAGGAAGCAAATTATACATACTAATCTTGTTAAGCTATAAACAATTCTGGGAGTCCAGTTTTTGAATAATTGAGGTGTAAAAGCATTATTACGGCTGTTATACTTTTAGAGACTAGGATCACATCATGACAGAAATATTCAGATGTGGGTGCTTGCTGAAGGCAGGAGCATTTAAATATGTATTGAATATTATTAAATTATGTTAAGGTGCAGCTAGAAGCACCAAGTGATAGGAATACTCTTGAGGAAGAAGTAACATCATATGCACCTGGGGAAGGATTGTTAATTGCCCTTTCATGTGGACGAAGAGGGATTGGTTAAATTCAAAGGGATGCAATGAAGTAATTGGTGGAGAGCCCTTGAAGGTTCTGATAGAGAGTCTTATAAAAGAAAGGGCTTCTCCCTTTGAAGTCAAGCTGTTTGTATCCTGGGTTGGGAGGCTGCTGTTTTTATGGACTGACTGAGGACTGTGGAAGTCCTGTTGCCTCAACCAGGACAGTGAGAATCTTAGCTAAGTTGTAATGTTTGTTTTATTTGAAATATGTGTGAATGTTTTTATAACCAGGGTTGAATGAAGCCTCACCTTTGGTGAGAAAGATTTTCCTTTGTAAAGGTCCAAATAAATGTAATTGTTGCTAAATTGGTGATTGTAATTATTTCATGGGGACATAGCAGGTTGGCCCTTGCTTGAGAGAGATACCCAGACCAAGATTGGTGAGTGTGATGACTGAGTTATAATCCTGAGAGAAGTTGAGCCTGTACAGCGGAGTCTGGAAGAGACTAGCTGTGCCTGAGGAGAGGGCTCAAGGCTCAGAAATTTGGAGTATACCAGGTTTTCCCCACCAACAAGGTCACATGGTGGCAGCGGTGGGATCTCTCGGGTATAGAGGTACTAAGGCTATGATTCCATGAAAGATTAATTGGGAAGAACAATAACAAAAGAATTCTCCCTGGTGATATTAACACACACAGTATTTTATTTCCTTTAAAAAGAACAGTGAGGCATGAGTATGTCTAGTGTACAAGAGGATGAAGGAGCCAAGTGCGCCCTTTGGACGGTGGATATAGACACTGTGGATCGGGACCGTCTACAGCGACTTCCGCCACCTAGAATAGAAAAACAAAGTTTTGTTGTTCCATGGGACGTGGAGCAAAATGATTTTTCATCTGCTCGAAATAGCAAGGTTGATTCAAAAGGAGTCGGTGTTTTGGAAGCAAGAAAGGGATTATCTCATACAATGCTTGGAGCTAGACCGAAACAGTGGCAGTTGAGTAACAATGAATGCGAGGGTGATACTTCGGATAATGTCGGGCGTTGGGGACATCGAGAAGAAAGATTAAGAAATATGGGCATAGAGATCAGAATGTAGAGGGACAAGATGCTCAGAGAAGAGTGAATATCAGTGAAGAAATGATCTCAAGCGAAGAAGAGGATAATGAGCCTGAAATTCCCTGCCCGCCAATCTCTTCAGGAAACGTTGGGACAACAGCCGAAGTATGGTTTCAATACATGGCGCAAGTTATGAAAGTTCAACAAGATAATTTGAGAGCAGAAAGAAAAGAAAGAAGACGGCTGCAGAAAGAAATGCAACTGCAGCTGGAAAGAGAGAGAAAAGAGAGGGCTGAAGAACTGCAGAGATGGAGAGAAAGGTATAGAGAGATAAAAGCCACCCCTGTTGATGTGCAATGCTTGCCTAAATGGGGTAAAGGAATGGATGCTTTAGACTTTTTTCAAAGGTTTGAACGAGTTTTGAGATCTTTCCAGACGCCTGAACAACATTATATGCGTTATTTATATGGTCAAATTCAAGATCCAGCTATCATTGCGCAACTGTTACAATTGCCTGAAATGGTATCTTATAAAGACTTTAAAAAGTGTATATTGGATCAGTTGGTGTTGATAGGAGAAGATAGACAACAAGTAAAACTGTTTGCAGCACGCCATTCAGCCACGCAACTTGCGAGTAAATTTACACACACCGCTCTGCAGCACGGCCAAGAAAGTGCGCCTGTGCGTTGTACAGCTGAGCAAGGCTTCTACTCAGGAGGAGTGGAAGACTCTAGAGTAGAAGTGAAGCAGAAAGATAGGGGTGATTTAAGAATGTGGCCAGCGAATGTTTTAAACAAAGTTGAAAGCGAAAGCAGCATCGGTGAGCAAGTGAGATATGGAAGTAAAGAAGGATTTAAAAAGCCCATTGGCTGTTTCTCCTGTTCTCAGATAAATTGTATATCAAAAAATTGTGAAAAGACTAAGACACAAATTAAAGTGATTCAGCAACCTCGCCCCATGCTGGTTGATCATCAGGAATTGCAAATGAGGGAATCGGCTCAAGAGGTCTGGGATTTTCAGATGCAAGTTGAACAACAGCTGCGCAAGACCATCATTGTGGCGCAGACTGAAGAGGAAGGGAATGTAGCCCCGAAGGCGCCTCCAGTAAGAATGGGTTCAATTCAATATGTGCCTGTTAATGTGAGTGTGCAACAAGAAGGGCAAAGTGTAATTTCAAAAGAAAAGACTGTGGGTGTTGTGTGTGGGTTAAAACAGTTAGAAATTACAACAGAAGAAGCCATAAACTTAAAACCTATGTGCTTGGGTGCCACTTTTGTTGCAATGCCGTTAGATTATACTGAAATAGTTCCTCAGATTAGTTCAAAGCAAAAAGAATGGATGAATTCACAACGTTATGTAAATGTAGAAGTATTTGGAAATGCATGTGTGTCTGCACTTTTAAATTCTGGTGCAAGTTTTTCTTCTATAGCTCGAAATTTAATTCCCCCTTATGCGATACAGCCGAAGGGTTGTATAGCCATGCAAACCTGTGACACCAATAAACTATATGTGCAAGTAGCAAAGGTGCCTATTAAATATGAGAACTTTGAATCAACTGTGCTGATGATGGTACATGATGAAGAACAGGCCCCTGTAGTAACTTTGGGCTCAGATGTTTTGTGCCACATAGTAAAAATGTTGCCCGTTACGTATGCCCAAATGACATCGGTGCAAGAGAAAGCGGCAGAAGCTGCTAAAAGTTTTGATGCTGAAGATTTTGATACATGGAAGCAAGCTGAAAAACAATCAATTGGGGCTTCTATGAAGCAAAGGGGAGTGTCTGGGCAAAGGCTTCAAAGATCACAGCAGTTTGATTCGGTTGTGCAGCTGAGTCTAGTAAAGGCAATTCGGATAAGAGACATTTTGCCTAAGCAAAAGAGCGGTTCTAGAAAGAATCGCATATGGCATAAGACATGTTACAAAAAGAAATGTTTGTTGTATTGTGAGTTGATCAAGTATAAAGGAAAACATGGGTCAATTAAAAGATCTCGATGTCTTCATCAAACAAACAGCTATGCTAGAGTTAAAAATTGCTGTAAAGGTTGTAAATGGTACCCAGTTAAAAGTATATTCATGAATGCTAAAAAGAAAATCCCGTCTAAACCAAATGCTTCAGGTTTGCTTCTAAAAGGCAAAATAAAGGTTGAGATTCAAGCCGTTACTTTAGCTCATGGGCAAAAGCCAAAATGGAAAATTAAAACATAAGTAAATGGTGTTTTGGATTGGCTATCCAGCCTTAAAAGGGGTATGGCTGGTATGCTATCACAGTAGTTGGGCATTTGTAAAAATTTAGCAAAGTGTTGATATATTATAAGCTATTCTATATTTGATGTGGTATTGCTATTTGTAATTGAAAGTGAATGTTTGGTCAAATTGTAAGATCTTCCATTGAGATGTGATATGGTCATGCTGCTGTAATGATAAAATCTGATATATTCCACCAAACTGTTTCTGGATACATTACCTCACCTTGGGAGAGGTAATGTTCCAGTTAGAGGGGGCATGTGACCTTGTTGGTGGGGACACCTGGTATATTCCAAATTTCTGAGCCTTGAGCCTTCTCCACAGGCACAGCTAGTCTCTCCCGGACTCCACTGTACAGGCTCAACTTCTCTCAAGACTATACCTCAGTTATCACGCTCACCAATCTTGGTCTGGGTATCTCTCTCAAATAAGGGTCAACATGCTACTTCCCATGAAATGATTACAATTAACAATTTGGCAAGAATTACATTTTATTCAGACCTTTACAAAGGAAATCCTTCTCACCAAAAGGTGAGACCTTATTCAATCCTGGTTATAAAAACACACACACATACACTAAATAAAACAAAACCATTCCAACTTAGCTAAGGTTCTCACTACCCTGGTTGAGGCAGCAGGGCTTCCACAGTCCTTGAAACTATATTGAGTTTCGCGGACTCAATATAGCTTATTGACACTATGTATGTGGCACTATTGGATGCCCCTTACCATCGATGTAGACAAGTGTAAAGCGATGCACATTGGGGCAAAAAGAAAATCAAAACTTCTTATATAGGTTAATGGATTCCCAGAGAGATCTTTGGGTGCTGGTGGATACCTCAATGAAAGTGTAAACCCAGTGAAGACTACCAATTCTATGCTCAGTTTCATTAAAAAGGGACTGAGAATAAAACAACCAATATTATAGGGCCATTATACAAATCGATGGTAAGGCCACACTTGGGAGTACTGCGTTCAGTTCTGGTCACCACATCTCAAAAAGAATATAGTGGAACTGGAAAAGGTGAGGAAGAGGGTGAACAAAATGAAAACAAAGCTGGGGCACCTCCCTTATGAGGAAAGGCGACAGTGTTTGGGGCTCTTTAGTCTAGAACAGTGGTCTCCAAACTGAAGACCGCTGCAGCAATAAAAAGGCTCTGCGGCGTGACCTGAGCTTACCGTTTCACTGTGGAGCACAGTAACATCCGTGCCTACAGTCCCCCAGGTGGCCCCACAGCCAGCCACACCTGTCTAGAATGCCAGGCGCTCAGCCTGCTGGGGTGACCAAACACAAAAGTGGCTGGCTACTGGGACACCTGGGGACTGTGGCCGTTGCTTCACTCCCCAGCAGAATGGTAAGCTTGGGTCACCAATAAGCTTGGGTCAAGGGGGCACCGGATCTGGCCTACAGGCTGGAGTTTGGAGCCCCCTGGTCTAGAAAAAAGATTTCTGAGGGGAGACATTTTTGAGACGTATGAAACCATGCAGGGAATAGAGTGGATAGAGGTATGTTTTTTCCTCTCTCACACAACAGCAGCACATGTGTGAGCACATGGACGAAAACTGAGTGTTGGGAGAGTTCGAACAGACAAATGAAAACACTTTTTTACCCAGTGTGTGAGTAATTCTCCCACCTCTGTGCCACAGGATACGGTGATAGTATCTGGCCAGATTCCTTGAAAGA
Source organism: Lerista edwardsae (assembly GCA_029204185.1). Lineage (NCBI taxonomy): Eukaryota > Metazoa > Chordata > Lepidosauria > Squamata > Scincidae > Lerista > Lerista edwardsae. Next base: position 13,620,186 of record JAJKFI010000014.1, read on the forward strand.
TGGATTGGATGGGGAAAAGGTCCATTACAGGTTACAAGCAGTGATGGGCATATGCATCCTCCTGGTTTTAGAAGTAGGCTACTTCAGAATGCACAAGGGAGTGGCAACAGGATGCAGACATATTGTTATCTTTAATGCTCCCTGAGGCATCTGGTGGGAATACAGGAAGCTGAACTAAATAGGCCTTTGGCCTGATCTAGTGGAGCTCCTCTTATCACATGTGTGCCTATGCCATGTTGTTGAGCAAAGCTGTTTTGTGTGGGAAGGAAAAAATTTTTCCTCTTCAATCTTATTCACCCAGCCCAGTTACATTAGCTAAATGTTTTGTGGATGCTTACTGTTTAAAATCACAGTAGGCTGTGCAGCATGTACAGCTTGTTTCTCACACCGAGGAGATGCTACTGCAGGATGCTGCTCACATCCTGCGCAATTTAGCCATTACTATTGAAGTAGAGTGCAAACCAGAAGTGTCATTGGCACCACCTTGTAGTGTTTACTTGGATCAATTTCAGTCTGTTTCTATCCTCTGATGTTGACAGTGGACTTTAGGAAACTGTATGTAATCACATGTATTTTGGATCCTTGCCCATCAGGTTGGTTCTGACCTATAGGGAAAAATTAGACCCCTGTGGTAGAGATTTATAAATGTGTCCTTGAGAAAGGAAAAAAACAAACTCATCATCTCTAAAAGAAGCCACGATTAGGCTGATTTGGGAGAATTGGAAGGGAACCTTCCATCAGTTGCAGATCCTGTTTCCTGTCAACTCTTTCCCAATCAGTTGAAATAATGTTCAGTCAGGTTTTAGAAGAAAAACTTTGGCATCTTTGTTTATAGCCTTCTTCTGAAAACGGAAAAGGGAAAATACAGTCCTAGTCTTGGCTAAGCTTTGCAATGAGTTTTGATACTGCAAACCATTTCGCGAGACCTGAGGGCTACATGAATAGGACCATCAAGTCCAGGGCCTGCTTTTTTCCTTCAAACAGACTCTGGCTGTTTGGCTTAAGTAGTGAATAAAATGTTACGGAATTAAGCTTTTATTTTTGTTTTACTGTAATGTTATGTTAATGACTTTGAAATTACTGCTATGATTAGCATGCAAGCAGGAAATTTAATAAATTAAAATGGACTTGTCGAATTAGAATAGCTGCAGTTAGCAGGCAGCCGCTACTTTACTTTTCATTTCTTTTGAGATTTGTGTGCTTGAGCGGTGGCAACTGGCCAGCCAGGCCGTCCCTTCACACACTTCAACCCTGCAGAAGCAGCAAGAGGCAGGCACACATCTCCTTCTGGTGCAGCAAGAAAGAGAGCCAAGTGTAATGCCCCACCATTCATGATGGGGCTCTGAAAGAGTCAAAGAGACCGAAGGGCTCCAAGGCAGTCCGTGTGCCACATCCACTGTCCCGACTCAAGGATCAAATCGCATTTCTACCAAACTGGAACAGATAATCAGATTCCGCAGTTACAAATTCTTCACTTTGTAAACGCCAGAGGGAACATAAGCTCTGGGATTCATGTACTATATTCAGATGGAATGAGCCCAGGGAAAACCACTGTGCAAGAAATTACAGACTACCACTTTTATCTGAAGTTGGGTTCTTCCCCCGCCTTTTCTTGATCTTCACAGCTGAATAATTATCAGTATTTTAAGACTTTGCATACAGCCTTCAGGGCAATATTTATTACTGCAATAGCCCCTTGAGTTTTTTCCCATTAGATTTTCAACAGTCCCCGTAAGCTTCAGACTAGTTGCTCATGTAGCCACTGCATGTCCAATGCATCTGTCTGCCTCTGGTTCAGATAAACATGAAGACTATTTATAGCCAGTTTCTAGAAAGCCAAATGAACTTTTTAAAAAGTTGGAATCCTTGTTCGAGAAGTAGTGTGCATTTTTCAAGCTTTATAGGCCTACAAGTCTGGTGTGCAAGTAGCAAAACTTAACCTGTCTAAATAAAAAGCCAGTTTGGTTTTCACTCACTGCTAGGGCACATTTTTCTTATCTACACCAATGCCCCAAAAGGTCACTGTACAGTATTCCTGACTCAATGATTCTCAATCTCAATCACTCCCCAAACATACTGGGAACGGGCAGGTTCACAGAGCACAATGCCAGAGACAGTTGCTCCTCTTTCCATACTACAACAGCCTCGCCAGCAGTTTCCTACAGATATAGATGGGATGTGGGAAGAGTCCGCACCCGTTTCCCCCTCTCCAATGAAACATTCATCTCCTCAGTGTGAGAAACAAGCTCTACATGCTACACAGCTTACATACTCGTGCTGCGTTGCTCTTTCATGATGGCCTACATGGTGTGTTTATTTTTCACATTTTATACCTCCAAGGAACTCAGGGTGGTATAAATAGTTCCTCCCATCCCAACAACCCTGTGAGGTTAAAGCTGAGAGATAAGTGACTGGCCCAAGGTCACCCACCAGAGCTGTGATTTTCAAACTGGGGCGTCCTGATGCCCTACCCTGAAAGACCTGGTCCCTGTCCCCTTGAGGGGCAGTGCAACCTGAATATAGGCACCACTGCTCCAGTGATTGTGCTGGCACCGGGGGAAACATGCACGCCACCTGACTGAATGGGGGCCACGCCAGCCCTCTGGGTCAGGGGGAGCCCACATCCCCCTCTGCAGGCCTCCCCACATCTTATAAAAATGCCTCACATCATGATTGTGACCCACTTCTGGGTTTCAGCCGAAACCCAGAAGTGGGTCAAGATCATGATGCGAGGCATTTTTATAAGGTGCGGGGAGGCCTGCAGAAGGGGCCGTGGGCTCACCATACACATTGGAGGGCTGGCACGACCCCTAACAGAGTGTTGGCTTTCCGGCCGTTTAGGGTTAGGGTTGTGCCAGCATGTTTCCTTCTGCACCAGCACAATTGCAGGAGCACTGGTGCTGCACCCTCCACCCCCCCCCCCATAAACACAAGGCTTCAAACTCCCCCTGTTTGAAAACCTCTGCACTAGAGAAAGAAGTCATCCCCCCCCACTAGCTGACAAGGAAAATATATAGCAAGGCCACCAGAATGGTCCCAATCTGATGAGAATTCTCATAAAGCTAGGTGGGTCCCAATACAGTGTTGTTTTATAAAGTGGGTCCTGGTGCTACCTTTTAGCGCCGGGACCCACTTTATAAAACAACACTGTGAACCACTTTGAGGAACCACTTCACTACACAATCCTGGCTCCTAGCTGATCCTGTTAAACTAAACACCATCCTGTTGACAATGCAGGCTGAAAGGCACAGATACAGGTTGAGCCTAATTATGCATGGATTTTACATCTGTGGATTTGGCTCAATGCGGGTCCCCCTCAGAATGGCTTTCCCAGGCCTCATAGTGCCTTGAAAGGCATTAAAAATGCCACTTCCAGTAACATTTTTTTGGCCAAAATAGCCATTCTGAAGCCCGGTGAGGCCGCACACTGATGAGGCCTTGGCAGGCCTCAGAAAGCCCTCCAGACCCAATTGGAGCACAGCTCTGATCAGGTTCAGAGGGTGTGTGTGAGAAAAATCCCCATACCAGGTTTAATTACCCACTGATTTTTTTATCCACAAGAGTTCCAGGAAGAACCCTCATGGATAAAAAAGCCCCACTTGTATAACCAACTGATGGCAGCGGCCTACAATTTGCTTAATATATTGTATCCGAGTGTAAAAGAAGATGGCCTGACTGAGCATGGCTGCTCTATGGGTTTAACTATTAAGGGGTTGCTTTCAAGGAATCATGGAGAGAATCTATGGGGCCAACTAGACACAACTTTAATCACATCTCTGGACTTGGTATGCCTCCTTTTTTACAGGGTGGAGGGGGCCTAACCTAGCTGTGCAGGTGGAGGGTTTTTTTTAACTCCACATCAATGCAGATTCAATCAAATCAGGCCTTTTTGTTACTAACAGGGATGCATGTGTCACTACAGTGTCCCATCAGTTTCCAGCTCACATATTGCGCTACTCAACACAGGTGATAAGATAGGAAACACGATAAGAGAGAAAATAAACAGCTGGTGATAACATGAAAATTAGCCCTATGTTAATGAAACACACGTGGTTGAAGAATACTTCAACACCAAGATGATGTGAATGTCTTTATGATCTTGCTGCATTTTCCATCAGGGCTCAAGTTTCAGAGTACATAAAATCTGGTACTCAGTTAAAGGGTGGCCACATTTCCACAAGTCTGGAGAAGGCTGGACTTCTCCCTAAAGTTGGGAGCTTGCCGCTGTTTTTACACCCAGCCCTTAGTGTGTCTGCTCAAACTGCAGCCATGACAGAAATAACCTTTTCACCAACTCTGGTTGACATATAGCTATAGGGCCAGCTCCAGGAGCAGCAGAGCCCAATGCAGGACATTTCAACAGGCCCCCCAACCCTTCCCATGGGGCCTCTCCTCACCAAGAAAAACACGTGTGGTGCCGCATGTGGCACCTGGAAATAGCGGTGACAGAATGACGACACAGCCAATTGCTTCCAGGCAGCCCAGGACGTGGGAGGTCCCAAGGTAAAGCTGCTCTGCTGGCCCCACTGACTTACAGTCCATAAAGATCCCAGCAGCAGCACACAATATGGTCACTGTGCTGGTGTGGGGGCCACCCAACCTATGCCTACTTATGGCTCCTTCTAAACAGAAGAGCATATTTTCTCTCCAGCAACTAGGCTTGATCACTACAACGTCCTAAGAAGGGAGGTTATCCAGAAAACAGTTTGAAAACGTCAACTAGTTCAGAACATTTTTGTTCTGAATCAAACAGATTTTGATCAGGAACTTTCATTCTAACCATATGACACTGATGTGCAAGAATCTGCCCTGAATTACATTGCAGTTCCAGATTTGATCTTAACCTAAAAGCCATGAATGGCTCCAGACCAAAGTACTTGATCTCTCAGCTGAACATGTCCAAAGTACCACATCAACATCAGAGGCCCTTCCAGCGTACCTCTGCCAAGTGAAATCAGGCAGATGCCAATTGGAGCGAAGAGTCTCTCAGTAGGCATTTAAAGGAATGTTCTTCCCCAAGTCACAGAGGTACCAACTCTCATCAATCAGGACACCAGTCAAAACCCACTTGTTCCCAGAGGCTTTTAATAGTTTTTACATTTAAATTTTTTATAACTTTCCTGCTGTTCCTTTGAATCACAACTGTATTGTTTAAATTAGCGTCTGCTTTTAAGTTTTTCCAAGATCTTAATTACTTTATTCTATTCCTCTTCTTGCTCTATGATCGGTTCTGCACACCAATTTGAACATTTATAATATATATATTTTCAATAAACAAGACAACATTTTGGCCATTTCTTCCTTCATCCCCACTTTATCTCCTTGCCTTACTCTTCCTCATCTCTGCCTCATGCATGCTTTTCAATGCTCTTTCCCAGCCCCTTTTGTCCTGTCCCATCTGTCCTTGCTCCACCTACGATGGCTGAGATGCTGGTGCTCTGGTGCAATGGGATGCCTAGAGATGACATCGCCAAGCGCTGGTCTGCCAAACTGTGGTACCAGCACACTTCAATTCACAGAGGTTGGGCTGAGACACCACACCCATAGATCATAAAATATCCACAGGCACACAGGGACATGTCATAATTGATGAAGCAATTTTATGCTACTCAACATGAACAGCCGAGTCCCAGCATCCGAAGCCTTACCGCAAGAATACTGCACGTTAAGCACCTTTAAGATTATAGCATCTTTGCATGGCACAAACTGCATGGTAGATGTGCTTCACAATGCTTTGGGAGAGAATGCCCCATTTTAAAAGTTTTCTTCAGGCCCTCTGGACATCTGCAACTATAACATTGGGGGAAAAAAGTTTCATTCTGGTAAAGGCAGAATATGTAACATATTCTATAGCATGTATAGAGCATAAGAACCATTTCAGAGGCACCCCCCACTGACATTAGCCCAAATGCAAAAATTCCTTTCCCTGTCCAAGTTCTGGGGAGAAAGGCCGTTCTGGAAGTTTGAAGCAGAAGCCAGCTGTGCACAGTGCTGGTTGGCTGGCCCTGTGAGGTGGCCAATAAACCTCCCCATGAACCCTGGAATGTGTTTTGCACTTTGTTTCCGTGTAATTAGCACAACAATGAATGAATGGATGGATGAGCACACAATTGTTCATGGGGGGATTTAAAAAAATTTTTTAAAAAAAGGCAGCCTTAAGCAGGGAAGGAGAGACAAAACTGAGCTATCAGCCCGTGCTTAATTAACTAGTATGCATGTTTTGTCACTTCATTTATAAAGCCCAGAGGAAACAGGGCACACCCTGAAGCTGAGGATGCAGGACAAGTCTTGTTTCATGTTACATCTGTCTTCACTCTTAATGAAGTATGCACAGCTTGGGCCATAGCTCAGCAGTAGGAAGCATGATTTCCAAAGCAAAATTTATTCTTTTTTAATTTTTTTTCTAAAAGAAGTATTTCATATAAGCAGAAATATCCTCCAAGCCTGCTGAGAGCTTGAAAACCCATCACCAGTCAAGGCAGACAGCATCAAACTAGGTGACCCAATGTCTGACTCCACACAAGGCAGCTCCATATGTTACATTTTGGCAGTTTGGTTAGTCAGTGCAAAGGTACAGTCCTTCTGGGAATTATTGTACCAACTACCCTTTATTCGCATACTTGGCAGGAGAAGTGCCTGCCTCTGCATCCACCATACCAATATTACTGATTCTGATGAATAGGCATCTCAACACCAGCTATTCAGGATGCTGTAGGAGAAACAAACATGTAAGACCCCAGAGAAGTAATGCAGGATTCTATTTTGCATTACCCATATGGAGGTTTTGACAGTCTAATATTAAGGGCACAGTCCTAACCAACTTTCCAGCACCTGGATAAGGGCAATGCAGCTCTCAGGTTAAGAGAACAAACATTCCCTTACTTGTGGAGGTCTCCGTGACTACTATTCCACTGAAGGATGCAGCACATGCCCCATTAGCACAGCTATGTCAGTGCTGGAAAGTTGATTAGGATCGTGCCCTTAGGCAGTCTGTAGAACTGAATTGCTTGCCTGCAATAGAAATACCAATGGCTATGTACTGTATTTATGAAGCCCTTAATTCACCCATTCCCGCCCCAACTACAGCTCACAGCTCCACTTCCACCTTCCATATTTAAGTATCCTCCTTTTATTGGAACTGTGTAAATGCAAAACACAATGAACCAAGTTGGTTCCAGGGTAACTTCAAAATTTATTTAGGGGAAAAAGGACCTGCAGAACCTTCATTTCTTTCATATCTAGTGCAGTGTTTTTCAAACTGTGGGTTTGAACCCACTAGGTGGGCTGCAAGCCAATTTCAGGTGGGTCATGTAGAACCTAGAGCAGCCCTCATTGAAAAGCCCTCTATGGGAAGAGGGGACACTGCTTGTGTCAAGCTTGTGGGTAGGCTTTTTTTCTTTTCTGATGGCTATTGGAAAATGGCTGAGAAATCACCCACCTTATTGCTGCATTCTCAGAAAAGCAGCAGGCACTGGTGTCCCATCACTTCCAATGGGTCCCGGGCAGATTGTCATTCTAAAAAGGTTGTTCTCAGTGCTAAAAAGTTGGAGAACCACTGCTCCAGAGAAACATTAGTCTTTGCCATGCCACAAGCATTCAGAAAACCCACACATTTTTTTCCAGAAATACTGTCTCAAACCCAGGCATCACACCAAACCATGGTTAAGGATGTTCAGCTGTGGCTTAGTGCAATTCTGTCAACGCAGAATCAGAAACTGATTTGATGTGTTTGCCGGACCACGGTTTGTGATATAGCGTGGCATGATATGAATTAGCAAATAATAATTACAGCCATAATCACAGCCTCACAATAATGACAGCCTCAACCTGCTTTGCTACACGCCAACAGGATGAACAACAAAAAGCAGATATGCAGATGTATACCGTGGTTTGCCTACTTATATGGCTTTGGATTCCAAAATATGCTTATTCTAAACAACTATTTGAAGTGAGTCACCAGCACCTCCAGTTTCATATAAACAGTTAACTAAAATGAAGCTCCTCTAACATTGCCAGAACAGAAGGGGGTTGCCCTGCACATCCCACTCATTCTTGACAAAGTGGTCTTCACAAGTTGACTTGTTTTTCCCCCCTCCCACGCAAGTTTTTCTTTTCAACACACACATGAGCAAGTGCACGCACACACATACACTTTTTAAATGCAATTTCTGGCAAGCTAAACATTCTCCATGCCAAGAATTTTCCATGCACTGAGAGACAGCTACACAATCTTGGCAACAGTTTTAAACTCAAAGCACAAAACTGCAGCAAACTAAATTATAAATATATATATTTTTAAATATGCACAAAAGCTAGGATACAAATTAACATTTCTGAAGAATGACTAGAGCCCGTATTTTTAGTCAAAAGCAATTTGCCTTGCTTATACAAATGCTAAGCCCAAGATTTCAGATGATGTCATTCTGGATTACCTATATGAGACAATGTAGAAAATGACTTGCAAAATGAGGGTTCTCAAGTCCTGAAAAAGAAGTAGGCATCTAAACCGTACCTGCAAAAATGAAAAACAGACTGACTGATGATTCCTTGTTTGACACAGTATTCCTCCTATCATTAGAGCAGCATTTCTCAAACTGTGCTCCCTGGAGCACTGAGGCTCTATGAGCCCCTCGAGCCCCCTCAGGGTCTCTGCAAGCACACAGCCCTGCCTCATTCCCTGGTATTGTGCCTGTGCTTATCTTGGTCTCCAGGAGCTCACAGCAGCTCCTGAAAAGCTTGGTGCGGCACTGCACTGTGTAGACATGAATTTCCATGGGGCCAAGCCAGCGTATCTGTCCTTGTGCTCACTTCTAGGAGGCCTAGTTTCCCTGTAGGTAGGAATTTTGGGGTTACATAAATAGGTTTCAGATTCCAAGCAACATTTTATGCACACTTTCTTGGGAGCGAGGTCCGTCGAAATAAGAACAGAAAAACTAGTCATTAACTCACAAGGAACCCGACAAAATGATGCAGCTTTGTACCTGAAGAAGGGTTGAATAAGCAATCCAGGCTTATTGGATTGCTTCAGGCTAGTCGTCCCCCCCTACAGAGCCACAGGGATGAAGTGGGTATTATATGCTACCCCACACCTGCTCTGGGTACTTGGATTTGCTATTCCTTCCTCCTCACCAGCTATATAAAAAAAGCTGCTGATGCAACAGTGAAAGCAAAAGGGCGGAATTTTGCCCCAATCTCTGCCAAAAATCAGCCAATTTTTTTTACCCAGTCATACAGTTTCTCCATGCACATGCTGGGGCTCCCTGAGAATCCACTAATGTGCCAGCAGTGCTTCCCAAGGCGCTTTTTAGTAGTGTAAAGAGCTTGAGACCAAAAAATTTAAGAATTGCTGCATAAGAGCAAGATGGTCTCAATGCCAATCATGGCAAAATAATGTAGTGACTATGGCAATGAGACACAGGAGTCAAAATTTTACAAGACATTTAGGAAGCCCTCAGCAAAAGTCACATGAGATCATCAACAGAGTACTACCCACCTTCATTAGGAAATTTGATCTTGAATTAAATGACTGTATTTCGTGTCCGACTGGGTGAATCACAGCCTGTGCTGCTATGACGTCATTGCATCTGTATTACATCTGTATATTGGGCTCTCTCACTTACCCTTGAATCTACCCACTTTCTGCTTTGTATATTTTGATATTTCAAAATCTCTCCTCAGTAGCAAAACGACTAGTAGGTACAGCTCCTACATCATTAATAGCAGAATCAGAACCAAACACTGGGTTCTGGAAGCACCCAAATACATTCCAGAGGCTGCTTGAAATTGATGTTATATGTAATATGGAACCACAGTCAAAGTTAGACTTAAGTGAACAGGACTATTCTTAACTAATCCAGTTTTAAGTAAGGAGAAACCACAGTCCTATATAAACATTGCTATCCCAACTTTTTCTCAAGTCAATCTTCCCCATACTAAGGCACAAAAAGATGGGGCACACACACACATTTGACAGCATGCTTCTCTGTCCTCCTGCTCATCATGCAAACTGCTGCTGACCTTGTGAAATAATTGTTTCCTTTCCCATCACAAACGCTCCCTTCCATTGCTGTTTACATTCTGAACTGCAATCACCTTGATCACTCAACCATTGGTAACAAATGTTCTACTAATCTCTCTGTGTCTCAGGAGACCATTCCCAGTTTTTGTTTAAGATTAATATCCAAAACTGTGCAGCAATTCCCCAGATAAATCACTCGGAGTTTGGAGTTGGCCATTATGACTTCCAAAATGATGTATACGGTCAGGGCCAGGATCAAAACTCTAAGGAAGGAAATCTAATCTATGCTGTAAAATCTCCAGATTATGCCAAGGATGTTATTTAATAAACTACATAATTTTGACCAAGGTAGTCCACACCTCATTCCCAGTCTAAGCTAAGGATCATCTTAACTGAGCCACTGTGCTCAAGGTCACCCAATAAGCAAGGGAAAATCTGGTTAGACTAATCTCTGCAGTTCAACACTCTCTCTTATACGTCCAGGTATGGTTTGATTTCTTCATATTTTCCATTTGCAAAACCATTTGCCTTTGGATATAGGCACACAGTGGAGGTGGATCAGAACATCCATACAAAATGTTCTGGGTAATATATGAATTCAGACAAGAGAAAATGGATTGAGAACAAAGAAGGAGTCAAAGCCCAGAAGTCCTCTTCCCTAACCATGGAAAGAGGAACAGAGACACAAACCTCTGCTCAGCTTCCTTCTTAAATGAAGCTGGAGATTCTCTTTTAACAGTGCAATCCTATGCATGGCTACTCAGACAAAAGTCCCACTGGGTTCAATGCAGCTTACTACCTGGTAAGTGTTCACACGACTGCAGCCCAATACGTCTAGGTACCATGTTGTCTATTGTGATCAAAGCTATGTAGATTTCTAGACCTCATGTCTACCAGGTATGCTACATCAAACAGTATGCTGCAAATAAGCACCTCGGCTTTTTATCTAGCGAAGATGACACCTAGCTTTGATGTAACTCAGTCTCTACTAACTTTCACTGTAGAGGTCTGTGTGAGTCAAAAACTCTTAGTACTGGGAACAAAAAGCGGTTCGGAAAACACTGCTTTCACTTACTTTTTAAAAAATGCATATATGTCTTATTTAAAAATTCAAGACAGTTCATCTCATTATTAAAATACACAATATAAAATGGCATTAAAGATGCCAGTTCTAATTAAAATAACCTCACGCAAATAAGAAGCCAACTATATAGTAGCACAATCTAGCAGCACTAAATGAAACACAGAAATCTTGATGGTTAGATGCAGTTCACGTTAGATCTACCCCATCACAGGAAAAAGGACTCCCCTGGCCCTGCAAGGCCTTTCTAAGGCAGCACTGGGGGCCAGCAGGTGAGAGATGGCTGGGAAGCCTGTGTCCAGGGATCAGACATAGACTGATAGGAAGGGCTCTCACCCCACCAAACTAGCCCAGGACTTCCTCTCCTCCCAACTTCTGCCCTTCTCAGCAATTCCGTTCTTATCATAGTCTTCACCTCTCTCTTCCAGTCCTCATCCCAGGTCTCTATTGCTTCAGCCTCTTGCTAGGCCATCCTCACTGCTATCTCATCCTTTGTTGGGCTGCCAACCCTTTCTCTCCCCCCCTCTCCTTCACTGGGCCACGTTTTGCCCCACCAATCTCCCTCATGCTCTTTCCTCACTTGTCCTAACTGCTCACTTACTGCTGTTGCCCCTTCTTCACCTTCTTCATGCTCCTTTTGTCCTCCCTCCCAGCTTGCCTGCTCTGCCTTCCTTAAAACCCCCACTCCTTCAAAGTTCTGCCCACTTGGGCTATGGGGGACAATCAGAGTCCCTTCCTCCATGGCGCCCAGTGATGACATCAACTCTGGGCATCCCAGATTGTAGTAGAAGCCACTCCCGAGTTTTCCCTGCATTTGGGGATACCACAAGGCTGTGGACCTAACATACCTATATGCATAGATGAACACAGTGCAACAAGTGCATGAGCAGAGAAGGCACACTGGTGATCTCATCGATGAGATGGAAATAATTACCATTCCAACCTGTTCTACATCTGAAGGCTTCGGAAACTCTAGGACTTTAGGCTAGGACTATTTAGAACAACTTAGAAATGACTGAAAATCATATAATGTACATTCTGAAGTGTTTCTTGCTATAGTTATTGAGTCAGAACGAGACTTTCAGGCCCAGAAAGGAACAGAAAGCACTTGACAGGATATTTGAAACACGTTTCAGTCGCAGCAAGTCAGAAAACAAAAAACAAGAGGCCAACCACTAACCTGTTACATGATACAATAGCAAACAAAATGTCTTGTGACCAGCTAGTAGTGCTTGTGTTGTATAAAAACAATAAGTCAAAGAGTCAGTCATGCTATTACAAAAAAGCTGAAAAATGACTAGTGTTTTTTGGTTTTCCGTTCATTTTTGTTCCAACATGCAAGCTGGGACTTGTGCATGTCATCTACAGAGAGCTCTGTGAATCCTGGGATCCTCAAAGTCCACAGAAGAGATGCACAAATCCTCACTTTGCAAGTACAGTGGGGCTCTGCTTATCTGCAGGTTTGGCACCCATAGATTTGGCTCACAAAAGCACTGAGCCCATTTTTGGAAGGCCTTAAGGACCTCTCTGACACAACTGCATCCAGAAAGTCTTCTGAGGTGCAGGGAGGTGGAGCATAGTCAAATGCTTCAGAAAGGAACCCAGTTGCTGGGGTGGCCCACACCCCACAGATTTAATTATCTGTGAAATTCCGTATCTGCAAGAGATCCAAAAACAGATCCCCCTGGATCTGTAAGATCAAAAGCGAAAAACCAACATGCCCCTTGTTTCTCTGCCTTCCCCACTTCTCTATATTGCACAAGTGGGGGACTGGGTAGTGTCTGTACCCGATTTTTCTGCAGCAATAGAGCGATCTGGTCATTACCAAATTACACTATTATTAACCACACAGTATATGTCACAGATTCTACAGCTGAAAGTGCTGTACATCCATGCATTTCACAATACTGTATAATATCCTGTCCACACAAACCTGCTCTTTTTCCTACACTACCCATTTGAACATGCTGCCACGCACTCTTTTATTCCTGGTCTGACCCCCCAGAGCAACCCACTGAACAATGCCTCCCTAAATCCTACATGCCAAAATAGTTTCATTCAGCTGGCCAAATAGCATTCATAGTGCCTGCTGAGGGCCAGAAGTGACATCATTAAGGAAGTGATGATCAGAAATAAGAACTTTTTTCTCATTTAGGGACTCAGTTGCAAGAAGAGAAAACATGCAAATCATGATCATATTTTGAAGGTATAAGAGAGCCACCCTTTCAGCAGTGCTGCTTCTGCCAAGGCATCACATTGCAGCCCAACAACTGACAGGTCCTCTGCAAAATGACACCTCAGCAGAAGCAGCACTTCTGAAAGGGCTCGCTCAGACCTTGGCAGCTTCTCCCTTCCGTACCCCTCATGGTCTGCCTCTTCCTCCTTTTCCTTCCTCACCTTCTGAGACCTCTCCTTCTCAGTGCCTCAGCAGAAAGCTGAAAGACTACATGACAATTGTGCTCTCCCAGTGCCACCCTTTCAGCTGTGCCACTTCTGCCAATACATCATTTTGCAGCTCAGCAGCTGAGAGCAGCTGATGGTAGGAGAGCTCACTCAGGGCAGATAAAGAGCTTCTGTGAGCTGTATTGGCCCGGGGGGCCTTATGTTTGACACCCTGCTACATGCAATGATACAAAGTAGGAAACCCATCAACTGGTTCACGTCTATTTCTAAACATCCTATTTCCGAGGACAGATAAACAAAAGAAATGATATATAGAGACAGGAGTAATTCATTTCCAAGCAAAGTAAACATCATTCACATGCTAGCTCGTAAGAAATGTATTCTGAGCAATGCATATGACAGTAAAGACACTTCATTTAAAGTGACATAGTCCAATAGTCACCAAAAGTGACATTTGCAATCTAAGGAACGGAACAGCGTGACCATAGTACGGCCAAAACAATGAATGGAGCTTATTATAGGCACACACTAATTGAATGTTAGGTTTTAGGAAAAGAATGTCTATCCATAATATTTTCTGCTACACATTTTTTTCAAAGCCTTGTGTAGCCAATTAATTATGTGCATATTGCCAATTTTAAAATGCTCAGTGAAGTAAAACCTGCACAACTATTTACCAATTAACAAAAATGATTGTAATATGGTTAATTACCAGTATCGACAAATAATTTTCCTTCCGCTTTGCTATGAATGCTAAATTCAATTCCTCATCAAGCTCAGTGTAACATTCTTTCATTAACACTCTGGTTAGTGTTTGTTCTAGATACCATTTGTTAAAAAAACACATTTGTACAATTTTAACAGGCAGACCAGAAAAAAAGGTATGTCACATTATTGCTTGCTAGAAATTAGTTTGAGGAGGAAGCCTAGAGCTACACAATGAGTGCATTAAAACACTAATGAGAGTCATGGATGGGAACAAATTATCCCAATAATACTTAGCACATATACAGAATGTAATTCTTCAAGTGCAACAGCAATATTAACTAACTAACGCATAACTTCCTTCCAGATTGATTAGAATTGCCTCTATTTAACAGGTAGATAATGTGAAGCCAAGGTAGCAGCAAAAGGCAACTGATTCAAGACAGACTCAAAGAGAGTGCCATCAAAGGGGTGGCAGGCCAGCTGCATGTCTACAACTGTGGGACGGTCACAGTCCTGAAATAACACAGTTACAACTACAGCAAGTCTTCCTCCGAATCACCCATAGGAACCTTGACCTATTAGATCAGCTAAGCCAAGAAGTTAGCGAAATCTTTCAAATGATCAAAAGAAGAATCTTAGATATAGCCTACCAGTAGTTGCTGAATGCTGCAAACAAAAGATATTTGCCACTGCATCTACAAATTTTCATTAAGATAGGTCAAATGGCTGCCTTTTTTATGCTTAAAGGGCCACAGGGGGGGTGCAACGTAAAAATGATCAAAAATGGCCGACATCGGTGTCGAATCCGTCATTTCCGGGGTCGCTGAGACGAACAGCGACGCTCCCGATGTCGTTTGACTCCGGGTTCGTCCACCCCTCGGCATGGGGGGCGAGAAGAGGTGCAAAACAAAATGACATAAATCTGTCATTTATGATAGACTACTCACAAACAAATGATAGATTTTGCACCTGAGACTATATTGAGCGCTCTATCATTATCTTCCAAGTTTCCCAGCATGAAAGTTAGTACCTGCTCAAAGAAGTTCTAATGTTACTACAAGGCTTACTATATTTTGTCTCTAAACCAACACCTTAGGAGTGTTAGCGTGGCTGATTTACATGGCAGAGTTTGGGAGATTTACAGCGCAATCCTATAAAGGCCATAGCGCTGATGCAACGTCATTGCATCGGCGCTACATCATTTGCGCTGATGCAGGGGTGCCAAGCAGCACCCTCGCGTCGGCGCTAATGCTCTAAAGCTGATGCTACGAGTAGTGTTGGCTTCAGAGAGCCGATGGGGAGCCTTCCTCACATCGACTGAAGCCGGTTGGCACAAGAGAGGAACCGTCCCGTTCTGGGACAGGGATTGGTGGGTAGGAAGGACATGGGGAGGTTTGGGAGGCGGCCATATGGCGACATCCTAAGACCAGGAGGCCGCGCAGCTCTGATTCAGGCTGTGCCATCTCCTTGGATCTGCGCCTGCTATTTAGCGGGCACAGATCTGAGGAGTCCATAGGGGCGGCTGGAGCCTCCCCTACGGTAAGGGAGCGAATGCCTCTCCTATACTCCAGCCTCTCCTATACTGCACTAGATATGGCATTGGCCGGCCGCCCTCGCCATTCCAGCCCAGTACAGGATTGCGCCCTTAAGCAGATCAAGGCATGCAGTCATAAAGAAAAGGAAATACTTTATGAGAATACTTGGATAGAGAAGGAGGTCCTGCATGCCTGTTATCTTAACGGGAACAGGGATTCTGGGAAGGAGGAGGAAGGAAAGAGAGCCTGGGATCATCAATCTGCAAACCAAAGATAGCTTTACTGGAAAAATAAGAAGGAAACCTTCCCTTCCTGTCTGGTTAGCTCACTAGCTGTTTTTGCCCCCTTTGGGTGCAAGCTGTATAAAGCCACTGGCTGCCTTCTACTCAGGGTAAGGAAACAAACACTCCCTTACACAGTGGGACCTCAGCACCCATAGGATACAGCGGCAGCAATTTCAGCATCGCTTTTTCTTTGGGCACCAAGGCACCGTAGAATTGGGCTGCTCATGAAATGGTCACCACCTGGTTGGCTCCTGCTTTTCTTCAGAAGCAGCATAGCCGGGTTGTAACAGCAGCACCAAAGGCACAGAAGCAGCCAGAAGCCTCTTGGGAAGTAACAAGGTCTAAGGGTGCAATCCTAACCTGGAGGTAATCCAGTACAAGTCCTTTGTGCCTGCCCAGGAGTGTCACAAACGCACCGTCAAGCACATTTGGACCACTCTCAGAGTCAGGATGGTGCATGTCCGTGTGCCACGTCCGTGTGCCAGCCTAACTCCAGGTTAGGATAGTGCCTTAAGAATGCCGCAGCAATGGTCCTTTCACACAGGTCAGTAGGAGGCATTTGGCCTCCCTCAGCACTAAAAACTGCAATTGTAGACCTCCACATTTCAAATTCCTCCTTATATATTAAGCTTCCCTTTTCCTTAGAGCACCCCATCGTTCTTACAGTAAAGGTGTCTTTATTTATTAGTTATGCCCTAAAGAACAGCTTACCAGTCCTGAAAGGATGAATTGCATATATAGCTTACACAGCACACAGAGACATCAAGGAAAAAAACACAACTGGTAAAGAACTACCGTCCTGGAGTGCAGAAATAGACATAGCACTGGCAACTTTGCTGTGTCACAAAGTATGTGCCTGCATGTTCCAGCTGTGAAATTTATTAAATATAGGGATAATCAGTTTGAAGAAAATTAGACAATTTAGTATTTCTTTTGGCCATGAGATTTCCCATGTCATCAGATGCTCTTACAGGACAAAATCCACTGCAAGAGCCCAGGTTTCCAAACTTCAGGATCTTAAATCAAAACAATTGGGAGTCATCTGTCACCTTAATAATTAATAATTTATGCCACAACCTGTGGACTAGAGCTCACTCAGCTTCGCATGCATGCATGCATGCACGCACAGGGCCAACACTGTAAAAACCAGGAACAACTGGCAATAAAATACAAGATGTACAGTCAGTGTCATTTCTAGACACAACCCAAACATTTACAAGGAAAGACCAGTTATTCTACACAACAGTGGACCCTGGTGATAATATCATGGATCATCTTTTTACAATGGGTTCACTTTATGATCAAATCACTTCACAATTGACTTTCCATCGCTGTAAAACAAGGTCCACTACAATATGATATGTTATTCACTTTACGATGGGCTCTGGATTGCAGCCAATAGGACCTCATGGATGATGGATACGCCAATAAGCAATGCAGCATTTATAACTTTGTGGCTGTTCGTCTGAAGAGAAAGGTAGAGCCTTGTAATTTGTACAGCCTTATAATTACAACAGTGTGTAAACAGATAACCATGGCCCCTAAAGAGTCCAGCAAGCACCTTTTAAATCACCTTTTAGAAAAGGAAATAGCTTAGTTCTACGGCAAAAATTTTAACTTCTGAAGTCTTGGAATAAATTGCCCAAAAAAATGCATTTTGGGGTTCACATGACAATATTTTCACAGTACAGTACAAAGGTGTCTCCAAGAACGGATTACCATTGCAAAGCGATGCCCCCTGTATAGTCCTCCTAGCTTTACTATACTAATGTAGCACCTGCATTTGGAGAGAAATGCCTGGTCTTGATGGAGCCCTAAATGAATAGATTCAAACTTGCTGATAAAATGTAGCTCAGTAATTTCACATGGAGGTGTCCTAAACTGTAACAATTAATGCTCAGGAAACACTATTTCAAGACAGAAATTTGTTTCCATATACTGAAGTGAAGATATTAACATCCAAGGGGGTGGGGGAGGAACACACACACACACACACACACACACACACAGAGAGAGAGAGAGAGGGGGGGGCAATAAAGTGACAACATTTAACACTTGACACTTCGGAATTAGCACTAATCCTCCGCTTGCTTTGCCAGCCTGCATTTCATGCATGGTGTTCCTACTTTGCTGCAGGAGCGCAGTAGGCAGACAGCACTTCTTCAACATTATCAATCTGTACTAATCTACAATTTGCTTCTCCTCTCTGAAAAATGGAACAGGTTGTCTGGAAAAAGGCATGTTTTTTTTAAAAAAAACAACAACAACGTAGGCATACTCCAATCCTGTTATGAATTCAGCAAACATGCTATAAATAACATCAGTCATAGGAAATACTCTTTACATATTTTATAATTCTTTAGGCTAGATAAACACACCCATGTTTTGATCATTTTGACACAGCCTATCACCACTGCTGCTACTGTTTTTCAGAGCGCCTTCACCACAGTAATTGCAGAGGTGTACAAGAAGAACATTATGCGACTGAAGGCTTTTGCATACTATCAGAAGAAGGGAGTCAACAAGACACCTTTTAGAAAAGGAAATAGCTTAGTTCTTTATGGTTCTTTAAGGACCTTTATGATAGGCCCTTGATATTATATGTAGCCAGTAGTATTAACCACTATGGGGCCCAGACCCGATTACAAAAGAAGCAGAAACCAATTATTGTGTGAGTTCTTACACACAGCAAGGATGACAACAAGAACTCTCATTTGATTGAAGAAAAAAAAAATGTAACTTAGCTGCCTGGCTCATCTTTGATTTATTGCTCTATTCAATTTACATAATGCAAGCCTCAGTAAAGGTGCTTTTCTCAATAATCCTGAATGAAGGAGATAGCTTCTTTTAAATGTGGGAGACCTTGCAACATAAGCTACCACTCAGAGTTAAAAGGCCATCTCTAACACTGTCTTTTGCATAATGCTGTCTGCAAGTATTGAATGTTCTCTCACAGCAAGACACCAGCACCAAAACAGCTTCAACAAAATAAACAAGTTGAGGGAAGATCCAAGCATTGCAAAAGACTCTGATTTAACGAAAATATTGACATTGATTTTGGCTGAGTACTGTCAGCCTCAGTTGTCTCTGCCATGGCTTCATCCGGAAAGGCAAACTACCTTCTTGCTGTGTACATAGATGTGAAGAAAAGGCAGTAGGGTTACATCCCTTATGAAAAATAAGTCAATACATCTCTATGTGTTGCACACGCACAGAGAGAGAGAGAGAGAGAGAGAGAGAGAGAGAGAGAGAGATTACATTACTGACCTCCTTTGCAAATAAAAACAATCTTAGGGATGTGTTCTTACGAAGGCCTAAATATTACTGTTGAGTGAATTACAGTGATTGTATTTAGGCCTGTTACAAATGCTCATCTATTTAATTGGCAAGAGGAATCAACTAACCTTTGGTAATAAATTAAGACTTTCTTCCCTCATCAATTAATCCAGGGAGCAGAAAACAAGCAAAAGCTTGTAGAAATGACCAAATCTTACACATGAATAGGCTTTCTCCACCTTTGAACCAGCAGCTAACTCACAAGACCTAACACTACGGGAAAAACTTCTTGAGCGCCCCAAAAAGCCTGGAAAACCAAATGGCCTTAGATTGGCGCCTAAAATACATCAATGAAGTCGCCTGACACACATGTAAAGAAAGAATTCTAGAATTTGGGAGGCAACAGAGAAAAGGGTCTCTCTCTAGTAGCCAACCACCTAACTTCCAAAGCTACACAGAGGAGGACTTCTGACCATAACCTCAACTGATAAGCCAGTTTATGTGGGAGAATGAGCTCTACCCCAGTAACATAGGGCTTTAAAGGCCTAAATACAGTGGTGGGATTCAGGGGGTTCGCCCAGGTTCTATAGAACCAGTTGTTAAATGGCCGGGCCCCACCCACTCGCTTACTTGGCTGGCTTCGGGGTTTTTTTTTTGCTCCGGCTATGAAGTCTTAGAACCAGTTGTTAATTTATTTGAATTCCACCACTGCCTAAATACCTTCATTTTGGATTAGACCAAGAAACAAATTGGAAATCAGTGAAGAACTTTTACTACTGGATGAGGCCACAGGTGTCAGCAACTGTTAACTATCTGGGCTGATTGATTCTGTGCCAACTGAAGTTCTTTGATATATTTCAAGGCAGCACCAAATACAGGGCATTATGGTAGTCTAGCTTGGTTATCACACACAATCACGAACCAAAATAATAAAAGCATAAAACGAAATTTAAAACTTAACTGGTGCCCCCATAGCATAAGACTCAGGTCTGCTTTTTACTCTTCCCACTTTTAGTGAACAGGAAAGCGGCTCATTGTGGCCTGCATCTGTGGTAGGCTGGAGGGAGGAGACAACGGACTTGGGATAAAGGGCACCTTGAATCTGATGCCCCTTCACCATCTGCCACTGACTCAAGCTGCATCAGGTCATGCCAGAAGAAATCTTCCTTACTTGTAAATTGACTTCATCTACTTGCTCAAACAAATCCAGTCTTCAGATGATCCAAGGGATTTGTTACCTCAGGATAGATGTCTTTGCAAGGAAGTTCTTCGATCCCATTAAAGGAACTATTTACCAGAGTACCTTTGTTATTGGAAGTTAGTGTGAACTAGCAGTGAACCTTTTAGGCATGGTCTGTCAAAAATTTGGAAAATGCTTGACACTGCTGGTGTGTGTCACACACAACCCTGAACAAAACAGAAATAATTGTTTACATATTCGTTTATTTTTTACAAAAAATACAGTCCAGTTATGTGTGGTGCTATGTATTGTAAAAAGACCTGCTAAATAACTACAAACATGAAATATGAATAAGACAAACTCAGTTGTTGTCAGATGTTGGTGAATGCCGGTGTGTCACAAAAAACTGCATGGTGTGTCACCTTTGACACATGTGTCATAGATTCCCCATCACTGGGCTAGAGCACAGTACTTCACTCTGGTACTCTGGGGCTCAAATCCCAACTTAACTCAGGGATGGATTGACTGGATGACCTTGAGCAAGTCAATATTTCAGTGCTCCACGAAGAAAAGCTGACATAGTGATCTAGTTCATAGCCTAGTGTACACCACTTTTGAAATTACTGAAAATAGCTATTGTAACAGCACAGTTAAACCTACCAGATTTTATTAAAGGAGTTCTGTTTTGCTACCTCCCATCTTAGCTGCTACCTGGGGCAAACAAGCTCGGCTGCCTCAGCTCCTGACCGTTATGACTACAAAACTCACAACTGAAAATCTCGTGGCCCACGCAAATGCTTACATCACCCCTCACTTGACACTGCTAACACAGCCATTCATATACGTGAAAGCAGTTATACATCTTCACTCCCATTATATCAGTTTTCTGTTTGAGAAATGTATTATCCAACTTATGGTCACACTTGCTCACACAGCCTGATTTTTACAGAAACCGGTAGGCAGACGAGTATAAAATAAAACCAGATCTACAAACTCCAGCGAATGCCCTGAGAAAAAGAAAACATCTATAAATTAAGCCACAAGTCTGTGGTTTTACCAGCAGAGACTTCTAGGGAAGCCTACAACAAAAGATTTAATCAGACTATTATCACAGCATTTGTCTTACACAATTCATTGGTTCACCAAGCTAATAATCATTAGCACAGAAAACATTAATTGCTTAGTGTATTTAACAGAAACACTGATTATTAATATGTTTTTAACCCAAATTTCAAACAAATTATTGTAAAAGGATATTAAAGATTGGAGGCAATTTTGTAAGTTATGCTTACCTCCTGTTCCAGTGTATGTTTTAACATTCCCCTAACTACAGTTGTTTTCTCTGTATTTTTGAATTGGAGATAATGTGTTCATATATCCTCTGCACAGAGCAACTCCTTTATTATAACAAACCAATCAGGACTGTGCCCCAGCTGGAGTTAAGTTTTAATCAATGAAACTCATTTGTATGCACAGGTTCAAGACATAAAATTTCTTTCAATGGTAATAATGAAGAACCTGAGCTTTATTCAAGCCAGAGTGAAACTTTTCCATTCATTTAAATTTTCTGCCTTGAACCTCAGCAGTCACTATCTCTCCCAACGCACAGGACCGTTTGCTGAACTAGTTGTCAGAACACTGACACGTTATGGGTGGATATCAGCCACCATATCAAATGGGCATGCATATGTTGAATCCACTAGATGGGACTGCCCCGACATATTTCAAACATGCCAACTGCATGGATTGCAACCTAAAAAACATTCTGAAAGAGATAGGTTTCCTATGCCAGGGGTGCCAAACATAAGGCTACAGGCTGGATGTGGACCCCAAAAGCGTTTTAGGGAAGCCCTTGGGCTCTCCCAGCACCACCATCAGCTGCTGAGTTGTGCTGAGGTGTCCCTACTGAAACAGTAGATTAGTTATGCAGTGGGGGCAAAAATATTTCCATTTCTAAATCTCCTACCAATTGCTTTCAGTGGATGTCCCCTGGTCTAGTGTTGTGCAAGAGAAGCTTCGCTCTATTATTCCATGTATAATTTTACCTATTTTAATCAGGCCCTCCCCAGGTGCCTTCTTTCTAGAGTGAAGATCCTCAACCACTGTAGCCTTTCCTCATAAGGGAGGTATCCCAGTACCACTATGCATTTTGGTCACTCTCTTCTGCGCCTTTTCCAGTTCTGCTTTGTCCTTTTTGAGATGTGGAAACCAGTACTGGACACAATACTCCATATGTGGCTGACCATCTACAGACTTACTGGGTCACCAGAACAGGATGGGGTGAGTTGGCAGCACTGAGCCAGCTGAAAGTTGTGGCTCCCATCATGGAGTGAACAGCCAGGACAACTCCAAGGCCACCTGTGTGCTGTATCAACAGCAGCCTTCATACCTGCAGATGTCTTTGCATCAGCAGGCTCCCCAACACCATGCCTGACTTCAGCTGTGGCCACTGACCCAGCACTTCGAGAGCTTCCAAGGGAGAAGGAAGGCGAGCAGGAAAACAAAAGCGAAGGAGAGAACACCAGGGCTCAATCAAGGGTTGCACCTGGGGACTGGAAAGAAAAGGGTAGAGGACATTGGGGACTACATACCATGACAGGATGCCAATGACAGGCTGGTGGGTAGTAGCAATGCAGGCCTCTCAGCCCAAGCCATGCAGTCCCACCTAAGGATGCCATGAAGGCTCCCATAAGGTAGTGGAGGAAAGCCCCATCCTTGCCTTCGAAGCTTTGAGTCAACCCTTGGAATCCAGGGTCCGAGGAAAGTGATCCAACAGTGGCCACCCAACAAAAAGGAGCACTCACTAATATGCCGATTTCCCACGGTATGAATGCCCACACACACACACACACACACACACACACACACACGGCTGGTCTGTATGGGACATACAGTGGCCTTATCAATTTGTACAATGGCATAAAAATATTGGACATTTTATTCTCAATACCTTTTTTAATGATCCCAAGCATTGAATTGGCCTTCTTCACAACCACCATTCACTGGGTCTACACTTTCATCAAGCTGTCCATCACCACCCCAAGATCTCTCTCCTGATCTGTCACTGACAGCTCCAAACCCATCAGCTGGTCGCCATTAAAAACAAATGTAGTGGCTTCATTTCACAAGCCACACCTCAAAATGATGGTGTGGATCCATTCTGTCATAATTACAAGAAAGGGATTTTGTGGGTCAAAGCATGTTGTCACACCTCCTGAAATCATTGGGCTTTTTCTTTTAAGTGGATATAAGCTCCTTCCTTTTGACTGTGCTAGGCCATTTTTCCTGGCAATCAGTTGCTTCTATGCCTTCAGCGAAACAAACGCAGAGCTGATCTGTAGTGTGTCACTGTGGTGTTTCTACACTTTATTTCTCTACCTGCTTATCTTTGGTAATTGGTCTAGCAAACTAAGGAAAAATTCAGTTCTCTGACTTAGCCCCCACCTCCCTCCAACAAAGTAAAATCAATTTAGAAAGCACACAGTAGAACCTCCGATATAACTGCACCTTGGTGGCACAGGGTATACTTTACATGCAGAAGATTGCCAGGTCAATCCCTGGCATCTCCAGGTAGGGCTTCCCCCTATGGAAGCCTGGAGAGCCACTGCCAGTCAGTGTTGACAATACTGAGCTAAAGAGCACACCTGCTCAGAAAATGAGTCAGTGGTGGTGGGGGGTCACTCTGCAATTGGCCATGTAGGGGATTATAATATAAAGCAGTGGTTCCCAAACTGTGAGCCACAGCTCCCCACAAAGCCACAAAAACCAGCCAGGGGAGATGAGGAATCCTTACAAAAAATCTGCAGCCCTATATAGTGTATGGGAGGGCATATCTGCAGATCAAGAATCCATGGTTTCAGGTATCCATAGATATAGGGACTCTCTCTCACACACTCACACTCCCAATTACCCCGTTTAAAGAATTACTGGCTAAAGAAATCTTCCTTAAACTGTAAGCTTCTTGGCAGCCAGTACACTTGCAAAAAAACTCAGAGGTCAACAGAAAGCACTAACTTTACTTCCTGTTGACCTCCTTTGAGTTTTTTTGCAAGGGTTCCAGCTGCAGGAACACTTGCAAGAACTCAAAGGAGGTCAAAAGGAAGCACTATATACAGAGTCTGTTGGAGGAGGGAATGCAAGAGAAGCAAAACTATGCATTAGAGTTGAAAGATACTCCAAAGCTATCTTGTCAAATTCTTTTGTACCAAAACATTTTCTCTAGACATAAGCCATCATGGCAGATCAGGTTCTACTTCCCTAAATCCAATAAACCTTCAATTAAAATAAGAAGATTTTCAAGAAATTTGCATAATTTTTTTCTACAACAACTAGGACCTATTGTTTTTAAAACTCTGACACACACACACCCAAAAAAAACCCTGAATAAACATCTCAACAAAGCTCCTTTCCAGACAAATTTATAGCTGTCAAGTCCTACTTCCATATATTCCATTTCTGAAGAGAAAAAACTTAAAAGAATCAGGCTGGGTTTTGTTTCTTTTCTAATCTTCATTTTCTTTGCTACATTGGACAAATAGCTGGGGGGCCCTATTGGCAGAAGGCAGCCTGCAGTTTTGCATGTCCAGCATGAGATAACTTCAAGGTCTGACTTCAAAGCGGGTTGAGAAAATACAGTAATAATGCAAGTCGCTGAGCACTGTTATGGGTTCAAGATTCTTGAAGATTCAGATTCAGTGCATTCTGCGGCACAGGGGTTAAGCCATTTTGCCTGGCAAGAAGTAGGAGGCATGAGAACTCTCTTCACAAGGATCTGAAGCCAGGATTCCACTATCCATCTCCCACTGTCCTTACTTCAAGCCAGAACACAGTATGGCAGGCCCTCTTAATGGGACTACTTGTTTCAATCTGCTGTGTACAAATACACCACTAGAAGCTCCATAAAATGAAAAACCAAATACCAAACCAAAAAAAGCATGAAGTGGTAAAGGAAAAATTCACCTGCGTAAATGAAGCGGTGATTTTAAACTCCTATGTGTGCTTGCCTAAGAGCAAAACTACTGAAGAGTGGAACTTACTGCTGAGTAAACATGCATTTGATTGTGCTTTAAGCAGTTGTCTAGTTGCAGATCATTCCTTTGAACACACTGGCACAAGTTATGATTTTTTTCTTGCCTTGCCAGAATAAAACTACTTTTGAAAACATGAGCCTTTTTTCCAGTATCACACAGAAAGTCTTGGGAAGGGTTGGGACCTTCCAGACAAACCTTCCAGACAAACTTCTAAACTGAAGCTTGATCCTTTAAGGGGAAAAAAAAAGAGTTGCATGTACTGTATAATCCACATTCACTCATTCAGTATACAATACTACTGTATAATCCACATTCACTCATTCAGGCCCCCAGTCTTCACACATGAGGAACTGCACCTACTGGCTACATCCCCAGCAGCTATGCATTCACACACCACTCCAAGTCCAGAGTAATACAAATCAGAAAAAATTATTTATTGTATGTACTGTTGGGAAACAAATGAGATGAATCAACATGTTCACGCTGCATCAGAGAGCAAAGAAAACACAGCAAAGGAAAGATGCTTGAGAATAATATGAACAAGCTGCAATGGCATCATAGTTTCATTTAAAAGTAACATACAGTATTCACTCCATTTCAGAAAGAGGATGACTTCAATAGGAAGATTAGGAGAAAGGTGACAAAAATCGTAGGCCTGAGAACAGGTCCTGCAAAGTCCTAAATACAAAAGGCCACAGTGGGAAAGGTTTAAAAGATGTTTCGTTTCAAGAAGGATCTATTACAAATATTAGTACTGGGATAGGATTTTGATTCACTTTCTTTCTAAATACAGCACAATCTTTTAAAGCTGTACAGCCTGGCAGGCATTTAAAATGCAGGCTTACAGAACCGTATGGATGGCAGGAGGATAGCCATTATAGCGGAACATCTAAGTCGCACAGAAGATAGTGAATGCCCTTTATCTGAAAGCAGCACAGCTCCATTAAACATCACATAGCTCCACTTTATTCCTCATTTTTTCTGCCAGTCATTGCTGGAAGGCACTAGCAGTTCAGAATAACTCAACCCCATAAGAAGGTGTTGGGATCATCCATGTACATACTTATACCTCTCTCCCCCTTAAGAAAAGCCTCACAATTGATCCAAAATGAAGATGTCAAATATGTGCCTAAAGTTCACAACTGTAGTATCCAACATATACTATGGTACAGACACCTGCAGACAAATCCATTTAAAGAGGCTTAACAAAATGTCTTCTTTTTTAGTGTATGCCATACAAACACACTATAGGAACAAGCAAAACAAAAATTAAAAATTCCGTTTGGTAACAACAGATTCAGGCATATACAACGGCTGTACATTTCCATTTAAAAGTAAGATGATCAACTCTGCCACTGCTGAAGCAGGACAGCCTCAACCACCTCAACCAGCCTACAACCACCTTGTAGGCTGCAACTGGAGATCAGGAAAATTATACTTCATACACAGGCAGGCAGGCAGGCAGGCAGAATGCCCAGAGGGATCCAGGGAATAACACCATCAAGGAGGTTAGAAGGCAAACTGGACAGAAATACTTAAGCAGAAACCACATCCACCCCTACCCATATATGATCGATCTAATGCTTAGATCCCTGCACCTATCTTGGGCAAGTCTAATGCCAGCACCACTAAAACACATGTCTACAAATCACACTTTGCTCAGGGTGGTGTTAAGCAGCACAAGGAAATGTGACATACAATTATTTTTCACTGAAGACTTTTTACAAAACTGTGGAAGATACAAGTGCCCACCTTGAGCAGACAACACCCAAGTAACTTTTCCTATTGACACCTGCACAAAAGTCTTAGGGCCCAATCTTATTCAACTTTCCAGAGCCAATGCTGCCACAATTCAGCCGAAGTAAAGGGAACTTTGAGGAAGCCTCTGCAACTGCCCCGCCACAACATGCCCTGTTGCATCAGTGCTGGAAAGCTGGATAGGATAGGGCCCTAACAATATATACATGAAGTAACACTGGAAGGAAACCAACATATTGGCTGGAAGGAAACCAACATTTACCCCTGCTAACTGGGCAAGAGGCACTTTTTCCAGTGGTGTTCCTCTTATATTTAGCAGGGGAAGAGCAATTGTCCCTCTTCACCCCTGCACAGTCTTCTAGTGGCTGTTGCTGGCGGGCTGCCTTTTTTTTTTTTTTTTAAAGATTGTGAGCCCTTTTGGGACAGGGAGCCATTTAACTTTATTATTACCATTTGCCTGTAAACCGCTTTGTGAACTTCATGTTGAAAAGCGGTATATAAGTACCTGTTGACTGACTGACTGGCATATCATGCCTCAATGTTCTTACAAAATAGCAGATGAGGCAATAAACCTGTGCATGGACTGGACTCCCTTCCAGACAACAACAAATCCCTGAACACAGAATACTAGGTATTAGAGAAGGGTAATCCTTCTCCTTGACATGATGGGTTTTTTTTGTGTTTAGGACCCCATTTTCACATAGGAGTATTCTGTCAAGTGGGCCCCCACCTGTATTCTGAAGTGGTACAGTCCAGACAAAGGCTTGCCACCTCCACCAGCCATTTGTGAGAACTACAATTTCTATAGTGGTTTCAGAAGCAGGTTGTATGATGACATTTATAGAATCAGCGCAGACACTAGTTGCCTTTCTGCTTCAGGGACAGAGTGTGTTGGCACCGTATACCTGGCTGCACACATTAAGAGCATCTTGGGGCTTTTTCTTGGGTTTTGTTTTTCCTTCCAAGCCAACAGACAAGAGGCCTGTGCTCAAGGTCACAATGAAGTGAAGATTAGCCAGCCAACCCTCTTTTTTCCCCCAGAAATGGCAAGTTCTGTGTGGCAGTTTTGTCTCAAGTATTGCATGGAGGGGGTTGGCAAGGGCAAACTGCAACATCGTAACAATGATAATTTTGCTTGCAGTGGGCAAAGTAGTGCACTGCTGCTACCATGTCACACTTCATTACAGAGGTGCACTTCTGATTGACTATGCACACTTTCTTAATCAGAAAATTAAGAGGTTAACTAGGTTATGATTATTTACCAAGGGACTGAAGGAAGTCTAATTCTATGCTGTCGAGTGAAAAAGAAGAATTCATGAAAGCATTCATGTTAAACAACCTTCTGACTTATTCATGTTAAGCTCTTTAAAGAATCAATTAAGAGAGAGTTTTAAAAGCCTTTTCCCCACCACAAAAAGAAAAAGCTCCACTTTAACAGCCAGCATTACCAAACAGTTTGCGATACTCTTTGCATCTAAATTATGTTATACCTCAATATTACTGGATCCGCTGTCATATAGCTTTCCCACTCAGTGACCAGAACTTCATGACTTCCTCATTCTTCCAACACCTCCAATGAGAGGTCAGAGATGTAAATCTATTCTGCAAAGTGCAGCTGTGCATGCAGAGATCTTTAAGGAATGGGGAGAAATTCTTACTGGAGGTACTTATGATGTGAATACCACAACTCAATAAGATATTCTATTAAAAAACAAACAAACAGTAGACAGAATACAGCAAAAAAAAAATCCTGAATCTAACTATTTATGTACTTTTCTTACCCATTTGCAGTAAATACTGTATCTGAAATAATGTCCTCCAAGCATTAAAAAGGTAAAGGTGTGTTTGGTCTCAATTGATGGAATAATATTAAGCATTTCCAAGCAAAGATAGGGCATGAGGACTGTCTACAAAATTTCAACAGAAATGGAAAACACACACGCACACACCAAGAACAGAATTAGCAAAAAGAGAAACACGGGAAATGGAAAGCCATCAATGCAAAGTGCATTGCATTGCTAGCAAGGTCAGAGGAATTCAAGCACCCATGTGAGCCTCAAATGTCAACCCTTCATCCTGGGGAAACATTACTTTACAGAATAAGCTACACACACGTCATCTCTCTCTACAAGAATTTGACTTACAAAAAGTCAAGCCTACATTCCTGTGTGTTTACATCAGAGTAAGCCCCAATGAACTCAGCAAGACTTGAGCGATCAGACTGAGCTTATTTCACTCAAAAGTTTAGCCCATTTTTTACAGTATATTTGCAGTACCAGCTTCAATATTTTTCCCCTTTTTCCTGCGGCGTTACAGAACAGTACAGCTTATTTGACTCTAATGCGTTCAGTGGCGATTTGGCTTCATTATGGTGACACTGATTTTAAAAATCATTAAAAAGCCAATAAGCGGGGGGGGGGGAGGGAGGCAAAATATTACGAACACGAACAACACTTAGAGCTAAGCAACTGAACTCTTATATGGTTTTCTCTCCCCCATCCTCACCTCGAGGGGAGGATGCCTGACACGTACTGAAGTACAATTAAATAAGGAACGAATGTAATCGCACCACTCCAGAGAGTACATTGTATAACTGTATCCAGGAGAATCAGTGCAACGTACGCAGCCAGAGAATCGGCGGAAGGCGATCATTGCAGCGAGGCAGGGGGACCCACGCGCTCGCTGCTGGGCACGGAGGTGTTTGATTCACTCCGCAACTCGGAGCAGGAAGGGAAGCTTCCTCCAACTCCAGCCGGGCTCGCGAGTCTAGCAAGCTCCAAGGCAGCGCCAGCCTCTGCAAGCAGCATCTCCTCTCCCTCCCTCCTTCCCTCCCTCCGAAGGCCGAAGAAGTTTCACTTCGGCTGCCGCCAGCGCTTCCTCAGCAACTTGTGCCTGCCGCTCCTCTTTGACAGCCGCGCCGCGCGCGCGCGCACCCAGCCCAGCGCCGAGCCAAGCGCCCCGGGACAGCTCACCCCCTTCTTCCCCGTCCTTCAGGAAACGCCCCCCAAAGCGGAACCCCTCCCCCGAACCGTCCCTTACCAAGAGGACAAGCAGCAACATTTTCCCTCCAAAGCACTTCACGCTCCCAGAGCTGCGGCCAGCCAGAGCCATCACCCAGCCAGCTCCCGCTCCCGCTCGTGCTGAAAGAACGAGCTGCTGCCGCCGCTGCTGCTGCCACGTCTGGCTAGGCATGCGCAATCCATGGGGAAAATCCTGCTACACTACAGCGAAGTAGAGCGCGCCGAATGGCATGCTGGGGATTGTAGTCCCTTCCGGCCTGAGCCGCCTGAAGGTTCGTTCCCAAGTTCGTTCCGGCGAAGAAGACAGGAGGCAGAAAAAGAAATCTCCAGCATCCAATCCGAGTTACCCGTTTGCATTTGTAGCACAAAGTACTCCGTAGACAAGAGGAGGACCGATCCGCAGTCGGGGTGTGAGGTTGGAAATCGATGGCTCAAATCTTATTTCAAGGGATTGTCATTTATTTATTTATTTATTTATTTATTTATTTATTTATTTGAAATAATTATACCCCGCATCCCCCGCAACACTGGGCTCAAGGCGGTTTATTGTACACAGTGAAATACGATCATATAAAAGCAGCAACCATGAAACCATCATAAAAATGCATCAGAAACCTTGACAGTGGGCAACGTAAATAACAGCAATACAAATACAATTTGTATTTGTATTTGTAAATAACAGCAATCATAAAATTATAACTTGAAAACAGAAGCAGGCAGACATCCACATCAAAATGCAGAACGAAAAAAACCACAACAAAGCAACAAGTAAGAGAAGGGAAGGCCAAACTGAAAAAGAAAGGTCCTTTTCAGTCCCTGCTGGACTGATAATGGAGGGCATGGATGTTAATTCCAACCAGGGAGAATTCCATTACTGTGGAATTGTGGAACTTACTTGCATTTACTTTTATTATTATTAAGAAAATTTATATACTGCTTTTCAACAAGAGTAGTTCACAAAGCGGTTTATATTCCGCTTCTTGTTTGGAAAAACCCCAAAAGGACAAACTAGCTTACAAAAAACACCATGGACAATTTAAAATACATCCACTCAAGCAGAAAATGCAGAACCAACGGAACATACAAAAACCATATAAAATCAATTCAGCACAATCGCAAAAGCCTCCTGGAATGGAAAGTCTTCCACATCCATTTGAAAATGGAAAGCCAGCCTGGCCTCCCATGGGAGAGAGTTCCACAAGTTTAACAAGGGATGATGCCCTCTGTGCCAGAAAAGAATGTAGGTGTTGGGTTTAGGAATAGCTTTGTTAATACAATGGGGGACGAGGACAGGATTTCACCCCCACCCATGTTTTGTAAATAGGAATCTATAGATTGCCAAGCTCACTGCCTTATCTTATCCAAACAGATGCCTTTAACAAAACAAAAACTTCTCTGTAAAGTATAAAATATTCCAGTTGACATTTTCTGTATTAAATTACCTGATAAAAAAAACCAGATTGTTCTTTTAAATGTTGAAGTCTTACATGCCTTTAGCTCTGATAACTCCTTAAAAAGGGGTCTTGCAAATTTGTTTGGTAAAGTTTCATCTATCAAACACGAAATATGCCTCTTACAAACTTATGAGTCACTTTAACTATTGTATAGCCCCACAGAAAAACTGCCTGTCATATGAATTAGGTCCCTACACAGCTTTGTGAAATAAAAGCCATAAAGAATGAAGCTCAAACTGTCATAAAATAGATACTGCCAAACCCCAAAAAGTCTCATATTCTTATATTCTATTCTATAGATACCCCTCAACAAAGGAATTTGTCAGGCCAGTGGTCCATTACTCTGAGTACAGTTTATCCCAGTTAACAATACTATTAACAGTATTCAACTGTTTTCATGCCACAACAAAATAAATAACTCAAATATAAGACTGGGGACCCACTGCCAATCTCACTTATGAGAGACCTCTCCCAAGACCCAATCCGCCTGCCCCATTTCCCCCATCTCTTGTGTCTTCACAATAACCCTGTGAGGTAGCCCCGCCTGAGCAAGGCCGGCCTTAGTAGCTGCAGAACAAGGCTGCAAAAGAGGCTGTGCAGGATTATATCCGTAACTCAGTTTTGATAAGACAGTACCATTATTGGATTGGATCCAAGCCCTCTCTTGCCCAGGCTTTGAAAGGTTGCCACACACACACCCTAAAATGAGGCTTTGTTACCCCGTTAGGGCTGCGACCTACAGGTTGAAGAGCACTGGTCTATCCAGTTATGGTAGGAAACCTCTGAAATCAACATGGAGGCTTCCCAACCTTGCCATTTAACAGATGATATAGAGAGCTGGTGAAGTGTTGTGGCTGAACTTTGACTCACCGTTTCTCCATTTAAATATTGCTTATGCTGTGACCTCACTAGATAACCTTAGGCAAGTACCTCACATGTATGGTGTTGTTGTCCTTACAACAATGCTGCAAAGTAGGCACTTATTATTATCCCCATTGCAGATGGGAATAGCTTGCTTGGGACCCTAAGGTCACCTACAGCACAATCCTATATATGTCTACTCAGAAGTAAGTTCTGTTATGTTGTCTGGGAAAGTGTTTATAAATTGTAGCTTAGGGCCCAATCCTTTCCAACTTTCCAGCATTGATACAATGGCAATGCACTCCCTTACCTTGTCTCTTTACCTTGAGAAGGCCTCTGTGACTGCCCTCCCCATGCAGCATAAACTCTATTGGCATGGCTGCATCAGCACTAGAAAACTGGATAGGATAGGGCCCTCACAGCCCAATCCTAAAGTGCTGCCCACAGGAGCAGCAGTCCAAAATGGCTACCGCTGCTTTCTGTGGGCACCACAGGAGCTATAGGAGGCACCTTGTGAGAAGGGGAAGTTCATTCCCTTCCCCTGTGTAAGGGCATTGGCCTCC
Source organism: Lerista edwardsae (assembly GCA_029204185.1). Lineage (NCBI taxonomy): Eukaryota > Metazoa > Chordata > Lepidosauria > Squamata > Scincidae > Lerista > Lerista edwardsae. The sequence continues at coordinate 13,653,357 of JAJKFI010000014.1, forward strand.
TCAAGTCTGTGCAAGATAGTTTGCCCTTGCAGGCTTAAGAACCTTTGTGTCAGGCCGCATGGCCCCGACATGGAGGATAGGATCCGGTGGTGGAAGCCACCACTGGTCTCACCCCGCTCTGCCTCTCCCTTGCTGTGAAAGAGTTCACCACCAGTGGCAGTGAGACTTACCACTGGCCGGCTCCATACTGGGTCCTCCTGGCATTGGGGGCTGGGCCAGGCATTGGCATAGGGCTGTAAGCCCTAAAAACTAGCAGTAGAAGTGTCTTATGTCTTTTGCTACACTGGCACTAGTGGTAAGTGCTTCCGGCCAGCACTAGGCCCAATAGGATCAGGCCCTCAGTCAGTTCATGTTAGACGGCTGGTTTGCAGCTCTCTCAGCCACACCACCACACCAATTATCGATAAAGTAGTGGAAAGAGAGAAGAAAGATAGCCAGTCAGGGTTCCTAATTCAAAATAGGGTGACCCTTCAATTGGTAACTGGGAGCATGACTATGATGAGATGTGGTTTGGTTTATGAATGGCTTTGGAGGAATCATAAATTGCTCCTGTATTTTAAAATGTACCACTTATGGCACTGCTCAGCCTTTCAGTACAAACTTAAGTTCTGCTGAGAAAAGGCTTCATGCCAGCCTTCATTGTGTATTGGAAGCCACGCAGACGTTGAAGTAAACAAACGACATGCAGTCCGTCCAAAATCAATGTGTGTAACCTTCATTTTGATCATTATGTTTGAGCGATTATCGCATCCCAGATAACTAATTGGTACATTTCCCAAATCATATGCATGCAGAGAGCAAAGTTCTTTGTCATGCTTGGTCAGTAAGTCTTGCTAGGAATACTAATGTCCATGAAAGTAACGGAGTTTGTAACGTACCTTTTGGCTACTCCTGAACAGAACATTTCTTCATGTGCACCCAGTCTCCAGGATGCCTGGAAATCTAACATAATGTTATTTTGAGTTGTTCTGTCTACACATTGGAACCTCTGTTCACATAAGTATAATCACATACAAGCACAGAAAGCCCATAGATCTTATATAGCTCACAGTGGCTGCTGTAGTTGAGGCTCATAGGCTCCCAGCTGACATGTTACACCCTTCACACAAATGGAAATGGAGGTGCTGGCTAGTCTCCAACAAGTAAAAAGCATCCTGACCTATCATCTGAACCATCCCAAAGAAAATTGGCATCATTCACAGTATGATCCTTGAAAAGATCAGCTTCTTGAAGGCAAAAAGACCCACATGCTGATAGCAAATTATCTTTCATAATCCTTGTTTGGATAATCGAGCTCGCAGATCACAGCAACTGCAACTCATTGAACGAAAATACAAAGGCAATTTAAAATAATGCACATTTCCTCTAAGTGCTGCCCAAGAAATGCAACCAGAGAAATCTCCCACCATCCTCACAAATGAGTCCTTTTACCCAAGGCCGCATCTGGTAACTCCCAGCCACTCTGAAATGGGTTTCCATTCAGATTACACAGGTACAATTATCCCAGTCTGTGTGCATTCTTCCAGTTTCACTTGGATTTCTGAGCCTTCAATTATTATCAGGACTCTTCTCTGATTCCTTTGTGTCAAAACCCGCTTACACCTTCAGATGCTCTATAGCACTGGCGCTGCTGCTCTTAAAGAATGCAAAAGCAACCTCCCTATGAAAATTTTGCCAAGCTAGGTCAGCAGGATGGCTTTTATCAGAGTGAAAAGAAGAAATACTCTCTGAACGAGTGAAAGGACAGGAAGAGAGCAAGCGACCAAACGAAAACCTTTCAACACCAGCACAGTTTATTTTACACTGAAATGTAAGAAGTCTGTATCTGTAATAGGGAACAAAATCACCTCATGTTTTGACAGGTTCCAAGTACCTAGCTCTTACACAGCAATTTTCATCCAAAGATTTCAGAGATTATTCACATAGAATATAATTGTTATTATAGTCTTTTTGCGACTTGGAAAAGGACGACACAGCAACAACTTCCCCAAGACACACAACAAATCAATGGAAAAAGGCAGCTTTGTTGAATTGCAGCCCAAGATCAATCCATATGAATGTATTGCCTTTCCTTTTGATAGCTTGTCCTGGTAGCGTCTTCTTACAAGCACTTGACCTGTTTTGACTGCCTTCATGATTTACCCTCACTTTTGTTCCCGTGTCACATGTGAAAAATCTATTATAAGTGAAATTCTGCTCTTTCTTTTGAGAATCTAACTCTGACAGAGAGTGTGTTTGCAGTGGTCTCATAAGAATGTCTAGCAAAATACTCTCCAAATGGTTGGAAGGATGTGGCCAAGAGATTACCAGTGGCCAGGCCTGCAGAGAGGACAGGATCAGGGGCAAAATCCCTGGGGCCCATCCCATTCTGATCAATATTTTCATTTAGTTTCAATCTTGCTCAAGCGAAGTGAAAGCTGTCAATTAAAAGCCTGTTTTAAAATGTACTATCATCTGGTTTGGAGGAAAATTTAGGGGCAATCAGGCATCTTGCCCTGGGCTCCATGCCAGCTCTCAGCAGCCCTGCCTGAGGGCCTTCTGTCCACTTTTCCTTCTCAGGGGCCTGCTTTCAGCCTATCTAGTCCCTAGACATTTCTCTCATAGTCCAGTCAATTTAGGGGTACAAACCCCCTAACCTGCAAACAATTAGAATAAAAGGTCTGACAACTGATCCTGTCAGTACTAGGTGTACAGATCGACAGAAAAAAAGTCCTGCCCAATCCCAGAAGTGGATTTTCTCCAAGATGGCAGCCACAAGCCATGAAAATGGGCCAAAATCATGTACCTGTGTTATTTTTAGGCTTAGAAAAAGTCCAACAACTGGTCTGTCAACTGTTCTTGTCAGTACCAGGTATACTGATTGACAGGGAAAAAATCCACCAAATTCCCACAACCTGGAAGTCTTGGCAGTCAGGCGATGGCTGTTATTTTTGGTGGCAACAGCGGCAGTTCTTTGGCAGCCTTGTGTTACCAGACACTCTCCAAGAAAGTCGTCACAGCCAAATCGTTCGTGAATCCAGAATGCCTGCCTCCAACTGAGTCTTCCACAAAATTCCATTGTCTGAGAGTGTACTATCAGACCATGACTTGGATGGATATGGCTGGGGAAATGAATCCTGTGGACTGGGGGTGGAAACTCGATGGCGGTGAACTTGCACCATACCAGTCATGTGTGATATGAAGGCTGCACCAGACACTCTACTGCAAATAATACACTGCAGTTGTACAACTGGTTGCAGTGGTGCCCGCTGCCATTGCAGAACATACGGACTTCCATGCAATTCTGCTTGTGGAATGTGTCAAGTGACGCATTGTGACAACCAGATGTCAGGTGACCTAGAGGGCAGTGATGAGGATGAATAGTGTAGAACACTAAGGAGTTACTGTTTTATACACATATTGCTGCACGTTTCTTTCTTTGTTGAATATGTAGTATAGTTTTAAAAAAATAAAAGGAAACAGTTCAGTTCTAATAAAAACATACAACTTGATATTTGTTATGACTGGTGTTGTACCTGCAATGCTAATTACATTGGAATCTAATCTTCAACCCATGGACCAAGTAATTGTTGAAATCAATTACTTGACCATAAAAAAAACCTTGAGTTTGTAGAGAGAAAGAGGTTCTAAGCTTATAAATAACACGGTTACATGATTCTGTACTGGCCCATTTTCACGGTTTGGGGCTGCCACCTTGGAAAAAACCCACTTCCAGGTTGTGGGATTTTGGTGGATTTTTTTCCTGTCAATCAGCACACCCAGTACTGACAAGAACAGTTGGCAGACCTGTTGTTAGACTTTTTCCAAGCTTAAAAATAACACGGTTACATGATTCTGGCCCATTTTCATGGTTTGGGGCTGCCATCTTGGAGAAAACCCACTTCCAGGTTGTGGGATTTTGGTGGATGTTTTCCCTGTCAATCAGTACACCTGGTACTAACAGGATCCGCTGTCAGACCTTTTATTCTAATTGTTTGCAGGTCTGATGACAGATTGACTGGACTATCAGTCACCTACTTATTCTCTACCCTTATTGGGGATGTTTCCATTCCTTCAGACCTATTCAGCAATAGTTCATCCTCTAGGCCATGACAGCAAGAGGCCAAATAATGCCTGAAATTCTGTTCATGCTTACTTGGGAGTAAACCCCACTGAAACCTTTGGCACAACCCCTTCCTTCCCTTTGTAATTAAGCCCAAGAAGATCCAAACCACACAAGAGCAAAATCCAGAGTGGTCACTGAGCCAGCATAAATCCCTTGTGTTGGCCCAGGAGTGTCACAAATGTGCCATAAGGCATGTTTGCGCCTCCTTTCAAGTTGGGGAGCTTCCTGGGCTGCTTTCCAGTCCTGTGCCAAGAAGGTAAGCCCGGTCAAGGGAGGCCGGCGTGGGGCAGAAGGAAGGTGGGGGAGGAGGGCGGATCTGTGGGTGGACCAGCCCGGGGAGAAGGGTGGGACCTGACCGGCCAACAAACGCCCAATTTTGATGGCGCAGATCCGAGAAGCTTTATTGGAAAGGTTGACACACAACACAGGTACGGGGAATTAATTCACTCCCCTTCACTCCTTCGCAGTTCTGATCCCTGCTGTAGCCCCATATGTGCTGTTTTTAATTAGAAATAAAGCTCCTTGTTGGAGCAGCCCAACAGACCTTTTTGGTTGTAGTCCCTTTGAAATCATATAATCTATAGTCATTTCCCATGAAAGCACAAGCTAGAAAGGACAACAAATCTGCATATTCCTTATCCATGTTAATTTTGGATTTGCCTTTAAAATGTACTTTTAAAATGACCTAAATGTATGGCATTAAATTTAAATAATGTTTGGTATTTAGACCAAGTATTCATTTGTTATTGGGGGCACAGGGGATGTGTGCAGTATGTTCATACACACTGAGAGCACAATCCTAACCAGGGGTTGGGCCGGCACAGTTAGGCCAGCAAAGTTTGGCCAGCACAAGGGATACCATTGAGGCTGCAATCCTATCCACACTTTCCTGGGAGTAAGCTCCTTTGACTATAATGGCTACTTACTTCTGAGTAGACAGGCATAAGATTGGACTCTCAGTATGTTTGCACAACTCTCAGAATCAGAAAGGCCAGCACACAGATGTGCGCCGACCTCCCTGACTTTGAGAGTGGTCCAAACATGCTTTATGCTGGCCCTTCTGCCAGCCAAACTTTGCTGACCTAACTGTGCCAGCTTAACTCCACGTTAGGATTGTGCCCTGAATGTACCAAAGACTCTCTTGATGCAGTGTGTTGGTGTCTCCTGGTAGTCTGTCTGGCTTGCTCTAAGGCTGAAGAAGTTGTAGAACTTCTTGGATTTCAGATGGAGCTATATGGGTCTTGTCTATCAGCTAAAACAGTGTTTCTCAAAGGTGGGTCGCGAGCCAATTTCAGGTAGGTTGTGAAACACCTAAGGCAGTCGTCATTGAAAATATGGGAAGATGGGACACTGGAAAGTGGGAGGGCTGTGGGATTATTTTGCTTGTGTTCAGGTTGTAAATAGACTTTTTTCCTTTCTGATTCACTTTGCTATTGGAAAATGGTTGGGAAATAACCCAATTTATTGCTGCATTATCAGGAAAGCTGCAGGCTCTGGTGTCACAATGGCGGCACTTCTGGCCACAACATCACTTCTAGTGGGCCCTGGACAGATCGTCATTCTAAAAAAGTGGGTCCCAGTGCTAAAACGTTGGAGAACCACTAAGCTAAAGTATTGTTCCCCAAAACAGAGTGGATCATGGGATCTGATTTAAGATTGAGGTATAAGGAACTACGTTACAGTGCCAACCACAGATCCATCTTAGCCCTAACTCAAATCTGGCTGGCAGTAGCTTTTAAGATCAAGTACTAGACACTGCTATTTTGATCTGTCTAATTAGGAATAACATTATTTACATGCACAGCATGGTCTCTACTACTCAGCTGTGCAGACCCAGCCCAAGTGGTGCTACCTCCGCTTCCTCCATCAGCTGTCTATTCTTCAAAATTGGCTGGACAAGGAGGATCCTGGGAACTCCAAGGATCTTTCTGATCTGATCTGCTATAGAGAGGTGATGGCAGCAGTGGAGAGGAGATGGCAGCAGCAGCTATAACTTTTTTTTGTTGGAAATGATTAGGCAGGAGGGTTATGGTGGTGGAGGAGAAGGAGGACAGCAGGGACAGCAGTTGTGGTAAGTTATCTCTCTCCATGTTTTACTCACTTGCTCTCCAAGATTTTGTATAGGTTTCTCCCTATTGGGTGTTTCCTACATTCTGGGCACGGGAAATGTATTTTCTGGGTAGGGGAAGGAGTTAAGAATAAGGATTGCAATCACTAGCCATTGATGGAATTTCTAACTGTGAATGGAGAGTAGTCTTTATTACTTGTCTTTTAGAGCACAATCCTAACCTGCACTGGAGCAGGCAGGCTGACTGACTTGCACTAAATCCTAATGCAGGCTGGGAGGCAGCTGGAGCTCACCTCGGGGCAAGGGGATATTTTCCCTTTGCCCCAGGGTAAGCCCCAGCCAGCCCTATGGGGCTGCTCTGATCCGTGTCCACAAAATAGCAGGCGCAAATCCACACAGCCTGGAGCAGCCCAGGGAAGGAGGTTAGGATATGGCCTATCAGCCTTGGCCTGTCTGTGCCCTCCCTCCACCCTGTTATGCCTCCAGCATGTCCTCAGTGTGGCCCAGCAACCGAATCTACAGCACAGGTGCACCTTACAGCACATTTGTGGCGTAAGTTCCTAGAACTATCTTAGGCTGGGCTGTTTTGAACCTGGCTCTAATTTTCCCTAGGGCCCTGGTATTTTATACATATGCATATGTCTGGCACTTGGCACAAAGGAATCCTCAGCCCTGTAAGTAATTATAACAAAAAACACCAAGCTGGTAGGTAGTCTTATGATTGCTGCAAGAACCCCAAAAAGATGTCCATGTGATGGAACCGTTCAATTTGATAATCAGCATTAGTGTGTCTAGTTAACACCATTGCCTTCATTTATTGGAACAACACTGGATATTTGCTTCTTATTATAACAACACATCACATCTCTCTCCAGAATGAAGCTGCACAGTGGCTACAGTCAGGCTCTGCACTTGCATCTCTCATGTGCTCATTATTTTGACACCTTGGTGTGTTGCCATCCCTTATTGAAAGGATTCTGTATTCCTTTGGCTTTATTGTTGATTCCTGGCTTGATGGCAAGCCACTGTACATCAACTTATATTTTGTTTCACCAGTATACCAGTGGAGGCCCCAAGGAGAGAAGCACATCCTGCATTCCCAGGACAGGCCTTCAGAGTATTACAGTTGCACCCTGGTAATAATTATGCAAATAATTATGCAAATAATTTTGGTCCAAAGTGAGCCAAAAATAGCCGCTTGCATATAGAATAAACTCCTGCAAAGCTCTCTAATGATCTTAGCTACCTTGAACAATGCCGCATTCTTGCCATGTATCTGCTCAAGTACAATGCAAGAAACCCTTATCAGCTGCTGAAGAAGTAGTGCATTTACAAAGGCCCCACAGAGCTGTCATTACAGAATTTTCACACAACCATTTAATCCAAAAGAATGATGATCATATGGATGAATGGAAGCCTATCCATACTCTTTTTAAAACAAAAAATTCACCTTGTGGTACCTTGTCCACCTGAAAGACAAAGGTGTGCAAATCAAGCCTCTGTAATAAGTCTTAACTGTCTTATTTTAAATGTAAGAACTTTATATTGCAGCTTTTTCTAGATCTGGAAAATGGAAAAGAATATCTGGCCGATGCCATTGGGCAGGGAGTAACAGTCCATGGAGTGTTGCCCTCCCTCCCCCCGCCCCTGCAAAGGCCTAGGCAAGGCAGTCGAGAATCCTGGTCCCAGTTCTTGTCTTATTATGTAATTGCAAAATATTATAAGGGATAAGAGATCATTCAATTGAAATGTAGGTATACCACTTCTAAATAAAAAAAAAATTCAAGGTGCCAGGCTCTGTGTATACATGTTTATTCAATGTCTTTTTTTCAGCCTCTCTCCCTGTTCCTGTCAATCATTCCTTACCTGGCCTCAGCAAGAGCCAGCTGCTTTCTTCCTGTAGTCTCATCCCTCATATTTCATATGCGACATCTGTGCAAGAGATGCAATTACATTGAGTTGTAAGGAGCCTCTGCAGACTGGAGCATGCAGAATTACTTTCATAAGCCCCTCTGCCTGTTTATTTGACCCTCAGTGCTCAAAACCTTTATTTAGGTAGCCCCTGTTCTAGTTGTTCATCAGGCATCCAGGAAATTTCATATTAAAACATAAAATATTAAAAATAAGAAAATACACCCAAGAAGGAAATTATCATCATCATCATCATCATCCCAAGCAAACTTGGTAAATGGACCCAGGGTGACATGGTTAGGCAGTAATTGAAACCCACCACAGTAGGGAATTAAAATGCAAACATGTATTTTTTTCCCCAGGAGATCAGAATTTACATGGAATTTAAAGAAAAAGAAAGACATTTTACAGATGGGGACCAGGGTATTTGAGGGACCATTCCCTTCCATATAATCCTAACCGTAACCTCAGGTTATAGGAAAGGGCCCTTTTGACTGTGCCGCCACCAGTCATGCAGGGGGTACGCGGGGGTATGCGAGTACCGGTTTCTAGGATTACGGCTGGCCCCGCCCATTCCCCCACCCACTCGTCGACTCCGCCCCTGCAACGTTTGAATTTTCTGCACGTTTGAGTTGCCTGCACGTTCTCAGAGCCAGGCAGGCAGGCAGGCAGCGAGCGGAGCCTTGCCTTGCCTTGCCACTGAAAAATGAGCTGCTGTGGGGTTTTGGAACTGTTGGGTCACTTTAACATGATGCCAGGCCTCCTTAACATGTTCTGGGGCTGCTGTGGAATACTGTTGGGTCAGTTTAAAATTGTCTGAGGACTCAAAAAGAGCTTTTTTCATGTCACTTCCTGCCACGACATCACTTCCGGCTTATGACGTCACTTCCAGTGGGCAGGTCCCAACATGTGCCAATCAAAAGTGAGTACCTGTTCTTAAATCATTTAGATGACACCACTGGCCGCCACCAGGTGAAGTGATGGGAATGGCAGCCAGAAATAAGGCCTTCTCAGTGGTGGCTCCACGGTTGTGGAATTCCCTCCCCTTAGAACTAAGAACAGCTTCCTCTCTCGCAATCTTTTGGCAGGGTCATAAGAGATTTTTATTTAGGGAGTCCTTTAGCGCTAACCTGCCGGGCTGGCATTTTTAATGACAGTAATTTTATATGGGGGGATCCATCGGGGTCACTTGTTTTATGTCTTATAATTTTTCATTCTGTATTGTTTTATTGTATTTTACTGATGTGAGCCGCCCTGAGTGCCCCAATATAAGTAGAAAGGCAAGGTATAAATACTTTTAATAAATAAATAAATAAAATGTTATATTAAAAAGCAGGACTCACAAGCAATAACAAAACTGCAATTTTCCTTAAAACAAAAAGCCTTTTTTGTTCAATGCTTAATGTTTTTTGGGGGCAGGGCCCCAAACCTAGACGTTTTCCAAAAGCCCTTTCTCTACCTAATTTCAATAGATGGAAATAGTCACATATCTATGTGCAGAAGGGGCAGAAGATTTAGTCGAGAGGGTTAATGCTTCCGTTTGCCTGAAGATAAGAGCTGAAGATCTGAAGGTCACCAGTTTGAGACTACCAGAAGTCTCTGTGAGCGGCAGACCTTGTAAATTGCGACTTAACTGATTAACAGCTGAGCTGTCTCCAGCTGCCTTGTGTGAGGGGGAGTGTGCTGGGTCAGCTGCTTCTCTGGTGGGAGCAGGGAAGCCGCTTATCAGCCAGCAAGAAGACAAACGGATGGCCAGAAAGAAGGACTAAATCCAGAAAGATCCATCTGTATGTGTGTAGTTCTTGGAAGATAGAACATTTCTGTAAAAATTGTAAAAACCTTTGGGTTTACGAATAAAGTCTGCCTATGTAAACCGCCTTGAGTTATAGTCATTAGAGAAATCTGGTGACCTAAGAAAGGCGGTATATAAATAAAAGTATTATTATTATTATTATTATTATTATTATTATTATTGTCGTCGTCGTCGTCGTCGTCGTCGTCGTCGTCGTCGTCATCATCTCAGAACAAAGAAAAGTGAGGGGTTTACCGCATGGTTAGCCTGGTCTACCTGCCATCTGTCCAGCTTTGCCTTTTACCTTATCTGTATCTCCAGAACTGATCATGTAATCCCTCAGGATGGGAAGAAAGAGTTCTTCAGCCAATGAGGCACAGATATGGAAAAACCTAGCCAATCTTAGAACAGTCGGCAAATAATTTTTTGAAATCTCATGTAAAGTAGGACATACATGACTTCATCCCATCCCCATGACAGAAAACACACACAGATGTGTGTGACTACCTGTGAGAGACTCAATTCTTCCTTAAGCAATTAAACATATCAAACAACAACCATCAAACAGGCTGTTTCTGGATGGAGCCAGACTTGGGGTGCAATCCTAACCAACTTTCCAGCACTGACATTGCTGTGCCAATGGAGCATGTGCTGCATCCTGTAGTGGAGTGGTAGTCACGGAGGCCTCCTCAAGGGAAGGGAATGTTTGCTTCTTACCTCGGAGCTGCATTGCCCTTACCCCAGCACTGGAAAGTTGGTTAGGATTGCACCCTCTGTTCAATTGGCCAAACTCCAAAAAATCCAGGCAGTTGCCACAAATAGGAATTTAAGAGCTATGTGTCACAAGTATTATTAATGAAATGTATGACTTATGGCTGTTGTGACTTCATAAAGAAATCCTTCAAATACTAGTCCAAAGAGAAAAGGCGGGAAATCGAGCTTGTCAGACCTCCATTTGCAAGCAAACCTGGACAAAAGAGTTGAGAGTTTTCCTTTGCATTCCACAAGAGTATGACATTAGGAATGTCTTCGTAAAATTTGTTACTATGTAGATTTTCTTGTTGAACAAGGGCAATAAGTTAAACATTGAAGGAAACAACTAGTGATTATGCTGTTTCTCCGGCACCTGTGCTATTGTTGTTTTTGTGTGATCACTTGATGACAATCCTGTTTGTTACATGTTTCAGGGGCTTGGCCTACAAGATGTTAAAAAAAAACACAGGTAATGAGAGGGGGAAGGCAAGATAGTTCTTGAAGGAATGGAAAGAAAAAGAAGTCAGCTATAGCTGGTACCAGAGAGGGAGACTCTCTTTCAGGAAGACCAATGAGGAAGGATTTGACCCAAATGCTGCCTTAGGGCCAAATCCTATCCAATTTTCCAGCCCTGATGCAGCAGTCCCAATGGGGTGTGTGCTGCATTCTGTGGTGGAGGGGGTATCAAGGAGGCCTCCTCAAGGTAAGGGAATTTGTTCACTTGCCTTGGGGCTGCATTGTAGCTACACCAGCACTAGAAACTAGTGAGTCATGGTGATTAGCACACACACTTGAAAGTGCTTTCAGAGTTTGGCTGTTTTGAATCATACCATAAGCTAGGTTCAAGGACATCTCAACATCTCTTCTAGGTGACTCTGAGGCAAGGTAGCTCTGGAAGGAATGGATTTCATAAGTCACAATCAGGACTTAATCCAGGTTTCAGCAAATTGCATTTCATGAGTCCCACCTTACTAGAGTGCGCAATTATAGTTCACCATACCAAGGCTACAGGCACAGGGATGGATTCACGGTTTGGTAGTGCTCCCTGAGTCCTTGGCAGTTGTTCAACAAGGCCAACCCCTGCTGTTCACCCTCGCTGCTATGTCTATGGAGCTTAATTTGGGTTTTAGATTAGCCTATATAAGTCTATAAGAAAATAAAGGATTCCTGATAGGCTGGTGTAGTGACCTATGAGCCACTGCGGCCTTGGGTGGACCCAGGCTGCTCAAAGCTTTGGAGCATCCATGGAAATGGTTAGCAATGACATCATAGCAGCCTGCCTCCACTGCCCAGCTGGTAAGCCAGCTCAGCAGCCCCCAGCAGCAATAGCGGGGAGCTGGCATCTGCTCATAAGAGAGTAACTCATAACTCTGAAAGTCTGCTAAGCCAGAACCAGGGAGGAGATGAGCAGAGGGGACAGGAAAGACAAAGGGAGAGAAAAGGGGAAACAGGTCAGACAGGAGACAGGGACAGAGCATGAAAGGGAGAAGGCAGAGCGGGAGATGGATGAATGAAACTGAGCCAGGGGGTGAGGGAGCCAGCTGGGGTGGAAGAAAATAAAATGCGCCTCAGAAAAGTGAAAGACAGGGCAGAAGAACCTACGAAAAAGAGACGAGGAGAGAGAGCACAAGAGAGTGAGAGAGCAAGAGAAGGTTGGGCGGGAGGATTGTAGGCAGGCAGACTCCCTCAGAGAAATGGTGGGGCCAAGCATCGCTGTCCAGACTCCCAGATAGCGGAAGCTCCTGGCAAGTACATAAAGGAACCCCTCTTTGTATAGTGGTCACCCCTCCAGAGAAGGTGGAGAACTGCTGAGTTAGTTTGCTGTCCTAGAGAGAAGCTGAAGGCTCCCTCACCCAGCCTCCTGAGCCAGCTGGGCCTGAAGGGCTTCCACCTGACACAGAGCACAATCCTAACTAAACCTGGAATTAGGCTGGCACAGTTCGGCCAGCAAGGTTTGGCCTGCACAAGGGCCACCGTAAAGTGTGTTTGGACCACTCTCGGAGTCAGGGGGGGATGGCGCATATCTGTGTACCGGCCTCTCTGACTCTGAGAGTGGTCCAAACATACTTTGGGGTGTCCTTTTTGCTGGCCAAACTTTGCGGGCTTAATTGTGCCTGCCTATCTCCAAGTTTAAATGCAAGTAGATAAATAGGGACCACTTCGGTGGGAAGGTAACGGCGTTCCGTACGCTACGGCGTAGAGTCATGCCGGCCACATGACCACGGAAGCTTGTCCTTGGACAAAATGCCAGCTCTACAGGCTTTGAAACGGAGATGAGCACCGCCCCCTACAGTCGGTCATGACTAGACCATTCAGTCGTGGGGAAACCTTTACCTTTAACTCCGAGTTAGGATTGCATGGGCACACACACGCACACGCACACACACACTCGCACACACACTCCTAGCTCCCAGCCTTATTTGCATTTGGTTTTTCTTCAGTTGGGGTACAGTATCTATTTTGCATTTTTTTTAAAAAAAAATGTGCACAGATACCGGCTGCCTCTATCCTTGGTGGTCGGCAGTGATACCTTTCACCTATCCCAAAGATGTGGACCATCCCCCTTGGGATGAGGGTTTGGCTAAAGCTGGTCTGGGATGAACTGTCAGACTCCCGTCAGATGCTCTGCATTACTCATTGCACCCCAGAGATTGTAATTGGGAGATCATGCCAAGGTGCAAATATCACATGTCAGAATCCTTCTGGTTCTAGTACCCAGGTGATTCCTTCCAGGCAACCAATTCCACTGCCACTGCCTTCTTCACTATAGATAAACTAGAAACTATTTATAATCCTATCACCAAGCCTTCACAATGAGAGAGAGACTCAAACGTTCTTCAAGGTCTGCTGTATTCCTTCAGTCTGGGTAATTTGCTCTTGAGGGAGAATAACAGAACTATTCCTCTGCACTTCTGGACTGGTCCTCTTTTTACTTGCCTGCCCACTCATTCATCATTGGTCCCTTCAGCACCAGGTATTGCCATGTGTCCTGCTGTAGGTGCCTGGCTTGGCCAACCCTTGGCTTGAGCACTTGGTAATGACTGCGGAGTCGAATTGGTCAATGGCAGAGTAAACAGAGCTCCTTATCTTGCTTAAGGATTTTCTGCCTTGAAACCCTGTGACAGTGCAATGGTGAACTTTTAACTGGTTCCTGCCTCTTCTCTTCAGAGCAGCAAAACAAATGGAGTTATCAGCATTTGCTGCAGGTAATATGCTGATATCATTTTTTTTCCCACCTTCCTTCAGCTGTACCTATTTAACTGCAGAAAACCTGTTTTGTGTTTTCCTCTGTCACTACAATGGACCTGCTAGAAGACCCTGGAAACTTAATCGTGATCACTGTCAACCATTGAGTGCATTGCCTCTTGTAGGCAATTGAAAAAGAGGAGGAAGGACAGTTAAGTGATAAAGACAAGCAATGAAGTTAGGTATGTGCAAGTATCACTTTCTATGAAATATAAACTGGGAATAACCCTGAGACACTAATAAAATGCAGACCAACACAAATCATGCAGAACAATAGAACGGAGTGCAGATGTAACTGGACTAAGTCCAAGTGCTCCAAGTATGATGGAGGTAAAAGAAGCTACAGATTAAAAAAATCTCTCAGGTGGAAAGCTGCATTTTAAAAATACACACAGAAAACCCCCTGAATACACAACAAATGCATTGGTGTATAAAGGGTAATTAGCAGTGCTTAAAAATGCATGAATGAGCAGCAAATGTGACCTCTAAAATAGAGGCTGACAGTGAAAAATGCTGTGATGGCGAACATACCCCCAAATGATGTCTATATGCTGGGACACAACTAGATAGATAGACTGTAGGGAAGTGAATCAAAAGAAGGAAGGGCTGGAAAGAGATGGAACCGGGCTACAGTGGTGGAAACCAGCAACCAGGGGTGAAGGAGACTGAAGTGTGGAACTGCCAAGTAGTCTGTCTGACACTTACTCACAAGTTCCCCCAAAAGGCCACTATTTATGTAAGAGAAATGTGAAAACATGTTAGACCTGTGCTGACTGCAGCAAGGAAGGGACTTCCAAATGACAGGGGAAAACCCACACGGGAACTGCATGGTCTTTGTGGGCGGGTCATACAGCCACCAGCATTCTCAGTGGATGAACATACTGCTTCTCAGAGCACAATCCTAACCCGGCATTGCACCGGGCCGGGGCTGTCACAAATGTACTGTAAAGCAAGTCTGCACCATGGATTTGGTCACTGGGCTGGCACAGGCAACAGTGCTAGCACACAGACACCCTACCACCCGTCCACTGCGCTGGCCGAGGGCCGACTTAGTTCTGCCAGCGCAGGCCTGTGACAAGGGCATGCTGGAGGCAGGTGGGACGCATAACGGGGATGGAGAGCAGATCCACAGGTGGGCCAACCCAGAGAGGGGGACAGAGACAGGACACAGTCATTAAACCATATCCTAACATCTGTCCCCAGGCTGGGTGGCCCCAATCTGGGCTGATCCTGTCTGTTTGGACTTGCACCTGCTATTCTGCTGGCTGGGTCTTACTCCAGGCCAAGAGGAAAAATCCCCTTGCCCTGAGGTGAGCTGCAGCTGCCTGTCACCTGCATTAGGTGTCACCTGCATTTATATTGTATTTTATATTGTTTTTAATTACTGTTTTTAATTATGATGTATTTTATTGTGTTTTAATTTTGATTTTGTAATGCCGCCTTGAGTGCCTTCGGGTGGAAAGGCGGGGTAGATAATAATAATAATAATAATAATAATAATAATAATAATAATAATAATACAATGCAGGCCTGCCAGACAGCCTGCCTACCCCAATGCAAATTGGGTTGCCCATGTAGTCTTGGCTCCTTGGAGTAGTGGAGGTTCTGGGAGAGACCTTCGGGGACAGTTTGCTTTGAAGGAGATAGTACAGAAAACTGGTGGTGCTTTATAATATTTATTGTACAGGCTGAGCAGCTAGCAGGCAAGCAGGAACAAAGCAGCAGCATCAGTGCCAAAATGACATATCTGAAAGCTTCAAGACTTCTGCAGACTCATTCCAAATACTTAGCACTGCTTTTTCTTTCTTTGGTCAAATTTAAAATACATAAACTTCTGTTTTCCACTGCTGCATCAGGAGATGGATGTGATATGTGTCTGAAGTTATACATAAGAACATAAGAAGAGCCCTGCTGGATCAGGCCAAAGGCCCCTCTAGTCCAGCTTCCTGTATCTCACAGTGGACCACTGGGAGCACATAAGACAACCAGATGCCTGCATTCTGTTGCCACTCCCTTGCAGCTGGCATTCTGAAGTAGCCTACTTCTAAAGCCAGGAGGTTGCACTGTGAATACCCACCGTGAATACCCATTGCCCATTAGAGCTGATTAATCAGAACTTTGTATTCTACAAAACAGAACTTTGAATTGTATTGTACAAAAGGGACATACTTCCTCTGCTCCTAGTCTTAACTACTGAAGCAATCAGATAGGACACCAGTGAATAGGAAGAAAAGCATGAAGAAAGGAGGATTCTCTGGCAGCAGAAAGTACAGCAGTTGTTCAACTGAAGTACAGGGGATTCCAGTATGCCATCCCCAAAAGAGGAGGGGAAGGAAGGGGACAAACAGTAGTGTAGTACTACCAGGTTGCTGGGTGTCCCTGGGCAAAGTCCTGCACCGAGTCCCCCAGGCTGCTCCTGCCGCCTGCACCCTGATGGCATAATGGGTATTACCATTGATGATTCAGGGCTTGGGTGGGCCTTCTGATGGATATGAGTCCTTGGCCAGCGCTTAGCCTCACCAGTTCCTGCTTTTACCCTGGATAAGAGGATGTACAAGCACAGCATTCATTTCTGATCCCCAAATTGTGGTTTGGAGGGCTGAAAAGTAGCATTTGTATCATTCCAGTATGAGCAGACACCAAAACTGCTGGTTGGTTGGTTGGTCTGGGTAGTTGGTTGAAAAGTGGTTACCAGCATAAACCACTGTCCCTTTGGATCTGAACAAGCAAATTCTTCTCATCCCAGTGTGAAACTTTCTGCCCACCCATGACATCAGAGATGCTTACACTTTCTTTAATAGGACATTGGACTTGACAACCATTTAGCCGGCTTGCCACCATATCAGGAGGAATTTAACATACTTACAGCGCAATCCTAGTGCGCCCGTCACGCCAATACTATGCTATGATGCTTCAGAGCACCGACAGAGAGCCTCCCTTGCTCCTGAGCATGGTCGGTGCAAGGGATTCTCTGCCCCGTCTTGGGACGAGGATTGGTGGGAGGGGGGAGGCAGGAGGTGGGACTTGGGCGGGACCTGGGCAGGCTTGGGAGGTTGCCCTATGGCCACCTCCTAAGCCCATCAGCGAGGCAGCAAGGCCCTGATTCGGGCCGCATGGTCTCCTTGGATCTGCGCTTGCTCTTTAGCGGGTGCAGATCCGAGGATCACATAGGGGAGGCTGGAGCCTCCCTTACGGTAAGGGAGCGACACAGTCCCTTACCGCAGGAGGCTCCAGCCTCCCCACACCCAGCGCTGGATAGAGCGCTGACTGGCCGGTGCTCCTATCCCAGCGCTGCATAGGATTGCGCCCTTCAGTTAACGTACATCCAGCATTCCTATTTCATCTGTCCAGTTATGAGAGTATAAGAGGTCTCAAGGAGTGTATGTGCTTTTATAATCCGAATGAAGCCTTTTCCTCTGTGAGTATGTTAGAATTCTTTTCTGCTTAGAGGTCAAGGGAAGCCTAGAGCAGACCTTGTGTATGAATTAACATCTGCAGGCTATTTCAATGAATAAAGACAAAAGAAAATGTTACAGAGTAAAGACTGATTCGACATTTCATGTATATGAATGCCAATGTTTAATTCAATAACATATTTTTAGAATGAACAATAGTCAAAGAAGAGAGAAATGTACAAGTATGCTAGGTATGGAGTGAGGAGAAAGGATGGATTTTGCAAAGATTTATCACATCTCTAAGGGAATGCTGAAAAGTACAGGAAATGAAGACTGTTAATAGTTGGCAGGAGTTGCAGGGCAGAAGGTTCACATATGAGTTAGGGCAACTTGAACTTTATCAGAGCATTGTAAGATAAGGAAAGTAAGCACTTTGAGAAGTGATGCACAAGGGATCTGAAGTAGGAAAAAAACATTAAGAGCGTAATCCTAACCTGGAGTTTGGCCGGCACAAAGGACACTGTAAAGTATATTTGGACCACCCTTGGAGTCAGAGAGGCCAGCACACAGACATGCACCATCCTCCCTGACTCTAAGAGTGGTCCAAACACACTTTACAGTGGACCTTGTGCCGGCCAAACTTCGCTGGCCTATGTGCCAACCTAGCTCTAGGTGAAGGTTTACTTTGCTACCAATTAGCCATCACATCCTGGTTACTTTGTGTTTGTAATCTGTAATGTGGGATGGCAATAAATATGAGTCATTTTATTCACTTGAAGCCATGGTGAGAAATAGTTAACTAACACAGAGAACACATCAGCTGTTATTAAGGGCCCAATCCTGTCCAACCTTTCAGGGCCGATGCAATAGAATGCAACACCAAGGTAAAGGAACCTTACAATGGAACACCAAGGTAAGGGAACAAACCTTCCCTCATCTTGAGGAGGCCTCCCTGGCTTCCCCTCCACTGCAGGATGCAGCGCATGTCCTGTTGGCATGACTGTATTGGTGCTGGAAAATTGGATCGGATATGGCCTTAAGTAAAGGCAAAAAAAAAAACAAAAACATAGCTGTGTTTGGATCTAGGATGAATAATTCCCTAAGCTGAATTCTGCCATGTAAGGGAATGATGAATAGATGCAAAGGTCAGGTGATTTTGAAGCTTTTATAAGAGCTGAACAAGCTTAAATAATGGCAAACAAAAGCAAATGTAACCTTAGTGACTTTGAATCAATGTGGCAACACCCTTCAGGAAATATGGATGATGGGCAAAAATGGGATTGTTTCCATAAATTAATGTGGGCTTCCCATCTCAGGTTCTGTTGCTTGCCCTTTGTCCTCTCTTTCATTTCCTTCTTGGACACCAGGATTGCAAGGATAACAAATGAAATTCAGATCTTTAGAGCCAGGTTATAAGGCCTGCATCCTAGTGCATATACTTGCGTGCCTTCAGTCCATGCCTTGAGACCATGACACAATTGCAGATGGCCTCCTCCCAGCAGCAATCTTGCTGCTGGGAGGAGG
>JAJKFI010000014.1:13700308-13811866 GCA_029204185.1 Lerista edwardsae
TGTGTGTGTGTGTGTGTGTGTGTGTGTGTGTGTGTGTGTGTGTGTGTTGGGATGATGGATTGTATATCAGGAATAAAGTGTGTGGATTAGAAAGACCCAACAGGAAGCTCCATCCACAGCTTCTCTAATGGTCCCAAACCTATCCCCAGCTACTTCTCCCATGCACCATGGATGCTGGATGGGGGGATTAGGATATTGGCAGCACCTTTGTTACTGATGGCCACTCCCTACTTGCTGCCAACATGCCTCCTGACAGCTCTGATCCCATCTCTACTGTAACTGCCTTTCCCTGCCCAGTGCTCACTTGGGGAGCTGCTATGGCCAAGTAGTGTATAACAGTGTGTCGCGTTTTGCTGCTTCAGGATAGGATTAGGCAATAAGACAGTTTGGGTGAACTGTGTTCTGCAGAAGTAGAAATAGTCAATAAACTCCTCTGTGAAGTAAAGGACTGGCCCTCTCTTGAGGTGACTGACTTTCAGACCTGTTCCACACACAGTTGCCACATGTGAGGTGCAAGAGAGATGCTGTAGGTTGGTTACAGTAATTCAGATGACGGCACCATCACAGCCATCTCAAAGCTCACTGCAGGCCAGCTGCAGTCACAAGGACAGCTAGTTTTCTGTAGATTCCAGCCATAGTGGCCGCCTTGTTTTTTGGCTAGAAAACAGCAGGAAGCTATGTCACTAGCATGCTTCTAGCCCAATTCTGTTTACAAACAACCAGGTGGCATCAAGTCATTGAATTCGAGTGCATGGAGGCTGCCATTTTTTAACCACAATGCATGGAAGCCACCATTAGAACTCAAATGCATGGAAGCTGCCATGTTTTCTGGCCTCAAGTTCGAAGGACGGGTTGCAACTGTGCTTGAACCTGAAAAACCTGAATCCGACCCTAGCATGATAGAAAGAGAAAAAAACTCCAGCTTTCTAGTGCTGCAAGCTGAAAAACGAACGCAGCCACAGTGAGACACAGTTTATCACATCCTTGCAACCAATGAAAAATTGGGGTTGGGCTAAGTTATGAAGATGTGGCAGAAGTTGCCTTGTTGGACAGAGAACAACAGGTGAATGACTCTCTGCACATTTGGTGTTGGTATACGTTTATGTTTAAACTAACTTTCATGGTATGAACTGTTGTTTGAAGCTAGTTATTTTGGCAGTTTGAGAAACCGCCTGGCATTTCATCTCTGACGGCTTTCAAGAAGACTCTGAATGTATGCATAGTAGAAGCAATTAAAGTCTTGTGACTACTCTTAGAGTCAGGGAGGATGGCTCACGTCTGTGTGCTGGCCTCTTATCTCTGACTCTGATAGTGGCCCAAACATATGTACTTTACGGTGTCCCTTGTGCTGGCCAAACATTACTGGCTTTGCTTACACCAGCCTAACTCAGTTTAGGATTGCACCCTTAATTGTGTACAGGGCAACAGACTTAGAATTGCTGGGATATCAGCAGTGGAGAAGGGGAAAGGACAAGTCCTGCTCCTTCAGCCCTTCCTTGGCTATATACTTCATTAGTGAGGCCCTCGAGAAATATTTTTTCAACTGAAGGAGGTCTGACACTAGAATGTACAAACACAGAATCTGATGCAGGGTTCTGTCTTGTAGAACTGAAAAGGGTCTGTTCTTTTATTATTATTTTTAAAGGTGATGGCATCTCGCAATAACGTTCGCCGACAATCACTTGATCTTTATAATTGGTTTTTAATATTTGGAGGCCTGTCAGAGTGACATGACAGTTTTGCATGATCGTGTTTCTCTGAGAAAGAAGGCAGGCTGTGGAAAGTTTATTGGGAGTCTAGGCTGTTGACTTTGCTTGGCAAAAGGGGGCAGCATCAAACAGTGCCTCGCAGTCTGTGCCTGCCTGTGTCTGGATTCCATCCGAAACAGTGAGTGACCTGCGCCGTTCCTATCATTAGCTGATAATTTTGAGATGATTTAACTTTTTGTAAATCATCTTTTTGTAGAGTCATCTCATCTAAGTAAAAGTTAAATAATCAAGGCTCACTCACGTTGGTTGGTTTTCCAAGAGACTGCTGATTACAGGCTAGTTTCCGTATGCAAAATCAGTTTGCCGTGGCATAGATTTCTTACAGATGCATTTTGAATTAAAAATGATACTATATTGTTTTGGGCCCAATTTAAAAGATCTGATTGCTTAAAACAGTGGTTCTCAAAAGTTTTAGCACTGGGACGAACTTTTTAGAATGACCGTCTATCCGGGACCCACAAGGAGTGATGTCATAGCATGACATAGCATAGTGCTATCATTGTGACACCAGAGCAAGCTGCTTTCTTGAGAATGCAGCAATAAGTTGAGTTATTTCTCAACCATTTTCCAATAGCAAAGTGAATTGGAAAGAAAAAAAGCCTATTTACAACCTCGCTACGAGCAAAACAACCACACACTCCTCCCCCTTTCCAGCATCCCATATTCCCATCTTTTCAATATGGCTGCCCTAGGTGCTTTGAAACCCACCTGGAATTGTTGCGTGGCCCATTGGTGTGTCGCAACCCACAATTTGGGAACCACTGGTTTAAATTATTAAACAAGAGTTCAGTGTGGCTTGTATTGAAATATTCCTGATTTGCGGTGACCCAAACTACAGACCACTTTACGCAATATAGCCGTCAGTGAATGACACCAACTAAAATCCCAATCCTTTGCATAGAAAGTGCTTGGTGACTTGGTTTGCAAGAGCACAAAATCAAGCCATCAGTTTGACCGGTTCACAAAATGTCTTTGGTGTAATTGTCATCTTTTCACATTAGAAAGAGAAATGAACATTTTGTTCTTTTACCCTTAGCTTCTTTTGAGAACTCATTTAATTTAGCCTAGTGGGCTGTTAGTGGTCGAAAATGCATCAGCCTCTTTCCTTAAAGTGCTTTAAAATGTTTAACTCCCACTTTACCAACAAAGTCGCCCTAATCAGGAAGAAATATCATTCGTTCTTATTCAAGCAATACCATTCTTTAATTTGCAGTATGAACAGCCTCCCATGACTGAAAGTGTGTGCGGGTGGTGGTGGGATTAAAAATAAATCAGCTACTGTTATATTTTGGATGCTGACCTTCTTTTTCCCCCTCTCCAGGCAGAAAGAGTCAATATCCATCTCACTTGCCTAACCTTATAGAATTAGCTTTTGGATTTCATGTGCAAAAAGAGGTTGAATCAAACTAATGGGGCTGCTTCCATTGTTCAGGTTTCAGTAACTAGCATGCTTTTAACTATTCTCTAGTATTTATTTTGAGATGCTTTATACAAGACTGATTCAAAGGTAAGAAAGGTGTCTTCACTTATGCTACTGAGAGCGCGCACTGCCAGCCCACGGTATGCAAGGTAGCTGATGGCATTTTTCACTCCAGTGGGTCTTCTCAGACCTATGCCAGGTTTTTGGCTGGAGTAAGTCTAAGGAGACACTGGGAATGGGGTATAGGATCTCACGTGTGCTAATGCTGCCAGGATATGTCGCCAAACAACTCTCAGCCTGCCCACAATTGTCCCTTGAACTGCCCCTGCCTCCGGTGTACCGTTGACAGTGGAGGAGGCTCTGAAGGCTGGTGGCACCCTCCAGCCACTTGTGTTGGTCTTCTGGGCCCACAGAATGGTGGAGCAGCTTTCGTGGTATTGGCATGGGGCTCCCTGTGGTGGATCATGAGATCTGCCACTGTAAGGCCAGGATAGGATTGTGCCATAATTGCTTGATGATCAGACTTCAAGAATAGAAATGCGAGGAAGCTCTACTTTACTTTTCAGAGTTGTATGATGGCTAGAGTCTAAAAGGTTGTAGTAGTGTTTAGAATACAGGTATCTAAGGCTGCAATCCTATGCATGCTAATCGTATGCATTTATTAAAGTAAATCCCATTTAACTAAGTGGGACTTAGCCTGTGTATGCCTATTCAGAAATAGCACTGTAATTTTTCTATAACATAGCTAATATGCACCGTGGTTTTTTTTTGACAGTATTGGGTTTGGGGGAAGCCTTGTTGATTCTGAGCTGGTATTATTTTTCTAGTAAATGTTTGTTGGTGTTTGCTTCTTTTGAGATTGTGGGCCCTTTCAGGACAAGGTACTATTTGTTTGTTTGCATTTTGTAAGCCACATTGTGAGCTTCTTTTGAAAAGTGGTATATAAATGTAATAATTTATCGCAACACATAATCATACACCCTGCCTTTCCTAACCCAGTAAGGCTGCTCATGGTAGCTTGTATCAATGAGATCTTAAGGGCGCAATCCTAACCAACATTCCAGCACGCAGTGCAGCTGCGAGGTAAGGGAACAAACATTCGCTTAAGGAGGCCTCTGTGATTGCCTCCCCCCAACTGTAGGATGCAGCACATGCCCCATTGGCACAGCTATGTCAGTGCTGGAAAGTTGCTTAGGATTTGGGCCTAAATCAGCAAAACCTAACAACATTAAAACAACAGAAATACAAACTGGAAAAAAACAAGAAACAAAGCTGCTTCTCAGCAATGAAGAGCCTACTAAAATATGTAGAACAGCAATAACAAAATCAATCAAAAGCTAAGTGGAACAAAAGCATTTTTTACTCCCCTTCAAAATGCTAACAGAGACAAAGCATCTCAATAAGCAGTGGATTCCAGAGGCTGGTACCACAACAAAAATGGCCCTATCATGAGTTGCTGCCAACTGTAAATCTACAGGTGACAGGATTTACAATAGTGGTAATCACTGTGAGATCACTGCAGATTCCAGTGGTGTCATCTACAAACAAGGAATGGGAACGGTGGGTGGGACTTGGGCAGGACTTCTGCGTGATTGGCAGCCCGCCCATTTCGTTCCGCGGCTGCCCTGGCCTCGGGGGGGCTGCCCCCCGTTTGCGCGCCCCACCGCTGCTCGCCCAGGCTCTGGCGCCCCCCATCTCCCCCAGTGAACAGGCACCCCCCTGAGGCCAGGGCAGCCGTGGAATGAGACGGGCGGGCAGCCAATCACGCGGAAGTCCCGCAGAAGTCCCGCCCAGCGTTCCCTTTCCTTATTTGTAGATGACACCACTGGAATCTGCAGTGATCTCACAGGACAGCCAGACTTTTATGGGAAGAGGTAGTTCTTTAAGTACTTAGATTCCACCAGCACATTGAATTGTCCCTGGAAATGTACAGGCAACTAATGAGGTTGTTATAGGTGTGACATGGTCGTGACTTCTGGCCCCTGTGAGCGGCCTGGTAGCTGCATTCTGTACCAATTGTACAGCACAATATGCATGTTTACTCAGAAGTAAGTTCCATTGACTTCAATGGGACCTACTCCTAGGTATGTATCTAGGATTGCAACTAGGATTGCAACTGTAGTTTCCTTACAGTCTTCACAGGCATTCCCAGGTAGAGTGTGTTAACAGTAATCCAGACTAGATGTCATCAGTGCATGAGCAACCATAGCCAAGTTTGCCGGATCCAGGGAAAGACACAGGGCACAATTCTAAGCGGGAATTAGGCCGGCACAGTTAGGCCAGCAAAATTTGGCCGGCACCAGGGTCACTGGAAAGCGCGTTTGGACTACTCTTGAAGTCAGGGAGGATGACGCATGTCTGTGTGCTGGCCTCAGTGGTCCAAACATATTTTACAGTGTCCCTAGTGCAGGCCAAACTTTGCTGGCCCAACTGTGCCAGCCTAACCTCAGTTTAGGATTGCGCCCACAGTTAATGCACCAGCATAACCTGGCTGTACTCAGGGCTGTGGCCATCACCTTGATATCCGCGGAGGTCTGACTCTGTGCTTACACAGTGACCAAGTAGTAGACTTCCTTTGCTGCCATCACTGCCTCAGAATAGTCCCTAAAATGGGATCTACTCCATGTTCCCCTAGACTTCTTGCAAGTCTTTCATTGCGGTATCTCTAGCCATCTTGGTTGCTTCATTGCCTTCAGCTTCCCAGAAAACCAGAAGCCAGGAGAAGATAGAAGGGGTGTGTGTGTTTGTGTGTGTGCGCGTGCGTGTGTGTGCGCGCGCGCACGCGCCAGTAATCACGGTAATTTCCATATTTCCAGTGGTCAACCAGGGTCTCATCAGCATTGCTGGCGGATTATATCAGTTTGAGGCTAGCAAACTATTTTTTCAGATGTTCAGTGGTGGTTGTCCAGTTTGACATTCTGGAGTTAGTTTTTGTGAGTGTGATCTGATGATTTGATTGGTGTGTGCCCAGAACTGGATCCTTACAAAACCTCATGCAAAATCAAAATTTAATTCTGTGGCTGATCGTGCCTGGCAAGAGTATAGAATCTGAAAGCAGCAACCCCAAATACTGGTGATGTTAACTCATAATGAGTAAGATTTCTCTTAACTCTTTTGAGGAGTAGATGCTCAATTAAGCACTCCAATACATACTTGTTTGTAATAGTTATAATGCCTTGACCAGTGGTTCCCAAACTGGTGAGTCGTGACCCATCAACCAGGGAAGCACTTGTCTCTGTCCCTTTAAGGGGCAGGGAAAGAGGAGGAAAGGCAAAAGTGCGATCCCCAGGATTTCACTACTATTGGGGGGAGGGGCTTTTTCTACTTACCTCTGCCAGTGCCAGCCTCCTGGGGTGTGGCTTAGTGTCCCAAGCCTCAGAAACATTAAAAAAAAAGTATGAAAAGCACTTCTGGTTTTCGTTTGAAATAACAAAGGGCTTTTCACTTTGGAAGGAAGAACAAAGGAAGCTTGGGGAGGCTGGTACTGGCAGAGTTAAGTAGAAAAAAAACCTTCCTCCCCCCCTCCATCAGCAGTGTGATCCTGGGGATCCTATGGCTATTCTGTCCTATTGCTGCCTTAGCCCTGCCCCCCTACACACTTACAGTGCTCCCACACTCCCGTGTAGGAATTCAAGAAGCCCTGGCCTGCACTATATTTCCTTGATAATCGGCATTCCATTGTGGTTAGTAATAAGTGGATAACTACTGTATTTGCTGTGATTATTACTTGTGTCATGCTGTTGTGGTCATGATTACTATGTGTACCATTCGAGGTTGTGTTGAACCAAGAGGGCTAATGCATGATACCATGTGTCTGGAAATAGCTGCAGAGCTAAGTGCTTACAACAAATTCAGTGTTGACTTTCTGTAGTGCTTGGGTAGTGGTGGCTTTAGACGATGATTTGTTGGGCAGAAATTGAAAAGATGAGTTTCACTGTGAGATCACCGCATCAGAAATACCAGCTTTGTGTCTTGCCCTGCCTGGGAGTTGTGTGAGCTCCCATGCGCCGACAGCCTCTGTGTCTGCTGGACTAACACAATTGTGAAGGAAGTTTTTTTTCCAAATGACATTGTTGTAGAAGAACTTGAACTGTGAGGAGGCATGTGCTTTGAATTTATGCTCAACAACATAACATCCAAAGTTGCTCTCTGTCTGTAATTATTAATTCATGTGTTCATTTTTCACATTTATTGCTCTGCAAGCACCCAGGGCAATATGCAAGACATAAAATGACACCTCTCGCTATACTCCCGTGACTGCAGCCGTAGATTGCTTTTTCAGCAAACCACATTTTTTGCACCAAGCAAGTGATGTCCCTGTTTAGCATTCCCACGTGAATCATCTGTTGGCGGGTAAAGTACAGCTTGCAATTCCCTCTTTGGAGATGTATACATTTCTCCAGTTTGCATGGCGCTTGGAAGGAGTTGATGTCTGTGTGAGCGCAATCCTAACCTGAAGTTAGGCCGGCACAGTAAAGCCAGCAAAGTTTGGCCGGCGCAAGGGACACTGTGAAGTACGTTTGGACCACTCTCGGTGTCAGAGGCTATTGCACCATCTTTCCTGACTTTGAGAGTGGTCCAAACGCGCTTTACGGTGGCCCTTGTGCCGGTCAAACTTTGCTGGCTGAACTGTGCCAGCCTAACTCCAGGATAGGATTGCGCCCTGTATCTGTGTCCTTTGTACCATCTTTTATCTGTGCTTTCTCGTTACATCTAATGCAGTAGCCTATGTGTTCAGAATTAACACATAGCTTGTAGGCTTTTGTTGCCTTATTTCTCCCTAAGCTAATGAGAATTCCATTTCTTGTAGGGAAGTGGGGAACTGAGGTTGATTTGCCCAAGGGTGAGCCAAAACCAGACTTCAATCCAGGCCTCCTGCGATCATCCTTCAGTCATCAAGGATGGCTGTGTCGCAATAGCTTTTGTTGTCAGAGAACAATGTTAGCTGTAATTTAAGTGCACATTTGCATTGAAGAAATAGTGCTCAGACCTGCTTCCTGCAAAGGGATGTCAAATAGGGCTTTTTTTTAAAAAAGGGATTTTGGCAGGGCACAGAACCCTGCCAGTCCCATCCAAGGCTCAGAAGCTGCAGCGTTCTAATCTTCATTACTCTGATTTACTACCCAAGTGCCTCTCGACAGTATTGCAGTGTGGTACGGCTGCCCTCGCAGATGCCATTTATCATGCCGGCAAGGATTGCATTGTAGCTCACAACGCCAAGCTGGAATTTCAAACACAGTACCTGTTGTTAATTTGTTTCCAGTCACTCTGAGTGAAAAAAAGACAACTCTGTAGAAAGCTAATTCTGATCCTGCATCTTTTTGAGTCAGTGTAAGCATTACTACTGGAATGTGACAAGCCTCAACGTCACCTCCTTCCCCGTGATCGATAGCAAAATCCTTTACATGATTTGTTTTAAAGACATGAACTAGAAGGGAAGTAGGAAGCGCAGAATCAGTTCTACCAATTGGAATGGCTAATGGCGGATTTAGGACAACAGTGGGGAGAGTGCTAGAGTAGACTCAGGGTGTCTAGAGTTGACTCAGAGAGGGTGCAATCCTATGAGTTAGACTGGCCTAAGCTAAGCCAGCAAAGTTTGGCCAGCACAAGGCCAAACCGTAAAGTATGTTTGGACCACTCTTGGAGTCAGAGAGGCCAGCACACAGACGTGCACCATCCTCCCTGGCTCAGAGTGTGGTCCAAACACGCTTTATGGTGGCCCTTGTGCTGGCCAAACCTTGCTGGCTTAGCTTATGCCGGCCTAACTCAAGTTTAGGATTGTGCTCTGAGGTGCATTTATGGTTTATAACCATATTCCCAAAAGTATCTATCCAAACATTCAGTTCCAGCATCTGTGGACCTACTACTTGCCCTACCACACGTGATCTGTATTACATTGCTGAGGTGTTGTGGTGGAGAATAGAGAAGAGTGTTTTTGGTTTTGTCATGGTGCCAGGACTATGGAAACAGCTTCCGGAATAGATCCACATAACCCCATAGTTGTTCACCATAGTTGGATGTTGAAAATGTGGGTGTTCCAGAAAGCATTTGTAGAAGTAGAAACTGGTTTTGGTTTATTGTAGTTGCTGCTACTTTGGTTTGATTTTTGTATGTTTGTTTCAGGCTGTAATGGGTGTTTATAATGTTTGTATGATTATTGTTAACCGCTTGAGATTATTTTGGATGGTAAGTCAGTGTTAAAATGGTAGAAGTGGGTGGAGCCTGGAGAATTTCCCTGGAGAATACGTGTATGCATGTTGTTCTGTGGGGAAAATTCATCTGGGGCTGTGATGCTGCTTTTCTTATTTCTTTACTAAAACAAAGTGATGCAAGTGAGCCGCAAATAGTAGTGTGAACAGGTATTGCTGCTATCTTTCACACTTGGGCCCAGTCTGCTCAAAGAGTAGATGGTATGGTGAAACTTCCTGAATAGACCACCTTGAGGCAATGTGAGATACAGGGGAATTGCATGTTTAAATCTCTTCTGTAAGGGAAGAAAAGTCATTACATATTGCAACTAGCATGTCTGTGTGAAGGGTAGGCTATGCAGTTTCTCTGTTGCATTGAGGTTTCTACAAACAGGGAGGTAATGTATTTTTCTCAGGTGAGGTATTCACTCATACAGTCCTCAGCCTGTAAACTGAAGATGCACAGTCGAAGAACAGTCCACATGATCGTGTCTACATATTCAATGGGCCACAGAGATAGAGGCGTGAAGGTATCGCTTGCTGTGGATCTGGCCAGACACAGCATAAGTGTCATAGCTGTAGGCTTTTGTATCCAAAACTTATTTTATGTGAATAGCTGAATCAACACAATACAGAGATGTACTGAAGTGGTGTGACCTTTCGTTGCTACACTAAGAGCGCAATCCTAACCTGGTGTTAGGCCAGCAAAGTTTGGCCGGCACAAGGGCCACTGTAAAGCGTATTTGGACCACGCTTGGAGTCAGGGAGGATGGCGCACACCTGTGTGCTGGCATCTCTGACTCCGAGAGTGGTCCAAACATACTTTACGGTATCCCTTGCGCCGGCCAAACTTTGCTGGCCTAACTGTGTCGGCCAAACACCAGGTGAGGATTGCGCTCTGGCTAGAGTGGATTTTGTCATTTGCTGAACAGGTGAATCTGGGGCAGTTTTATTGTGTGTGTTTTTCCCAAGCTCCAGAAGGCCTTGCACAATTTGGCAAATTGCTTTTGTAAATGGCTTGGGTTGTTCTTGAAATCGGTAAAAGTGAGTGATATATTACTACATTTAAGCATTCTTTTTGCTCATAAGAAATACAATATTTTTCCTTGGAGAGCAACTTACTAGCTCTACACTGTACTTGCCCATGGCTCAGCACTGGAACATAAAACTAGTATTGTAAATGGTGCTTGTTCCTTGCATATGTCTTTGAAATACTAAAACATTTTATGTCTGGAATAGGCTCTGCAACTTGTCTTTGAGTTGCCTTGTGAGACCAGGCTTTGCTACACTACCTTTGAGAATTATGTGTTCATTATATTACTGCAGTGTTAATGGCCCTTTGTTTTCTTTAAATTTCTTCTTAATATTTATTTATTGATTCTCCATTTGGACACAATTTCCCACATAATGATGGCACTACTGAGAATATCTGGAGCAAGTTAATGTGAAGAGCCTTGGAAATAGTCGGCTAATGTCTGTTTCTGGCCGAGAACGATTGCAGTGTTACAGACCAATTGCAATTGCTTTCAAAACTAAATACTTCCAAGAGTAATTGGGCAATGTGTCACATATTATTTGGTTGGTTCCTGGGGACATTGTAGCTGTGATCCAGCTCCCTTTCTTGAGTGTTTGAAGAAAATGTTTCTGCATGGGCTGCTTTTATATGGTCTCAAGGTGCCCCCCCCATCCAGGTGGCTGATGGCGCCCATACCTTTGTAGTGCACTAGTGTTGGTGTTCCGGATGCTTCCAGATCACTAAGGGATTCAAGGATCATCTTCTGTTTTATCTTTTCCCTCTTAAAATAATGGATTATTTATAGCATACCATATTGATGATCTTTAGCTTTACTGGATTATTAAACACACCCTGCTTCCACTCCTTGTTGAATCAGACCGTTGATCCAACAAGTTCAGTATTGTCCTTAACTGTGGGTCGGGACCCACCAGTGGGTCACGAGCCAATTTTAGGTGGGTCATGAAGCACTTAGGGCAGCCATATTGAACCAGGTAAGATGGGTTGCTGGAAAGGGGAAGGGCTGTGTGGTTGTTTTGCCTGTGTCAAGGTTGTAAATAGGCTTTTTTCTTGCTGATTTCCTTTGCTATTGGAAAATGGTTGAGAAATAACCCAATTTATTCTTACATTCTCAGGAAAGCAGCAGGCTCTGGCGTCGTCATTGTCCAGCCATAATGTCACTTCTGGTGGGACTCGGACAGATTGTTATTCTAAAACATGGGTCTTGTTGCTTAAAAGTTCGAGAACCACTGGTCTATAGTTAACACTGATTCAAGGTTTTAGGCACACGTCTTTCCTCGCTTTACCTGGAGATGCTAGGGATTGAACCTGGAACCTTTTGCTTATAAAGTTTGTGCTCTGCCACTGAGCAGAGTTTCCCAAATACAAGCCCTCTTTAGATGAGTGTGAGATGGTATGCTGAGCCTGAATACTCTCTCCTTATTGTTCTCCTCACTCCATCCATGAATGAATCCTGGTTTGTTATCCAAACCTGGAAGTTAGGGATTAACTGCAATTATAATGAGTTTGGCTTGGAAAGAAGCAAATGAAAAAATGGATGCAATTTTTGTTCTTAAAACTTTAAAAACTTCTGCATTTCAAATGGATCACTACATCATTACTCACTGTCATTGGATATTGCTAATTTCCCCTTTTCAACAGCCTGTATCTAGTGCATGTTAAACAGCAGCTGGAGGCCACCTCAGGATCAGGGGATATTTTCCCTCTACTCCAGGGTAAGCCCCAATAGGGGAACCTTTGCCAGCAAAATTGCTGCGGCAACTCTGAGCGGCAGGTGGAATGCCGGCTGGGCTGGGAGTGTGGATCCAGCGTAAGTGCCAGATCCTGTTTCCACCCCCCCTCGCCGGTCCACCCCGTCCATGGGTCTGCCCTCTTTCTACCCTCCCTTCACCCCATTCCGCCTCCCTCCCATCCTCCTTCCACCCTCCACACACACCCTGCTCCGGCCTGATTCAGCTGGCCTTACCTGGGGCTGAGTCGTGGCGCAAGATGGCCGGCACGCATCCTCGTGCCAGCCTAGCCTGCTCTGGAGTGGTGCAAATGCGCTTTATAGTGTGTTCGTGACACTCTTGAGGCCTGCACAGGGGGCATCTTGCTAACCTGTTCCAGTTCAGACGGCGCATGGCTTACAGATAGTGGAAGGTCTCCAGGAGTTAATACCAAATACCAATTAATACCACTAATATTTGTCCCAATTCATATTCCATTGATATAATTAAATATTTTTGTAGTGGCTGAAACCTGTATACATACATAAAAAAGTAGACATCAGACTGGCCAATGTTGTATTGGAAGAACATCTATCTAGATGCCAATGACACCTATTTTTTATTTTTGTGCCCTGTACACTGAGGAAACCACCTTTGTCCTAGCCCAAATGCCTTCAAGACTTCAGTTAACTATCCCTATTCTATACAATCAAATGCCTTCTCTACATCTGTAAAGCAGAAAACTACAAAAATATTGTTGATTTTGGTGTTGTCAATGATGTTAATTACATTCAGCATTACTTGCTGATTCTGTGTTCCAGTTGCTTATCCTTAATAACTCCTGACTGATCCTCTTGTATTTAACTGGATAAAATCTTACTAAATCTGGATGTCATCTGTGTCATAATAACTTTATAGTCAAGTTTTTATAATGAGAGTGGCTTATATGATTCAACTTTGTCTGGGTCTTTATTAGTTTTAGACTGCAATGTTCTACTTACCTTCCTGGGAGAAAAGTCAACACAATGGAATTTATTTTTGAGTAGACATGCATAGGATTGCGCTGTTAGACATTTTCTCAATCTGTAATTGTCGGATAGCTCCATCAAGGATAACTAAAGTAAAGAGATATTTCCAATTCGGAGTGATTTCATTATTCCAGGTTTTATAGAACTCCACCATTTAACTACCTGGCTTGGAGCTTTTGGGGGGGAGGGCATATATATCCAAAGAAGGTCAGGGCGCAATCCTAAACTGAGTTAGTCTGGCATAAACTAAGCCAGCAAAGTTTGGCCAGCACAAGGGACACCGTAAGGAATGTTTGGACCACTCTTGGAGTCAGAGAGTTCAGCACACAGACGTGAGCCATCCTCTTTGACTCCGAGAGTGGTCCAAACATACATTATGGGGGCCAAACTTTGTGCTGGCCAAACTTTGCTGGTTTAGTTTATGCCGGCCTAACACCAGTTTAGGACTGCAATCACAGTCAAGATGACTGACTCAGGGCCCAATCCTATCCAGCTTTCCAAAGCTTATGCAATTATGCCAATGGGGCATGTGCTTGTCATCCTGCAGTGGGGTGGGGGGACAGTCATGCAGACCTCCTCAAGGTAAGAGAATGTTTGTTCCCTTACCTGAGGGCTGCATTGTGGCTGCATCAGCACTGGAAAGACGAACAGACCCTCAGGCTGCAGTCCTACCTGAAAAAAAGACCCATTGAACACAATGGGAGTTACTTCTTAGCAAATATGTAAAGGATTGGGATACAAGTCCCATTGAATTAGCATAACTAATGATTGAGTTCAATGTTGCTTAGCTATGACTAACTTTCTTAGGATAAAAACTATTGCTTTTTAAACTATTTTTTTTTGCCTATTATTGCAATATTTTGGATTGAAAAGGACACAATCGGGCATCCTACCATGTTCATTCATTATGACTGGAATATTCACTAACAATTATTTTATTCTGATGAAGATTATCTGAGCTATACAGATTTTCACAGGACATTACTTAGCGAATATTTCAGTGGTTTGATATTCAGAGTAAATGTGTCCAGTTTTTTTACCTTTAATAAACCGAGAGGATATACTGGTGCATCTTCTTTTACAAGTGTTCTTCCAAGCACCTCCCCAGACTTGTGCTCATATACAAATATACTGTTTTTGAACTTAAAATGTTTTTGTAAAACTGTTACATATTTTTTTGACAAACAAGTATCCAAACCAGTATGTGTCTTTAACTCTAAGATTTGCTTATCAGATTTATGGGCCTGTTCCCCGTTGTTCTACCTCTTTCATTACAGCTTCCCATTGCCGGCCCCTTTGGTTGTGTGTGTGTTTTTTTTAAATATGTATCGGCATTGATAATAAGATAAGCCCTAATGTTTCCACACAAGAGTCACATCTATTTCCTTTGTTCTTTTCATCACACATACAAATCTTACTTGGCTTTGTACAAGTCAATGACAGCTTATTCCTTTTTAGCTACGAAATTATACAACCTACAGTTTCCAAGAAGGCCTTCTAAAGGAGCCATCACGCAACCAAGGCAGCTGAGACCATCCCCTCTTGCAAGGAGGAATTACTCGTTTTCTGGTTAATCCCCCTCTGCCAGCTGTTTTTAGTCTTGAAGGGCAAGGATTGATCAAAGAAGCGGCAAACAATATTTGTCTCTGATCAAAAGGCTCTATGGATTTTTTTAAAACAATAGAAAAATCTGAAAAACCTGTTGACCGGAGGCAACAATGGGGACGCGCCTTTTATATAAGTGGTGATCCCATTTCTAAACCACTTTTAAATTAACTGAAAAAAATTGCATCTGAATACCAGTTGTGGGGAAGCAAGAATGAGAGAGAGCTGTTTGCTTATATATTCTTCTTTCAGGGGTGTCTGTTTGGTGAGGATTCTGAACTAGGTGGTTTTTTGCTCTTATCCCACAGAGCTCTCATTTTTATGTATTGTTCTGTTTCCAGGCAAACATGAACCTTTGTGAATCCAGGCTTGATTCTTGTGGACTGACGCACAAATGGCAGTGAGGTGACCGCTTTTTAGAAGTGATATACATTGAGATCTTGAAGTGCTGCCATTTCCTGCCTATGGCTGGAGTCCAGCAGGAAGATTTAGAGGAAAATTCTTTGCTGTAACAGCATGCTTTTAAAATGCAGTGGGATAATTTAGGCATCGTCTATTTATTTCCATGGGAAGGCTAACACACCTCTTGGTTACGCTGGGCTGATAGACATAATTAAAAGCTAATAGATCATGAAAAATTTCAGGCCGATCGGAGCCAGCCAAGCCAGAAGAAAAGTGAGTGGTGCTACAGTACATTTGCCATTGAGGTGCGGCAGAAAGTACATTTGGAAGTGCACTTGGCACACTGCTTTCAAATGGTGCTCTCCTCATGACCGACTTCTGGAACAGATTAGCATGATTGTAGGAAGCACTTCAAAGCAGATGGATGTGGTAAGATATTTTACTCACAACTTTGGCTCCTTTCACAAAACGGAAACTGCAGATGCATGTGCGAGCTGTCTGGGTTTGACAGCAACATCCATTTTAAGAAAGGAAAAGAATGGGCCCCTATGGATTTCCTCAATGCAAAAGTCATTTCAGACTTGGCACCCTGATGGAGAGAGCCAATGTCCCTCCTGGTTCGCCTGAAGCTGAGTTGTCACTCAGGTGGTCAACCTGGGTCTGGGCGTACATGGGTGAATAGTCCTCAACACACTAGTATTCCCTTGGTGTAGATAACAAGCATGTTAGGGAAAAGGTGGAGCTAGAGACCTCTAGTCTCTGATATGATGTTGTTGCGGTAGCTGAAAAAAGGTCTGTCAGTCTGAGGGTGAAGAAGTTCAATCTCTGCTCTCCATATTTGTAAACCTGTATAATTGAATCCCAGCTTGAAAAGAAAATGTGGCTTTGCCATTGACACAAAGCCAGGCGTTGTTAGGCTGTGAAATGTGCTGGTGTCTGCTGATAAATGGCCAGCGAGGAATATTTGAGTTGGCTGCCACAACCTTTTGTTAAGAAATGGAGGCAACTGAAAAAAGAAAGAAAGATGCATGCATCAATGAAGATTTCTTTCCTCCCAATCTCAGCATATTTTGTGTGGCTGTGTTCAAAGTGAGGAGGATGATAGGAACATTTCATACAAATTCCTGCAGTGGTCTGTCGTTTTAGCTCTCTTGCATAAATGAAATATGTTTTTGGCTGTTTCCCTCAAGCTGTTTTCTGACATTAGTTAAATCCCTCAGGACTAATGTTTACAGATGGGAAAAGAAGGGGAAGTAATAGCAGCTTAAGTGATTTGCTCAAGGCCGCCTATGGATCAGTGGCGGAGGATTAGTGAAGGCCTGTTTCCCGCCAAGTGTGGAAAGCAATCAAGTCCTCTCAGTTTGATGAAACACTAGAATTTTTGGGGGGGTAATGTAAGGGTGAATGTATTTTTTTTAACAACAGTTGTCTGATGTATTGATAATTCTGTCTTACTACTTGTGTGTCAGTTTTAATACTTTTATTTATAGAATGTGATAAATATATAAAGTAACAACAGTAATATGCCTAGTACTATATAAATGAGAAAGGGACGTGGTGGCGCAGCGGGTTAATTCGCTGTTGCTGGGCTTTCCGACCGGAAGGTTGGGAGTTTGAGACTGCATGACGGAGTGAGCTCCCGTTGCTTGTCCCAGCTCCTGCCAACCTAGCAGTTCGAAAGCACCTAAATGCAAGTAGATAAATAGGGACCACTTCGGTGGGAAGGGAACGGCGTTCCTAGAGTCATGCCAGCCACATGACCATGGAAGCTTGTCCTCGGACAAAATGCTGGCTCTATAGGCTTTGAAACGGAGATGAGCACCGCCCCCTACAGTCGGTCACGACTAGACCATCTGGTCATGGGGAAACCTTTACCTTTATATAAATGAGAACTTTTCAGGTATCTTTCTAACAGTGCAATGCTCTGCCTACTCAGAAATAAATCCCACTGAGTTCAGTGGGGCTGCCTCCCAAGAAAGTATGCCTATAATGCTCATGCTATCTTTGTTCATTCGATGGTCTTGAAATTTACTGTTTTCACCACATTGTCATCAAACGGGTTCTCTTGGAAATTGTGCAGTCCTCAGTTTTGTTGAAAAGTGAAAAAGATACATTTCCACACAAAAAGGTTCTTAAAAAGTTTATTATTTAATACTTAATGCGCATGGTTCCACTCAGCTTGAATTCCAACACTTTCTACTTTGCTCGTTAATAACCATGCTCTGCTTGGCTGCGCTCTGCCCAACTGAGAGTCCCCTAGTGGTTGATGTATTTTTCTGCAACTAATTGTTAATGTTGCTGCTCACTTTTGAAATCACTGAAAATATCTCATTTTACACTGCCGGTGTCAGCTGGTTTAATAGCAATTCCTGTCCCTAGGGAACTTTGCCAGTTGTAATTATGTTAGGGAGAGTAAGGATCTCTGATAGAGAATTCTTAGTGTCTTCGTCAAATGACAACGTCCCAGGATTCGCTGAGGGAACCCATGACAGTTAAAACAGCATAAATCCAATGTTGATTTTTCAGATAGATGTACCTTTGGTTTTTGTTGTACCTTCTGTACAGTTGTATACAGTTTACCTTCTGTACAGTCCTGTACAGTTGTACCGTCTCAGTCATGTCTTGGTTGTTTTCAGCTTCTGATATGAATAACTTGAATAACTCAGGTTTTTGAATAGATGGATCTTTGTAGAGCCAGGATGGCGTGGTGATTTGGGAGTTGGACTTAGACCTGGAAGACCCAGGTTCAAATCCCCGCTCAGCCATGAATCTTCTTGGGTGATCTTGGGCCAGTCTCTCAGCCTCACTTACCTCACAGGGTTGTTGTGAGAACAAAAGGAGGGAACTATGCATGCCACTCTAAGCTCCTTGATGGAGGGGCTGTATAAAAATGTGAGAATAAATTCTTACAGGATTACGGCAAGACAGTGGTGGAATGGGGATGCTACACCTACTGAAGATCTGTGGTGTAACTCAGTGGTTCCCAAAGTGGTAGGTCACAACCCACTTGCCAGGGAAGCACTTGTCCCTATCCCTTGTCCCCAGGACCGTACTGCTATAGGAGCAGAGGGTTTTTTTTCCTGCTTGCCCACTGCCAGCCTCTGGGGTGGGTGGTGGTTAGTGAGCCCCACAAATGCTTGTGCAGGGCTCTCCAAGTCTCCAAAACAGTAAACAAAAAGTGATTGAATATCACTTCCATTTTCAATCAAAAACAGGAAGTGGTTTTCAAGCTTTCTTTTTACTGTTCAGGAGCTTTGGGGAACCCTTCAGTGGCATCTGTGGGACTCGCCATATACCCTGGAAACTGGCACTGGCAGTAGGTAAGTAGGAAAAAAAAACTCCTCTGCTCTTGCAGCAGTGCAATCCTGGGGACCGCATTACTGCCATAGCCCCACCCCCACACAAACTTGCAGTGCTCCCAACTCCATTGTAGGGGGTTTGGGAAGCTCTGGTGTAGCTGTTCAAGTGTTCAAAGCATCTGTCAGATGGCCACCCTTCATGTTGATTGCAACTTGGAATAGCTGGATTTGGGTGAAGTGAGTCTGGTGGCTCTTCCACTGTGGGTGAAATGTACATTCTGAAAAGCATTTTTACTGATCAAGTTGGTCATGAATGTTGTTGCCCCTGTTTGGATAATTGAGGTACAAGCTACAGTAGAAAGCCTTGTGCCTATTTTGCCACTGCTAAACAACCACTAGAATCAATTTTCTTTAGCTGACGTACCTATATTCCTCAATGAGAACAAGTAAATGCGCTGTCTACGTAGCATGGATTAATACATAATTATTTGTTCTTGGAAGCATTGGATTCATTTGCAACCAACCTTCTAAGTGAATATTTCCGTTGTATAGGTAGAATAAATGGATGTGAGGAGCAGCAGCTCTTGATAGAAGTTTTTGTATCCTTCTCTGCCATCTGCTTGTGAGGAATGGATAATATGCACATTTGGCAAAGACAGTCTTTTCTTCATCATTTTTTTTCTTGAATACCTTTCATAAATCTGAGGATAGCCAAGCATTTTGTAATGACTCACAGCCCAATCCAATGCTGCCTGACCTCCTGGGAGCGCACCAGTAGCCAGGTGGCTACCGCTGCATCCCTCAGCAGCTAGGCAGCCATGGGAGGCTCTGCGGGGAAAGGGAAACCTCTTTCCACATGGTAAGGGTGCAGGGTGGGCACACGGTCTACTTGCTTCTGCGCCAGCTATTTAGCAGGGGCATAAGCAAGGGCCTCTGTGTAAGTCTGCATAGCCTTCCACGGGGGTTGGGAACCGGTGGCGAGAGTCGCCACCAGTCCCGCCTCCACTCCACCCCTCGCTGCCCTGGAATGCCCTTGCGCTCCACCTGGAAAGGCTGCACCGCCGGCGAGTGGTGGAGTCACCGTTCGCTGGTGAGCAGTGCTCCCTCCGGGGTGCACGTGCCAGTGTTGCCATTGCGCCTCCCTAGCATTGGAGGTGCTTTACAGCACCTGGTGCAATACAAGTGCGAGCAGTACGCTTGTACAGCTCTCACTAGATTGGGCCCTCACTCTCTTTGTCCGCATGTGTTAAAAACATAGTTGCTAGGAATACATGATTTACAACAAAACCTGGCCACTGAGGCTTTGGTTCCATTTTAAAAAAATTGACTCTTTCCTGAGGTGATCCTAGCCGATCAAGGTTTGCATAGGCAGTGTGGTAACATATTGGATTATTTCATGATGTTCCAAAGCCAAAAAAAGAGTGTGTGAGAGAGAGACTTCTTGCTCTCACACTGAATAGGTGAACATTTTCATAGGTCCCTGGACAGTGGATGAAAGAGTGGGTGCTATTCATGAGGGTGGTGGTAAAAATTTCCACAAAACTTGCCCTTGTTTTATTTGGTTAATCCTTAACTGTGAGGAACATTCAGACACACAGTCCTTGGCGATCAAAAATTCTGTGGAGAAATTATAGCCACAGGCTCCTGCAGATTGCAGAAATGAAACTCTTACCCACGTTCTTTGCTTTTCTTCTGAAATAGTATTGGAGCGCAAAATGTTATCTGGACCTCATGGCTGTCAAAGCTCTGTGACCTGCCCTCAGGGGCAACTGTTTTTTTCTTTCTTTAATACACCAATAAGAAAGAGACTTGAGTTGCCAAATCAGTAGAAAAAATAGCCTGCCTGCTCCTGGGCCTTTAGCTGCAATATGTGCAGAAGTTGGCAGGCAAGGCTTTGTCATAACACAGATGTATTAAATGTACGCAGATGTTGTCTCCCTGCTGTGCATGTTCAGAACATTTGGAGAGGGAGAAGCATCATGGCTAGTGGTCCTGTGTATGACATCCATACTTTCAGCATTCATATTATAGGGGATTTTTGTGTGTACAGAACTGTGTCTGTAGACTCCATATGATTCCCTCTCTCCAAATTCAGTGTATGTGTGCGGAATCAGGGAACATCCCCATGCCCCTATTATCATGTGCCAATACCTGCATATCTAGCCAGTCTCAAAGGCACAGCTGCGGGGCTTGGGTTGGGTCTAAAATCAGCAATTCAATTAGTGACTGAAACTGTGTGCTGGGGAATTGAGAGGCCTACCCTGTTTTAGGCTTTTAGGATAGTGAAGTTTGAGATGGAGCTGTCCACTATTATGTCCTGTGGAGGCTCTCCTAAAGCAAGAACTCCATAGTCCTGCCATTTGGTTTCTCTCTGTAATAGAACAACATAATTACGTTTGTGCAATATGATTGGCTTGGAAAATGTTTCAGTTAGTTGTCTCTCTGTTGCTCTATTTTTTGTTCTCTGTTTGTATTTGTGTGTGTTTGTGTGTGTTTGTATGCGATTCTCGGTCAAGATAAAGAGTAGCAGAGCATGTTGCACATTTGCAGAACCAGCTATTACCACTTTGTGACAGGTGGAATTGATTTTGCAGTTAGGTAAGACTGATTCCAGCATGCTTTTATTGAGCTCATTGGCACCTGTTACTAGCAATGTTAAAAAGGTTAAATGTTTTGCTTGTTAAGGCTGGACATGGCCAACAAATGGGAGTTGGCTAGAGAAAAAAAGAAATGGTAATGTTCTCCTCCGGAAGAATCACAGGAGCAAGAAACTTCATTGTTTCTAAAACTGAATTGGGATGAAATACGAAAGAAGCCCAGATGAAACTGTGTTATATGTTTTTCCCCCTAATGTATTGTCTTTCCTTTTATATTAATTTTCAGTGCTTGCATTTCTTGTTCTTGCATTTCTTGTTCTTGTACCACAAGGCAGGAGGGGTACTTCTGCAGATGCTGCCCACCTAACATAATCATGCTTGTAGCTTCTGCACAGTGATTCATACTATATATTTCTTGTGAAGACATGGGCGCCTTTTGTGATTCCCTGTAATCTGAATGATGTGGGCTGGTCTGTTAGTGGTATAAGCGATGCTAGTGGTTAGGTTGCATGGCCTCTGAAGCTCTTCCAATGTCATGTATTCATATTTCATTAATTAGCCTATTCAATGTGAATCACATGAATTATTAGCTGTCAAATGGTTTTCTGTACTCTACATTTTTATTTCTCTGTGTTTAGAGTTAACATCTTGCAACTTTGCCACTGAGTGCATGCCTTGAAATCCCCGGATATTGTGTTAGATGAGACAGCCTCCCACCCACTTAAACCTGGTCTGTCGACAAACCATGGTTTGTTTAGGGCCAACAAACTAAGATCTGAAACAACTGTTTGAAACTTATTTTCAGACCAGTTTGTGTTAACTGTGGCTTGCAATTACAGATGCCTTCAGTCTCAAGCTCAATTCCCTTGGGCACCTTATCTGTGAACTGTTGAGATTATTGGCTTTTGAGATAGTAAATGTTCCACTGTGCTACCGCACTTCCAACATGCCAGATTTTTAATCCCATTCTATTGTCGGAAGGTGCATAATGCATAATACCTCATTGTGCTGAAGTTAAGCAGATCTGGGTTTGATCAGTGCCTAGATGGGAACGGTCCAGGAACCTGAGTATCTTTCCTTGATTCCTTTGGAAGAAAGGCAGGTAATAAATATATCTGTAATGTTTATATGCTGCCTTTCTGCCATCTGGGGGCTTACATGAAGTTCTTGGATGGTCATCCATCCAGGGACTGACCAGGCCTAGACTTGCTTAGCTTTGAAAATGTGGCTGTAATGTGTGTCTTCAAACTATGAAATAAAGAATGAACACAACAGGAGCTATTTAGGCAGGATAATGTGAATTTGTGCCTCTCCCAAGAAAATCAATCAATCAATCAATCAATCAATCAATCAATCAATCAATAGGTACTTATATACCGCTTTTCAACATGCTCACAAAGGGGTTTACTGGCAAATAGTAATAATAATAAAGTTAAATGGCTCCCTGTCCCAAAGGGCTCACAATCTAAAAAAAAAAGGCAGCCCACCAGCAACAGCCACTAGAAAGAATGCGCAGGGGTGAAGAGGGACAATTACTCTCCCCCTGCTAAATATAAGAGGAACACCACTTGAAAAAGTGCCTCTTGCCCAGTTAGGGGTGGTTTGCCGAGTTAGCAAAATCTGATTTGCACGTAGATTTTGTGAACCAGAAACAAGCTGCTGGTTTCTGTAGTCACCGTTGGCCACACTCCTCAAGCTGTTGACTGCTGGAATGGAAGTGTGTGAGCTCTCCAGTGCATTAAGGCTCTTCTTCATCTCTGTGCTGTTTTCCAGACCCCAGAGATTAATGCAAACCTTGCCAAGCCTTCTCTTTTTCAATGGCTCCATGTTACCATGATACCAGTCTCTCACTTGGCTTTGAGGACACTTGCCATAGAGCTGTTTTCCATTCACTTCTCTACAAGTGCTTGCTGCTGAAGTCTCACTGGAATTATTCTGTTCTCTGCTAGTTTGTCTGTGCTTTGATGTGGACAGTGGAGCAGTATTGTCATCATAAAACAGGGAAAGATTCTGCCCAGGAGGTCTAGCATTCCATGGGCTGCTTCTGCTATCCCAGTTACCTGACCCGAATAATTGATGTATGGTTGCCTGAATGTACTTGCAAAAAGGAGACAAGTGGGGAGGACTGAGTGTAACTTGATTTTTTTTTTTAGTGCTGTCAGGTGGGGGGGAAATGGGCACACATCAACCTCCCAAGTAAGGTCACAATATTTGTATTGTATTTCTATATTGTAAAAACTGCTGTGTACAACATTTTCCAAGATTTACTCATTCTTTATTGGGTTTACAAGAAAAATAGTTCATGACTTGGCACACTCATGCTAGGTTTTTTTCCAGCTCTTCTTGCTTACAGAAAGCTAGAAGGAGCTGCCTTATACTGAGCCAAATCAATCTTGCCTAGTATCCTCTGCTCAAACAGAACGCTCTCTAGGGCAGGCTAAGGGATTTTCTAAATGTTCTGGCTGAGAGAGGTCAGGACCAGAACATTGTCAAGGTACAAAACGTATGCTTCTCTGCTGAGCTATGATACTCTCCCCCAATTCTTGGTAGCCTTTATAATGTATGGAAAAGCAGGACTCTTACTCTATGGTAAAACTAAGCCTAAGGCTGCAATCCTATACAGGCATGCCCCAGTGTCCATGGCGGATAAGTTTCTGGGCCTCCTGTGGATACCTAAAATTGCGAATAAGAGAGAACCTATGTTAAAAATGTTAAAGATGGGACGTGGTGGCGCTGCGGGTTTAAACCGCTGAACTTGTTGACTGGAAGGTTGTTGACCTTGAAGGCAGTTCGAGACTGTGCAATGGAGTGAGCTCCCATCACTTGTCCCAGCTCCTGCCAACCTAGCCGTTCGAAAGCACATAAAAATGCAAGTAGATAAATAGGGACCATTTTGGTGGGAAGGTCCCTACATGACCACGGAAGCTTGTCCTCAGATAAATGGCGACTCTTCAGCTTAGAAATGGAGATGAGCACTGCCCCCTACAGTCGGTCACGACTAGACCATTTGGTCGTAGGGAAACGTTTACCTTTCATATGATAAAAATAGAGTTCTCCTTTGCCCCCCAACCAGCAAGGAGGTTTCTTTAGCGATCTAAAGTTTCTTTAGCGATAAAGGAAGGTGAGGGTCTCCATCTGTGGATAATTGAAACTGCAGATATGGGGGCCCACCTGTACACACTTGCCTTGAAGTAGGCCTCATTGAATTCAATAGTACTCAGAGATGTCACACCCATGCAGTGTGGTGATGTGCCTGCTGTGGGTGCCACTGAGGGAGCTGGATGCACTGGCGGCGAAAACTGGTGTGGAGCTGGACCTCCTGCCCGCCCTTCTCTCCGTATTGTTCAGAAATGGAACATTCCGAAAGCAGGGGGCTTGACGAGGATGCTTGGAGGGCGCAGTGACGTCTTTTGTCACTGGCCGCAGTCGCAGAGGCATACTAGGGCGAAACCGTGCCCTTGGCCTACAACATCATGACGTCACAACGTCATGACATCATGACATTGAGAGGTGTGGCTTCTCTCCATGCCGAGAGAAGCTACACACACCCTTGGCCCCAGTGGCAGCCGGAGAAACTGGGCGCCTCGCTGGCTGGATGGAGGGAGGTGCGTGGCTTCCCTCAGCCTCCGATCGGGTAGTTTTGCCCTATTGCCAGCTAGGAGGAAGTGCGCATCTCCTGCTCCCCTCCAGCAAGAGAGGTGCGCGTTTCCTCTCAGCCAGCAATTGGGCAAAACTGCCCGATCGGAGGCTGGCTGGTGAGCTGGGGTGTGTGGCTTCCCTCTGATGCGGCTTTGGAGCATTGTGCTGCGGGGGCGCTGAGGGCAATTGGCACCCCCTTGGTAAATGGCACCCATTGCCCCCCCACGCAATACCCTAAATACGCCACTGCACAGTCGAAGCCTGCTCTGGCTCTGATGGGACTTACTGCTGAGTAGACATGTGTAGGATTGAACTGTAAATATGTGAAACTGAATATAATTTTTTATTGTAGTTTACCACCCCTTTTGTATTGTAAGCTCCCTGGAGCAGGGCTGTGAGCTCTGATGGTGCAATACAAATAAATTTCAGAAGGAAGCAAGGAAAATGCACTTCCTTCTCAAGGCAATATAGGTTTTGAATGCGGGAAGTCCTAACTTTGAAGACAAATATTTGAGTTTGTGAATTTTGGCCATTTTATTTCATTGTCTTTTTGAAAAACCATCAGTTTTGCTTTGCTGCAGCTTTGATGTTCTGACGCTATTAGCTGCACTCTTCTTCTAGCATGGCCGGCATGCATTTTGGCTTTAGGATGGTTTGTGGCATGTAAACAGCATGTTGGTATTCATCATGGCACTTGGAATCTTTAGCTGTTTTGCAACAGCAGGTGGTCTGTATTATAGAGCTTATACTGTACAATTTAAATCTGGAGTTGATCTCTCAGTGTAGCCCTCAACGTGCAGTTTCAACAATGTGGTACAGTTCTAAGCTGACAGGGATCCACGCATCTGCTGCAATGCAGCTGGACCACACTCTGTTAAGGGCAGGATGTCTTTCTTTCTCTGTCTCTCTCTCCTGGGGGTGGGTGTACTGCATTTTGGTGTTCTCCATCTGCAAATGCACATTTTGGCTGATTGCACTAAACTTCACTTTCAATTGGAAGAATGCATATTAATTGTTGTCGAAAGGTCTACGAATTCCATCGGCATGGTCACCATAGTGACTACCCCCCACCCACCCACTCTGGCAATGGTCCTTTCTCTCTGGCT
This sequence comes from Lerista edwardsae, assembly GCA_029204185.1. Taxonomy (NCBI): domain Eukaryota; kingdom Metazoa; phylum Chordata; class Lepidosauria; order Squamata; family Scincidae; genus Lerista; species Lerista edwardsae. The sequence continues at coordinate 13,726,104 of JAJKFI010000014.1, forward strand.
TCATGCTGTACTTCAGACACTCTAAAACATACAATATATGACCTCTTCTCTTCCCCAGGGATGGAGAGTCAGGAGACACGGTTGGTGCGGACCATAAATAATGGCTGGCTATGAAGACCACCCAGCAGTTCTGGATCCTGTTTGTTCTTTATTATTTTGTGAAAATAGTCTTGCTATTATGCAGTTTGAGAAAGATCCACTGCTGTGGCATGCCAGTCTACATTGTAAGTTTTAAGGATACCTCTCCCACTGCTGCAGATGCCTGTCTATGCCTTGTCAAACTTGCTGCTGTGCAATGTGCATTGAAAGGGAATCTCTTATTTGAAAGTGATCTTCAGAAGGTTTATTTCATTTATTTTGAAGAATTTATACCCCGCCTTTCCCATGTCAAAGCAAATGCCCAAGGCGGCTTACATGGGCAGGCTAGTCTAAACCACCATTTTTCAATGGGTTTTTTACAAATATACAGTATTATGTGATTCACCGAATCCTCAATCCCAGATGCAGCCTTCACAGTGTGGTTCTCTCCTCTGGCTGTGTGACAGCGAGCTTCAGCAGGTGATCGTAAGTCCAGCCTGGACAGGTCCTCAAGGTCGTACTCATTCTTTTGCCGGCTGGCCTTCTCACAACATTCCCATTCTGGCTAATCAGCTCCACTCTGACCCTGTTCTGCCACAACAGATACTGCAGCTTGTCACAGCCTGGCGTTCGGTCTCCCATCCAAAAATAGACCACAGATTCTCCAATGAGACCAGTGGTGTCATTGTAGGCTTTCGCAAGTTTGCTTCATCATGAAAACGAGTGGTTTTCAAACATTGTACTGGTCAAGAAACCACTGCATAGGAGACTGCCTGCTACTGATTCAGATCATTGGTCTGACACCGACTGGAAGTAATTCTCCAGGGTGTCAGATGAGGAACATTCCCTGGAAATCATGCCAGAAAGTGCAACTACGATCTTCCACTTGGAAAGAGGTTTTCTGCCTTGGAGCCACTGCCCTGTCCCCAAAGCATTGCTTGAACTGAGTGTGACTTGGAACACAGATAACACTCCCATGCAGCTGCATCATAGGAAAGGTCAGTAGTGTGTGAGACACTTGTTTTCAGCAATGCCTGATCTCTTTATGCGTGAAAAATGTATTTCTTGTTGACTGCCCTAAATGTACTACCTGTTTCATTGGATGACCCTGGTTCTAGTATTGTGGCAGCAGGAGAAAAACTTATTTTTTTAGATTATTGTGAGCCCCTTTGGAACAGGGAACCATTTAACTTTATTATTACTATTTGCCTGTAAACCGCTTTGTGAACTTTGCGTTGAAAAGAGGTGTATAAGTACCTGTTGATTGATTGATTGATTGATTGATTGATTGATTTCTACTCTCCATGCAGAATTTTATAAGGCCAGAGCAAACGTGCAAAATCTCATTTGGTAGTGGGCATATTCTACAGAATAAATGCATGTTAGGAAGCAAAACCCACATAGGTTTCCTTATACCAGTGGTTCCCAAACTGTGGGTCAGGACCCACCAGTGGGTTGCGAGCCTGTTTCAGGTGGGTTGCAAAGTACCTAGGGCAGCCATATTGAAAATATGGAGAGATGGGATGCTGGAAAGGGGGAGGGCTGTGTGGTTGTTTTGCTTGTGACAAGGTTGTAAATAGGCTTTTTTCCTTTCCTATTCACTTAGCTATTGGAAAATAGCTGAGAAATAACCTATTTTTTGGATTATTTATTGCTGCATTCTCAGGAAAGCGGCAGGCTCTGGTGTCACAATGATGGCACTTCCAGCCATGACATCAACTTCTGGTGGGTCCTGAACAGATTGCTAGTCTAAAAAGTGGGTCCCAGTGTTAAAAAGTTTGAGAACCACTGCCTTAGACCATAGGTTTTGTGCCACAGTATCCCTTTCTCACTTGACCCCCTGAAACTGTGAGTTAGGATAATTCTTCATGGACTTTTGATCAAAGCCCAAGTGATTCTTGCTATCCTCGAGTTTAGTAGTGAGAGAGCATCCTAGACAATCCTCCTGGAAAGTCCTTCTTTGCGGCAGTGGGTGGGTGGAGGAATGTGTGCCTACTCAAGTCCCATTGTGTTCAGTTAGGCTTACTCCCTAGAAAGTATTGTCGGATTGGGGTCCAATTCACATAGTGGCAGAGTGGATGAGATGGAGAGGATGAAATTGAAATATTTTTATCCACTTTCCTGAGTGTGGGTGTGAATGTGGGAGGGGGACAAGAGGGAGTCTGCGTGCCTTGGAACACAGTCCTATCGCGTTTGCTTGGAAATCCCAAGAACTGGCCAGCAGCTTCCTCCCATGACATAGAAAACGAACAGCATGTGAACCCTGCTGCCACTGTGAAGAGCTTCTTTTTCTGCCCTCAGAAGGGCAGAGCCTGAGGGGGAAGATCCCACCCCTTTTGGCTGGCAGGTGCTGCTGGGATACATGCAGACACAGGAAGTCTGCTGATGGATGATTGGCAATGGGGGAGGAGGGACTAGCATGGCTTTTGTCACAAAGAAAGCTCTGGACTGAAGGGACTGTGGTTGCAAATCCCACTTGAGCTGAAACCCATGGATGTGATCCATGGTTTTGTTTCCCTGTGGAATAACCAAGTTTGGCCTGGGCCTAACTCTCCATCGTGGTCTCCCTTAATTGCCCTCTTTCCAAGTAAAAAGTTCCCAAAGCTGTAGTCTTTGCTTGTAAAGAAGACGCTCCAACCCTCTGATCATTTTATTTTGGCTGTTTTCCTTTGCACCTTTTCCAGCTCTACAATATCCTTCTTGAGATCTGATGACCAGATCCTTGGGGGACCCCACTTCTTTCTTCTCTCAGCTGTGAGAACAGCCCATTTATTCTGGCTCTCTGCTTTCCTTTCTTTGACCGGTTACCAATTCACAAAATCTTCTCATTCTAGAACTGCTAGGTTTACTCAAGAGCCTTTGGTGAGAGACTTGGTCAAAAGGCTTTTGAAAGTCCATTTCACCTGCAAAGGAGGAAATTGGCTAAGAGATCTTTGTCACCTCAGGGTAACATGATGAGTAACACAGTAATCATGGCACAGCAGGCAACTGAAGACTAAAGAAACTCAGTTTGTTCAATTTAAATTGATAGTTGCGCTAACACTTGATAGAGTGAAGAATGGTGGATACCTCTACATCAGTGGTCAGGGAACAGGGGTAAATTACCCCAAATGGGGTAAAAATGAAATTCCTGGGGGTAATGGACAGATAGGAGTATGCCCCGTCCCCCTTTTCCCTCATCCTTCCTTCATGACCAACGTTCTGACCAATGGGAAGTTCCTCTCATGCTTGATGGATTTCCCTTGCTTCCAATAGGAGATTAGAAGCGGCAAGGTACTTGGCCCCCAATAGGCAGCGTCCCCCTCTCTTCCCAGGCGGCGAAGAAGGCTGTGGTTATCGATCCCGCTGCTGGTAGAGGGAGAAGGAAGCAACAGCAGAGAAAATGGCGGCCGTGGCTGCAACTGCGGCAGTGCCGGGTGATGGGGGAGCCGGCGAGGCCAAGCCTATTCCAGGCAGCGAGGCTGGCGCAGACCTGCTCCCAGCTGGCACTCAGGCAGCCATGGAGTTGACGGTGCTCGACACCAGGGAAGAGCCCAAACCAGCTCCGGGTGGGGAGGCCGAGGAGCTGCCGCCGTCGCCGCCACCCAGGAGCCCAGCAGGGACGCGAGACATGCAGGTGTGGGGGAGGCTCTGATGAGCGGCTGAGGTGTGTGTGTGTACGCATGTGCCCACAGGCGCACACGTGTGTGTGTGTGTGTGTGTGTGTGTGTGTGTGTGTGTGTGTGTTGAGAGGACTTCTGTGGATGTGCCTCTTTGCTTGTGAGCAGCTAGGGCTCTCCCTGGGTTTGCCTTGTTTTGTTGTCTCAAGGAGTGGGGCGGGCGGGCGAGCGAGCGGAGGGAGGGCTGGGGTGCCTGCACCTGCGCAGGGAGTCAGGGACACAAAGAGAGGCGGGAGGCAATGAGGCAAGGTGAATAGCAGAAAACAAAAACAAAATCAGAACCGCTGTTGCTGGCCTCTGTGTGTGTGTGTGTGTGTGTGTGTGTGTGTGTGTGTGTGTGTGAGAGACAGACAGACAGACAGACAGACCGACAGACAGACCCAATCTGAATTCATTATAGAGAGAAATCTTAAGTCCAAGCACCTAAACCTGTTGTAAAAAAACCCCTGTTCTAACCCAGAAGGGTTGAATTCTATTCTCTCAAGGTCTGCAGGTGTACCCAAACTCTTTACAACTTCATATTTACATAGCATTAATTAAGCTCATTAATTAATCAAATAAAAAGCACTGGGTTCCAATATGTAATTTTTTTCCTTTTGTTCTGGCGGTGTTTGTGTTTGTGTGTGTGTGTGTGTGTGTGACGTCAAGGGGGTAACGTCGGCGTATCTAAGTATATTTTGGGGTAAAAGGTAAAAAAGTGCCCTGACCCCTGCTCTACATGAAATAAGGGTCAACATGAACCATCGCCAGAGATGAACGGAGCCCCGAGTGCACCCATGGCAGGGTGACAAAACCATGCCCCCAGCACGTTGCCCCGCCCCTGTGCATTGCCCAGCCATGCCTCCCTGTGCCCGGAATAGCTCCATTTTGGAGCGAGACACACGCAAGGGAGGGCGGGTGGGCCAAAGCCACGCAGGTTAGTCCATGCAATGGCGCCCTGCCGCTGCCGGTGCCCATGGCTCCCGCCACCCCTGGCCATACCCTTCCTCCACCCCTGACCATCACTTACAGTATGTGTTTACTCTGAAGTGGATCTTACTGTGTTCAATGGTTTATTCCCTTGTCATGTTTAGGATTGCAGCCCTAGTTATGCACAGATGCAAATTAACATTCTTTTTGCTAATTAACATTCTTTTGTAGATTCTCTGATACTTGTCCCTGCCACATAGTTAACAGACTAATGGGATACAATCCAGAAAACATTTAGAATTTCATTGAGCAACTTTTGGAGCTAATGTAAGACCTTTCTTTTTTTTTTTATTTGAACTGGTTGCAGGATCTAAGCTGGTGACTAGAATAAGGGAAAAGTGAATGTTTGTTTTTTCTGCCTGTATACCTGGGATGGAGTGGGATAAAGGTATCTCCATGAATTTTTAAGGGGCCTAAAGAATCTGTTGGGTTCTGCACTGTGCCAAATGGTGTCCTTAGGGCTATTTCACATACATAAAAATAAATGTGCTATGTACATGTGACAGGAGACTGTTTCCAATATCAGCTTCTTGGCGCATGTATCCATAAAATACATGCCATCAATATGTTTTTCCTGTGCATATGTTCCAGTTTTATAGCTACTGCATAACAGTTAATATTGCATCAGTAATATTGAACACACTATGAAAGCTCCACAGCTGAAAAAATAAATGAGCAGTGGCTAGACTGTTAAAAAAAAATACTGCAGGAAAGAAAGCAAATGTGGGAACTTGAGCAAAGTATGGATGTATTTGACGTTCCTTCCCATAATGGAGTCTTGAATCAATTTTCTGCCTCCTTTTTAGTGCTTTCACACTTAATTTATAGTCACAGTTGCTTACTTTTGATCAGTTCTAGAGGAGTGTGGCTGATTTCCTCCCTAAGAACTTCACATATAAAATGTATAGTGACATTTTATATATGTATAAAATATATACATATATAATGTATACATGACAGAACCTGCACATTTGGGAAATATGTGAACACTACTATGTGTGGAAATCATGCAGGTGTGTATTTTGTATGTTTTTGAAAGCATCAGCGCACACTATTCTAGTCCCTCTTCTAAGATTTTCAGTCATGGAAGTTCATTGCTCAGAGTTGCAATGTCAGCTGATGATTTACATGTGTGAAACGGGCATTGCAGATTTTCAGTCAGCTCCCATCACCTCAAACATAATACTGTTCAGTGGAGACATTCAGGTGATGAGATGTGAAGGGTTTTGCATTTGTAAAGAAACATAGGATATAAAGGCATGGTATGGCTTGGCAGTGGGGAAAAATCATTAATTGAACTCTCCACAATGACATTAGTTAATTAAGGGCCTTCATTATAATGTGCCAACACATTGGAACTCTTTGCAGTGCTTACTCATTAGGGCACTGTTTCTCAAACTGTGGGTTTGGATTCACTAGGTGGGTCATGAGCCAATTTCAGGTGTGTCGGTGTAGCACCCAAGGCAGCCATATTGAAAATATAGAAAGATGGGATCCTAGAAATGGTGCAGACTGTATGGTTGTTTTGCTAGTGTCAAGGTTGTAATGGGCTTTTTTCTTTCTGATTCACTTTGCTGTTGGAAAATGGCTGCCCAACTTACTGCTGCACTCTCAGAAAAGCAGCAGCTCTGATGGCACTTCTGGCCATGACATCACTCCTTATGATTGTTGTTCTAAGGATTGTTGAGGATTTTTAGTATAGAAAAATGTTGACAAAAAGGGGAATGTGACAAAAAGGGGGGAAAAGCATTCCTAACCAACTTTCCAGCACCAGGGTAAGGGCGATGCAGCTCGGAGGTAAGGGAACAAACATTCCCTTACCTTGAGGAGGTCTCCATGATTACTGCTCCACTGCAAGATGCAGAACATCCCCCGTTGGCATAGCTATGTTAGTGCTGGAAAGTTGGTTAGGATTGTGCTCTGAGACATTATGAAAATTATGCATTATGTGAAGAGGATGAAAGTGAAGTATTCCTTCCTCTTTCTCAATACTGAAGCTGAAGATACAGACAAGAAAAAAAAACAAAGTACTTCTTCATCTGGCATGAAATTAGCATGTGGAATTCACTACCACAAGATGTGGCAAGAGCTCGTAGATTATATGATCTTAAAAGCAGTTTAGACCACTTCCTGGAGGATGTCCATCAGTGGCTACTAGTCATTATGAGCATATGCCATCTCCAGGATCAGATGCCGCATGCCTCTGGATACCAGTTATGGCAGATGAGTGGAACTTCCCTTCCTACCTATGGGCTTTCCAAAGGCATCTCATTGGCTACTGTGAGATACAGAATAGAGGAATCTTTGGCCTGATCCAGGAAGGGTTTTCCTCACCTTCTTCTTATGCTGGCAAGCATCACTATCGGCATTCCTGCTATTAGCAAGCGTTGGCCAGGCGTGACATATTACATATTGCATTCACAACTGACAAGAGAATATGCAGCCAAAATATTACACATGCAGAGAGTGGATTCCAACATTTAAACTGTTGTCCTGATCCAGAGATTCGTTACAGCCAGGGAGGTTTTAGTATGCTAAGAAATCTTCTGCTTGCACAAGCTGTTCATTCCTGTTAGTGGAGGAATTGGCCCTATCTGCACAGATGTGGAACTTGGAATCGATGTGAGGGGCATCTTTTCTTCAATAAAAGTGCAGTTGTTTACATGTGCTCTTGAAATTGTGGCTGAAGCATGGCCCATCTGTGTGGGGTGATCATTTAGCATTTTGCTCCCCTAAAAGCTTTCGTGCCTTTATAAGTGTTACAACCTTTGGTGTAAGATTCAGAGAGAGGATCTGGAGCATCCATCTTAGCCAATGGTGTCATTCAAATGATTTAGGAACAGGAACTCACTTTTGATTGGCACTTGTCGGGAACCCGGAACCAGCCACGGAGCCCGTTAGGATCCGGAATGCCCGTTCTGGTCTGTTCCCCCTGAATGACATCACTGATCTTAGCCCCTGCTTACAGGCAAGTTTGTTCTGTTCAGTAGGATTGTACTCAATAATGATATTTTTATCTCTTCCCATGGGAGATGGTTCCACAGTCTGGCAATTCCCACTATTAGCAAAATTTCTCCACAGGTATTCAGAATAAACTTTGACATTTCTGAATTTCTTTCCATCACTTTCACTTCAGCTCCTTGCCTCTACTAAGATTAATTATTCTCTTTCCCTTGGGACGTATATGCTCATCTTCAAATATTTGAAAATAGTTCTCATATTCTCTTGTTAATTTTCGTTCCATTTCTGTTCTTTATGACACACAAGTCAGATTTCCAATCCACAATGCATAGCAGTTTTCCTTTTCTGAATGTGATGAATATATTCTGTGAGGCAGTGGGGTTTCCTTCACAATTCTTATCTCTCAGTATTAATTTTCTATTTGCAATAGTCAAAAAGAAGGAGGGATCATCCACTTATTTCAACTTGGATCTAGAGCTAAAAGTATCAAAATGGAATGTGCTTTGGTAATGGGTCCCTATAAGAAGAGCTGTATCATTTCACATTTTCGGTGAGGTGGTTTTTAGGACCTCAAAATGTTCTTCTGAACTACTTGCACTGTTCATGCATCAGTTTGCAGCTGTCAACAGTTAGTCGGATGATACTGTGATAAAAAATGTAGGTGCAGTCATTCCTTGCTATCTGCCACCTCGTTTATCTGTGAGGGGCAGCATTGCTACTTTCCTCATCATCTGCACCTCTGTCCTCATTATCCACTATGCAGAGACCTTCCAAAGGCTGCAGGGACCTTCAGAATGGCACCTGCGACCAGCGCTGAACCCTTTAAAATGGCCACCAGAAGCATCTGCCAGCCATGTTTAAGGGGTCCCTGCTGGTCGCAGGAGCCATTCTGAAGATCCCTGATGCCTCTGGAAGGTCTCTGCTGCATTCAGAGATCTTGTGAAGAGGCACTTTTTCAACTGGTGTTCCTCTTACATTTAGCAGGGGTAGAGTAATTGTCCCTATTCACCCCAGCACAGTGTCTTTTCTAGTCGCTGCTGCTGCTGGTGTTCTGCATTTTTTAGATTGTGAGCCCTTTTAGGATAGGGAGCCATTTAACTGTATTATTATTATTATTATTTGCCTGTAAACCACTTTGTGAACCTTGTATTGAAAAGTGGTATACAAATGGTTTTGATTGATGGATTCATAGATCTTTTGGCACTTCCTGCTGCACTCTGCTGGCTGCCAGATTCTTCTGGATTCTTCTGATGGCAGATGGTACCCCATGCACCTAACCCCATTGAGGCCATAGGATTAATGGTTCATTATTTACAAATTTGCTATTCCTGAGGATTTCAGGAACCCTATCCAAGAGCAACTCAGTCTGTGTCAGGCAAAGTTTTTCAACCTACAATGGTGACTGCATTGGTCTTTCAAGGAACTATATTATATTTGGATGACAGCCAGGATGAGGTACTGCTTAGGGTGTTGGACTTTGAAGATCCAGGTTCAGATCCCCGCACAACCATGATCCTGGGTGACGTTAGGCCAGTCACTATTTCTCAGCCTAACCTACCTCATAGGATTGTCGTGAGGATAAAAGCAGGGAAGGAGCTATGTAAACTGCCCTGCGTTTCTTGGAGGAAGAGTGGCATAGAAATGCAAAAAATAAAATAAAGATTTGGAGCAATTTTCATAATAAACTTATTTTTGTAAATTGCACAGAAGAGTGGAATGCCAGAAAACAATGTATGTGTTTTGTTAAATCTCTCTCTCTCTCTCTCTCTCTCTCTCCCTCCCCCTGTGCGCGCCAGACACCTGATTGATATGTAAGTGTTTCATTCAGGCATAATTTCTATCATCCAGAAATTGCTATACTGCTGTCTGCTTACAGTGCAGCCTTTGAAAAGTTAATTAACAGCTTGATTCACAAATGAATAAAGTTAACGTGCTTGGAACTTGGGTTCAGACCAATACAACCATGTTGATTTTGGTGGAACTAATCTGTACCAAACAGAAATATTCCATGTTACTGGTTTGTTTAATAGACTGCCATGTTCCTGGTTTAAAATCTTGGTGATTATTATTGAATTGTCACCGTTTTTGTAACTTAGTTTTTTTTTTTTTTTTGTAATTATATAGTCAGGTTATTAAACATTTTCTTTATAAATTTACCAAAGTTTGCTTTGTAGTCTAAACTATGACAAGAAATAAAAGATTCGTAATGGGTTATTTTTATATTATTCAATTAAGTGATTAATATTATAGTATATAATATAGATTTTTTAGTCAGAAACAAATCATTTTACAATTTTGAATAATTACATTGAATACTTTGCTTTAACGTTTTAAAGCAATTCAGTTTATGCTGAACTAGGCTACCAGAAGGAACAGCTTTGACTGAAAATCAGATTACAAAGCACCTATTCAGTCCATGATTAATTGAGTCATGAGCTATACTCTGATCTGAATGTTTTTATAACCACATTTCCCATTTCTGGTCTTTCAGAAATAGAGCAGCAAATAGACTTGGCAAAATGTATCGCTGCTTTTTTTTTACCTTTCTTGTGTCATTCCGGGAAGCATGCAAAGTAGATTCTGACAGTTGATGGGCAAAAAGGAACTTTCTGGTGAGCAGTTCTATTAAAATGTACATCTAAGAACCTTGGCTGAATAAATGGATGCCCTCCCTGGAATGTTAGGGTAACTTTCCTATTGCTTTTTACTGAGGCTTATGAGAAACAGTTTTTGGCTCCTCTCTTAGTCCATCTGTAGTAATTTTCAGATGGTAGATGATAATTTTCCTTTAAACGGTTGAAGAGATCTGAGATTGCAAATCCTCCTTTACACTGCAAACAGCTCTTATCTTAATGGGTAAAATTAATCAAAACTTCCAATCCAGAACTATGGATGAATAAGAGCTTGATGATTGAAAACAGTTTGAAAACTGATACCATCCAAATAGAACCTTATGTTTTGCTGGTTCCTTTTTAAAAAAAACTCTTGCAAGTCTACTGTGATTGGAAACACTGTCATTATACTGTTAACTTTGCACTTAGATCCACAGAATGCAGCAGAGTTGCCCTTGGGCATGTGTATATATACACATGGACCATGAATTTACCTCTTACTTGTTAATATCGAGAAGGAATGCTATGTTTATCTTGTATATAACAGCAAACCAACTTCAAACAGTTGCTAGAGGGGACTCAAAAGAAAATGAGAATGTACCACCAGATAGCTACAACCTAAACCTCTTGGAAATGTCCACTACAATAGATTTTCTCTATTTAAATGCTGCACAAATACCATATAAAAAGTGAAAGAACTACACTGAACATGGTGTTTGCTTTGGGTAGAAGTGTTAGCTGCTGAAGAATTGCAACTACGTAAAAGAAGCTGAAAAGCTGTTTGGATGTAATTAAGATGCATTTTAAATACAGGTCCCAAATGCATCCCTTAAAAGTCAGATTCCTGCAGTTTCAGCCCATCGACACAATGGTGTGTTAGCACCAGTTTGAGAGCTTTCTAAGTTGGCAGGTAGATGGTTTCTTGTGCATTCCTCTGACGTGCTAACACTGCCAGTCGGGTGTTTGAAAGGTTCATTAATTTTCTTCAGTGTCTGGCAGTAAGACCTAACTTGTTCTTTGCTCTGTTCTTAGTTTCTGAAACCTGGATGGATGTACTTGTTGCTTTGATCTAACATAGCATAATTTGTGCTGCATTTAAGCCAGTGAGCTGATGGAATTTGAACTTAAATTTGAACAGTAGGTTCTCTGGTTACAGCATGCCCTTAAGTACTCTGATGGAAGACTCTTGGATGTGCCAAACACTGATATGGTGCTTTCTATGCACTGTGTATAAAGGGAAATGAGTCCATAGAATAGACTGTATTATTTCAGACTAGAAAACTAGTGTAGAGATGAGAGGACTGTCCTCGCTAGACTAGAATCTTTGTCCCTAATGTGCTGGGCTAATTTTTGTTTTTTTCCATGGGCGAATGTTCAGAAATACTTTATTTTCAGAAATAGTTTTTTTCCCCCTAAGTGAAGTTTGACGTGATACAGTCCACTACCACGTCAGAATTCTGTCAACTCATTCTCCTGTGTGCTGTAGACCAGCCTTATTTTTGGGTGTGCTGATGTTATTTTTGCATACATACGTCTTCAAGCCCACAGCTTACGATAGATGCAAATGTCATAAGAACATAAGAAGAGCCCCGCTGGATCAGGCCAAAGGTCCATCTAGTCCAGCTTCCTGTATCTCACAGTGGCCCACCAGATCCCCCAGGGAGCACACAAGACAACAAGATACCTGCATCGTGTTGACACTCCTTTGCACCTGGCATTCTGAGGTAGCCTACTTCTAAAAACAGGAAGTTACACATACCCAACACAGCACCTGTGTAACCACAGCACCCATCACTTGTAACCTGTGATGGACATTTCTTGTAGAAATCTGTCCAATCCCCTTTTAAAGGCATCCAGGCCAGATGTTATCACCACATCCTGTGGCATGGAGTTCCATAGATTAATTAATTACCCACTAGGTTTAAAAAAAAACTATTTTATCTCCCAGCACTCAATCTTAGTGGATGTTCCCTGGTTTTGGTGTTGTTAGAGAGTGAAAAGAACATCCCTCTATCCACTCTATCCATTCGTTGCGTAATTTTGTACGTCTCAGTCATGTCCCCTCTCAGATGCCTTTTTTCTAGACTGAATAGCTCCAAATGCTGTAGCCTTTCGTCATAAGGGAGGTACCCCAGCCTAGTAATATTCACGTCACTGAAGGATGGTTGTATGCCTACTTGTTTAACTGCCAAAATACACATTTGGAAAAGTTCCATGTGCCTGTTTGCTGGAAGAGAGATGGTTTGAAAAAGGTGTTTCTGTGCATGGAAAGGTCAAAGCTGGTGCTAACTCATGCAGGATTATCACAGTGTGATCTTATTACAGTTGCAGTTCTTTTTAAGTAAAAACGATTGCTTCAGAAGCAACCCTAAGCCTTCTGTTTATGCTGTTACACAGTCCAGTCTAACTATAATTTGCAGGATGTGTTCAGCATGAAAGGCAGGCAGTGTGCCTTAAAAGAACTGCTTTCTGTGTTTCACTGACCTTAAGCTGACTGACTCAAACTTTATACTACATGTCAAGACAGAACCACTTTCATAGAATCTATAAAGAGGATGGGAAATCATTTATCTGAGTTTTAATTTTCTCGAGGGCACATAGTAGAAGTCCAGGTGAGAATGGGGTCCGTCCTTCTCTCTATAAAGTAAGATCGCTAGCACAATCACTTCTGATCAAACAAGTGTCTGTCAAAGAAATTGACTACCCGCCTTGCATTAATGCTGTGTTATAGGGACTGTCGACTCTTGCCTTTGTCAGCATAACTTTAGTCATGTCTCTCGCTCTCATTCCCTTTTTTTTAGAATGTGCCTCGCAAATCAGCGTGAGGTGGATGCATGGAAGGTTTTGTCTTGTTCTCTGTGCAGACTTAAAAGGACACCACCAGCTACTTGTGTCAGCTGTCGATGAAAGGAAATTAGGTGGTTTTTGTGGACCACCTGTGCTCTGCTTGCAAAACCAGAGCATGGCTCTTTACCTGATAGCAGAACTGGTGCAATGTATACCCTCAAGGCAGTGCTGTTTTCCGAGGATGTACTTAGCGCTATCTAGCACCATGGCATTTTGCTCAGGCTTGCTGGAGTCAGGTGTGATTAGCTTTTGGAGGCAAGGTGCCGCTGTGAGTCTATTCCTTAGCGATTGTGGAAGGGTGCCACCACTTGGAGCACAATCCTAACCTGGAGTTAGACCAGCACAGTTAAGCCAGCAAAGTTTGGCTGGCACAAGGGACACCGTAAAGTATGTTTGGACCACTCTCAGAGTCAGAGAGTCAGAGAGGCCAGCACACAGACGTGTGCCATCCTCCCTGACTCTGTGGTCTCCTTGTGCCAGCCAAACTTGTGCCGGCCAAACTCCAGGTTAGTATTGCGCCCTTGGTTTGATTCGTTGTGCTCCAGCCTTTTTCTCTCATCAGCCCCCAAATTTGGAGATGTATCCATTGATGGTGATTAATGAGTTCAATAAAACACATACATCCTTTGTAAGAACTTGCATTGGAATCCTGTTGCAAGTATCCTGTTACTGTGTGTTCTGTTCCAAATGATGACTTTGATTCCGCAGGGGAGAATGTGTCATGATGGGGTTTTGGCAGCCATGGCAGTATGTAGAGTAGAACACTTGGTATTAATAAACAGAGGTGACTGTGGGTGCAATCCTAACCTATTTTCCAGGAGATAAGGGAACAAACACTGCATTACATTGAAGAGGCCTCCAATACACACATGCGCGCACACACACACACACCCCACTGCAGGATGCATGCCCCATTGGTACAGCTATGCCAATGCTGGAAAGTTGGTTAGAATTGCACCCTGTGTTCCCTTTGCCTTCACTGATGCATTGGGTTTGTGCCACTCCATCAAACTGTATACAGTGCTTTCATATAGCACACTGCGTGGCATATTTAGCTTATTTAATAGCTGCTTTTTTACATTGGGTTTTTTACAGTGAACATCATATTTCTAACCTAAAAGCCAGACAACGCATGAGACAAATATAAAAGTTTGGAGACAAAACTGGAGCTAAAACTCCACCAATATTAAACTGCTTCATAAAATACCAGCATAAAACTAAAATCAATTTAAAACTGAGCAAAAAATGAAGGTCTTGAGGGCAACTAGTCTGGGGGCGTAGTTTGGGGGCAGCTGGTTTGGGGAAACAAACTGGGAATGAATGAGAATGGTACAACATAAATGTGATCTAGTCCCAATATCATGCATTGATCAGCAGTCTAGTGATTGTTTTTCCCCCCACCAGTTTAAGATTCTAGGCTGTAGTCATGGTAGCCTCATGCAGAGGGTGTGACAGTAATAAGGTTTGGACATGATCACTTCTCCAACCTGTTGAATAAATTATGTCTGTTTAGCCACTACCCAGCTTTCCCATACTGAGGAGATATTCTATGACAATGGGTGTGGTACATACACCTGTTGGGGTTCTTCAGGCATGGAGGAGATATGGGAATCCTGTTGTGATGCATGTTCTTCCCTCCTTGATGAACCCTTCTCTTTGACTTTGTGGAGTGCCTTGTCATTACAAGTTAAAGTTCCTGATGGGTGCTGGCATTCGGAATCTGGAGGGGCAGTGCTTGTGGAAGTACCAAGAATGCAAGTGTTAACAATACTGTACCAGTTGCAGGATTAGCAAGAACAGAAGTATGGCTTCCTCTCCTGTTTGTGGGCTTCCCCAGAGGCAGCTGGTGGGTAACTGTGGAAAACAGAATGCTGGACTAGATGGCCTTTGGCCTGATCCAGCAGGGCTGTTCTTATATTCTTAATGTGCGCTTCTTACTTGATTAAGGGCACAATCCTAACCTGGAGTTAGGCTGGCACAGTTAGGCCAGCAAAGTTTGCCCCCCACAAGGGCCACCGTAAAGTGTGATTGGACCACTCTCGGAGTCAGGGAGAATAGCGCACATCTGTGTGCTGGCCTCCCTGACTCCGAGAGTGGTCCAGACATACTTTATGGTGTCCCTTATGCCGGTCAAACTTCGCTGGCCTAAATGTGCCAACCTAACTCTTGGTTAGGATTGCGCTCTCAGTGTGGCTAGTGATTGTTTGTGCATGCAGTACTTCTTCCTATTTATGTCAGGTTTACAAAAGCTGTGTTTCCCCTTCTATTCTAAATTCTCTAGACTCAGAATGGCAGAGTGATATACCCTCATCATGTATGTCTTGAATTGAATCTCATTGCTGAAGTTTATATGTTCTTGTCGAATACTCCTGAGTTAGCCTGAATCCTAGGCTCTGATGTAGCTGAGGGATGTGACGCTGGAGCAGCTGTGTTGGGCCACACATCATCTCTTTCTGGTGCATAATTGTGCATTGTTGTTAAGAACAGGTTGTTGTTAAGCACAGAATTGTTGCTTACAGCATTGTTGTTAAGCACAGAATTCCATTCCTACTCCACCATACTTTCTAGCTTCACCCAGCTTTTGCCCACTTGTAGTGTTTTATCTAAGGGACATGGTGGCGCAGTGGGTTAAACTGTTGAGCTGCAAGCTTGTTGACCGGAAGGTTGGCAGTTTGAGACTGCGCAACGGAGTGCGCTCCCGTTGCTTGTCCCAACTCCTGCCAACCTAGCAGTTCAAAAGCACATAAACATGTGAGTAGATAAATAGGTACCACTTCAGTGGGAAGGTAATGGTGTTCTGTGCATTACGGCATATAGTCATGCCAGCCACATCACCACAGAAGCTTGTCTTCAGGACAAACGCCGGCTCTTTGGCTTAGAAACGGAGATGAGCACTGCCCCCTAGAGTCGGTCATGACTAGACCATTTGGTCGTGGGGAAACCTTTAGTGTTTATCTGGCGTGAAGTTTTGTTTCAATGCCATGAAGTATTTGGTACTGACCGTCTCCCCATCTAACAGGGATAAATATAGGATTATAAGTGTCCCATTTTTCCACCTTACAGGTGGTTGAACTTGATTGATTGATGAAGCAATGACCCTTTATGGAAATAGCATGCAAAACACATTGGTGTTTTGATAATAGTCAAACTGTTTTTGCCTATAAAATGATAATACGTTCCTCTCTTAAAACAGTAGCCTTCTATTTTCTCTTCTCCAGTTGTACAGATTTCAACACAGCATCCTGAAATAGCTCTTTAGAAACGCCTATTTTCTCTCTCTCTGTGTTAGAATATAATTGAACTGAATGAAATCCACACAGACATGAAGCAGCAATTACTCAGCCCTGCTTTTTTAATTCACAAAGGTAGTTTAATTTTTTTTCTCCCAAATTCTAAATGCCAGTTGGTAGTTTGAAAGTACAGATCATTAAACTAATTAGGGCTTTCGAAGTATGTCGAGCAGTTTGACAGCCTGCAGAAACACACGGATAGTGAATGGTGCTATTAGGGTATGGTATGTACAAATGTAACATTATTTGAGCTATAAGGTCTTGCTGGAAGCAGCTCAGCAGACCCATTTTTGTTCCAGGAGAATGTTCCGGAACAAAACAGTCCCACAAGTATGCAGCAGAAGCTGACTGTGCACAGTGCTGATTGGCTGGGGCTTGTGCTCTCACCAACCTGCCTCCCCAGGTCGTTCTGCAGAAAAACTTTTTCCCCCCCTCTCTTTAAATAACTTGTGCTTTTAAAAGAAGGAAATGAATGAATGTTTGAATACTGTATGTTCCTGCAGTGCTTTGAAAAATAAAAGAAAGCAGTCAGCTTGCCTGAAGTATGGCTGGAGTAAGAAAACATGAACTTCATTTGATTCACTCGTACATACAGTATGTCTATCCTGTACATTGCAAAGGTTTATCTCCTTGGATTAAAACCCCTTGCCATTTCTGTCCTAATGTTATGTCTAGACGTCCTTTCAGAGGGCTATACTTCTTTACAGTTTATTCTCTGTCTTCCTGAAGAGTTTGTTGGCTGCCTAGTTTAAAATGTTCATACTTTATTCAGTAATTTTTATCAAAGGGCCAAAATCACGGGCAGCGCAATCCTAACCCCCGTGCAGTGTCAGCGCAACGGGGTTGCACTGATGCTGTGCCCTTAGTGCTGACGCGGGAGCGCCAATCGGCACCCCCGCGTCGGCGCTAAGGCAACAGGACCAGCGCTGCAAGCACGAGGGAGGCGCCGTGCCGAAGTGGCACGGGGATTGGAGGGAGGGAGGGAGGCAGGGGCATGACTGGGCGTGACGTGGGCGGACTTGGGAGGTGGCCATACGGCCACTTCCCAAGCCCGTCAGGGAGGCTGCACAGCCCCGATTCGGGCCCATGTGGTCTCCTTGGATCTGCGCCCGCTAATTAATCATGCTCCCTTGCTGCAGGGAGGCTCCAGCCTCCACCTACCCAGCGCTGGATATGGCGCTGGCCGGCCGGCGCTCCTACCCCAGAGCTGGATAGGATTGCGCCCTAAAAGACCAAGCAGATGGACTAGGATATAAACACTAATGAGCAGCTGAATCCTAACTATATTCCCACTTGGCACAGCTTCCACCGCATCCTAAAGAGGAATTTCGGCTGCTGGAGGTCTCTTTGGGGTAAGCTCTAGCAGCTGCAATGGGTCAACTCAGATCTGTGCCACTGATATTACTGAGTTGATCCATGTTGGTGGATCAAGCTCAAGAAGGGAGATGGGTTATGGCACACTGATCCTGGCCCCTCCTAGGGCACGAACTGCCCATCCCTGCCCCTGTTGACACTCGTCCTGTTCTATCCCATCCTCTGCCCCTGCTCTAGACATACCTGGTCCAGTGGTCATCAGATGTTTGTTGGTCATTCTGCTGGTGTTGCAAGAACTAACACTGTTGGAAAACGCTGGATTCTACTGGATGTTTTCTTAGTACATGAAAGAAAACACTTGTGTTAATGGAGCAGCTTCCCTTTGGAGTGAAATTGACAAGAAATAGAAGCTGCTGTCCTGTCTTGTTAGTTTCCTTACTTCATTGACTTGTGTGGGAGTAGGGGAAGCCTAGCAATTAGGATAATGGTCCAAGTGGGATTTCCCCCTGCAGTGAGGATCCTCCCTTCTCTATCTGAACAATTACCAAGCTAGTGATGCTGGATCACAGCTAGTCCCATGGCAATAGTTGTGAGTAGAAGTCACTTCTACAGCAAAGGAACTGTGGCTGTTGAAGCAAGTATTCTGAATCAAATGGCTTTAATCTTGGGATTCTGCAGGGCAAGTTTCTTGAATGTTGCGTTATCAGTGGCTTGTAAACCTGAATGAGCAATCATCAGTTTGTTCCATAATACGGATTTTGTGTACGTAAGTGTTCACAGTGGTGTGCTGCTGCTCTGAATGTTTCAAATTAGGCATCTTCACTGCGTGGAGAAAGGAAGGAGCCACGCTTGCTTTGAATAATAATAACCTCATGTGGTCATTTGGGCGAAACTGATTTGAAAACGCAAGGAAGAACCTACACTCCGTTGAAGTTGATTGCAAAACTCCCTCTGTGTGTGTGCATGTGCATGTGTGCGTGTGCATATGCGTGTGTGCACATGAGAGTGAGTGAACGATGATTAGACTTGCTTCCCCAGTGTATTAAATTTTGTGAGGTTAGTAGCTTCATTGTGGAGGGAGCCTCATTGTCAATCCAGCTTTGTCAGTAACTAGCAGAATGATCTGTTTACAGGATGTCAGAGAGGGGAAAAAATTCCTGTGTGGTCTTTTTCTTTAAAACGCCACCAACAAAGCAACATCCAAAATGAAAGCCTGCTGGTGGAAATTTCTGCCAACAAAGAGAACTCTTTTGTCCCTGAAGCCTCACAAGTTATTAGTGGAAGGTTGTACTGCATCACTACTGTCCCATGTCAAATTGGCACAAAACTCCTCTGGAGCCGATTCACAAGTGAGATGGGCAGGTGCTCATTCATGAGTCGCACAGTGCCACCCATCCTTCCTGGAGCAAGCATCCCAACAGATGCCAGGGCAGAGACCCATCGCCCCAAGAGACCTGGCGGCTTCCCGTGCTTCCGTCTGTACGTTTCAGCGATGCCAGCTTGGGGCTCTGGTCCAGTGTCTGCAGACTTTCATGTCTTTACTGCATCAACTTTGGTCCATGGCCGTTAAGCTTCTGACAGTATTTCCACTAAGCCCCTCTTATTATTCAAGGGTTTTAGAAGCTGGCTGTAAAAGTGTACTCAGTGCTGGTACTTGGCACACAGCAGGCCATCAAGCTCTTACTGGGAGCAAGGGCATTATTCCCTTTTATTTTAGTGGGTTTTTTTATCTTATAAAGAATAACATCCATTTGGGAGAATATGCTTAAAATGTTCTGGATAATTTTTGTTCCAGCTATTTCTGTACCCACCTGCAGGCCGGATGTAAGTAGCTTTTAACATCTGCTCCATATCAGACTGGTGCATTAAGCTATGCCTATTGGAGAGCATTTGCCTGTGGTAAATGCAGGGTCAGCATACAAGAGCTGGGAGTCCTGCTGCATTGCCGTCGGCATGCTTTGTACTAATGTTCCGCTGGGTCTGTTCGGTGCTTACTAAATGGAGTGGCGGTTGAGACTGCAACAGTGGATGGCTTCATTCTTATCCACCCCTGTGCCGGAATGTTCATGCCCAGTCAACACATGCAGCAGAACAAATCCTGAGGTGGTAGAATGGACTGCACCACTTCAGATGAGGGTTTATATTTTTTAATGATCTCCCATATGGAAAAAAACAAAACTCCATGCAAATAAAAATAATACGTGCAATAGGGATAAAGATTCTAGTCCACTCTCGTCCTGCTGTGTTGGTTTATAGCTTGCAGGGAGGTTTTATATTTAACACAAGAGAGCATTAAAAACTTAATCCCCTATCTCATGTCTGAAGTGATAAAATCCGTTCTATAACTTCGGAACTCCCCACCTAATTGAGCTGTAAGTGTCAACCGAGCTCAACAGAAGCAGCATATGGGATACAGTTAGTTAGCCAGGCTTTCCTTCCTCAGAGCAAAGAGGGAAGCCCTTGAGAACTTTGGTAGCAACTGTAGAGCCCAGCTAGATCAGGCCCAAGGCCCATCATGTCCAACATCCTATTTCCTAGCCTCTGGGAAGCCCACAAGCAAGGCAAGATGGTATGTCCCTCTTCTGTCACCCCCCCTCCCACCACAACTTGTATTTAGAGGCATACTGGCTCTGATCATGGAAGTAGTGCGTTACTATTGTGGCTTGTAACTAGTTATGGATAGCCTTGACCTACGTGAATTTATCCAGTCACCTTTTAAAGTTATCTGAGGTAGTGACGATAGCCATATTGTGTGTTAGTAACTTTCATGGATGGATTATATACTGTGTATAGTACTTTGTTTTAGCCATCCTAAACATTGGTCCCTTGGTTCTAGTGGTGTATGTGTGGTTGTGACAGAGTACAAGAGTGCAAACATTCTCCCATTACTTTTCTTTACAGCATGAATAATTTTGGAGCCTCACTGATATCTCCCTTTATTTGCATTTTCCAAATACTGAAAATGGCAAACCACTTGAATGGACAAGCTGAATCGCCTAGCCTCCCATTAAAAACAGCTCTGAGACTATTGTGACATAGTGCAAAGGAGAGGGGAAATGACATAGAAACGCTTCCTGCATTCCACAGAGTGGATCTTGCACTCCCCCCTCTCCAGAGAGGTGAACAAAGTGTTCCCACATAAAGGGGAAAACGTTAGGTGTTCCCTCTTCTCCCCACATTGCCTACATGTGTCTGTAATGATGATCTCTCAGCCTAACCTCCCTCACAGCGTTGTTGTGAGGATAAAAGGAGGAAAGGAATTTGGCACAATATCCTGAGCTCCTTGGCGAAAAAGAAGTATAAAAAGGTAGGCAGATAGATAAATAAAAATATCAAAAATCCCTCTGTGAAAGGGGTCTTAATTCTGGATTAAGGGTTTTGGATTTAGGGCTAGAGCACTGGGATGCTAAAAGTTTATGTATATTCTTGGCTTTTGTAATTTCCAGCAGTTTACAGAATGTTCCACTCCAATCAAGTCTGCATTTGTGGTTTGCTCAACTTCAACTCAACTCATCAACATACACCTCACTGTTTCGATGACATCTCTAGCGGAAAAAAGATCTCTGGTGTGGACAACCTTTGATTGATGTCAAGGTTGTCACACCTTGGTGCATGCAGGGATTATAGCCCACGTTGGTGTTATTCCTGCCTCTAGTGGGAGAAGAATATGACCAAGCCAGACACTGGTGGGCCAGGGATGCATGAGGTCATCAAGTTCCTCCATGCCCATATAGTAGGTTTGAAGCCTGTATTTCTCTCATAGGAAGCTGCCTTATACGGAGATAGGACCACTACTTCAAGCTCACTATTGTCAACACTGACTGGCAGTGTCTTTTCAGGGTCTCGGACAGGAATTGTTCTCATTCGTACCTAGAGGTACCAAGGATTGACCCAGGGACCTGCTACATTCAAAGTGTGTGCTTTACTGTTGAGCTATGGCCTTTTCCCTATGGCCCTTAAATACACAGTGAAAAATATGTATGTATAAAAGCAAACTGTGGTTTGGTAGATTCAAGTACAGTGTTTTGCTAAGAATTGTTCAGTGAAATGAATCCTGCCCAGCATCCATTAAATGATGCTTTGGGGAGATTTGTTTGTTCAGTTTCTACGGATTGATTTTTGTCCTGTCTCGATTCAAGTTATGAAGGCACTAGAAATGGAAAACTAATGAAACCGAGGGGGAGGGGAAATGACACTCTACACAGTGCAAATTTATTGAAAATGAAATTCATGCACCATAAATAATTTTTACTAAATGAAACACTGCTCCATCTGTCTATCTTATGGGCACATTTACATTGAATGTCAGCTCTAAAGACTCAAAATCTACCGAAAAGTTACTTTTGTAATAATGAAGTTTCTTATTACAAGTCACTACAGCCAAGCTGAATTCAAGCAATAATGCCCTTAGTACTAGAATGCTCAGAAATGCTGCATATTTATTTTATGATATTTTTATACCACTTTTCAATAGTTTTTACTGTGGTTTGCTATAGGAAACCTGGTTTATAGAAGGATTATATTGCTCTCTCAAGGACAGATCCCGACTACAATCCTGTGTATGTCTACTCAGAAGAAAGTTCAGTTTAGGTCAGGGTGGCGTATTCTCAAGTAAGTGAATTTAGGATTGCAGCAAAAATGCTTCTGATGGTATCAGGCAATGGTATCTTGTGGTTCCTGACTCTGCTTCTCTGAAAGCTGCTGGCAATAAAGGGAAGGATGGTTGTGGGGAGATTTTTTTTCCCAAAGTCCACAGTCTACCATCTGTCCCTGCTGCCATTACTGTTGCCACTTCTCTGAATAGTTGGTATTGGTTGGTCCTAGACCAGTGACGGTAGACCTTTTGAGCTCAACATGTCAAAACTTAGGAAAATGCTTAACTTGACTCTGCTAGTGTGTCAAACCCCCCCCCCCCCAACAAAAGAGAAACCATTGTTTATATTCATTTATTTAAACTAAAAATACAGTCCAATCATGTGTGGTGCTATGTATTATATAAAGAAACATCAAATAACTACAAAAATGAAAAATGAGTAAAACAAACTCAGTTTCTGTCAGACATTGGTGAAAGCTGGTGTGTCACTCTAAATGCTGTGGTGTGTCACCTTTTACACGCGTGTCATAGGTTCGCCATCACTGTCCTAGACCTTAGAAAATAGCTGTTGAACACATTTGGTGGGGGCAGTGATTGATGACTCCACTGCCTGGAGTTGCTGCCTCCACAGCAGTGGCCCCACTGGCTTACCCCTAAACAGGGGAGCCGACTTGACTTCAACATTGGGGGTGCCCGTAGCCACGCCCCCTGATGTGGCGCCGCCATGCCCACATAGCAGTAAAATAGCAGCTTTAAATTAAGTTACATAATTTAATGTAATGCAGGACGTCTTAGTCTAGAGGGTTAAAGCCTCTGTCATGCCTGAAGATAAGATCCGAAGGTCGCCAGTTTGAGAGCACCTGAAGTTTCTGTGAGCAACGGACCTTGAAGAATGCGGCGGATAAGATTGGAGCTGAGCCAAGGCTGCCTGTGAGAGAGGAGTTGTGCTGGCCAGCTGTCTCTTGGTGAGAGCAAGAGGCCGTGTATCAGCCGTCGGGAAGGCATCGTGAGGCCAGAAAGACAGACTGGACTTGCAAGTGTCATCTGAATGTAGATAGTTCTTGTAAGATTAGAACTCTTTGTGATTGTAAAAACCCTCGGGTTTAGAAATGCCTGCCATGTAAACTGCCTTGAATTAAAATCAAAGGAGCAATCTGATGACCAAGAAAGGCAGTATATAAATACTAAATATATAAATATAATATATACATCATATGCATAATCTAAATGTACATTAAGTTTACATTTATTCTGAACACAAATAGTATATGCATCATTTCTGCCCCCCCATCTCCTTTTCCAACCCTGAATATTGTCAGTCTCTCTAGGCTAGTGATGGCGAGCCTATGACACACAGTATATGCCCTACAGGCAGAGCTCTTCAGGCTGGGTTCCAGTTTGAAAATCACGGTCATAGGGCAATCTCATCTATAGGGAAAACCCATGATGGAAGGAGATACTTTTTCTGCTGTTCATAAACTGTTTTAAAGAGGACTGGACAAAAATATTCCCAGTTGCCATCAATTTTTTAGGAGCACCACAAGCTTATAATTTCACCCCTCTTTTGTCTCAGTGCTACAGTCTAATGCCTAACCAGAGTCACTGTTGATTTCATTTATTTCTTTGTGTTTTAGATGCATTGTTCTCCCTTGTCGAGGGGAAAAATGTTGTTTGATCATTCTCTGAACCGCCTTTATGCTTCACAGCTTACATTGTGTCAGAATGCCATTTATTTTTGTGTCACCTGCAGAGTGGTTTTCCTCCATCTGCGTAACTGTGGTTGCAGGATTATCATAAAGAGGAAATCAGATAGAAACACTAAGCAAATCAGAATGTACTGATTTTCTTTTGCGGGGGGGACGGGACAGGAAAGAAATAAGTTCTTTTGTCAGTAAAGTATGGTCATACTTTTCTTGCCACTGTAAATAAATGGAAACTGCAGGTATGCTCAGAGAGAAGAGAGAAACTAACTCCATAATAGCAGTAGCTGTTCAGAACTTTTTGTAGCTCTCTATGGACTACAGTAATGGGCAGCGCAATCTGAAACCCCGCGCAGCGTCAGCAAAACGGGGTTGCACTGACGCTGCGCCCTTAGCGCTGACGCGGGAGCGCCAATTGGCACCCCCGTGTTGGCGCTAAGGCAACAGGACTGGCACTGCAGGCAGTGCTGGCCCTGCTGCACCCGCACTGAGCCTCTCTTGCGCCAACCAAAGCCAGTCGGCACGAGGGAGGCTCCGTGCCGAGGCGGCACGAGGATTGGAGGGAGAGAGGGGAGCGGGGGTGGGACTTAGGCATGATGTGGGTGGGCTTGGGAGGTGGCCATACGGCCACTTCCTAAGCCCGCTCTTTAGCGGGTGCAGATTCGAGGAGCACATACGGGAGGCTGGAGCCTCCCCTATGGTAAGGGAGCGCATGCTTCCTTGCTGCAGGGAGGCTCCAGCCTCCACCTACGCAGTGCTGGATAGGGCACTGGCTGGCCGGCGCTCCTACCCCAGCGCTGGGTAGGATTGCGCCCTGAATTTTTGAACACTGCATTAGTCTGTCTACATTCTCTTCTTGTACGTTGTTCTTGGCGATACAGCAGTCTCTATATACAATGTGTGCGCTGCTTTTAAAGTTTATCCAAACCTTTGTTTACCTATTGTGCATATACTGTAGTTGTGTGCGTCTACTAAGAGTCAACTGAGAATGAACTTTGCAAAGCCATGATCTGTTGTTGGCTCATTGGAACTACTGAGCTGGAGCTTAATGCTGAACAACTTGCCGGGGGTAGCTGTGTGATGGCCCTGTTCTTGTGTTTGGTCAGGCTGCTAGTGTGGCACAGCCCCATACGTGTGCCAATGCAGTGCCCAGCTTATGCCAATATGACAGCTTCAGGGGTGTACTGGGTGGAAATTGTGGCAGGCCCGGAGTATGCTGAGGTTGGCCTGGGGATGGATATCAGCAGTGGCAGCTCTGCCAATATCCTGTGCTCCCTCCCATGCCTAACCTGAAGCAAGCTCCATTGTGTTCAACTTACTCCCAAG
The DNA here is from genome assembly GCA_029204185.1 of Lerista edwardsae. NCBI lineage: Eukaryota > Metazoa > Chordata > Lepidosauria > Squamata > Scincidae > Lerista > Lerista edwardsae. The sequence goes on from JAJKFI010000014.1 coordinate 13,751,454, forward strand.
AAAGTTAGTATAGGATTAAAGCCTGAGTCTTTAAGGTTAATGCCTAGATTCTCAAATTTTGGGGCAGATCCCATGGGCAAGGTAAGTCTCAGGACATCTGATGCAGTATGATTTTATGTTAATCTTAACGTAAATTCAGTATGATTTTATGTTCATTCCATTTTTATGGAGTTCACAGAACATTTTCCTATTTGATTTTTCTTTCTGATTTTTCTAAGGAAAATGTTTTAGACCCACCATACTTTTCATTTCATAGTAATAGTGAAGTCTTTCATTTCATAGTAATAGTCAAGTCTGACTACTGCTATTTCCAAAGATCTTTCCCCCTCCCAACATACTGTAATGTTGTTGTGAATGTGAAATTTCTCATTTCAAAAATCCTTTGGAACCCAGGGTTTTTAAGGGTGCGCTCTCTGGTTGCTAACATTTATTGTAGCATAAGCTTTTGTGAACTACAGTCAACTTCCTTAGATGCATGAGGTGTTGTGAATGTTTTGTGCCTGTTGCATAGATGTATTATTTTGAATTATTTTTGAAAACTATACAGTATACTATACAAGTAGTAGCTTATAAGTGTAAATAAACATTCAGGGCCACATGTCAAGTCTGGAGATAAAAAAATGGGGGAGTCTCTGATTATTAATAGGAACATCTACCTCAGTTGAGATCAGTGACGTCATAGGTGTTTCAGTTGATAGTCTTACAGCAGCAATAATCAATAATAACTGCTGTTTAAGTGTGGAAGCCTTGTGCATTCTGAGCAATAAAATACAAAGTTGGAAATTTGAATCACCACTACCATATGGTGATCAATGGTGTATTAATACACCAGTATTAATGGTGCATCTGAATGTCATTCATCTCTGTTTTCCAACATGAATTGTCAAGAGAATTACATTGGTCTTTTACCAGAAAAACAAGGGGTCAAAATCTGCTCCTGAATATACTTGGATTTGGTAAATACGTTTCTGTGAATGCCAGGAACATCCACACACATTTGTATGGAGCTGGTTTCGCTATCTGTAATAAGCCAGGCTGAATGAACTAATCCGAAACCTACACCTTCCAAGCAGTGAGCTTTTGGCTCTTAAAACTGAACGTTCTGTTTGGTAATACTTTTGGAGTATTCAGTAGATTTTGGACGAGGCTTTGAACATTATTTGTGCCAGAACTGAGACGGGACAAAGAATTGCAGCAAACAGCATTGTCAACAGGGTGACAAAGGGAGAGGGTGAGCAAGTGAGAGAGAATGATTTTCTTGTTTCATTATTAATTCATTTATCCTTTGCCCATGTTGCCAGTATGGCCCAGGCAGATAGAATCCTTCTTGGGGTTTGCTTGCTGTTTGCCTGGGTTTTTTAATGTCTTTCTTGGAGGTACAAGTCACATAAATGTGCAAAACATTGTTGACGTGAGATAAGGGCTCCCTATTTTGCAAACAAATCTTTTCATGTAATCGTTGAGGGAGGCGTGCATTGCTATTGATACAGTAACTTGCATTCCACACACTAATGCTGGAAAAACATGAGGTTAAGAGCCCAATCCTAACCTGGAGTTAGGCCGGCGGAGTTAGGCCAGCAAAGTTTGGCTGGCACAAGGGCCACCATAAAGTGCCTTTGGACCACTCTCAGGCAGAGCCATCCTATCAGGTGCTTAGCGCCAGACCCCCCGCATCGGCGCTTGAGCAACAGGGCCGGTGCTGCAGGCAGCGCCGGCCCTGCTTCACCTGTGCTGAGTCTCTCTTATGCCACCCGAAGCCAGTCAGTGCGAAGGAGGCTCCGTGCCAAGGCGGCACAGGGATTGGAAAGAGGGAGGGAGGTGGGGGGCAGGACGGGCGGGATGTGGGTGGGCTTGGAAGGTGGCCATACAGCCACTTCCTAAGCCCATCTGCGAGTCTGCGAGGCCCCGATTCGGGTCACGCAGTCTCCTTGGATCTGCGCCCGCTCTTTTGCGGGTGCAGATCCGAGGAGCACATAGGGGAGGCTGGAGCCTCCCCTACAGTAAGGGAGTGAATGCTCCCTTGCCGTGAGGGGGGGGGGCTTCAGCCTCTCCTATGCAGCGTCGGATATTGCGCTGCCGAGTTGGCCTTGCCATTCTGGCACTGCATAGGATTATGCCCTGAGTCAGGGTGGATGGTGCATGGATGTGGGCTGGCCTCTCTGACTAAGAGAGTCTTCCAAACATATTTTATGGTGTCCCTTGTGCTGGCCAAACTTTGCTGGCCTAACTGTGCCAGCCTAACTGCAGGTTAGGATTGCGCCCTAAGTCTCTGTTTAATACAGGTGCTGGGATTTCTGAGAAATGGTGGCACAAGCGCAGAACACTGGACCAGGAAACCTGTGCCATGGTGTTGTAGTTGTGGGTTACTTCCCACATACTTACTTCTCATGTCTCTTTGCTGTATATTATGTGAATTCTGTAATATATAGGTGACCTTAAACACATCATGCAATATAAACTTGTGCAGATGTGGGAGGGGATTTGAAGGTTTTGTTGTCAAAACAACAGAATTGAGAACTTTATTCCAACAAACTCACAAGAGATTCGTAGGTCGCATTATAGATGTTTTGAGAAGGAGGTGGTGAAAGAAGGTGAAGTCCAAGCATGATCTCTTCACTAGGAAATTGTCCTTGCCTGAAAACTATTCTGTTTACTATTTAATTGAAGTTCCTGTTTCCAGTTCTTCCTTTCCTATTGGGCTGGTTGGTTGGTTTGTAGAAAGGTTTCACAGTCAAGTTGTCATTGCTCAAATTCAACTTTTCCTGGACTTCCACACCATTCTTGAGGAAGCTTCTGTTGAAACTTATCCACATATAGCACATAACTGAATTTTGCTTGCAAATGATGTACATATATAGATGTCTCCTCCTGCAACTCTTTGTTTAACTTTGAAGCAGTGGCCATGAATTAAATGGAACTATTTTGGGATTCATGATTTTGCAGACCCGTTTTTAATGTAATTGTGCCTATGTTTCTGTACAAAAGCCTCTGCACACTTTTTAGATGTTTTTTGAATCCTTGCCTGTTACTAATTTTTGCGTCTCTCCTTGTAAAATTATACTTTTCAGGAATAAATAGTTATGTGATTTCATCACAAGATATGTACAGTGTTCCTGCATGTTTTGCAGGCTCTTGCTCGAGATTAAGCTAATAGTTTGATCTTGCAAATCATTTATCTTTGGGGGGAAAATGGATTTATATAGATGCACTATAAATCAAAGGAACTTTTGACAAAAACCAGACGTCTTCTTATACTTGCAGTCTCCCTGCTGATCCTAGAAATACTTAACTTTTTGTGTTGTATTCAGAGAAGGAATAAGAGGCAAGTTTGTAGTGGTTTTGCACATTTTTGCCACTTAATTGGAGACAAATAGCATTTTGTAAGCAAACTTGAGGGGCTTGCTTGATCCTTTCTTGCCAACAGTGACAAGTCTCAGGAATTCACGGTGTCCTTGCAATACGATTGTTTGAACCATTGTATTATTGAGAATTTTTGCACCCTCTCTTGTCCTTGCTTTCCCTTCACTTCTCTCCTAGTGAACTGCATATGTCTTTTTAAATCCAGAAGAATGTAACAACATCAAAATTCATTCGCCCACAAATGATTTGGCTTTTGTGGGTTTAAACAATATCCCCATTGATAGCCGGAAGAATGAAACTAACAAGCTGTACTAGAGTTAGGATGGGAAGCATTCTATAGAATAACACACACACACACACACACACGTGTGTGTGTGTGTGTGTGTGTGTGTGTGTGTGTGTGTGTGTGTAAAATGGCTGAGAAAGAACAATGTCAAGCCCATGGTTGATAGTCTGGGAACATAAAGCTATGCCATGTTGTTAAAAAGAAAGAAGCTCTATGGAGGTCAGAGGCTCTAGGCTTGGTAGGACTTCTTAGTATAGGTGAATAGAAAACCTGAATTTTTCAGCCAATGGTAGAACAATATATGCAAGCTAAGCTATACTGATCTTTACAAACAAGGCTTCTTCCTTTTAGAAATTTCCTGATAGGCTTTATGTGTCCGTAAATTTATTTCAAATTTTTTTTACAAATATGGGCAGTTCTCTATAGTGACATATTGTGATATATTACCAAGTCTACATAAGAGTTTCTGTGGTTCTATTCTTACTGGTGGGTTGTATGTACAAGTAAAAGGACTTGAGATTTGAAAATTTGGGGTGGTTATTTTGAATCAGCTGCTTGCCCTCAGGTTTGTTTGCACATAATTGGAATTGTTGCTTAGACCCTGAGGAAATATCAAATGAATGGAAAGCCTGAATTGAAGTTTTCCCTGTGGAGAGGTGAAACCTTCCCCAGCTTCCTGCCCTCAATTACTATTTGTTATATTATTTTGTATGCAGTTACTTTAAGATGACACTTGAAGCAAGTATAAGGTCTTGGAACTACATTCTTTAATTTTAATTCTGTTCAGATTTACCCCATGGTTGTGTAAAATGATACAAAGTTGAAATCTATTCAGTGCACAATCCTAACCTGGAGTTAGGCTGGCACAGTTATGCCAGCAAAGTTTGGTCATCATAAGGGACACTGTAACATATGTTTGGACCACTTTCGGAGTCAGAGGCCAGCACACAGACATTCACCATCCTCCCTGACTCTGAGAGTGGTCCAAATGCACTTCATGGTGGCCCTTGTCCTGACCAAACTTTGCTGGCCTAATGGTGCTAGCCTAACTCAAGGTTAGGATTGCGCCCTAAGTCCTTATTAATGCTGCTTAGATGATGATGCAAGGAAGCCCTGAGGTTAATACAGTTATTTCCATTGACTTAAGTTGCTGAAAGGTTAGACTTATTTGAAAATCTGAGAGGGGAATATTGGTCTAGGTTCAACTAGCCTGTTTGTCTACCTATGATGCAGAGGCCAAATTGGTTGAAATTAAAGGGTCACATTAATATAGCGTTAATGCAACCAGGTCTATTGAACTATAACTGAAAAGTCATAAATGGCAGCTAGAGATCTATAATCCATTGTATACAGTCTCATAGTGACCCGGTGCTGGTGTTACACAGATGCTGCTGTCATGTCCTTCATATCCTAAGCCTGTCTTGTCAACACCACAAGTGTAGATGGTGCAGTGATGCTGGTGCAGCAAGGGTTAAGCCAAACCTGTCCTGGCAAAGCAATTCTGATGCACCCCTACCCTGTAGGGTAGGGACACTTCCATTGTCCAGGAAAAGCTGATGATGCCACCAGGGTGTACATGTAGTGGTGCCCTGCTTGGAGCAAGTAGAACGTTACCTTTTTCTTTCCAGGGGGGTTGGTTGGGGATTGGGTTGCAGCAGAACTTTGCAAAGGACCACTGTAAAAATGGGATTCAAATGAGTGTTTGGCCAAAAGTAGCAATGATTGGAGCCCTTACCAGTTATACCTACTTGCCGCTGATAGTCAATCGAAGTTCTGATGCTCATGTAGCCCTGCAGCCCTCCAAACTGCTGTAACTAACTTAGTATTAAATTTTGTGTTTTTCAAACTGAAAACTTGTGTTTTTCAAAGTGAAACTGCTGCTTTTTCCTTCAATTTTTCAGCTGTTTGCCCTTTTTATGTTTGCCCGGTTAGATTAAAGCATAAGACCTGACTTGGTTCATACTTGAGGCCAGTGGTTCCCAAACAATTTTGACTGGTGGCTCCAGCAGCGTCATGCAGCCGGAACGCTGGGCGGGAGGAACGGGTGAGCGGCAGCCCGCCTGTTGCGTTCCGGTCCGTTTCTCTGTCTTCTCTGCCCCCACAGGGGTGGGGAAGACGGCGAAACAGACCGGAATGCAATGGGCGGGCTGCCGCTCACCCGTTCCTCCCGCCCAGCTTTCTGGCTGCATGATGACGCTGGGTGGCTCCCTTAACCTTCTGGGCCATTGACCATGGCTCCTCATTAGGCCTATAGTTCTATATGTCACATAGGTTGGCAGGTTTTTCGCCATTCCATGATTCACCTGGCTGGTTTCTGCGGCTCCCTGGGAAGCCTTGGCTCATAGTTTGGGAACCACAGATGATACCTCTTGTTTGATATGTTGCCTGATGAAGCCAGCTTGTTTTCAACAAAGGTGACTCTTAACTTTTTCGATAAAAAGCTTTATTTAAAGCTTATTTGCTAGTACAGCTGTCCCGAGTCTGCCTGCAGCGTAGAAACCTGGTTTTGATGGGCCAGGGACCCTCAGTGTATTTGCTCTCCATTGAGGCCTGTTTAAGTCGTATAGATTTGAAACCAGCCTTGTGGTAGACACATTTGGATCTTTGCAGGCAGAGGTAAACATTCCTTAGTGCACCTTTGCCCACTGCTCTTGTGGAATCTTCCTATATAAATATTTGTCAATGGGAACACATTCAATTCCTCAGGCTCTCTAGTCATGCAAGATGGGTAGCAGAGCAAGAACCTCTCTCTGCGTTTTGTGAGCTTGTAAACATATCAGACTGCTTTCATTTTTTCACCTGCTTCACTTGCTGGCAGTGAAAAAGTTGCTGTTGATCACAGTACAAAACCACTGCCTCGCTGTTTGACAAGTCTTCAGTGCTGCCTGTCTTAAGTCCATAAATGGATTTCTGAACATTATTTTGTTTTTGTTCACGAAAATACGAAAATAGAAGACTGGTGTTACCAGGTGTCCTTTTTGTGCTTGCACAACGTACACACACAGGGGGAAACTAATTTGTGTGTTGGTTGATTGAATTTAGCCATGGAGTTGATGAGAACACCCAGGGGTGGTGATCCCTCTTTTGTTTTGCTAACAACTTGATTTTCTCGAAGTTAGAAACTCCCCGGAGGTGGCTGTGATTGCATGGTCAGGCTTGCTGCACCAACCGAGTGGTTGCTTTGCTTGAATTTTGGCGGACGGCGTGGCCCAGGAAGAGGGGTGGAGCTTGGTTGTGGCCATTAGGCTATATCCAAACCCCTGGCCCTGGCCCACACAGCCTCAATTCAGGCTGCGTGGTGTATATACCTGCTATGTAGCACGCGCAGATCTGAGCAGCCCCATAGGGGTGGCTGATGCCTACCCCGGGTAAGGGGGCGAACGCAGTGGTGTCATCTAAATGATTTAAGAACAGGTACTCACTTTTGATTGGCACGTGTTGGGACCCGCCCACCGGAAGTGATGTCATAAGCCAGAAGTGATGTCGTGGCAGGAAGTGACATGAAAAAAGCCCTTTTTGAGGCCTCAGATGATTTTAAACTGACCCAACAGTTGCAACAGTATTCCACAGCACCCCCAGAACATGTTAAGGAGGCCTGGCATCATGTTAAAACCCCAGAGCAACTCATTTTTCAGTGGCAAGGAAAGGAAAGGCTCCGCTCGCTGCCTGCCTGCCTGCCTGGCTCTGAGAACACGCAGGCAACTCAAACATTCAGGAAATTCAAACGTTGCAGAGGGTGGAGTTGACGAGTGGGCGGGTGAATGGGCGGGGCCAGCTGTAATCCTAAAACCGGTACTCGCTTACCCCCGCGTACCCCCTGCATGACATCACTGGGCGAACGTCTCCTTGCGGCCCCATGGGAGCTCAAGCCTGCTCCGAACCTGCGCTGGATACAGTGCAGGCCAGCTGGCCTGTCTGTTCGGTGCAGGCTAGGATTATTCCCTAAATTTGTAGTTCTTATGGTTCTTATAGGTCCCGGGAAACAAGAAATTTATGATAGTAAAAGAAACTTGATATAATGCAGTGTGTAGTTTAATTTATTTCTATTCCTGATCCTGGTTTACGAAGGATTCATGAAAGGTTTTTCTCATTTGAGGTGAACCGTTTCCATACGAAGACACTGTACAGAAACAGCAACTTGTCAGCCAGCTGAAATTCAGCACCCATATGGCTTGTTCATTAAAAGGATATGCAGATGGTGCCAACAGCGTATAACTAAACCATACAGAATAACTGACTCCTTCTTGTTGGAAAGCTTCTTAAATCTTTACTTAAATGAACTATTGATTCTTGGAAAGGGACATTTATTTGACTGAGGAACATTTGGCTTATGGCTGCACGTTTTACTTGAAGCCTACAACGAGGAGAGTGTGTCAAGCAGGGATTGGCTTGTTGGCCTTGAAAGCGTTTACTGTGAGATTCTTTGCTCCACTCTGATCTGCCTCCTTACAGATAAGCTACCTGATGTTATATACCTGATGTCATAAGAGGAGGGAATCAGTGTCCTCTCATATGCTTTAGTCATTGTGCTTTGTTTGCTCTTTGTGGTCTCAGGTTATTAAAATTACACCAAGTGTATAGCTTTATTGCATGATTCAGTAGCGGGAATGCAGATAACACTTGGATTATTGGGTGCGACATATTTACATTATCCATTCAGCAGGATCAGGTATCTGATGTGAATTTTTGTGGAAGTGTCTGAGTGGATTTTGTAAGCTGAGAATAAGTTTCCCTGCAAGTCGTGGGCCCTATTATATGTAATCAGGCTGAATGTGTGTTGCTTACCTTTTGCTTTATCACGGTGCGCTCCACTGGAGCGTAATGAGCATGTATATTGGAAATTGCTCGTTGCATGTGCAATGAGAGAATGGAGACGCTGGGGGGGAATGGAGTCTGCAGGGCAAAGGAAGTCGGTGATCTTACTACACAATCTTAAGTATGTTTGTTCAGAAATAAGTCGTGTGTTCAGTGGGATTTATGCCCTAGCGTTGTTGCTTTCATTTTAAAATATTTCTATCCTGCTTTTCACTTTGGGAAAAACTCAGTGTGGCTTACTGCATGCTCACACCCACAAAATAGAACCTAATGCTAACCTAAATGGACTAAGGCAGAGGTTTCCGAACTGGGGCGTTGCAATGTCACTGCCCCCTTAAAGAGCAGCGGAGACATGACACGCACGCATGCATGCACAAATCAAACCTAATGCTAACCTAAGTAGACTAAGAGCGCAATCCTTAACTGGAGTTATGCCAGCACAGTCTGGCCAGCACAAGGGATACCGTAAAGTATGTTTGGACCACTCTCGGGCCAGAAAGGCCAGCACACAGATGTGCACCATCCTCCCTGACTCTGAGAGTGGTCCAAACGCACTTTACGGTGGCCCTTGGGTCTGCCAAACTTTGCTGACCTAACTGTGCTGGCCTAACTCCAGGTTAGGATTGCGCTGTAAGGCAGAGATTTCCAAACTGGGGTGTTGCAACACCTGAGCCAGGGAAGCCCTGTTGCTGCCCCCTTAAAGAGTGGGGGCAACAGTGCCGATGGGACCTGCAGAATCCTGCTGCCGTCGTGAAGAGAGGGGTTTCTTTAACTCAGCTGCGGGTCACTTTGCCTCCCTGGAGGGTGCGTGGACCTGCTGCTCCCCTCTGTGGGCCTCCCCACGCCTTAGAACTGTGGTCAAAAACTATCACGACCCACTTCTGGTGCAGGACCCGATGCCACTGTCACCCTAGCCAAGACTTACAGTGGTCCCTACTTTCTTGTAAAGTTTGGGAATGCCTGGACAAAGGGGAGATATGATAGTCCTCTTCAAGTATCCAATCACAGAAAAGAAGGAGAGAACTTCCTCTCTGTGGCTCCTGAACACAGGACTAGAACTGGTGGGTTGAAACTTTGGGGGAAGAGGGTTAGGCTCGCTATAGGGAGGAATTTCCTAATTGTAAGAGCCTGGCATAGCCTGCCTTGTGCAACACCAGATTCTCCCTTTTTGTAGAGGCAGAGGCTGGAGAGTCATCTGTCAGGGGATGTTGTGGTTGCCTGTACGGAGGACCTTCAAAGTGCCATCTAATACTCTGTGATTTTATAAACATAAAACATGTACAGGTAGATGATCCCTTAACTGGCCATCTGAAATCCGGACAATTCCAAAATCCAAATGTTTTTGTCCAAGACTTTTAAAAAAATTTCTGTAGAGCATAGCAGCAGAGAGCATAACTTTCTGTAGAAGATCTTTTGCTCATTCCCACGTACAGGCTGTAAGCTCTGTTCTCCGCTCTGGGCTGTGTGCCTGTGTGAGCCCTTGAAAAATGTCAAAGGTGCCAGCAAATGGGTAACAGTGAAAAGAGCAAGAGCATTACAGCTTTGCAATTATTCCGAAATCCAGACACTTTCCCGTCCCAAACATTCCGGCTAAGGGATACTCAACTTGTGAAACAATAAACCAAGACCAGCATCTGTAAGTATAACACGGTGTTAAACAGAGGCCCTGTCAACCAGTGTTGAAAATCTCTTTAAAAACCATCTCTTGTCCTGTCACTGAATGTAAGTGTGGAGGAAGCTTGCCTGACCCCGACAGAGAAGATGTTTCAGAGAACCAGCGCCAGCACTGGAAAGGCCCTGCTCTGCCTGGATGCTCATCATGCTTCTGATAAACGGGTTACCCAGAGCAGGGACTGTGATGACAGCTGCAATATATACATAGAGATACATGGTGATGGCATCTGGCCCAGGTGCCTTTAAAAGGGGATTGGGCAGATTTCTGGTGGAAAAGTCCATCGCAGGCTACAGGCCATGATGGGTGGTGCAACCTCCTTACTTTAGAAGTAGGCACCTTAGAATGCCAGGTGCAAGGGAGTGGCAACAGGATGCAGGCATCTTGTTGTCTTGTGTGCTCCCTGAAGCTCCTGGTGGGCCGCTATGAGATACAGGAAGCTGGACTAGATGGGCCTTTGGCCTGATCCAGCAGGGCTTTTCTTATGGAGGTGCACACCAGAGAAGGCATGTTCAGGTCCCAAGCTATTCAGAAAGAAATTGGGGAGTAATTTTAGGATTGCAGCCTTTGTTTCTTTTTCTTTTTACATGGGATGACATATGTACTTAGTTTGGATATTGGCAATAGTTTAAAGATTTTTTTTATTAGTATTTTATTATCTATCTTAATGCAACTGTACAAAAAAGAGTTTAATTTCTGTGTTTAATTGCTAAATTTATATAACATTACAGTGTATTGAAGGGAAAAATGAACAAAGACAGGAGGAATGGTGATCATAAACAAAAACAGACCAAGAAGGATTAAAGCCGTTTTTTCTTTTTTCCAAACTGTATAAATTTTCCTTGTTTAGCATATGAAGTTTTCTCTTGTTCTACCAGTATATAGAGAGATCCGTTATCCAGCTCTGGACATTTGAGGCCAGCCCTAATTCCCAATATTTTGATATATGTTTTTATGATGCTAAAGCCCAGTTGAGTCATAATTCTACTTCTATGTCAGACACCCAAATTGCTGGAAATACTGTACTCTAAAAAAACCAACACCAACTTTCTCTAAGGTAACAACTTGTGATTGTGACTGTTGTATGCATTTAGACTCTTAATTGAGGAAAGCGAATGGTGAAAGAAGTTATACAATTGAAATGCAGACAGTGGAGTCCCTTTTTAATTAAATGGTTTGGGCAGACCAAACCATATGAGTCAATGCATATTCAGTATGGTTGGATGGACAGGAGGCCATGGTAAATAGAGGCTATGAAAGTACAAAGGTAGAAGGCCAGGAGTGCGGGTTATGGGAAATGACGGAGGGCACAATCCTAATGTGGATTTAGGATGGCACAATTAGGCCAGCAAAGTTTGGTCGGCACATAAAGCAGGTTTGGACCACTTTCAGAGTCAGGGAGGATGGTGCATGCCTGTGTGCTGGCCTCTCTGACTCCGAGAGTGGTCCAAACATACTTTACAGTGTCCCTTGCGCTGGCCAAAGTTTGCAGGCCTAACTGTGCCGGCCTAACTCCAGGTTAGGATTGCGCTCTGAGTATTAAAGCACATGAAGTGCTGGTTAGGTTGTGTAGAGGAAGAATAAGAGAATTCATCCTGAAGAAGAGGGTGACCACTGTCAAGATGTAGGAACAAGAAGCAGGGCTCAAAGAGATTCATCTGGTCAGATCCAGGTATTGTAGAGCTGGGGAGAACTCTCAGGAACAGCGAATGTTGATATGCCAAAGTCTGCTTGAGTCTTTAGATCCCCAAGCTGGGCTTGATGACTGCCAAATCCTGCTTCTCATGCCTTTGCAATGAATTTTAAGCAACTGCAGTTACCTCAAGTTGTGGTGCCATTGTACAGTCTTGGGTTTTTGTCTTGAACAGTACCTTTTGTCTTCTTTGATAGGGAGTCCTAGGAAACCGAACAGCCTTATGTGGTTGGTGGATTCCTCACATAGAAAGGCTGTTAGTTTTCCCCACCAGAGATGTAGATGGGATTCTCCTCCCCTCACCCCAATGTCCTTTTTTCCCCCTCATGAATTTATGGCTGTGGCTACTTCCTGTTATATAATTCCATCTCATGATCATTGAGTACGATACTAGAAGACCTTTTTAGTTTGTATTTCACAGAATGTGCCTATAACTGCACGGTTATGTCTGGCTATATAAAGTCTTGGCACGGTTGTGGAGAAACCCCTGAACTCTAAAAATCTTCTTTAAAAAATTAGAAAACTGCTTTCTAAAGGATTCCACATATACAATAATGATATTAGAGGCCTCCACCAAAATATTTGGTTGTTTATTTTGAATTAGTTCAACTTTTCTTCTCTCTGCCATTTTTGGCTATTATATTTCTCCCCAGGATGTTGGGCATCTTTTGGGGGTGATCCTGAAGAAATGACTTCTGAAGACCATGTGGGAAACCTTCAACCACATATTCAAAATAGATATTCTCAGTTTTACGAACAAGAGCTTGGGTGCCTCATGAATCCATTTTCCACAGGCTCCCCAGCCCTTGTGTGTATAATTTTGTTTGTGAAATGTGTGTTGCACTGTGGTTGGGCTGTGGTAGGGAGACTCAGGCATGATTGCAGTTGGGCACTGAATAAGTCAGCCAAGAAGGGGCAAGTCTGTTTTGCTGTTCCAGCAAGTTGTTCAGCTTACTGAACTGCCCTAGAGGCAAGAGCTATATAGAGACAACTGATGGTGCTCAGTCTAACATTGCAGCCTCACGGAACCTGCTTAGTTCAACAGGTATAGATCCTTCTAGGTATGTTGACTGGGCAGGATGTGGGTGGTGCAGAAAGTTAAAGCGCTGGAGATTGGCCACTGGCATACCTAGTGGAAAAAAATCACACTCCTTCCAGACTGGTAGACATTCACAAATCATTCCATTTGAGTTGTCTCATATTTATCCCATAGAAAAACAATGACATTCTATAGTATTCCTGTAATGCCTAATAGCATTTGCATTTCTTCTGTTTTGCTTTAACGACAAGGGCATGGTTTTGGTTTGTGTGTGTTTGTGCAGTTCCCAGTAAAGATGATTTTGCCCCCCCCCTTTTCTGAACCATGTATCTGCAAACCCAGAGAATAGAAGATTAGATACTGGGACGCATGAAATAAGCCAGTAATGATATACACGCTATGGGAGGTTGATTTGGTTAAGAACACAATATGGCAAAAAAAGTCTTTGGTTTCCTACTACGGCAAAATGCAAAGGATGGTTAATGTCGTACAGATGAAACCCCTCACAGCAATTGCCTATACTGCAATCTAAACATGCTTTGCAAGACACCCTTGGAAAAACAGCAGATCTCTGCAGAAATTTTATCTGCGACAAGCACAAAAGGACCCCATGGCGATTATTTTACTTACGTCCAACTAAGTTAGAATGTTGAACTTCAAACGCCCTTGGCATTTGTAAAGCCAATAAAAAGAGCAATTAACCTATTACCTTTTGTGAAAGATTGATAAAACCAGAAAATTGCATATCAATTAGTGGCATTGACTGCCCACGTAGAATGTTTCTTTCTTTTTTTTTTTAGGAACAATATTTTCATTGGCAAGCCATGATATTCTGCTTATGTTCTGTAACAGGCCCTCCAACATTCCTGCCTTGGTTTAACAACAATTCAAGAAAAACGGTCTCTTGATTTTGCTCATCTGGGGCATTGGTAAAATTGTCCAAATAGGGGTTTCAAGGGCTTTAGAGAATTCTCTTCACTTGTGTCCTCATTCTCAAGCTATGGGATCAAGCTGCCATTGGAAACCTAATGCGTATTATCAGGAAGGCACAAGGCTGTTTTGCCAACTCCTGTCCCAATAATCTCCAGCTTTTTCTTTGGTACATTCCCAATGTCATCTTTGTACTCTCCTCTCTTCCTCCCTCTTATCAGCATTGAACTATAGGACTTGAAGGGCTTGATTTGTGCCAGAGCTAATCAGGTCTCAGCCCCAACATCTGTTTTCAATGCCAGGACTCAACCTCAGAATATATATAAGAATAGATAAAAATGCCTCATAACAGCTGTGGAGTGCATTGTTTTAAATCACTGAGCCACTACTGAGAGTCCCCATTCATCAGAGGCTTGGGGACTTTTTTTTACAATCAGAGGCTGGCATTGCCAGACAGAGTGGAGCCATAGGATTAAGGTGGACTTCTGGAGCTGATTCGTAGGGAGGCCAGTCCACACTCTGAGCCTTGTGGCTCAGTCCTATTCAGACACCAATGCTGGCCCAATGACCTTAAGCCTGTCCAGGCAATGCCCTTCTGGAACAACCCTCCAGTGTGGCCTTCTCCATACCACCCTTGGCATCCCCAGCACAGGAATTCCCAGCACAGCTGGTTGTCTGTGGAGCAGTGTCCTAATATCATTGTGACATTGGTCCAGCAACCAAGGAGTCAATCACCATGTTTACTGAGTCCCAGCTCAGTCTGTGTCTATTGAGTATTTCTCATTAAGTTGTTATAGATAGGATAAGGATTGCATTAAACGTTCTACTATCCAGGTCCAGCACCAGGTTGTAAGAACATAAGAAGAGCCCTGCTAAACCAGGCCCTAGGCCCATGTAGTCCTGTATCTCACTGTGGACCACCAGATGCCTCAGGGAGCACACAGGACAACTAGGTTCCTGCATCTTGTTGCCACTTCCCTGCATCTGGCATTCTGAGGTAGCCTACTTCTACAATAAGGCGGTTGCACCCCCATCATGGCCCATAGCCTGCAATGCACTTTTCCTCCAGAAATCTGTCCAATCCCTTTTTAAAGGCTCCTCAGCCAGATGCCATCACCACCTCCTGTGTGCAAGGAGTTCCACAGATTAATTATCCGCTGGGTAAAATAGTATTTTCTTTCATCTATCCTAACTTTCCCCACACTCAAATTTTAGTGGATGTCCCCTGGTTCTGGTGTTGTGAGAGAGGGAAAAGAACATCCCCTACTGTCCACTCTATCCATCTCATGCATAATTTTCTACATCTCTTTGTACTGGGCCTTGGGGCACTAAAGATGTTTGGGCCTCATGCATACCACTCAGTGGCTTCCCCCTCTTTCTGGGCAGTTTCACTTTCCCTCTTCCATCCACCTGTAACTTCCCTCTTGTGGTTGCCCACCTGCTTGCTTAAATTCTGACCCAATCCTATCCAGGACCGGCATGCACGATGCAGGGATGCTGACACTGTTTCTTTTGCATCCTACAGGCCAGCCAAGAGAGGTAAGTAAAGAAAGTGTTTGCTTTCCACCTTCCCTGGTCCCCCATGGGTCTACTCAGATCTGAATTGCTGCAGGATCTGTGTCAGGCCGAGGATGGGGGTTCCAGATCTGCTGCAGCCGTACGCTTCCATCCCAGTCCAGCCCAATCCCTGCGTGATAATAGAAAAGTAACCTTTTATTTGAGGATGTTTGAAGACAGTGGTGTTAAATAGATATTTTTACACAGATAAACGGAGAGTGTAGCCTTATTCTAAATCATGTCAATTTTACTTTGTAATGATTGATTTCAGATAGTTTCTTGTTTGTTAATTGGCATGTCCTTGAGGGATGTATCTTACACAAAGCAAAACGCATTGCACATCCCAGAGGCATGACATAAAACCAGCCAGCAATCTGCTTTGATTCAGCCCAAGTCCAACAGGGCTTGGATTTAATATCCTATAAATTTTACAAATGTTAATTATTTGTGCAGCAAGCAATACAGTAGGCTATTAAAATTAATCAACTTTAAGGAACTTGCATTCCGTTGTTGATGCATTTCAGGTCTGATTCAATAAAGCATTTCGGATCATTGCAATTCTTACATACATGCCAACTTGACTGGTCTTTTAATGTTGTTTTAAAAGGTGTTATTCACTTAAACTGTGCTTGAATAAAATGACAAGAAAAAGCCAACTGGAACAAATGTATAAAGACATTGGAACCAGAAAAGAAATAAAATAGCCGCAAGCTTTGTTAAAGAATCAGGATACTTCTAAGTTTCCTTGAGAGGGTGTTTGCATTCATTCTGTTACAGGAGAGCAGCATAAATGGCAAAGACATGAAGCAGATTAATGCCCCCACCCAATGTACTGTAACACTGAAAGCTTTCCTTAATTGCAATGTTTGTAGTAAAGGCAGGAGGCAAGGGGAAGGGCCATCTTGGGGAAAAGGGCTTAGATCTAAGGGGCAACCGTGAAAGCAAACGGGGCCAAATTAAATGCTTACCAAATTAAACCGTGAGCCCCTAGCACTGTGGTCCAAAAACAAACCATGGTTATACCGAATTTAGTAAACGTTCACCAAATTAATAAATATTCACCAACTGTATAGCATGACATTTACACGACAATACTATTATTTAGCTAGCAGAATTATATGCTGCAAAGGTTTGGGTTTGGTTTATATTATGAAAAATTACTGGTTTTTGGGAGACAAACACATTTTTTAACTGTCAAATACTTTACGAAAATGTCAAGAACTCAATATGTGGTTACCACTTCAGGATTATTAGGTGGTCTAAAATTTGGTGAACATTTACTATTTTTGGGAAACAAAAGTATATATATATATATTTTTTGAGGAACGTTTTCATTAAACATGAGCCAAAGGAAACTAGCTAGGTCAGGAGGGCATTGAGGCAATAGGAGGCCTTCCTCCTAATGTGTCTGCAGGTCACTGTATCTGTTCTGTATCCTCCGTGAATATCTTTCTTTGTTTCGGGATTTCTTGCGCATGGCTCTCACAACATTCAGAGTGCAATCCTAACCTGGAGTTTGGCCAGCACAAGTTAGGCCAGCAAAGTTTGGCCTGCCCAAAGGACACCTTAAAGCATGTTTGGTCCACTCTCACAGCCCAATCCTAAGCAGCACGGACATAGTAAGGCCGACACAGCAGGACTGCATCCTAAGGCCATTAGAAGACAGCACAGTGCAAGGAAAGGCGAGGTGTTCCCCTTGCATGCAGGTAAGCCCCAGCCAGCCCAATGGGGCTGCTCGCATCTGCGCCTGCTGTTTTGCAGGCGTAGGTGCACATGCACAGCAGTGGCCCAAATCAGGCCCGCCGAGTCTGGGGACGGGTTTAGGATTTGGCACTACAACCGTTGTGCATCACTGCCCTGTCGCCGCCCACTGCGCTGCCTCGTTACACCCCCGGCGCACCTCTGGCACGGCCTCGGCGAGGTCCTGCGCTGACACTCGACTGGCACATGGCTGGCACTGCTGCTGCTGCTGCTGCTTGCACCAATCCAGCGCCAGACTAGCTGGCACAGACGTGGTTGACGGCATGTTTGTGACACCGCTGGACTGGCGCAAGACCGTAGCTCCGACGCAACACAGGTATAAAATTAACTCTCAGAGTCAGAGAGGCCAGGTGTGTGCTATTCTCCCTGACTGCGAGAGTGGTCCTGCTGGATCAGGCCAAAGGCCATCTAGTCCATCATTCTGTTTTCCACAGTTGCCCACCAGCTACCAGATGTGCGCTATCCTCCCTGACTCCAAGGGCGGTCCAAATGTGGTTTGTGGCTGCCCTTGTACCAGCCAAACTTTGCTGGACTAACTTGTGCCAGCCTTGCTCCAGGTTAGGATTGCGCTCTCAGAAATTGGCAGACAATTGGAATTGCGACCAGATGCTGTCATTAACAGTAGAGTTGAGAACATCAACCACAGCAACAATGTGAGGGTGCTCCAGAGCACAAGTGAACAAATGTGCCGTATTCTGCCATGTGCCATCTTCATAACCAGCTACTTGCTTGCTTGGATGTTTTCTGGTCTTTTGAAATACAACTTACAATACACCTGTTAAGCAAAATGTGTCAGGTTTTTTTGCTTTCGTTTTGCAGCGCAGGTGAGAGAGTGCGCTTGAACGGAAGGAGTGAAGTTCTTATGGTTGCATACAAAATGTGGGAAGGCTGGAGGAACCTGTGGTTTAGCATAGCAATGATGGATAAAGCCTCTCTCTCGCACTGGACAAAATGAGCACACAGACAGCGACTTGCACACCAACAGAATGAACCCTTTCATGCAGGGAGCTGTGATTTACTGATTCACTGCCTGAATACCAAATGCAAGAGCGCGATAGCAGGGAGGCTTTGTTCGAGCAGGCGCAATAGCGAAACTGATCCGAGAAGGAAGCAATAATCTAGACCTTTTGGGGGCAAGTCCCATTTCATTTATTCCAGGGAAACTTGAGTTGGACTTGCTGGTTCCTTTAATTTCCAGATGGAGGGGAAAAGGTGTAAAATGGACGTGGTAAACATTTTGAAGTATGTAGTTGCTTATTTAGATTTCTGACATGGTGCCAGTATTATGAGGACCGCTTCAGTGAGGTGGGGAATGCACACAATAGGCGTTATCAGACATTAACATAAAACATATGCAAAGTCTTGCCTGTGTAGTTCATGGAAGTGAGCGCTGAAAAATGGAAGAGAATGTTGAAACTGGAACATTGAATCCAGGAATTAATAGGATGACTTGCCTTCTGCTGCTATTCTAGTGTTAAAACCATTTCACACTCTTTTTAAACACTTTTTCACACTCTTTTTCACACTCATGTATATTTTGTTTTGGGGGGTAGCTGGGAAGAGAATTGGTGGCACTGGCTGAATTAACCTTCTTTTCATTAAGGTGTGTGCAGTAGCCAGCATTTAAAAAGCAGCACCTACTGTTTATATATGGTGGCAGTAGTTATAAACCGTGTAGTGTTCTTAGCCTGCACACTATTTTATAGCCCCATTCATGAATGCAGCAGCTGGATTGCAGCGTTTCCATGTTACAAATGGAGGAATTGAGGTGGACTTCGTTGGGCAATAAATTAACCACTATCTTGAGGTTTTAACTCTGATCTCACATGCCCAGATATAGTCCTCTGATCTTCTCAGCTGGATTTCGGATATTAGTGCTGTACCATTTAAATTTGTGCTCAAGGCTTCACATGATCCCTTTGTGCTGGGTGTGATTTCACTGAAGTTAAAGGCTTCTTGAGTGTGTTAGGTATATTGAATGTGTGCCCCTAACTGTTCAGTTAGTTTTCATGTAGTAACTCTTTATGTTGAATTTGCTGATGATCAATTGTCAGCCCAATCCTATACTGTGCTGTACCCAGCTCAATGTAGGAGGCAGCTGGACGCCAACTTAGGATGTGGATATTTTCCCCTTAGCCCAGGATAAGCTCCAGCAGGCCCAATAGGGTTTCTGGGATCTGCGCCTGCCAAATTGCTGGTGCAAATCAAGAGGCCCATGTAGGGCCAACTGGGCCAGGGTTAGGATCCGACATAGGTGCCGGATCTGTGCTCCACCCTGGCCCCCAGGCTGGCCCACCCATGCGCCCGCCCTCTCTCCAACCTTCCTCCACCCCAATCTGTCTCCCCTGCCCTCCCCGGGGCCCCGCACCAGTCAAACTCGGCTGGCTTTAACTGCAGCCTGCTCTGGGGCAGGCCGGCCAATGTGCATCTTCGCGCCGGCCTAACCTGTAGTCGAGTGACGCAGACGTGCCTTACGGCATGTTTGTGACACTCTTCGGCTGGCACAAGTAACATGCGTTGGCCCGAAATGCTGGCCTGATTGCGTCCTGTATCTGTTAGTTTTACATGCCCCATATGTAACCCAGTAGCATGTCAAATTATGAACTCAGCTTGTATGTGTGTGTCCTTGGGTTGCTTGCTTGTAAGATTTCAGCAAATACCTTACAGTGTGACTGAAGGTTCCACTCTGATCTTCCTTAAGCTTGATTTAGCCGAGAGGGTTAATGCCTCTGTTTGCCTGAAGATAACACCTGAAGATCTCAAGGTCGTGAGCTCGGGACTGCCGGAGGTCTCTGCGAGCAGCAGACCTTGGAAACTGCGGCTGATTACAAGCTGAGTTTCAGCTGCCTCGTGAGAGGAGGAGTCTGCTGAAATCAGTTGCATCTCTGGTGGCAGCAGGGAAGCCTCATCAGCCAGCAGACGACAGACGGGTGGCTAAAGAAAGAAGGCTAAATCCAGAAAGAAAGATCTGTAGGAGTGTTGTTCTTGGAAGATAGAACATTCTGTAAATTGTAAAAACCTTCGGGTTTGTGAGAAAGTCTGCCTATGTAAACCGCCTTGAGTTCAATCATTAGAGAAATCTAGTGATCTTAAGAAAGGCGGTATATAAATAAATGTATTATTATTATTATAAATGACACCTGTGTTCATTAACGCTGAAAGTAAGGCTTCTGTGTGCTATAAAATTAATAAGTGAGATGTCCTTTTAATGTCCTGTCCTTGTATTGCAAAAGCAGACTGTGCTACAGCTCAATTGATCTGATCTAGTTCCACACTCTTCTTTTCTGCGTCTGATATGGGAGATCACTGTGGTTTTATAGCATGAAGTTTTCAGAGTAATTAACCAAGTGCATGATCCAAGGGTTGAGTCCATTTAATCTCTCCATTGACTGGTAGGTGTTGGATCAGACAAGGTCATAATGCAGTTCAGTTTTTCATTAACTGCATTTTAAAACCTTGTGCTCCACCCGCCCTCTTTTCACATTCATGTTATTTAGGGCAAGGTGACCAATCATAATAACAAATTGATTAAGGTTAACTGGATAAAGTCATCTCCTTTATATTTACTGCTAAGCTAACTGTCCAGGGAGGTGAATTAATGATCTTTACAGAAACCCTTTAATGGTTATTTGGCCACAAGGTGTGATCCGGTTTGATCTTTTATGCAACGTAAATCAGTTTAATGGTTTAAGTCCATGCAACTAAGCTGTTGAATTTAAATGAGGCTTCTTCTGATGAAGGATAATGCGTTTCCCCCACACACCCAGGGGAAATAGGGCAGGGGTACATTGCAATTAAATGCGGGGGTAGAAAAGCTATAATTAGATAATGTTGGGTTCATGAAACGAGTACAGCCTGGGCATTCATTTCAAATACTGATGGGCAGCTATTATTAATTCAGAATGTTGTAGGAGGAGTGAAAATGTAAGTGTTGGGGTCAAAACTGTATGCCAAAAGAAGGTGTTGTTCAATATATTTTTCCTTGTTTCTATTAGCTGGCCCAGTTAGGCCAGCAGTTTGGCCGGCAAAAGGGACTCCATAAAGTATGTTTGGGCCACTCTCGGAGTCAGAGAGGCCAGCACATAGACGTGACATCCTCCCACAGACGTACCACTCCAAGACTGGTACAAACATGCTTTACAGTGGCCCTTGTGCAGTCCTTGTGCTGGCCTAACTGTGCTGGCCCAACTCCAGATTAAAATTGCGCTCTTAAAGTAGTTCCTTGTGTAAGCACCATTACAGATTCCTGGGGTGACGTCACATTGCAATGTTTGCTAGGCAGACCTTGTTGTACAGGATGATTTGCCATTTAATTGCCTTCCCCAGCCTTTTTTACTATACCCCCCAGCAGGCTGGGTAATGGTTTTACTGATCTTGCAAGGATGAAAGTCTGGGTTGACCTTGAACCAGATAACCAGAGACCCCAGCTTCTATTATGCAAACCTCTGTCTAACATTTTCCAATCATGTTATTGGTTCAGGAATCAAGCCAAAGTAAAAAGCATGGTCTGCCCCTCCCCACCCCTGGGGTCTGCGCAATAAAGGACACCATAAATCCTTTTGTGAGTAATTATCTAGATAGGAATGTACCACAAGGAGGCCTGCCAGCTTCAGTTTTGACAAAAAAAAAATCTGTTAAAGAGGCAAAATCTTGATTGCAACACTTCAAGGAGTGGGGCCTTGGACTGATGCTGGCGTGGATGGTGCTTTTGTTGTGCTGGCAATAGGGACGCGACCCCCTCTCCCTCTACAGGGTGGTTTATTGCAAAAAATATATGAGCCCTGTGCGTTTTGCAGTGTCTTGAGAGTCATGGCGCAATCCTAACCTGATGCTATGCTGGCACAGTTAAGCCAGCAAAGTTTGGCTGGCACAAGGAACACCGTAAAGCACGTTTGGACCACTCTCGGAGTCAGGGGGGATAGTGCACGTCTGTGTGCTGGCCTAGCTGACTCCAAGAGTCGTCCAAACATACTTGGCAATGTCACTTCTGCCAGCCAAACTTTGCTGGCCTAACTCCAGGTTAGGATTGCTCTCTCAAAAAGGTCAGCGTGCTGTTGGGAGTGCATGTCGTCTTTTCTGTCCAAGTGTTATTTCTTCACACATTGCTCCCTGTAATAAGATGGGTGCTGTGTCTAGACCAAGGCACAGCAAACAGGAATAAATAGGCAGAAAAGGATCCTTGCTTATAGGAACAGGGCAAGTGTATGCAGGTCTAGAGATGTGAGCCCACGGCCAGCAGTGTAGTGTGCTTTGACAGTTGTCAAAAATTGTGTCCCTTGACAGTTTAAACACCTCAGTGTACCGTGTGAGATGAGGAAGATTGGAAATAGTTGCCTTATCATATAGCATAAGAAGAAGCCTGGTTAAGTCTGGACCCTAAAGGAAGTAGGGATTGGCCGAGGGTGGGGAGTATGCATCGTCAAAACTGCAACACTTTACCTTCATCAAAACTGCAACAAAACTGCCCAATTCACCTCTCCTGATAGCAGTGCTCCCTCTTTTAAGCAATGAGATCGATTTTCCGGAAAGGTAATGCTGAGAGGAGACCCTGTGGCATCCCTCAAGAGGCAGTTTGGGCTTCAGTAGCTGATGAGAACATGTCCTCTCGCATGTGCTCCTTCAGCTCCAATGCCGTCATGAGAATCTGAGTGGCTCGAGTGTGCAGAATGAACCTGACCCACTGTGTTGATCCCAGTGCCAAAGATAAGTAAGTCCCTACAAGGACTTAAAGGCTAAGGGCAGGAAAAATCTCCCACTCACGCCAGCCTACAAAATAATAGTGGGGGATGTACTTGGTTGTTGCAGCCATTTTTGCTTGTGCAGGCTCAGACAGGTGCCCTCTGTTTACACTGCTCAAATTGACTCTGTTGGACCGCTTGTACCGGATCATGCAGTTGACACAAATAGCATGAGCAAAGATGGCACGTGTGCTTCAGCGCATGATATTGGCCTTTGGTACGGAAATGCTGCTTCGTATACACAAAGCACACTGGATTTGCATGCAATTCACACAAAGTATTAAACAAATTAATTAATATATTATTCAGTGAGTTTGGTTTTGGCTCCTTCGATGAAATGCTTGCTGCCCAAGGTACATTAATTTGAGCTGAAAGGTATGTATTTCCTGATCGACAGTGAACCGGCGTGAACCAGATTGTACTAACCAGCTGCTAAATCTTGAGCAGCTCCCCGGTGAGTTTCCTCATTGGGCCCCCTTTTATGACTACTTGAATAACTTTCTGACGGACCTTGAAGGGGGTCTAGTCCAGAATAGCTTTGCGTGATAAGTTGCAAGGCTTTAGGCTGGAGGGTGTGTGGGACCTTGTTTACATAATGTGCAGAGAAAAGCTTCTAATAAGATTCCAGGGTGGCAATAGGTCTGTGGGAGGCTGCCATGTAGAATAAGGAAATAATTTGTCTCTGGATGATGCTGTGTGTAAAGTACTCTTCCTTGGTTCCTTGAAATGTGCGTAAGGAACTTGCACTGTGGAATAAATCAGAAGGCACAAGAGTTTTCATGTTTCTTGAGAAAGGAGAGGAAAAGGGTTATAGCACCCTGTGATGTCATCGGTCCCCCCGCCGCCCCCCCTTCATCAGGGAGGGTGGTGGTGAAGGGGTCGACCTCGTACATGTTGGTGGGAGCGGCATGCAGCGAAGACCAGGAGTCCAGGGTGCAACGAAACACCCGTTTAGTAGTTCAGGGACCCCCGAGACCACCTTCCCCCCTCTGATAAAACACAACGTCAAGCCGACCCCAACCGGGCCACACCACACCACACAGCAGAGTCGCCCTTCCCTCCAGGCGAAGGGAGTGTTAATCCAGTCCCCTGGGCAATGGAACAACGCAGAAGTCCGTCCCTCTTGGGCGCAAAAGAGGAGAAGCAGAAAGTCCAGTCCTCCTGGACACAAAAGGGGAAACGGAAAGTCCGGCCCTCCTGGGCGAAGGAAACAAGATATGGAGGGGTCGCCCTCTGGCCACTGGCCCACTCACGGCTAGTCCAGTTGGGTCCCTGCGGTTCTGCTTGGCTCACCACCCCGGGAGCGAGCGTCAATACCCCTGGTGGGTCGTTCGTCTCTTGGTGAGGTCCAAGCCGGTGCGGTTCCCCAGGGGAGTGCGTATCTCCCTGGAGTGTCTCCTCTAGGGCCTCCTGCTCTGCCTGCATCTACCTGCAGGTGTCGAGGGAACTTTACTCGGCTCTATCCTGATCCGAACTCCTCCACGGGCCCGGCGGTTTCCCTTTTAAACCCTTCCCAGGGGTAGAAATTGCCGACACCTGGTGTCAGTTACTTTGCAGGGCTGGCTCCTGCCCGTACTTGCGGCCCCACTCCCACTTGCCCATGACACCCCCCCCACTGTGCCAGTGTTCTCAGATACGTTCTGTTGCCTGGGAGAGATACATGTCATTGGGAAATGGCTAGGAGTGCAATCCTAACTTGGAGTTAGGCCAGCACAGTTAGGCCAGCAAATTTTGGCTGGCAGAAGGGCCACTGTAAAGGGCCACATTTGGACCACTCTCGGAGTCAGGGAGGATGGCACAGTGGGATCATTCATAAGAACCTAATGTAGCTGTGCAGCAGCAATACCTTCCTAAGCTATACCCTGACCCCTCTATTACATGGGCACTTTTGACCTATTTTTAATGTACTGTATTAAACACGCACGTGCACACATCCATCACCACCATCACCACCACTACCGTTTGGATTTGGGGAAGGAGGCAGTTCCAGTAGGCAAATACTGAATACGTATCTCCGCTTGCTCAATGCAGGTTTCCACATTGTCTATCAAATTAGTTGTAGAAGATAAATTCTCACTCTGAGAATAGTTTATTAAAACGTATTGCTGTAATAAACCTTTTACTTACCCTTGACTTTCTCGAGCAGTAACCTTTTATGTTGCCTCCAGAGGATACTATGGTTCTGGGAACACCAAAGGAGGTCCAGAGCTGGGGAGCATCAGTAGCCAGAGGGACCCTCTCTGCAGCTCTTTGTTCTTGTACTGATGGTGTGAAATAAAAATTAGCATGTATTGTGACACATAGGGGAGGAAGCTGTCTTCGTAATGTAAAACTCGAGCTGTATATTTACTACAGTTATATTCTGCATGTCTTTCATGATGGAGCTTGACAGCCTCCCATCCAGGTAGACTGTAATGGAGAAAGAAAAAGAATTGACAGTCACCCTAGTAGATCAAAATGTCTGTGTGATACTTGCTGAATATTACACCATTCACATAAACTGAAGGACTTTGATCATGCCTGTGTCAGGGTGCAGTTTATCCTCTGGTACGTTGACTATGGAGAGAGATTTTTGTTGCCACCCTGCACATGACTTAAATGATAAAGGCATTTGGTCTTACACACAGTTGCTTCCAAGAGTCTACCCAGGGTGGTCCATCCATGAAGTTGGGAAAATGGCTGCTTTGGACAGTGGGCTTAGAAGAGTTGACATGCTGGGGAGAGGTGCCTCATGGGCACCTTAAGCTGCTGGGTAACTCACTTGCTCAACTCTTACACTGAGAGTGGCAGCATCCAAGTTGACAGCATCTGCTGGTTCTTGTTCCTGCTGGGTGCACAAGTACCTGGAGATAATATGGAAACAGTGTCCCTTTGATACTCAAGGATAAGTTCATTCTCATATTTTGAGGGCAGTTTTTGAGCCAAAAATCATGTAATTTTCTATGATTCTTGGATAAGTCAGGGAAGGGTGTGTGTGAAAGGGGGGTTGTCTGACTACAATATTGTCTTAATTTACCCTCCCTTCTTTTCTCCCATGCTAAGAAGATCAAAAGCCAATTACTGCAGCAAGGGGAGAGTGAGGGAAATGGTGCTTGTGAAGAGGAGCATAAAACACCTCCGAAATAATGACATAAGACAGAATTGATGTGGAAAAAAAACACAGATTCAAACTCCAGGCAAAAAAACACCACAGCTTTGAAAATACACCACAGCATAGCCACTTCAGAAAGGGTTAAGGAGTTAACAGCATGCTCAGAAAAGCTAGCTGCTGAGCTCTAACCAATATAAACAATGAAACATAGATCAAAGGTCTGCAAAGCTTGGAAACTCACTGCAAGTGCTATAGCTGGGTTTCTACAGTTCCTGGTCCTTGGTTCTCTTTCAATTAGAGAACCATCTGATTTTCCAGCCTCTATCGCTGCCACTGCCTCTTCTCATGTAGTCCCCAGGCCAGTATAGTCCAGGAACCCACTGAGAACATGCAATGTGCCCTCTTGTCAGAAGGAGGGGAGCATGACTGTAGACTCCTACCACCAATAAGATGACATGTTGCTTCAGATTTGCTGAGGAGATGGACCAGGCTTCACATTTTGGTGGATAATGTGCTTACTATCTGCTTACTTAGGACTGAGGGCCCAATCCTAGCCAACTTTCCAGCACTGACTCAGGGTGTACGCTGCTTTCAGCATGGGGGGGCAGTCACAGAAGCCTCCACAAAGTATGGAAACGTTTGTCCCCTTACCTTAGAGCTGCATTGTGGGTAGAAAATGGGATAAGATTGGGCCCTCAATTGCATTAAATTTGGAAGTATATTACAGTACATAGGCTGAGCCTGAGCTTTTAGGCTCAGTTTACAGAAGCTGCCATTTTGAAATTCAAGGTGTTAAGAAGTGTTAAGCTGTTTGGGTTAATACAGCTCCACCAATTCATTCATCCTTTTGGATTCCATTTTGTTTTGGTCTCTGGTGGTAGGTGTAGGGGTGCCGCTACATATGAATGACTCATTGACTTGGACTTGAGGTGGCTGAATAAATGTGCTTGTATAATTCAGACTCTAACCAACAGATTTCTGCCAACATGGGTCATGGGAATGAAAAAAGTACATAAAGTTCAATGAGTCAATTCCTACAGAATTTCTACTTTGGGGCAATCAGTGGTTCTTCAGCTCCTTGAGCTACCAGTGCTGTCCAGGCTGAAATAAATTGCTTATGATTTCCAATCATATATTTATCATCAGAAAGCTTGGTTGATATGTGTTGCAGGCATTTTTGGCTGAAGGCTTTTCTGAATTTGATTCTGTGCAGCACAATCAATATACGGCTGGACATGGAGCTGTATTTCAAATTTATGAAGGGGTCTGTGTTTTATTCTGCTTTCTTCACATCTTGGAAATGGTGAGGGGAGCGGCAAATTGTCTTATTTCCTTTGTCACCATGCCAAAATGATGGTCACCTGCTGACCACTCTCCCTGGGGCATTTCCTTTTCTTGCTCAAGAGCTGGACTGGGAGGTGAAGGATGTTCTTTCTAGCCACTGCTCAGCCAAGGTGCTCCACCCATCTGCAGCTGAGCAGCTTCACGTTCCAACTCAAGAGCATGTAAGAGACTCTGATCGCTGGCTGATCTTTGTCTGTGGCACTGGAGCACTGCAGCTGAGTAGTGGCCGTGTGTGCCCCCTCCTAACCTTGTGTCCTTGCTCAAGAGAAGAGGTGGGGGCACATGACTTTAGCTTGAGCCTGAGTGCTGTAGCAACCAAACTACCTCTAGCCTTCCTCCAGGGACAGGGATTACTGACAACTGTTAGACTGTTTCCCCGCCCACTTTTCATGCTCCAAATTTGGAAGGAAAGGTGGGACTTGCCCTGCTTGGCAGATAGTGACATCATGGTCAATGAAGCAATTTGGACGTTGGAATTCATTAAAGCCTTATCTTCACATAACTCTGTGGGTAATTAATCAATATTGTACTATAGTGTGATTTTACTTTTTCATTAAGGGCCAGGCCCAATCCCAATCCCAATTCAACTTTCCAGCACTAATGCTGCTGTTCCAATGGAGTGTTTGTGTTATCCTGCAGTGGGTGGGGGAAATCATGGAGGCCTTCTCATGATAAGGAACATTTGTTTCATTACCAACGGGCTGCATTGTGATTGCACTAGCACTATAAGGTTGGTCAGGATTTCGCCCCAAGTCATCTACATATGTACCCGTTCAGTTCCGAAGGTTTGTACGGAAATCAGAACCTTTTAGACCAGGACCCTCTTTTTAGAATGGCACTCATGTCGGGACCCACTGGAAGTAATGTCATTTATTTGGAAGTGATGTCATAGCCAGAAGTGACATCATCAAGCAGGAAGTGTTGTCATTGTGATGTAATCAAATGACACTCCTGGAATGCAAACTGGCATTCTTGGACTGCAGCAAATGCACAACCATGAAACATCTCTGACAGAAAGCAAGATTAGGACAAAACATTATGTAAAAGCACTGAGCTAAAAACAATTAAAAAAAACTCACTTGAAAATTCATATTGTTAACACTGGCAAAAGGAATAGAGCAAGGTTTTCAGCTTCCAAAATGGCTTCTTCCACAACCCACCTAACATCAGATTGCGACCCACCAAGTGAGTCCTGACCCACATTTTGTTTCTCAAACTGGTATAAACTATATCTTGAAATATCTGACTCTGTCAACCTAGTGCTACCGTGACTTCATGAAAGCACCACTAAGGGCGCAATCCTAACCTGGAGTTAGGCATGGACAGTTAAGCCAGCAAAGTTTGGCTGGTACAAGGGACACTGTAAAGTATGTTTGGACCACTCTCGGAGTCAGAGGCCATCCTCCCTGACTCAAAGAGTTGTCCAAACGTGCTTTACAGTGGCCCTTGAGCTGGCCAAACTTTGCTGACCTAACTGTGCTAGCCTAACTCCAGGTTAGGATTGTGCCCTAAAGGATATATGCAGCAGCACTACACCGCCAATGCAACTGTCCATAACTCAGATGTCCAAGACATTGGTAACTTGGAAAGTCAGTTCATTTAAATGATACTGAAAGCTTTATTTGAATTTCACACATCTCTGTGATAAAGACATTTTTACTGCATCTAATTCTCTCCCCTTCCTATTCGTCAGTGGCATTGAGGTCATGCCTCCAGGAAGGAAGCCACCCTGTTTCATTTTCTGCAAATGCACTAATATAATCTGGTTCAGGACTGCCCATTCACAGAAATAGCATATCAACATATAAATGTGAATGTAAATCCATCTTCTAGCGGAGACATCAGATGAATTAAACATTAGTCTCTTGTGCACAATCAGCTCCCTTTCTCTCATTACCAAGTACATGCAGGGGCTGAGAGAGTCTAAAATGCATTCTTAACCTTTGTTTCTTTATGTTCCTGCTGCATCCCATTTCATATTGTCCCTTGCTGTTGTGATTTAGTCCCTGTATACTGCTCCATCCAAGAAACACTTCCTTTTCAAGCTTACCATTTTCCTATAGCCACAAAACTCTGGGTTTTGTTTTGTGAGTTAGGCATCAATTCTTTGCTCAGCACCACCAGGACTCTTGGGAATTGTAGGTTCTTCAAACCAAGAGTAAAAAATGCAGAGTTGTATAATTAGGACCAAACAGCCACCGTCTACTTTTTCCCCTATAAAAATAACTCTGCTGGATCAGACTGTGTCTAGCATGAACTACAGCGTTGTGTTTCCATTGGTGGCCCACCATTTCTTTCCAGGAAGCTTATGCTCAGAGTTTGGAGGAAATAGCATTTTCCTTCTGTTTGCTCCCCAACAATTGAACATGGAAGTTGCAGTTAGCTATTATGGCTAATAGGCCTCTATCTATTAGCCATAGATTTGTCTAATCTGTCTAATCTATTTTTACAACTATATACACCAGTGGCTATTACCAGAGCTTTTAGCAGGGAGTTCTATAAATTGATTGTATATTGTACCAGGGCATACTTGTTTTGGTTGTCCTGAGGCAACAGCTGACCATTGAATGATAATGATGATGATGATGATGATTGAAAACAATAATGATATTCGGCTTTTCAACAAAAAATAGTTCACAAAGTGGTTTTCATAGCAAAATATATTAATCTTGTATAATGGGGAAAAGGTTCTCGATATGCATTTTTCCCACATGCTGCATAATTGTGTAAAACCTCTGTCATGTCCCCTGACAGTTGCCTTCTTTAAAAACTGAAAAAGTCCCAAACACTTTTTCATAGGGAAATCGCTCCAGATCCCTTGATCTGTCCGTTTTGCCTGTGCTTTTCCTAAACGATGGCATCTCGTTGGAGGATGTTGCAAGAAGTGTCCACACTTACTGACCTTGCAAGACTCTTTTTTTCCTGCTATACTCTTTCTATAGAGAAGGAATTCCAGAAGTGAGCATAACTGAAAAGAAGCTCTTGCATATGAAAACGAGTGCATGGCAGCCGTGCTCTTCAATAATGAAGCATAATAGGCTCGTCGTTATTGGCTGGCAAACAGGCATATGAGACGCCCAAAATTCAGTTTATGACAGCTGATATTTCACCTACGTCTATCTGCCAGTTGCTGTGTGATTAAAGTAGCATGTGTGTCAACCCCTCCCTGCCAAATAATTCTGTTGACATCTTATAAAATACATTTAATTAACTCTTTTACCACAACTCCTCCTCCTAAGCTCCTCATAATGTATACTGATTTTGACTTCATTTTTTCCAAACCTCTTCCCTGTGGAGCCACTGTATGCACTGATATATGAAAAATTTATCATTTTTCTGCCTTCTCTGAGTTTTTGTTGGAGAAATGTTTTTTCCCCCTCCTCTCTCCGCTCTAGAGACATACACTTTGCATTTCATTTATATTCCATGTCTTTAAAGTCATGTCTCCCACCACCTTCGTTTTGTCATCTTTCTGCTTGTTTATTCTTTTTCAGGCCTGGTTCCATCACCTTCTAATAAATTAAAAGCTTGGGGGAGGGGGAAGCATTGCTCATTTGATACCGTATCCCCCTGAACAGTCATATTAGCACATTTTAATAAGAGTAAAAAACAAAAACTATGTCTCAATAGCATTATTCAAGGTGTGTGTTTGTCAGACCATCTCATTCGACAGGTTTGTAAAATCAATTATTCAGTATGCCGTTGCAATTTGATAGACTTCTATTTGTTTCACTTGTAAGTGCTATAGAAATTCCCCCCAACATGAGCTGAATTACTATGTAGAAATGAGAAACACAGTGACATTTCTTTTCACCTTCGAAGGAGTTTGCAACTATTAAAATCCTTGGAACACGACTGGTGAATGAGTTTGCTTTACTATTCCTCTTTCCCAGGTGGGAACTTTGAGACAAGAAATGACTTTGGCAACGTCATTGAAAGTGAATCTATTGGAAAGTGTACTTAAGTTTCATATTCCTTCTAGGGAAAGATTTGAATGAACATTTATTCTAAAATTCATAGGATTCAGATAGCTCAATGTTATTCAAACTGTGGGTCAGGACCCACTCGGTGGGTCGTGATCTGATGGGTCACGGAAAGGTGGGTCACGGAAAGCTGGGAGCAGCCATCTTGGAAACTGCAGCTCTTACTCTTGTTATATTCCTTTTGTGAGTATAAACAGTTGGAATTTTCAAGTGAGGATTTTTTTTTTTTAAGTTTTGTTTTTAGTTCAGTGCTTTTGCATCATATTTTGTCCTAATCTTGCTTTCTGGCAGGGATGTTTCATGGTTGTACAATTGCTGCAGTCCAATAATGCCAATTTGCATTTCAAGTGTGTCATTGTGTTATGTTACAATGACAGCACTTCCTGCTTGATGATGTCACTTCCTGCCACAACATCACTTCCAGGTTAATGACATCACTTCTGGTGGGTCCTGACATGAGTGTCATTCTAAAAAGTGGGTCCTGGTCTAAAAAGTTTGAATACCACTGACATAGCTCATTGAACTTCTCTCTCTTTCTGTTTTTGTTTGGGAGTTTTAGGCATTTTCAAACAGTTCATTTTGTCTGCTTTGCTTGTATTTCTTTTCTAGCAAATAGCATCCTAATGATAGGAGACTGGATTTTGCCATGCATCCAGCTGAGAATGTGGCTGTTAATCCATTAGGTGAGGATTAGGTTAATCCATTTTGCTTGCTTGGCTGGCTGTTCTGTAGTCAACCATGTTTTGTTTAAAAGATGTCCACATGAATTTCACACACAGAAGTTCCAGAGTCGAAGAATATTTTATATGCGACTAGAGATCTTTTGAATCAGCTGAATTTAGACAGCAAACTTGCTGCAAGTATTGAGCTCCTATACATAAGGTGTTTAAATAGTGTCTTAGGGATATTTTTTGTGCAAAATGATATATCTCTGTTGGCAACAGTTAAAATAACTTCCCAAACCATGGTGAATCTTTTCCTTTATATACCAGGTCACTTTTTACTTTAGCTTTCTATGTGTGTTTTAAAGAAATGTCCATCTTTACTGAGATTACAGCAACCACTTCAATTTTAGATGAGTTGGTATTGAAATGTATCTGTAGGACAGAGACTGTTGAAGACATTTCCTGTTACATATTTTGTAGTGTTGTCTCTAGTAATGTGGAATTGATTTTTCCACCAGTTATTGATAGACCTTGAATACTGGTCAACAGAAAATAGATACTTGGCAAATGGCGAAAGGAAATTTAAGGCTCTTGAAAGCTTTGCTTTTGTGGCTGTGAAATTTTTTGATGTACACAATAACTTTCATTTAAAGGAAATACACTGTAACTTGGATGGTTACCTCTGAACAGTACTTAAATTATGGGTGACCATTTTGGGATCCTGTAAAATTTACAGCCGAATCCTATGCATTTCTATTCAGAAGTAAGTCCCATTGTGTCCAATAGGGCTTACTCCCAGGAAAGTGGGTATAGGTTGATTTTCCCTTTTCTGGACTGCTTGGGACAAGAAGATGTCTGGATTTCAGAATAATTGCATAAATATAGCGAGAAAGACTTCCTATTGCTCTTTTCATTGTTACCCATTTGGATGTCTGCTGGCCTCTTTGACATTTTTCAACCATGTCTGTACAGGCACACACCACAAAGCACAACCTGTATGTGGGAATGAGCAAAAGACCTTCTTTCTACAGAAATGTTTTTAAAAAGTCTTGGACAAAGATTTCTGGATTTTGGAATAGTCTGGATTTTGGATGTCCATATAAGGGATAATCTACCTGTATAAGATTGCCTGCCAGATGTCTACCCAAGCCTTCCTTAAAAAGGTAAAGGTTTCCCCACGACCGAATGGTCTAGTCGTGATCGACTGTAGGGGGTGGTGCTCATCTCCGTTTCTAAGCTGAAGAGCCGGCAATTGTCCTGAGGACAAGTTTCAATGGTCATGTGGCCGGCATGACTATACTCCAAGGCGCACAGAATGCCATCAGCTTCCCACTGAAGTGGTACCTATTTATCTACTCGCATTTTTACATGCTTTCGAACTGCTAGGTTGGCAGGTGCTGGGCAAACTACGGGAGCTTACTCAGTTGCACGGTCTTGAACTGCCAACCTTCCGGTCAGTCAGTTCAGCAACAGCGGTTTAACGTGCAGCGCCACCATGTCCCACTTAGTCTTTCTTAGGCAGGCCCTAACAGAATCTGAAGATAAAATACATCAGCTTCTAAATTCCTACGGGATGTATGGTTAGGGTCTGTAGAGGGGCAGTCACGGAGGCCTCCTCGTTCTCTCACCTTACTTTGGGGCTGGATTGTGGCTGCATTGGTGTTGGAAAGTTGGATAGGAGTGGGCTCTATGGGACCTGTAGACACACACCAGCTTGTGTGCTGGGTTGGTTCCACACATCTTTTCAATTGCTTCCCTTAAATGAGTATTGCAGGTTTTCTACAATGAAGTATGTCTGACCTCATTAAAATGTGTGTATACATTTTTTTAAGACACCTTGCAGTTCTGCCTGGAAGTTTTTCTCCAGTAGTTTGTGGTTGTGTTGTAACAGCTGCCTTCAGGCAAACTCACTGACATTGGTATTTCATACCAAGCATTTATAGTAGCAGGGATAACTAGATGAACTCTTGCAGAACTACTCTAGAATGACGTTTTTTTTAAACACTTGCCACCGGAATAGGTTAACTCGGTTTCATGCTAGCACTTAGCTTCTTGCTAGCAAGAGTTGCAGTGTGGAGCTTGTCCTATACATTTAAATTCACGGCTGAATTGGGAGATGAAAAATCAGCATCTTCTGTTTTTCCTCTAGTCCTTTCATCTACCCTCCTTTCCTTGCCTGCTATGCAGGAATCTGAATCCTGCTCATTATAGCAGGTAGGCGAGGATGTGGGGGAAAGTAGGAAACGGGGAAGAGTAACTACTGTGGATTTACCTCCCCGTTCAGTTGTGAGTTTAAAGGCATAGGAGCCATCTCTTAGTTGCAACCTGCCAAGCCTAGCCTTAGCACCCAATTATTTTATTTAGAACTTGGCAGGAAAAAAACCAGAATCAGTGTTGACTGGATGCCATCTGTGTGAACCTTCTTTGGTTAGGTCCAGACAAGAGGCTTTCCCAACCTCCACCCAAACTTTTCTCTGTGTTAAATTAGAAGCAAACAAAGCACAACTCATACTCAGGCATTATAAGAAGCTGTTATAGGTGATTAATTGAAAAATTTAAAGGATTTGTTCAGAAATGCTGAGACAATAAACAAAATCTGGGCACCAAGTTGCTGTTTAACTTGTGCCTTTAAAGCACTAAAGGGAAATAAATTCAACTACAAAAACTATATCAGAAATTTAGCACAACGTGTGTTAAAGAGAGTGTGTTTAGATTTGTGACATTTTTTTTCATGCTGGTTACTTGGATTGCTCAGCCAGGACTCAGCTGTTAATTGGGGCAATGGTACTCCTAAGTGTAAAAAACAAACAAAACTGACACACTTTGCAACCTGAGCTACACATGCAGTAGGCATAATGAGATGGTGGAGTACATTCACTTCAGAGTTGAATGTTCCCTACTTGGAAACTCGCATGTGAGCATAAAGTTATTACAGGCTAGGTGTATTGTCTACAGTGCTAATAAGTGCTAATAAGCTTTTTACTTGGTAGAATATTACAAAAACAAACCAAAACAGCATTCCCTGCCTGCAATATGAAATGGTACAGTCCATTCTACCAGCACATTCCACCACAGCCCT
This sequence comes from Lerista edwardsae, assembly GCA_029204185.1. Taxonomy (NCBI): domain Eukaryota; kingdom Metazoa; phylum Chordata; class Lepidosauria; order Squamata; family Scincidae; genus Lerista; species Lerista edwardsae. Next base: position 13,786,467 of record JAJKFI010000014.1, read on the forward strand.
GAAACTCTTTAACTCAGTGTTCCTCAAACTGTGGGTCGGGACCCACTTGGTGGGTTGCGACCTGATGTCAGGTGAGTTGCGGAAAGCTGGGAAAAGCCATCTTGGAAACTGCAGCTCTTAGTCTTGTTATATTCCTTTTGTGAGTGTTAACAGTTTGAATTTTCAAGTGGGAGTTTTTTTAATTTTGTTTTTAGTTCAGTGCTTTTACATCATATTTTGTCCTCATCTTGCTTTTTGTCAGGGATATTTCATGGTTGTACAATTGCTGAAGTCCAAGAATGCCAATTTGCATTTCAGGAGTGTCATTTTATTATGTTACAATGACAGCACTTCCTGCTTATGATGTCACTTCCAGCTATGACATCACTTCCAGGTTAATGCCATCACTTCCAGTGGGTCCTAACACAAGTACCATTCTAAAAAGCGGGTCCTGGTCTAAAAAGTTTGAATACCACTGCTTTAACAGGTTTGATTAGATTCTCCTATACTGACTGTACAATATCAATTCCTTTGTTCATATAGGGTTGATGTATATATAATAAGTTCTGAGCATTAATTGTTTATCACTTATTTCCAGGTTCAGAACTTTACTTGTTCATTAAGGGCTAAAATATTTGGGAATTTGCTTTCATTTCAAGATTGCAGGGCCTTGATTTGGAGCTGACAGCAGGTCCCCCCTGTATCATGAATTCCAGGTGACTGATGTTGAGAAGTTACTGAGAAAAAAAAAATTGCAGGTAGTGCCCTGGGGGCCATGAACTGGAACAGAAAGTTGCATGAGGTGAGGCTGTAAAAAGGCCAGTAATTGCACTCAAGAGACCTGTGATTTTTTCTGAATACTGATTCATTGTGAGGAATGCTGAGAGGTAGGCCAATGTATTTGAATGCCCTTATCTTGAAGGCTATGGGTAAGTGAAGACACAAATGTCACTTTCCTTTTTTTAGCCAGTGCTTTTCTCCCCTAGGATTTGTGAAAACCTGGATTTTGTGCTAGTTTTGGCATGGCTAGATTTTGCCAAGTTTCAGTAATCGGTCACCTGGGGTTACATGAAGGTTATGCAGTATTTACCCCAGGGGCATTCCAAGGACCAAAATGAGGACTGTGATACTCAGTGCGTACTTCTCATTTCTCCACTTTTTAAAATCTTAAGTTGTATTTTCCTTTCTTTTTGTATCTTTTACCTTTTGTACAAAATGTAATTGCCACCCGTTGCCTATTATCAGTGGGCTCAAAGCTTTACTAAGTTACACTGTTCTTGTAAGTGTCGTATTGTCTTGCTGCTGCATGAGAAATGTCAACTCTTGCTTCAGTTTTTCCATTACATTTTGTCTGTTCTAGTGCTTTAGAGTCAGATGCCATCATCTCTTAAAAGCAAAAAAAAAAAAAATGACTGGAATCCAAGTTTGCTTTAAACAGGCATTTCGAATGAGTAGAATTTCAGGTTTTATGAAGGAGTTGATTATATCTGGTGTTGGGGAACAGACAGCCCTGACAAGGGAAAGCTGCTTGGCTGTTTGACGGGCCGCACAGCTGAGTGGGGTCTTCAGCCATGTCCCTCACAGCCCTGGAGGGAGCCACACTGCAGCCAATCCTATGGCATACCCAAAGTGCACCCAACATCTTGTTCACCATGGTGATGGAGATGTTACATCCAGGCACCACAGGGAGGAAGGGGCCGGCAGGACCGGCAGGGGAGATAGATGGATAGAAAGGCATAAAAGCCTCACTGCTGGCCAAGGATTAATTGATGGGCAGCTGCAGATGAGAACAGAAGGCAAGCTTTAAGCACTTGTCTCCCAGGCTAGGGGAGTGGACCACTGAACCCAATAATACTTGCCCTATCTATCTAGTGATGGTGGGGAACTCAGGTGCTGATACAACCCTCTCCTGTGATTCCTCCAAGGCCCAAGTAGTAGGGAGGGCAGCAACATGATGGCAGTATGTGGCCCTGACAAGGCTGCAACTCCTGAAAGGCCCCGAGGAACTGAAGTCCCCCTTCTTTCTCACCTCAACATTTGGGGTTACTACACTCGGATCCCCAGAATCCAGGAACTCCTGGATTCTGACATTCTGTGGAACTGTTCTTTCAGATGAACTTGGTAATGCAGCCCCCCTCGCTTATCTGTGATATGGAAACCGTGGACACAGGGTGACCAAATGTCTTCTTTTTCCAGGACATGTCCTACATTTCTATCTTCTATCCTGGGTAAATGTCAGAATGGCCTACATTTCAAGACAGGCAGAGAGTGCCAGCATCAAGAGGGGCTGCCCGCATCTCTTGCTTTCATGTTTGTCCTTTGTTCCATTGTTCGTGGGGTTGCATAAAAGGGGGGAACAAGAAACCCCCACATCAATATATATGACTGCACAATCTTATAGACCACGCAGCATTGGCACAACAAGGTTGTGCCGACGCTGCGCGCTTAGCGCTGACGCAGGGGCACTGATCTGCACCCCTGTGTCAGCGCTCGAGCAACAGGACCAGCGCTGCAGGCAGCACCGGCGCTGCTGAGCCTGTACTGAGCCTCTCTCGTGCCAACTGAAGCCAGTTGGCGCGAGGGAGGCTCTGTGCCAAGGTGGCATGGGGATTGGAAGGAGGGAGGGAGGCGGGACAGGATGTGGGCAGGACGTGGGCGGGCTTGGGAGGTGGCCATACGGCCACAAGCTCTTTAGCGGGCGCAGATCCGAGGAGCACATAGAGGAGTAAAGTAAGGGAGCGCACGCTCCCTTGCCGTGGGGAGGCTCCAGCCTCACCTGTACTGCACTAGACTATGGCATTGGCCGGCTGGCCTCGCCATTCCAGCACAGTATAGGATTGCACCCTGAGTGTTTTTAGTTTTTATTTTGTAACGTCCTACATGAATGTCCTGCATTTTAGGGTGCTGTGTCCTCCTTTCTGGTTATGACATCTGGTCACCCTGCGTGGACATGGGGGAACCTATGTAAATAGATTTACCCTGTGCCCCCAGAACATTGCCTTTGTTTTTCTGCAGTAGTGCTTGCAGCATGGGTGATTCTCGCTTAACACTCTTGCTTAACTGAAGAGCAGGCAATCAGCCTGCATGCTAGAAGGAGACTAACCAATGGTTAAAGGGAAGCAGGACAGTTACTACTTCCTGTTAATTTGGTTAGTATCCCTGTAGAGTGGAGGCTGATTGCATTCTTCAGTTATATATGTTCTTTAGTTATACAAGACTGTTAAGCAAGAAACACCCATGCTACAATCACTACTACAAAAAAACAAATATAATGTGCTATATAATAATGTTTCTCTGGGTCCACAGATACAGGATGCCTGTACTCTTTGTCTCTTGGAGTGTGCACCCAAATGCTGATCTGACCCTTGCCCTGTGACTTGTTTTCTATCTGTCTCTATAATCCTTGCATTTCAACATGGGTAGCAGGGCTGGCTCCAGGAGTGGCCCCTGCGGGGCCCCTCAATCACAAAGAAATGCACTTGTAGCGCTGAGTATAATGCAGTGTAATGTAATCATTCCATTCCATTCAGCATCTCTACTGGCGGAATGTGGTATATACTCACGTTAGGAGACTCAGAAGTGTGTCTTTTCTGCTATTTTTAGCCTTGAGAGGCCAGGGCACTGCCCTATTTGAGCATGCAAAGGTAAGACAGTTTGGTACTTTTTTTTCCTTTTTAAGGGTGTTTAAATGGTGACCCTGGTATCTATTGGGTGTTCTGAGACAGAACCCCAGGGGATACTGAGGTTGCACTGTATTTAATCCCTCATCCACGGGTTGCTGTGGGACACAACAGTCAAACATCCTCATCATGTGCCGAGAGCCGGATTCGGCCCCCAGGCCAGGGTTTGGAGACCCCTGCTGTAGAGAACCCAAACTGTTCTCTTGCCGTTCTAAGCAACCCAGCAGAATGCTGTCCTCTTCTTTTTGACTTGACACTTACTGTTCACCCACGTCTCTATTTAAGCCAAACAAGGGTATCAATTTTAGAACAGTTCAGGTTAAGCAAACCCAGCCTAAACCTAAGTCCCACTGGTATCAGTAGGACCCTTAGAGCCCAATCCTAACCTGGAGTTAGGCTGGCACAAGTTAGGCCAGCAAAGTTTGGCCAGCACAAGGGCCACCGTAAAGTATATTTGGACCACTCTCGGAGTCAGAGACGCCAGCACACAGACGTGCGCCATCCTCCCTGACTCCGAGAGTGGTCAAAACACGCTTTATGGTGGTCCTTGCGGCAGCCAAACTTTGCTGGCCTAACTGCGCTGGCCTAATTCCTGGTTAGGATTGTGCCCTTAAGTATGTTCCCGGTATGGTCATATGGTGTTCTTCCTAATGCTAACATCATAATAAAAAAAAATTCTGGTGTATTCTTATCACTGGGGAAACTGCTTCAAGTATGTGACAGCCAAGTTCTGACGCCACTCTAAAGTGCCGTTTTGATGTAGTCCATCATTATCTGTTGCTGCTTGGTTATCATATGAGCAATCAAGTATATATCTTGCAGAAACATCAACTTACTGAACATATATAGCAATGTGGTAAGTGAAACCTTGTGTATAGTGTTGAGCGATGGCTGTGATATTTTTAGTTTCCAGTTCTGTTGTTGACATTATTGTGGACTTTGTTCTGGTTCCGTGGGAAACATAGTTGCTGAATAGCATCATTTGGCTTTGGCTGGCCCGGCATTACTCCAGTCTTTTGCTAAGTTGACTTTTCTGTCCAGTCTCCAGAAGGCTGGACAGTTTGTTTTCCCACTGGAAATATACCCATTTATTTTCAAAGCCTGCAGCTGTCTCAGCTGGATGCCTCAGTGAAGGAAGCATAGATTGCCCAGGGTTTGACATTTTACCAATGACTTTGTTTACATTTGAGGTTGTTTTCCCCAAAATGGGTTCGTTATTAAAAAGAGGAGGGGGGAGGCTTTCAGGATCAGTATACTGTTCCCATCAATGGTTTCTACTGTGAGCATTTTCTTACACAAGGCTTGCAAGATCACTCACTGAGAATACTCTATTTCTTCTTGTGCATTTTGGTCTTGCAACAATCTCAGCTAATTCATGTCAAAAGGTATTCAGTTTCTGCCTGTTTTTTTTTTTTAGCTTTGTTGCACTGAATTCACACAACAGGGTTTGTGAACTCAGTGTGTTATCAATGTTATAGGACGGGGAAGCTTGTACTCACACAGACTGCCGTATTTGACTAATTGGTGTAATTAACTGATTGATTATTGAGATTTAAAAAAAATCTCCCATCTTTTTTTGTAAAAACAGCTAATCTCAAAGAAGTTCCAACAAAAATAAAACAATATTTTTTTAAATACGTAATACACAAACCATGTGAAATCAGAATTAAAAGAGAAAAATGATTCATACCCAGATACGTTTTTCCAGTTAAGTAGCTACATCACTTCCCCCAGGTGGATTTTTAATTGGATTTTTCTCAAAGCTGTCTCATGTGAAGAGGCTTTTGCTGTAGGTTGTATCATTAGAAAACAATAAAAGCACATTGGTTGCAGGCTGTCCAACTGTGACTTTTTATTACTGGCTTTTTTCATTGTGTAGGTCTGTATGCCCCGGTTTGTGCAGAATGTAGACCTTATGTGGAATTAACCTGCCACGTATATCTATTTGGCATAATACAGTCTAATTTATTTGAACTGACAACTTTGCCAGCTTATACTGAATCCTGAAATTTTGAAACTACATGTTTAGAAATCATATTATATGGCAATAAAAGTGGGACATTTGAATAGAAAATATGCTTCCTAGAAGCGGGAAAGTGAATTTTCTGCTGCAAAAATAGCAATTTTAACTATTTTGCAAGTATTGAAAAAATTATCCCTAGATCACAAAGAAATTCTGCTAGACTTCTATGTCATCATGCAGGGAACTGATTTTTCATTTAATGTAAAGCGAGAGTTCACCTGTTTTCCACTCATAGGGACTCAATAATGACACTGTGCTGGGGTGAAGAGGGACAATTGCTCTCCCCCTGCTAAATATAAGAGGACACCACCTGAAAAAGTGCCTCTTGCCCAGTTAGCAGCTAGTTGTTTTTTAGCCCCTTTTATTTTCTTTTGAACACATAGGCAGCCCAATCCTGAGCTGCCTGGCTCCCATAGGAGCAGAAGTAGCAAAGTGGCTACCGCTGGATCTTGTGGGAGCTGTGGCAGCCACTGGGGTCTCCTTGGGCAAAGGAGGGTAATCATCCCCTTCCCTTGCCTCCTTGGGCAATCATCCCCTTCCCCCAGGCAAAGCCCTGTCCCCTGCAATCGGACTCCTTGTCTCTCTGCCGGCTATTTTGCTGGCCCAAAGCAGGGGATAGGATCCAGTGGTGGAAGCCGGATCCCTCCCCTGCCCAGTTTCCCCACCTCTCCCGTCACCTAACTCAACTTTACCAGTCACTGGCACTGCTGGAGCACTGGTGGCCCTTCTTTGCTTCTTTGCCTTTCAGTCAATCACTCCCTCCTCTCTCAGTGTTGCAAAAGTGCTTTATGGCACTTCTAGTTGGCAGTACACATGTACCGCCAGCAATATGGACCTTTGCATTGAGCCCTGAGTTGTATATATGTGTCCTGCTTGTCATTAACAGCATTATTTCTTGGACATTTGGTAAGAGACCTCAGATCTGTAGGCCAAGACTTTTCCGGGTGGTGAAAACCAGAAAGGATTGTGAAGAGCTCCAGAAGGATCTCTCCAAGTTGGGGGAATGGGCAGCCAAATGGCAGATGCATTTCAACATGGACAAATGTAAAGTGATGCACATTGGGGCAAAAAACCAAAACTTCACCTATAGGCTAATGGGTTCTGAGCTGTCTGTGACAGCTCAGGAGAGAGATCTTGGGGTGCTGGTGGACAATTCAGTGAAGGTGTCGACCCAGTGTGCGGCAGCAATTAAGAAGGCCAATTCCATGCTTGGGGTCATTAAAAAACGGGTTGAGAATAAAACAGCCAATATTATCATGCCATTGTACAAATTGATGGTAAGGCCACACCTAGAATATTGTGTTCAGTTCTGGTCGCCACATCTCAAAAAGGACATAGTGGAGCTGGAAAAGGTGCAAAAGAGAGCGACAAAAATGATAAGGGGCTGGGGCACCTCCCTTATGAAGAAAGACTGCAGCGTTTGGGGCTCTTCAGCCTAGAAAAAAGGCGCCTGAGGGGGGACATGATTGAGACATACAAGATTATGCATGGAAGGGATAGAGTCGATAAAGGGATGTTCTTTTCCCTCTCTCAAAACACCAGAACCAGGGGGCATCTGCTAAAACTGAGGGTTGGGAGAGTTAAAACAGATAAAAGGAAGTACTTTTTTACCCAGCGGGTAGTTAATCTGTGGAACTCTTTGCCACAGGAAGTGGTGATGGCATCTGGTCTTGATGCCTTTAAGAGGGGATTGGACAGATTTCTGGAGGAAAGGTCCATCGTGGGCTATAGGCAATGATGGGTTGTAGCCTCCTTACATTAGTACTAGGCTACTTCAGAGTACTGGGTGCAAAGAAGTGGCAACAGGATGCAAGCATCTTGTTGTCTCATGCCTCCCTGGGGCACCTGGTGGGCCGCTGTGAGATACAGGAAGCTGGACTAGATGGGCCTTTGGCCTGATCCAGCAGGGCTCTTCTTATGTTATGCTACCCTTTTGACCACCAGCTCCATTAAGTTGACTCAGATGGCGCTTGCCTGCTCCAAAATTCAAGTACAGCAACCACTCTTGATTGGCCCAGCGAGTCTGACATGTGTTCAGAGTTCCTAGGAGCTCCTGACTTCAGGAAAACACGGGGGTAGTAAAATAAAAGAGGGATTACTGACCCTGGATGTCGTCACCAATTCGATGGCTAAACTCATCAAGGCATATTAATGAACTAGCTAACCCTCCTGAGTTCATCAAGGTGCAAAGACAAAGGGAGCCATCAGGGGGCCATCAACTAGCAAAGGAAGAGCCTTTGGTGAGTTTTCTATGAGTGAAAAACCTTTAAAAACCTAGGTCACTAAACCCATGTGGTGGTGATGGTGGTGTTCACCCTTTGACCATTAAAAATGCTGTTATATGTGATCAAGTGTTCAATGGTGTTTAGGAGTGCATTTAGCAGTCTGTATATTAATAGAGTCAATATATTGAATTCATGAAAAACAAACCCTTTTGATATTTTGTATGCATTTGCATGCAGTCTGTTGGTATTCAAAACTGGGAAATATAAAATAATCAAGTTGTGCAAGAAGCACATGATGGAATAATAAGCAATAGCAACCCTACCCCTCTTGATGTGAAGAGTTTATGTAAGATCTGCCCCATGACGCTTTAAAGGGGAAACAGCCTACTCTCTAATGAATAATTCAGTTCTAAAGCTCTTTAAAGGCTTAAGTATCATTGAAAGGAAGTGATGTTTTCAAAAAGCTCATGTTTTGAAATGAAAGCACACAATTTATATTAATCATCCTTGGTCCTCTGGGAAGCAGGCTGCAAATTACAAGGCATTCAGGACCCAAAAAGTTCATGGGAAAATGAACAGAGGAAAGCGACAAATAAACATGGTGACCTTTAGACCTTTCTCTCCCTCGCTGCCTGGCTATATTTAGGTTTTACAGTCAAGCCGCTCATTTTGGATGGGATGCCCAATGGCTGCAGGCTAAGTGCATTTTGAGGCATAAGGCTTCTGCTACATATTGGCTATGCTAGAGCAGTTTATCTTAGCTATAATGCTTGAGGAATAAATTGCCCTCACCCTTTTGGTGGAGCATGGAAATGTTTCAGCGTAAAATGTGTTGACAACACATCTTGTTCAGATTCACAAACCCATGTTGTCCACCTAATGTTTCACATATTGCCAGTTCAATGTTTCACATATTGCTTATGCAACCAGGGGCATAGCTAATGAAAGTGTAGCCTGGTGCAAAGGGATGCCTCGGAAATGACATCGTAACAGGAAGTGATGTCACAGTTGTAGTTTTATCTTGGGGTTTTTGGCCATAGCTTTTGGTAGAATGAAGAAATTACACTCCAGTTTGCTTCATTGCATTTTGCCTGAAATTTTGCATTGAGTGATATATAACGTGACAGTATTATTCCTGCAAATTGCAAGTTTTACAAACTGTAATTTTTGCATGACAGTTATATTTCATTTTCTGGTTTTTTTTGGCCATAACTTTTGATAAAGATATTATACTCTGGTTTGTTTTATAGAACTCTGCATTAAAGTACATTTCCAGTTATACATAACATGAGAGTACTATTCAAAATTACCAAAGTTTTCACAATTTTGGCCACTAGTGTCAAGCTCAGCTTGTTGCCCCCTCCCTCAAGCTTGTTGCCCAGTGCAATTGCACAAGCCTGCTATGCCCTTGTATGCAACCCTCATCCTCCTATATATATACCAGCAGCTTGATAAATCCCCTCATTTTTTTCCTCCTCCTGCCTGCGTAGTCCTGCAAACACAGGGGATTGTCATCCTACCACCTAGCAGGATGCTTAAATATTTAAAATAATGAAAAATAAGTACAATTATTTGGTGCTAGAAAAGCACGTGTTCTCATTATTTGGTTCTGGAAAAGCCTTGGCTTCCATTCTGATGTTGGGCGAAGGAGCCCTGCAAATAATTGCGTGTGAGAGAGCAGTCCCCATGGCTACCTCTGCCAGGTTTCTCTGTCAGTGCCTGCTTAGCCTGTCTTGGCCCAAAGCAGCCTCTGAGGAGAGGGCTACAGGGGGAACTACATGTGTACTCTGCAATTGTTCATAAGCAATATGTGAAATATTGAGCTGGCCTTAGGTGGACAACATAATTGTTGTAAAACAATTACAAAAAAGTAATTGTAATTGTAATTGTAAAAGTAATTGCCCCTCTTCACCCCAGCATAGTGTCTTTTTTAGTGACTGTTGCCGGTGGTCAGTATTTTTTTTGATTGTGAGCCCTTTGGGACAGGGAGCCATTTAACTTTATTATTACTATTTGCCTGTTAACTGCTTTGTGAACTTCATGTTGAAAAGCAGTATATAAGTACCTGTTGACTGACTGATTGATTGATTGATTGATTGATTGATTGATTGATTGATTGATTGACAACATGGCTTCCTGTTGCACACCATGGGTCATATGGTTGAAGCATGCACACAAAATGAAAATGCTGCTGCTTTTATTCTCCCACTTCTCCACAAGCACACATGCACGCTGTCACATGCAAACATGTGAAGAAGTCTGACAATTAGCCTTAAATTCTGGTTTGTACATGCATAAAATTGGCTAAGAACTGACCCATACACAACAAACAACAGTGAGAGTATATTTATTTGTGTAGTTGAACAGCATTCTTTGTTTTTAGCAGTCCTAGATTTAGTTGAACAACATTCTTTGTTTTTAGCAGTCCTAGGTTACTCACAAACCATCTGCTTTGTTGTCACTAGATGTTGATTCTGATGGTAGCAGATAATTTAATTATTAGTTCTCTGATTTTTTGGAATTACTTTTCTGTGGAGCTGCAACAGGGATGGTGACTTCTGTTGTCGAAAATTAAGTTGTATGCTGTGAAGTGGTTTTTAGTTTTTGGAATTCTATATAGTGAGTGTGTCTAGAGTACTTCTCTTAGGTAGAAGTACTGTGTGTTTCTTTCACAGGGAATGTCTTTTAAATGTCCAGACTATAGACAGTTGTCTAATTTGGGCTGGAAAATAGGAGATTTCAAACTCCCTGATGTGGACTAAGCTTCAGGTACAAGAAAGTTTTGGTCGTCAATTGTGCCTTAGAGACAGTCTTGAACTCTGTAAATGTCAATAAGACCCCTGTTATGCTGCTCAAATACCCAGGGGTAAAAGTCAGACCAGATTGTTTTCAAGCCTTGACATGAATACAGTCAGGGTAAAAAATACCATGAACCAATTAAGTCAAACATGACCCTGATGCACTAAATCTTCTCAAACAGAATTATACCATGTCTTAATAGTTTTTTTTAAAATACTTTTAAAATATTCTCTGTAAATTACAACAATTTCAAATGTCAGAGAAAATGTTGCTGCTACTAAAATTCTCAGTGTCCTTTGTGGGGACACGAAAACTTGATGAGGTTGATTTGAAAAGTGATTAAAATACCTTCCTGCTATTTGCTTCCTTTGTTTAAAAAAGGCCTGGCTGTGTTTGGAGTCTTTAAGTTTTCCATATGAGTCGACTCATCATTTCTGTGTTCTTGGCAATCACAAAACTCACATATTGATTTTAAAATATAAAGTTTGGTGTTTTAATGACTTTTGTCGTATTTTGTAATTTCAGACATTTCAGTCAGGAATGACTGAGAACGTAGCAATCATTTTTATCACTCAGCTCGTAATTCTAAACCCAAGGAGTTGGGAGAAATCTCTCTTCTTGTAGTGCAAATGGGACAGAGGTCTCTGGTTTTTCTTGTGGGAAGTTGGGGAGGGAGAAGACCACCTATACTGCAGTATTTCAAGTGGTTAGAATGGGGGCAGAAATCTTTCCCTCCTTTTTCTCTGAAGCTCTTCCCTGACTCAGATGTTTTCAGTAAAGCCAGCCAACACCAAGTGCTTTCCCTGTGGTAACGTTACCCATCTTTGAAAGAGATGCTGGACAGCCTTTGGGAGTTCCAGACTGCCCTGTTAATTGTGCACATCCTGCTGTCACTTTGGGAAGCTCCGAACAATTGATATTGGATTTCTAGATTGTCTCTCTGATGGAACCAATTGTTGACCTACTACCCTTTTTAATGCCTTTTCGTAGTTTAATGAATTCAGATACTAAGAATTTGTATTCTGAGGAGATTGCAGCCAGAACTGGTGTCAGGATCAACAGTCTCTGACAGGAAGGTGTACCTGCGTAATCTTTGTGTGGGTAGTGGTGGACCGACTCTCATAGGGACCACCCAGGTAGAAGGAGACTCGGGGCGCAATCCTATGCAGCACCAGAATGGCGAGGCCGACTTGACAGCACCATATCCAACACTGCATAGGAGAGGCTGGAGCCCGCCCCCCCACAGCAAGGGAGCGTTTGCTCCCTTACCGTAGTAGAGGCTCCAGCCCCCCCTATGTGCTCCTCGGATCTGCGCCTGCTAAAGTGTGGGCACAGATCCTAGGAGACCGCGTGGCCCAAATCGGCCTCGCTGACGGGATTAGGATGTGGCCGTATGGCCACCTCCCAAGCCCACCCACGTCCCGCCTGCCCCTGCCTCCCTCCCTCCCACCAATCCCCACGCCATTTTGGCACAGAGCCCCCCTCATGCCAACCAGTTTTGGTCGGCGCAAGAGAGGCTCCCTGTTGGCACTCTCAAGCCAACACTACTCATAGCGTAGGCTTGAGTGCTTTAGCGCCGACTGCTGCTCGGTGCTCCCATGTCAGCGCTAATGCCGTAGCATCGTTGCAACAATGTTGTGTTGACACTATGGCAATGCTAGGATTGTGCTGCCCGAGTGCAATCCTAACCTGGAGTTAGGCTGGCACAGTTAGGCCAGCACAAGGGTCACTGTAAAGTATACGGTGGCCAGCACACAGACGTGCGCCATCCTCCCTGGCCAACACACTTTTACAGTGGCCCTTGTGCAGGCCAAACTTTGCTGGCCTAACTGTGCCGGCCAAACTTCAGGTTAGGATTGCGCTCTCAGGAGAGCAATTGCTGTTGTAGGAGAATCTGTGGTAATGTGAGGTTCTTTTGCCGAGTTGGGAATATGTTGTCCTTGTAAGTAAACTAGAAGAAGCAGTCTTGGGTCTTTTGTGGGGGAGAGATATAACTAGTGTGTCTTGCTTGTGAGCCTTCCAGGGAAATTTGAGTAATTGCTGTTGGAGATAGTACTGGACTAAATGGATCTTTGGCACTGTTTATATTCTTATAAGTAATAGAGGCAGAGGGCCAAATGGCATTTCGCCCCTTGTATTTCTTCAGCCTTCCAGAAATAGATCTCCCATCTCTGTCATATTTGCCTTGTCCTTTCCTCTGGCTTCAAATTCTCCAGGGATTACCTATCTTTAGACATTTTGGCAGTGGTGAGAATGATTTTGGAGGCTTTTGACGCACACCCTTGGCCTCTTGCAGGGATTGCTTTTGACATGAGGGCATTTCAAAAGTAACTTGCCAATCGGTGTGGGGAGTCACGAACACTTACGTGTGCGAGCCTCTTGCTTGCACCGAAAAAGATTTTGGGATCAGAGCTTTTCATCAGGTACCATAAAACCTTGAAAGTTTGCTTCGAATGCTGGACACAAACCTTTTTTTCATTACTCCTATGAATTTAGAAGGCAGGACTTTTTAAAGAAAACAACTTGTATTACGGCAGAACCATAAAAATCACTAGCGGTTTAGGGCTTGTTCATTAATTCTGTTTATGTTAGCACAGATCATGAGAATCCCTGGAGAAAGACCCAGTTTCAGAATTGTAATGACTGTAACAAAATGCATGGTTTCTGCACAGCGCACAGCCCAGCAGGTTTGTTTTTAGCAATAGTCATTCAGCAGAAAAAAACACACACCACAGAGTATCAGGTTTACGTTCTAAAACTTTTCCCCTCTGTCCGTCCATCCACCCACTCCTCAAACTCCACAACCTATTAATTGCGTTTAGTCTTCTGCTAAGGTGCACATCTGCAACAGATCCACAGTTGTTGAGGGGGATGTGTCACATACACCTTGGGTGGATTTGCTTGGCACCTCTGACAATGGCTATTCTTAGCATCACAACTCCACCACACTTCTGCATTGAAATCTCTCGGAAGAGCCTTGCATGTACAAGACGGCAGTGAACAACATAGCTACCTTTGTGATGCATTAGGGGTGGAAGGAACCTCACAGTAGCAGTGCTACTTACATATGCCAGACCAGGTTACGAGAATGGTTTTGTTTTTCAACTCCCACGGCTGAACTCATTTTTCTTTTGGAGAGCCTCCAGAAATGGAGGGCAGATCATGTCAGGACGCCGTTTGAGGTCCACAGCTGATAATGCATTAAAAAAAATGAGTATTTGGAAGGAATTTGCATTTGGAAGGAAGACTCACTTGATTTGATGGCACGTACTCACAGGTAAAGTATCCACAGGACCGTAACTTTTAGCTTTATGATTGTAGCCTAAGTTTAAATTGTTCTTCCTTGTGTGTGCTGCATCTCCGTTATAATTTATAGGCATGCCTGCCTTTCATAAGTTGTGCTGTTTGTCTGCATTTTGTGTTTGTGTTTCCAAGTTGAAAAAGATAATGTATGAAGCTACCCTGACACAGTTGGGCCATAGGGAGCACCAGTGGGAGAGTTGGGAGACAGGACAAGGAGGCTAACCCTATCCAGGATCAAGTCAAGGCTGTGAAGCAAGCTAAGAATCGAGACTGGAGCCAGGGCTGAGGACTCAAGCCAGGCAGGAACCTACCAAAGCCAAGAAAACTTGGTTGCTCAGGCTAGTCTCCAGCTCAGGCACCTTTATAGTCCTATTCCAGAGGAATCCAAATCCCACACTGGGTGGGCGAGGCCAGCCCTGAGCTCATTTTGTCTTCTCAGTACAGGGGATTTGCCAGCTGGAGAACCCAGAGCTCTCATCTTCAGCCTAAGTAGCACTTGGCATCCCCTGAATGTGAGCCCCCATGGAGAGGAAGAAGTGTACAGGCTGGTTTGGAGAATACCTTAGTGTCTGCCAAGAGCTTCTTGGTCAGTTTTCCTGATTGCCTGGGATTAAAGTAGGGGGGATGGTTTGGGTGGCCTCACCCAGGAAATGGACCCAGATGCCAGAATCTGGACAAGGACATACAGCATCTGCATTATATGATCATACACATCCTTAATTGATTAGGGGCGCAATCCTAGACTGAGTTAGGCTGGCATAAGCTAAACCAGCAAAGTTTGGCCAACACAAGGGACACCATAAAGTATATTTGGACCACTCTTGGAGTCAAGAGAGGCCAGCCCACTGACATGAGCCATCCTCCCTGACTCCAGGAGTAGTCCAAACACACTTTATGGTGGCCCTTGTGCTGGCCAAACTTTGCTGCCTTAGTTTATACTGGCCTAACTCCAGTTTAGGATTGCGCACTGGGCCTGGTTGGACAGCTGAAGTATCATTTGAACCAACCAACCAACAGATACTCAGAGCTGACTTTAAAGCCCACCTTAAGCACAGTTCATCTGAAGTGTGCTCATCTCTCACTCGCTCTCTGACACAGACACACACTGTCCCTCTTTTAGTGAGCACTGAAAATTGCCTTTAGAGCAACAATTTTTGTCAAAATGCTTTTACCTTTGAGGGATGAACTTTGGGAGCTATTAAGCAATAACACTTGATAGGCCTAGTCTCTTCCTTTTGGCTTTAAAGCTTTCAAAGGATCGTACAAGCTTGTAAAACCGGTCATCCCTTTTGCACAACACTTTTGAAGTAACATTAAGCACTAGTGAGAGTTACAGGGTTATGCCCAGATTTATTTCTTTTTAATCTGTGTTTATTAAGTTGCCATGAATGCTGATTCACTAATTTTCCTTGCACATCATTGCTTTTTTGTTGTACGTGTTCTTTGTTTCACTCTTTGCCCGCAAATGAGAACAGCCAGAATACTTTTGATAAATTGTGTGAGAGGATGGCAGGGACTGTAGCATGAAATGAATGACCCTTTATGGTCTGAGTAAAATGTTGCTTTGTAAGACCTAATGGCAAATTCTGACCATTTGGCATTATGATGTTCAATCTCCTTTTCCCCCCAGTAGTTCCTTGCTATACTCATTTAATTCCTTTTATTCCCATGCATTAATGAGGTCAGACTGCAAAAAACATTAGTGATCTTCCATTACAAATATGTTTTTGGCTTTTGTCCTTGGCCAAATGCTTCCATGCCTATAATAACACAAGATTCCCTTTCCTAGATAACCTCGCTGAAAAAGGATATTAAGGTGCCTGATTTTCAGCTGAAACCCTCGAGGCAATATTGACTCTCACAGTTCATTTACTCACCCCTGGGCATCTTTCAATTCCTGTTTTTAAGATCAGAGTCGGTCATTTTCCCTGGGCGAAGGTGTGCACATTAATAACTCGTGGGTGTGACACAAACGTGCATCTCAGGGTTTTGTGCACCCAACTGATTTTTAATAACTGCATCGTTCCTGCTCAAATTAATCCTTCTGTGCTAAGAGCGCATCTTCCCTAAAAAATCCTTCACAGCTGATTAGGGCCACAAATAACTCATCAAAACCAAGTTGGCAGTGTTCGGTGCAGAGCGCACTCCGAGTTATTACCCAGTTAATGACGCAGCGGTATCTGCTTCCAGCTGTGGAGCAGCAGTGCCTGGTCCCTGGCAGCTGGCAGAGAGCTCATCAAATAGCTGTTGAGCAGCATCCCCTATTTGTCATAAATCCAAAGGTGCCATTGAGGGTAAGGAGGCTGTGGCCTTCCCTCGCCACAGATACCTTTTGACACAACAATTAAAGGAGAAATAATTGTTGGTTGATGTCTGTATTGCACAAAGGACCTGTGACCAAGTAGTCTCTGCCAGGCCAGCACTTGTTGCAATTCATCAAGGTGAATGCAGCTCACCACCACGCGTCAAGACCTGCACAACTTGCCAAGCCAAACACAGCACACTGGCTCTGTGTTGCAACCCCCCCCCCCCGGGGGGGCACAATAAACCATTTGTTTAAGCTGCCTGCCTTGTTTTTGCAGACCCTAGCAGGCAGCTGAAGCAGGAATGTTATGGCTCCCTTGTGGGCCTCCATGCATAGCTAGGGAGGCTGTGTTAGGCTTAGTGGGTTGGAAGTTACATGGGCCTTCCTTGCCCCATAACCAGCTTCTGCAGAGAGAAATCTCATTCTCAAGTCGGTGGTGAGCAAGGCCAATTTCCTGATGGGTGTTGGTTGGTTCAAGACCAGAGCTGAGGTTGAAGTAGACTTCAGGTTCTATTTTGAAGTGAGACCTAATGGCCTTAGAGCAGTGTTATTCAGACTGTGGGTCTGGAACCACTGGGTGAGTCATGACCTGATGTCAGGTGAGTCGCTGAAAGCGGGGAGCAGCCATCTTGGAAACAGTAGACTCTACTCTTGTTATTTTCCTTTTGTGAATGTTAATAGTTTCAATTTTCAAGAGAGAGGTTTTTTTTATTTTGTTTTTAGTTCAGTGCTTTTACATCACATTTTGTCCTAGTCTTGCTTTCTGTCAGGGATGTTTCATGGTTGTATAATTGCTGTAGTCCAAGAATGCCAATTTGCATTTCAGGAGTGTCATTTTACTATGTTACAATGACAGCACTCCTGTTTGATGATGTCACTTCCTGCCACAACACCACTTCCAGGTTAATACCATCACTTCCGGTGGGTCCTGACACGAGAACAATTCTAAAAAGTGGGTCCCAGTCTAAAAAGTTCGAATAACACTGCTTTAGAGTGATAAGGAAGAGCTGTTCATTCATTTCACTAAGAGCAGAGTGTGCCTCCACTATTATTGTGTGTCATTGTCAGCTTCGTACAGATAACAATGAAAAACCAACAGTTCTATTATTAGGCCACTTGGCTATATGCACTGGCCATGGAACTTGGCTGATATCTTCCTTGCTCTTTCTGGGCCCTACTATAAGCCTGCTCTGGCCCTTGGGTGTTTTATCCACTCTGACTCTAGGCTCAATCATTTGGACTAAGCTTGCTCTAGTTCTCTGGTTTGTGTCCTTGGATTCCTGGCAGGCTTTGCTTTTTTGGCTTTGTATTTCATCCTTCTGCCTTGGTAATGCTGTCCGCTAACAACCCAGCTTGATTATAATATAGACTTCTGACTCTGATCACATATTGATTCTGTGGTGCTGAACTCAGATTCCCTCCCAGGCAATATCCCTTAAGGTCTGCCACACCTCTTGTAAAATATGAGGGCTATAATTCTGCATTGATGATCTAGACTTTAAGGCTTCATCCCTCCCTGCTCTGATTGTTTCCTGCTGTGCTTATGGGAGTATATCGTTGGCCACAGAGTTGACTGTGTAGTAAGCAGATATTGTTTTGGTTCAGATCTTGGAGAGTTGTGTTTCTCTCTGTTTCCTGTACCATATTTTAGGAATTTTAGAACATTTGTACTGTATATGTGTACAGTATGTTTGTTCCTTTCCTTTATATTTTCAATATGATTTTCAATATGATCAAACTGTGCCAATTAGTTTTTATGAAATGTGCTTTTTGTCCAACAGTATCCTTAACTTTCTTAATGTTTCTTCTTTCTGGCATAGTATAGTTGATCATAAGCCATCTTGCTAGGAATATCAGGTATAGGTGTCTTTAATGTACTCTCTATACCTCCAGCTGTCTTGTCCCAGTGGTTTTATGAGAGTGTCTCATAAACTCAGAGAGTGAACTCTGGTGGTTAGAGCAGGAGTTCCTAAACTGTGGGGTGGGACCCACCAGGTGGGTCGCGAGCCAATTTCACGTGGGTTGCGAAGCACCTAGAGCAGCCATATTGAAAATACAGGAAAATGGGATGCTGAAACGGAGGAAGGCTGTGTGGTTATTTTGCTTCTGTCAAGGTTGTAAATAGACTTTTCTTTCTGATTCACGTTGCTATTGGAAAATGGCTGAGAAATAACCCAACTTATTGCTGCATTCTCAGGAAAGCAGCAGGCTCTGGCGTCACAATGATGGCACATTCGGCCACAACATCACTTCTGGTGGGTCCCAGACAGATTGTCACTCAAAAAAGTGGGCTCTGGTGCTAAAAGGTTTGAGAACCACTGGGTTAGAGGATTAGTTTCAAATCACTGAATCTGGGTCAAACAGAATTGTTCAGCCACAAAGCACATTGGGTGACTGCTGTCTCTTAATTAATAATTTGCTTCACAGGGTGTGCGTGCATGCGTGCGTGCGTGTGTGCGCGTGTGTGCGCGTGTGCGTGCGTGCATGTTTTGGTGAATAAATGGTGAGAAATGATACACTGTTCTGGGAAGAAAAAG
Organism: Lerista edwardsae; assembly: GCA_029204185.1. Taxonomy (NCBI): domain Eukaryota; kingdom Metazoa; phylum Chordata; class Lepidosauria; order Squamata; family Scincidae; genus Lerista; species Lerista edwardsae. Next base: position 13,805,318 of record JAJKFI010000014.1, read on the forward strand.
GCATGATAAAAGCGTAATAAATAATAAGAATAAAATGTAATAATAAGAATAATCCCTCAATAAGCCCAGGATGTGTTTGGACATTGGCACAGGCAAGAACCTGACACTTAAAGTATCACTTCTCATTCAGTTGTTGACTCCATCACAAGCAGCTGCACACATTCGCGATTGCATCCTGTTCATGACAAAGCAGAAGAGTTTTGATGACAACTCTCATTACGTTGGCATGCCTGGAGAAAATGTCTTTGCCACTTAGGCTTCCAAACTTGCAGTGTGTGCTGTTTCTGTCTGACTCTGCTGTTATTTATAGGGCACCTGTCACCACAGCATTCAGGGAGAGACCTAGGCTGTGTTTTGTGCAAGTTCTGTGCTTTTGTGGGTTACGTCCTGAACATTTATGCAGCAAAGTTGTGGGAACACACATTCAAATCTGGACTATATTTTTATGCATTGTGTGTGTGTGTGTGTGTGTGTGTGTGTGTGTGTGTATATATATATATATTTATTTATTTATTTATTTATTTATTTATTTATTTATTGAATTTGTACCCCGCCTATTGCCCGAAGGCACTCAAGGCGGCATTACAACAGTATAAAATATAAAAACTTAACATTAAAAACAATTTAAAACAATATTAAAATACAATAAAACAAAACTAAAACAACAGAATTTAAAACAGACCATGTGGATCATAAAATATAAAAGTATAACCAGCCAGCCAGCCAACCTGTCAACAATTAAAAGCTTTTTGAAATAAAAAGGTCTTCAGCCCCCGCCGGAAAGTTAGTAAAGAGGGGGCAGTTCGCAATTCGAAGGGGAGGGTGTTCCAAAGTTGGGGGGCCACCACCGAAAAGGCCCTCTTCCTGGCCACCGCCCCTCTCACTTCTCCTGGTGGCGGCACAGTCAGAAGGGCCCCCCCAGATGATCTAAGAGTACGGGTAGGATTATATGGAAGGAGGCGGTCCCTCAAATACCCCGGACCCGAGCCGTAAAGGGCTTTAAAAGTCAAAACTAGCACTTTGAATTGGGCCCGGAACAGAACTGGCAGCCAGTGCAGTCGCCGAAGCAGCGGCTCGACAGAGTCAAACCGACGTGCCCCAGCAACCACCCGAGCAGCCGCGTTCTGCACTAGTTGTAGTTTCCGGACCGTCTTCAAAGGCAGCCCCACGTAGAGCGCATTGCAATAATCTAATCTAGATGTCACTAGGGCGTGGGTCACAGTGGCCAGGTCCGCACAGCTCAGGTACGGCCGCAGCTGGCGGATCAGCCGAAGCCGAGCAAAGGCTCCCCTGGCCACCGCCGCCACCTGGGACTCCAGGTGTAGCTGTGGATCCAGGAGAACCCCCAAGCTGAGAACCTGCTCCTTCAGAGGAAGTGCAACCCCATTCAGAGCAGGACGATAGTCCAATACCCGAGCTGTGGATTTCCGAACCAAAAGCACCTCTGTCTTATCCGGATTTAATTTCAGCTTGTTCGCCCACATCCAGCCCCCAACCGCCTATTTCTTCCTATTTCAACAATATTTCTTCCTATTTTGATAGTATTTCCTCCAATTTACAGAACATTTGTATAATTGCCCATGGCTTAGCAGTGAGTGGGATACATGCTCTTGGATGGCATACAGTACCCCAGTGGATGAGATGCATGCTCTTGGGCTATCAGGGAAATATAAGCATTTCTTCAAATTTTAAAGGCATGTTAGAATGTCAGGGATCTGGGAATTAACTAACGGAATGCTGGGCGGGGCTTCGGCAGGACTTACGCGTCAGTGGCTGCCCATCCGGTTGGTCCGCCGCCCGCCCTGGCCTCGGAGGGGTGCCGGCTCTCTGGGGGGCGGCTGCGGGGGCGCACCGGTTGATCAGACACGCAGCGGTGGGGCGCGCTCCCCAGAAGAAGCCCGCGCAGCCGGCGGGCAGCCGAAGGAACGAAACGGGCGGGCTGCTAAGTCCCGCCCAGCGTTCCGTTAGTCAATTCCCAGATCCCATTACTGGGTTTACCCTGTCCACAGGTCTACTCTGTCACAATGGCTTTATCCCACTGGAATATAACTTCATTCCTCTGCATTTTGTGTTAAGTGTCTTGTGTTACTGTGCAAAAGTTGAGTTATTTCAATATTGGGACTGATGTTGTTTTTCTTGCCTCCATGATTTGACCTTCCACTGTAAATGTTGTGGCTACCTCTTTAAACCAGCAGTTCCCAAAGTCCTACCTGGGAACTCACCAAGTAGTTGTGGGGGCTGGGCCTGTGGCTACAGAGGTGAAAGCAGGAGTGCTCACTGCATGCAAAATGAGGCTTTATTCTGCATCTGGGAGGCCTGCAGAGGAGGCTGCAGGCCTCCCAGACCCCCTTGGACCTTACAGGCAACCTCCCAGGTAAGAACTAAAGCCCCTGGTTGTCCCATGGTGCTGCAATTGCAGCAGTGCTGTCGGGACACTCAAAACTGGGCCCTTAAGGGGGGATGGCCCAGTTTTGTTTCCCAGTGGTGGGTTGCGACCCACAGATTGGGAAGTACTGTTTTAAACATTTCAAGAGAATAACGAGCGAAGACAGACAATAATGTTTCAGAGAGGGAAAGGTGGTTTGAAAGAAAGATACTCAAAATTGTATTTTCGAGAGTAGCCTCCCAATCATATAGCTTTTAGGTTGCATCCTAAACCTATTAATTTTATCTATGTAATTTTAGCAGTAAAATGCATAACATTGCCAAAAGTGCAACAGTATTGATCTTAAAAATGGAATAAAATTCTCAGATATATTTATTAGCCAGCATTTAGGGCCTTCATTTGTCAGGGTGTGTGTACTATACAATGCAATCTTTGACCCATTTGGCCAATGTTATCTAGGCTCATATCCGCCAAGAACAATTTTGCATTGGCTAAAACTTGTCCTGAAAACTCAGAATGGGTTTTGTACAGGGCTAAACCACTAGGCCTGAAAAACCGAGTCAATGTAGAGATAAAAAGATGGCAACATAGTTTTTGTAGAGGTGGCTGTGCACTCAAGGAGGACAAACCATTAATACAGGGCACTCAGGGTGGAAACCACCAATTACTGTGTTGCTGCTGCTAAAAAAACCACAACCCATGTAGGATTTTGTTGCTGAATGAGGTGAAGATTAGGACATGAGGTCCTTTCAAAATGTATCTTTGGTACGTTTGGTATAGTGTGTAAGGTATCGGCTTTGTGACACAATGTGAGCTAGACTACCCTTGGGCTGCCAGAGTGTGACCTTGGCAGAATAACTTGTATCTGCAGTCTGTATCTCTAGAAGTCAGTTTGGCAAGGAGGGTTGGGGAGTAGAGAAAATGGTTTCTGATCCAGTGTCGCTTCAGTTTGCTTTGTTTTGAAACTAGTGGGACAACTTTTGTCTACCTTTTTTTTTTTGGCGATGGAAGAATTGTCTTGTTTATGATGGCGAACGTACTGCAAGATCCCAGACCGGTCCTAACTGAGAAATGCAAACAGTTAATCAATAAGATGTAGTGCTAATGCTACTCTGTCAGTATCTTCCATTGGGATGTGACAGCTTTAAAAATTGCCTCAGCGACATGTGTGGTGACCTTGAACGTGCCCCAGTTCTTCATGACGTGCACAACATAAAATTTTTAAGTCAGTTTTGAGACTTGTCTCCCTTTACAGTTTGAACTGGTGAGTTGGCGATAACTTTGTTCCTATTGGCCTGTTTTCACATGCGAGGCTTATATTGCTTTTAAACTTGCCTCTTGTGGTATTTATGTTAGTTTATCATTATTGTTTAATGAAGGGGTAGAGAAAGCAGAGATGTAATATGTAGCCTGTAATATGAATGAGCATTGAGGCCAACACTCATTACAAGCCCAAATAGAGCAAGAGATGCTTTAAACCAGTGGTTCTCAAACTTCTTAGCACCGGGACCCACTTTTTAGAATGACCGTCTGTCTGGGATCCACCAGAAGGGATGTCATGGCTGGAAGCATCATTATTGTGACGTCAGAGCCTGCTGCTTTCCTGATAATGCAGTAATGAGTTGGGTTATTTCTCAGCCATTTTCCAAAGGCAAATTGAATCAGAAAGGGAAAAAAGCCTATTTACAACCTTGATACAAGCAAAATAACCACACTGCCTTCTCCCTTTCCGGGGTCCTATCTTTCTGTATTTTCGATGATGGCTGCCTTAGGTGAATTCCTAACTGCATTATGAAGTGGAACATCCCATACACAGAAGTTTATCATTTTAGCAAGAACTAGATTTAATGCTTTAAAGGTTCACAGTTCACAGTTATGGATCTCATTTTACATCTCATCTTAAAAAACTCAGCACTACTAAGAGAATCTTCAGGCACATATTACTGCAACAATGTTAAGTGGTGCGTTTTCAGATCATATTCATTTTTTCCTTTATTTCTTCTGCTTAGGAATTTGGCACAAATCTTAGCATCTACCAGAATGTGCTGACATTAGTTATGATGTTGTAAGATTAGCATCAACAATAGGGCTATTCATCCATTTAGACATATTCAATCTGTGTAGTGGATTCAGTCCCAAGAACCATGTATGCAAGTGTAAGAAACTCAGCTGTGCAAGGGGAGGTAGGGGAATGTTTTTTCCTGGTTTTTCATTTCCCTTCTGTCTGTGGCTTACAAAATACAATCAAACCAGAATGTGAAACCAGAGTTCAGTTGGTTAGGCATCCTGATTTTTTTAATCATGGTTTCTAAACCCAGTTAAACAAGTCCATGCTTGGATGAGCCATGGAGTTGTGGTTTTACAGTTGTGATGTAAGAACTCCATGTTAGGAGGAGAGAGCATACAGACTTGAAAACTGCGTCCACATGTAAAGACAGTATAGTTTGTTCCATCATCTGACTCCTGCATTGTATCAAGTAGATTTTCACTTGATGATATACAATATTGCATGAAAAATAATGTGTAAATATAATATGGTCACAAAATAGAGAGATATTGTGTCACTGTATAGGAGGGTGTATAAAAGTTTGTCTGACTCTGATAGTTGGATAACTCACTCTGATTCCTTAATATAAGCCAAAACATCTGTGTTTGGTAGCATATAATATATTGGACAAAGACAGTCTTAAACATTTTGGACTTGATTAATTTATTTTTTTTATTTTTTAAATTATTTTATTTTTTCCACATAAACAACTAAACTACATATTGATAAATTTGTTGAGATAAACGGTCATAAGAACAGCCCCCCAGGATTAGGCCAAGGCAGGGTGACCAGATGTTATAACCACAAAGGAGGAGAAAGCACCCCAAAATGTAGGTAATTCAAGATAAATGTAGGGTGTTACAAAATAAAAGGTAAAGGTACGCATATATATATTGATTTTGGGGTGTCCTGTCCTCTTTTAATGCAACCCAACCAACGAAGGAACAAGGGACAGACATGCAAGCAAGTTATGCGGGCAGCCCTGCTTGATCTGTCATCCTCTGTATGCGGTGGTGGGATTCAAATAAATTAACGACCGGTTCTATGACGTCATAGCCGGAGCCAAAAACTCCCCGAAGCCAGCTGAGGTAAGCAAGTGGGCGGGGCCTGGCCATTTAACAACCGGTTCTATAGAACCTGGGCGAACCCCCTGAATCCCACCACTGTCTGTATGTCTTGAAATGTAGGACATTTTGAAATTTTCTGAGGACAGAAGGTCCTACATTTCAAGAAATAAATTGAAAAGAGGATGTCTGGTCACCCGGGGCCAAGGGTCCATCTAGTCCAGTTTCCTGTATATATCCCAGTGACCCACCGGGTGCCTCAGGGAGCACACACGACTGTCTCTCACTGCCACTCCCCGGCATCTGGCATTCTGAAGTAGCCTGTTGCGAAAAACCTACTGAACGCACTGCGTCCTCCTCACCAGTCTTCTGAAAACAAGAATGTTAAAAATGTTATTGTGGGGTAAAACTGTTTCTTCATATGGCTGCCTTTCCCATTTGGCACAAACTTACCACTACATTATAATTTAAGTAAATCTTTGACATTGTTTATTATTTATTTATTTATTTATTAAATTTATGCCCCGCCTTTCTGCCCATAGGCACACAAGGTGGCTTATAATAAAACAGTGAAATACAATAAAATTCATAATTTAACATTAAAAAGCAATAATTTAAAAACAATATTAAAACAATTAAAATTTAAAACAACAACAAGCCCCATGGATCATAAAATATAAGCAAGAGTCAGCCTGTCAACAATTAAAAGCTTTTCGAAATAAAAAGGTCTTCAGCCCCCGCAGGAATGTTGCCAAAGAGGGAGCAGTTCTCAATTCTAAGGGGAGGGTATTCCAAAGTTGGGGGGCCACCACCGAGAAGCCTATTCCTGGCTGCTGTCCCTCTCACCTCTCCTGGTGGCGGCACAATCAAAAGGGCCCCCACAGATGATCTGAGATCTTTATTTATTTTACCCTCCCCTTCCCCCCCCTAAGGTGGATGCCCAAGGTGGCTTGTAGAAAAACAAGAATATACATCTTACACACACACACACACACACACACACACAGAGAGAGAGAGAGAGAGAGAGAGAGAGAGAGAGAGAGAGAGAGAGA
>JAJKFI010000014.1:13812984-13860003 GCA_029204185.1 Lerista edwardsae
ATCATCATCATCATCATCATCATCATCATCATCATCATCATCATCATCATCTCAAAGAGCCTTCCAGGACATATCAGGATGACTCAGCAGCCTTCTTAGGATTAGACGTTTCAAAGTAGAGAAAAGTTGGCCCCAAATTCAGGAAAATCAGGAATTTTCATCCCAGTGATGTTTGCCTAATGAGACAATTCTGACTGTGTATGTCTCAAGCTTGGATATGTAGAATCTTCTCTCCTTGGTATACAAAATGAATCGAATAAAGTGACTCAGAAGTGAATTTCCATGCCTTCTCTATATGCTCATTAGCGGGGCAATAGCCTCTACGTTTTGTGAAGGATCCTGTGAAAGGTTAAAAATCTTGTCTCCTTCACTAACAGTTGAGAGCAGAAGGCAAAGAAACCATAGGCAGACTCCTTGAATTACACTTATACTCTGGTTTCAGAGTTGCACAGTTGAAGTGTTTAATAGGTTTTACAGGCTGGGGTTGAAAGCTTTGAGATCCATACAGGATGTCTTTATGCAAAGTCTATTATGAAGTGGATTGAATATCATATGGTGGCTTAAATCATCTTTTGAAAGGATGTACAAAATATTTTTCCACTCCAGCCCAAGCTGATTTGGCGCCCAAAGCAGTGCCAAATTCTACCATTCACCTTTGTGGTCACCAAACCCTGTCTGTTCCAGCGCATGCACCAGCATGCGCACTCCGGCATGTATGCTATTGCTGTCCTCATCCACTGTCCCCTCTTCTTCTAAACTGGGCAGGGAGAATCTTGGAAATGTACCTTTCCGATCCCAACTTCCTGCCCACCAAGCCAATTTTGAAGAAGCGACAGGGGATGGCAGACACCAAGAGAAGGCCCTTTTCCTAAAAGCTCTGTTTGGCCATGGTGCTGAAGAAAGAGGCATGCTTTCTCCTCCAAGGAGAACCCGCGAGAAGAGGATGGGACAGCGATCATGTAGAGCAGCCACTGGGATAAGTGATGGGCAGATGCGGGGTGCAGGGGCATCATTTGCCTGTTTGCTGCCTCCTCCAGCTTGCTGCTTGAAGCAAACTCTACAGCCAGCTTCATGGTTGGCTGTCCCTGTCTCCAGTTCCTTACAGAAAGGTATCTATGAATGTATGTATTTTGTATATATGAAAAAATAAGAGCGCAATCCTAACCTGGAGTTAGGCCGGGACAGTTAGGCCAGCAAAGTTTGGCTAGCACAAGGGACACAGTAAAGTGTGTTTGGACCACTCTCGGAGTTAGGGAGGCCAGCACACAGACAGACACCAACCTCTCTGACTCTGAGAGTGGCCCAAACGTGCTTTACGGTGGCCCTTGTGCCAGCCAAACTGTGGTGGCCTAACGGTGCTGGCCTAACTTAGGATTGCACCCTGAATGTATTTTCATTCTTGAAAAGTGGTTAACTGGTCTTTCCAGCAATGCAGTCGTTGATCTTAATAAAGCTTGCAGTATTGATAAGAATACAAAATAGGAAGAAAGTTCTGTGGACTCAGTTGGACTTTGTTCTGTATAAATACCCTTAGGACTGGACTTCAAATCAATAAAAGTGTTTTCTCAAGATGCTTCCCCCCCCATTATTGAACATCTTAAAGAAGAAACAGAAAAATACAGTTCTTGTTCTCTGAAGGTTTTATGAAATGAGACAAAGTGTGAGATTTTAAAAATGCTCTATACCAGGGATCAAATAAATGTTTCCAATCAACTAAGTCCAAAGCGGCTTTGAGAATATCACAAGCTGTCTTTCCCAAAAACTCTGAAAAAAAAACCCAGCCTAGTTCCTATCCAAATCACTGTTTCTCTGGAGTCAGTATGAATGGGATCGGTTCCACTTTACTGATTCAGAAGTGTGCTTGGGAGCCAGGCCAAGTTCTTTCTGGAATGAATTTGGTCCCAAGCATAAATTTAGCTATTTTATTGTGAAAATATTGAAGCCACTGATGTTTCACAAGGGAAAGATATGCCCCAATAATTTTACTAAAGGTAACAAAACGATAAGTACAGCAAAATATATTTATACCTTTGTGGTACAATTATCCAGTTTGTATTACTTCCTTTTTTAAAAAAACACATGAACTCTCTCAAAATCCCTAATTAATGAGATTTCATGAGGATGCAAATTAGACTGCAGTGGCTGCCAAATACAGTTCTTTGGATCAGATCCAATCTTGCTGCTGTGCTTGCGGAAGCTCCTTCCATTCATGGAAGGAGATCCTATAAGCACAGTGAAAAATTTAGATGCAACCCCTTGTTACTGAAAGAGTTAATGGGATGTGCTCTTTAGGAATGGAAAATACTATTTTAAAAAATTCAGGGTGGTGTTGGGTTTGATTGTTGAAACAGCACTGTTTGTATAATGTCACGACATGCTTGAGAATTAGTTGAAACAGATTTATCCTGGAAACCAAATTTCTTGATGTTTACAGAATTGATAAAACCTCGGTAGACTTCTTGGTAGAGCTACAGAGTGGAAAACTAAGAATGTGCAGTCTAAGGCTGATGAGGCTGACACTGCACTCATCGGGTTTACTTTTGTGACAACTATCATCTGCTCATTTGACACACTGCTGAAGCCAACAGATACCTTTGGGAGCACTTGGATGGATGGGTCGTTGTGGTGGCCAGGTGTGCCTTCTGGGAACTCTTATTTCCTTGGGGCTTTGGTTCTTCTTGAAGAGGAGAGATGTTGTTACTTGTTTTTCCTTAGAATTTTTAATACTAATTTTGAATGTTTGGAGGCTAATTGACTTGGCAAAAGCTCTCTGGGAAAGCCAAGATGCCCCAGGAGTGGCCCTATTCCAATTATTTCCAAACCTTTTCGACTAGGGGCTCCCTTGACCTACTGGACCATTGGCCACGGCTCTCCACTACAATCCTATACATTGTATATGGTGGCAGGTTTTCCCCAAGGATTCTACAGCTCCTCTGGCTGGTTTTTGCAGCTCCCTGAGGAGTCCCAGCTCAGAGTTTGGGAACCCCTGCCTTATTCCACTGTCTCCATCCCCTTGCAGTCAGTAGACTTTCAGTTGTATCAGTAATAAAGGTATTTGACATGGCTGTAACTGACCAGGAAACAGTCTCTTTGACCTCACGTCATAGAGCAGGGGTGGCCAGCCTTTCAACCTTAGAGCTCCTGGACCTTTACCAATTGTGTAGAGCAGGGAATTTCAGCAGGTGTGGCTTATCATCTGTAAGATGACAAGATGCACCAGCTGAAATTCCTTCTTAGACAATTGTTAAAAGTCCAGGAGCTCTAAAGTTGAAAGTTTGGCCACCCCTGTTATAGGATTAGAACAATATATGTGAGATAAAGCACATAGGGATGTAAAAAGCCCTGTGATTTGCCACTATCTAACATTCTTGCACAATGTTATCAGCATTGTCAGTGCCTACTCTCTTGCAACGGGCCGTTTAACTGCTGCAGTCAAATGCCATTTGCTACCAACAGTATCCTTTCCACTATTTCTTTTAAGAAGGTGCCAACAGTCTTTCTGGTCAGATACTGCAATGCTTCTGTCTCCTTTGTAGTACTGGAGCTGAATGGAGCAGAGTTCATCACTGGGGAAGATAAGTCTTTTCTTGCAGTGTTTTTCTTGGCTTATCAGCCATTACGAGAGGCACCATCCTTTATGCTGTGTTAACAAGAATGATGGTTAACTGTGTCAAAGGATGAAATCTGTTTCCATAGCTAGGTATGTCAGTATGCTTGCTATGTCGGAGTGCATCAGCAACTGTTTTTATATCAGATTGGTCAAATCCAGTACTGTGTATCCTGATTGGACCTTGCATATATGCATTCGTGTCTAGCAGTAGACCTATTGCAGATTCAGAAAGGCAAATCTGCCATCTGACTTGAGAATAAATCAGATATGATGATCATTTTGGTGGCAAATCAGGAACAAACCTTAGAAGGCTCAACTGCTCACTTTTTGGGAAGAAATTAGATTTCCTTAGTGCCTAAGCATCGTTGAAAGATCACAGATCTCCTCTCAAGCTGCGAGTATGGATCTGTAATCCCAACGAAAACATATCAATAAGAGAATGAAAGAAAAGGATTTGACCAGAAGCAACATGAAAGGGTAGTTCTCGCTTCCAGCTACACGGATGTCAAACCACAGTAACTCTGGCTTCGTCATATTTCCTTCAGGGATCGGAATTTCATCCTGAACTTCGAAATGACTCCAGCAGCTGTTTGGAAATTGTTTTCCGTTCTAGCTGTCACTCAATTCTCTATTCATCTTGATTACATTCTATCCCTGCACCTGAGAATACTGCATAACGTACACATTGATGATACCTAGACAAAATAATGTAGGCTTTGTGTCCTTTGGTAGGCTGAAGGGTCGTCGGAAACGGCAGAGCAATATCTGCTGTTTTGCATACTAGCTAGATTCTGGCTAAAAGGCAGTCATATTTCAGGAATGGCTTTATTTTCAGACCGCTTCCAAGAAGACGCCTCTTCAGGGTACACACAGAATGCAAATCCCAGGGCACATCCACATCCCTCATTAGCATTAAAAATGTTAGTCCTCCATGAGCCAAAAGGAAAATGCCTCTCAGCCGCAGAAAACTTGCTGGGTTCCACAATGGGGTCCTCTGTATGATTCAGGCCATTCTACAAGAGCCTGGGATTCCAAATAACTGAGCTCAAGGGAAGTGAAATTTGCTGGGACAAAGGCTGCTGTTTGTGGACTGTTTAGCTCATGTTTATAAAAGGCCCTCTCATAGTAGCTGACCCACTGCTGATATTCTGTTGCAAGAGTAGGGGAGCCTCAGGTGCTCCGAATGGCTGAAAATATATTTGGACAGTGTGTCTGATCTCATTTTCCGTCTCTGGGCTTGGAAGCCGTAGTTACAAAGGTGGAGCGCCTGCACCCGCCACAGCTGTGCGGGCCTCTGTGGGATTTCTAGTCTTACTGTACCTTCTCCGTACCTTCCCTTCTCTCTTGTCACGAGCCCCTGTCAGAAATGTTCCAAACTTCAAAAGGCCGCATTGGAAGTAAATAGCACAAATCATATGGAAAAAATGCATGCTTTATTCATGTTGGGGGCAAAACAAAGTCTGTGGTCTCATTTCAAGGAATGTCAGATTTCCTGCCTCCCTAAATGCTTTTTCAGTCTAACTGAATGCATTTTATCTTGTACCTTGGACCAACTTGGATCGTTTTTAGGAAAGGAAATGAAAAAGCTTGAACTCCAGGAGGGCTCCTCATAACTCTTGATTTAGTACATCAGCACATTTCATCTCTATCGCAGATTAGTCTAACCAGTATAATCTGAAACCAGGCAAACGTCCCTGCAGAATTCTGTCTTGAAGTTCTGAAAGATAAACCTGTTGAGCGCCACATGTGGGCCTGGTGTCTCAAATCCTCAGTCTTGTGTAAATAGTTCCCTTAAAGTCATCAAGGAATTCACCGTACTTCTGAACCATCTTGTTCTTCATTTTTATCTTCCCCTTGTACAATTTCGTCAGTAGAAGATCCACTTTCCCTCCTCCCCCCCCTTCTTCTTTGAAGAACAAAGTTTAGCTTTTGCTCACCATAAAGCAAGGGACCTCTGTCAATGTTTACCAGATGCAAACACTTGAGTATTCATTTGAGAGAGATTATTTTCTGCTTACTTTTTAATTATTATATCATATTTTTGATGTTGTGATCCTGGGAGAATGTAGCTTTTAGCCCAAGCCTCTGCCAGCTCGGGGATAGTTCTTTTGTGTTGAGTAAAAGTTGGCATCAATATAGGTGTGATGGAGGTGACAAGTGCTGCTCCTTTACCTGGTTTGTCTAGGCCTGGCCAGGGTTTTGTTAGTATTAGCACCTAATAGGGTGCTAATTAGGGTGCAATCCTAACCCGGAGTTAGGCTGGCACAGTTAGGCCAGCACAGTTTGGCTGGCACAAGGGCCACAATAAAGCATGTTTAGACCACTCTTGGAGTCAGGAAGGATGGTGCATGTCTGGGTGCTGGCCTTTCTGACACCGAGAGTGGGCCAAATATATTTTACAGTGCCCCTTATGTCATCTAAACTTTGCTAGTCTAACTCCAGGTTAGGATTGCACTCTAAGAGTCAGCGCAGTCTAATGGTTAGATTTCGGACTGGGAGGACCTGGGTTTATTATGATATTTTTATAGTGGAGAAGGGTGGCTATAAATGTAAAAAGGAAAGAGGAGAGGCACTGTGAGGACAAATACAGTGAAGATTACCAAGAGCTTTACAAATGGAAAATGCTACTTAAATGTTCAGGGCTAGGATGTTAACCAGCTTGTCCCACTTGGCCCTAGATTTCTTATGAGTGAAAGCAGGCAGTGGAGAGAACTAGAAAGTTTATAATGCACTTCATTTGAAATATCTAAAACTGACCAGTGCTGGGGATTGAATAAATTTGACCCTTGGTCTGCTGCTACCTGGCACTTTACATTGCTATTATCTAGCACATTTACCATAGTTAAAGTGCAAGCCTATGCATGTCTGTTCAATCCCATTGAGTTCAATGGTGCTTTCCCCCAGGGAATTGGGTATTGCAGCCTTATGGCCCACCCTTACGGATGGCTTTAAATGAGAATTGGACAATTCAATAGAATGCAGTTTTACTAATGGCTGCTAGTCACGAAGTCTAGGCACTACCTCCAGGTTCACTGGCAATATAACTCAGAATATCAGTTGCAGGGGAGCAGTGGCAGGAGGGAAGTATGCTGGCCTGGTGAACCACTGTAGGAAACTGGATGCTGGACTAGATGGGCTTCCGGCCTGATCCAGAAGTCACTTTCAGATTAATATGCATGGCACCCTCCATGGCTGCCTGAGAGAAATGGAGGTTTGAAGCTGTGAGTTGGTTGGGAGCAGGGAACAGCTGAGGGGTGCAGGTCATCTCCCTCTGGTCTGCTGTCCACTGAGCTGCTTCAGTTGGCTCTCCAGTCCTTTCTGTGCACTGAGAGTAGGTGGGAAGAGGAAGCCCACCTGTTCCTCTAGTGCAGCCATTTTCAACCACTGTGCCATGGCACATTGGTGTGAGTGGTCTACAGGTGTACCTTGGGAATTTAGGGGAAGGTCATTTATTAGTAGGGCCAATGGGGGACGTGAGCCCCCCATTGGCAGCATGGTGTGCCATCTCAATTGTAAAAAAACTGATGGTGTGCCTTGACCATTTTAGTACCTTCTCAGTATGCCATGAGATGAAAAAGGTTGAAGGACACTGCTCTAGTGCTGCCGGATGATAGAAAACAAAAGCTGCTGCTGCTGCTTCCATCTCGCTCTCCTTCTCCACACCTAGCTGCTGTCAGGAACCAGGTGGGGAAGGAGAGTGTGGAGTTCATGCCCTTAACCTCGACGCTGCCTCTTTCTTCTGCGTTGTCCTGGTCATTTCAAACAGGAGCTGAAAGTAAAGAAGTGGAGGGGGGAATTGGACTCCAGGTTGCTACACTGCTACACGCATACCTCTCCTCACCTCCCACTCTTTGCCCACCTGGCTGATCTCCAGGTGAGTAAGGAAGAGGAGAAGGTGTCTCAGGCTGCAATCCTATACACACTTAACCTGGGAGTAAATCTTATTGAATCTAATGGGACTTACATCTGAGAAGACAGGTATAGAATTGCCCTATCAATGTGAGCATGAACTTTTTGGCAGGGTTAGAATATGCACCACCGCTAAAGGTGCCATTTTTGCTTTGGATTGGCCCTGGCACCATCCATATGTATGGTGTGAATTAAGGCTTCTTGGAAAAGGTAGGTTTGAAGAAGCGATGAAAGGAAAGAAGGGAGGTAGCATCAGTGAGACAATATGGGTGGTGGTTTTTTCTTCTTCTAGTGACCTCCATTCTCACTTTCAGAACTGCTTTGAAGTATTAAAAGAAGCAAGCAAACATCTCTCAATCATGAATTTCCATATGGATACACCTTGTAAAGAGATTATCTCCATTCATCCTTTTTATAAAGTTCTCGGAAGGGAAAGCACTGTCCCAATGCACAGAAGCAATTTTTCTTTTCAATGGATCCTGTGACTCAAATCTAAAAACCTCTGCTCTCCGAGGAGCACTTTCCAAATGTTTACTTACTGCTTGATTTCTGATAGACAGCTTGCTTTAAATAAGTAAATAAACCAGGTGAACTACTGCTTCTGAAAGTCTTCCTGCTTCTTTATATTGTTTGAAAGACAGGCGTCACTGTTTAATGTGGGAGCCTGCTTTTTCCCGACAGGGTGACTATTTCCCCGTTTTGGCATTCAAGGTTTTATCAGCTGTCCTATAAAGTGAAATGTATAGTGAATAGACTATGCTTTAAAGAGCCTTTAAATGCAGTGGAGCCCAACGTATTAGTGGACCATAGCATTGCTCATCTCTGCTATTGAAACCCAATTTATGTAAGGGTCTCTTTACATTGTATACAAATTCTATTTGACATAGGGTGCAATCCTAACCAACGTTCCAGCACTGACATAGCTATGCCAGTGGGGCTTGTTCTGCATTCTGCAGTGGAGTAGTAGTCATAGAGGCCTCCTCGAGGGAAGGGAATGTTTGTTCCCTTACCTTGAAGCTGGAAAATTGCATTGGCCTTACCCCCCTGCATTGGCCTTGCCTCGGTACTGGAAGTTTCTTAGGATTGTGCCCACAATTACGGGTGCAATCCTAACCTGAAGTTAGGCTAGCACAGTTAGGCTAGCAAAGTTTGGCCAGCAGAAGAGCCACTATAAAGTGCGTTTGGACCACTCTGTGCTGGCCTCTCTGACTCCAAGAGTGGTCCAAACATACTTTTTGGTGGCTCTGGTGCTGGCCAAACTTTGCTGGCCTAACTCTGCCGGCCTAACCCTAAGGATTTAGGATTGCTCTCTAAATCAGGTGCTTCCTGCAGCAAACCTACAGAAAGGGAAGAGCAGGCATGCTTTCTTATACAAGCATTATATGCATGCTAAAGAGCTTGGACATATGTACTGTGTGTTCAGGTTTGCACAGTCAGTCTTTTGCACTTTATCTGATTGCTGAGGTTGGAAAATACATGTGTTGCTGTACTGTGAAGTATCTCTAGGTACCTTATGTTGTATGTATAATTTTAAAACTGTAAGGTGTTTTGAGGACTTAGGTTGCGGAAAAGAGTATTGTAATAATCAAGTACACGTATTGTAATAATCAAACTGTTTTGCTGGGCATACTCAAAGCATAATGCCTCATCATGTACTGTAGGTGAAAGCAATATTTACTTAAAATATTATGTTTAAGTAACACTGGCAGAAAGGATTTTTCAACAGGAAAAATACAGTACTAGCTGTGAAATAATTCAAGGATGAGGAACTTGAGATTGTGATATCTAGAGTTGACATGATAGGACCAGGTATCACTGTGGTATGAATGCAACAACTGATTATTCTGCAGTTGTACAATGTAGCCGACAACTAATTTTGCTGCTTTAGCGGATCAGCCAGTTAACTGATTACTAATCTCTCAAAGGAGGAATATTATAACCACACAGTTAGAATTGTAGAGCGTGTCCAGACAAGATGTTAATGATAAAACGGTGAAGACTGTGCTTTTTGGAATAAACAGAGTTCTTAAGATGACAATTATGAGAACTGGATGATGCCAAAGAAAATGTGTTATGAAAGACACCTCTCAAATTTGGTTCAGGGCTATTGGCAGCCATCGCAAACAGATAAATTGGTTTAATGTATGAGGTAAAATTTTACCAGAAGTTTCACTAGTGAGTTCTATACTTTTTCCTGATATTTGATGTATTATTTACAGCCCAATCCTATCCTGTGCTGAAACAGGCAAGCAGGCAGGCCTGCATTGGATCCAGCGCAGGGTAGGATGTGTCTGTGGTGCAATGCGGAGCAATTATTTTACCACATGAAGTGTCGCAGCCACCTCAATGGGGCTACTTGGATCTTCGCCAGCGAAACAGCTGGTGCAGATCCAAGCAGCCCGGTGTAACACTGGGCTGATTGGGAGGGGGTAGTTAGATTCAGACCAGTCTCCCAGGCTGTTCCCACTCCCTTCCTGTGTCCGGCCCGCCCTTGGCTGCCCTCCCCCACCTTTCCCATCCAAATGCGCCCTCGTTGCGCTTCCTGCCACCATTTCCACCCACCCCCGCACCAGCCACCCTCAGCCGGCGCATGTACTGCACCTGGCGGAAGCAGACCAGCGCATGTCCTTACATCAGCACGGCCAGCTCCCAAGTTGCTGCAAACATGCTTTTTTTTTCTTTGAGTTTTATATTTTGTTTTATTTAAAGATATGGGTAAGGAGTACAGTAACAAAGGGGAAAGGGTTATAACATAGGTATACACATAAGGTAAAAACCATTGCAATGCATCTCTTATATCTTAACATATTGTCATAACTAGTAGTTCTACCACTTCTGAGGCTATCTTCCTAATGTCTAGTCTATATATATTGAACCATATTCTTCTGATTTGACATCTCCAATCTCTTAGCATAAAGTATCTATCCAGTCATAAAACGGTCTCCAATATTGTCTAACTTTGTTTATCTTTCTCTCTTGTAGCCTCTCCGATAAAATATCCTTTTCAGCTACTTCATAGAGTTTTTCTATCACCTGTTCCAGACTCGGAGTCTCATTATTCTTCCACATTTGCGCAAAAAGTAATCCTGCTGCCGTTATTACATGAATGATATGCCTGTTATTTGCATCCTGTATATCTGTTAATATATTTAATAAAAACAGTTTCAGTTCAAAAGAAATTTTACAGTTTAACATTTCTTGTAACATTTCGTATATTTTTTGCAAACATGCTTTTTTATGGCACGTTTGTAACATTCGGGAGCCCACTATGCTGATGTAAGGTAAATTTAGGATTGCGCTCTTATTTTTTTTTTTTACGACGGTCTTTATTTCGTATCCCAGTTCTCTTTTGCTTCTGTTTTGAGGTGGGAGGCATTGGAGTGCCGCAGTATTGTCTTATAGCTGTGATGCATAACCTGGATATGTGTCCTACAACATCCCATTTGAAATACAGAGGTTTAATTTGTTTTGTTTTGAAACTGACCACAAATAAAAGCCTGCCAAATAAATAGATTCTTCTTGCTGGGGTGGCTTTATTTCCTCGCATTTGCAAGTGGAATTGTTTGAAGGGGTTTGGTTCCTAATTAGAGAAGACGGTAGGGGGTAAGGGATCTGACACACTTTCAAAATACAATGAAGTGTGATTTATCCTCGTTTGCTAATAATTTTTCAATGCACATTAATAGCTGTGAAAATAGCAGTTGTTACTGTCATATACCCTGACTATTATTAACGCTATGCCTGATTTGACAGAACACATTTTCTATTATTATTATTATTGCTTGTAACATGCACGTTTGGATCTCAACTGTCTGGGCTAATCACCTTTAGCATGTCCAACTCGTTAATTTGCACATAATCATGTTTGGAGATTTAACATCAAACACCCAGAAAGAGAAACAAATTAACACTTAACCAAGGAGACATTTAGGAAAAAGAGAAAGAAAAGCCTGTTGTTTTTTTTAAAATAGCTGGGAACCTATTTTGAATTCCTGTTTTTTGTGAATTTTTTTTTATACCTGGAAGCTACTGGAAGATTTTACCTCCCTCTGAAAATGTTTGCTCAATGGTATTTTAATTGCTGCAGCAATCAAGTTTGCTGAAGAAAAGGGCTCTCCCCAAGCTTACCACATCCTTTCCAGCCAAGCATAACATGAGTGTGATTTATGTGAAGAAAACAACCTTGGATCTCATTCAGTTGCATCATCAGTTTTAAACTGGCTGCCTAATCGGTAGCAGGAATGAGAGATGCTGTGGTGTGTTTCTCCCCCCCCCCGCCATGACTTTGTCTCCAGATGGTTTGGCATGTTACCCAGCATGACGACAATAACTTTCCATTTCTCATCACTTTTGTTGCAAAAAGCGTCTTTCTTGCTTTGTGGAAAAGTGTTACAATGAAAGGGGTTTGGGAAGCCAAGACCTGTCTTCAGGCTTTCACTGGTATCTAAGGAACAGTCTCAGATACGCAGGCTAGAAAGCAAGGCGTTGTGTCAACTTATGTTTTATGCAAAGATGCTCACCCCGATTCGTGGAAAGTGCTGTAGAGTTCATAAGGAAGGTGACTTAGCTCCCAATGTGCAGTGGCCCATCAGTACTTGGGGGCGAGAAAGAGAGAGTGCTTGAGATGTATGTGTACATGTACATTTTTTAAAAAAAATATTTTTGAGAGTTTTGTTCTGCCGAATGGCTGCAAAGATGGCCAGCATACCAAAGCAGCGTTAAAAAGCATTCAGTCGCACAGGTCATTGGAAAAACAGCATGACGACGAAAATGTATCGTAATAAAGGCATCAAAATGGCAGAACTATTTATATTAAAAATAGTTTGTATTATAGTTTCTATTCTAGAATAGTTTCTGAATCATTTCTATTCAGAACTATTTAAGAGCGCAATCGTAACCTGGAGTTAGGCTGGCACAGTTAGGCCAGCAAAGTTTGGCCGGCACAAGGGCCACTGTCAAACGCGTGTCAATGAATTTGGACCAAATTTGGAGTCAGGGAGGATGGCACATGTCTGTGTGCTGGCCTCTCTGACTTCGAGAGTGGTCCAAACATACTTTGTGGTGTCGCTTGTGCCAACTAAACTGCTGGCCTAACTGTGCCAGCCTAACTCCAGGTTAGGTAGGATTGTGCTCTCAGTCTCTTCCAGGCAAATTAGGTAGCAAAACCACTCTAAATGGAGACAAGTTACTAAAATATGCATGGTATTCCTCTTTGCATACATTCTTCTCTGTGTGAAGGGTCCCAAAGCCACACACAGGAGAAACTCACATGCTTTTTCTTTTTCTGTTGTTGAGGCTTCTTTCTTTTCCTTGGAGGAAAAACAATTGATTGTGACTGAGATTCTCCTGACATGGGTTTTTAGATTGTCTCTCTCTCTACAGGGGAGAGAATGAGAAAGCAAAAATCACAGAGCTGAATGATGCTACTTACTTACATGGAGTGGCACTTCACGAATATTCAAATAAATATCAAAGAAAGAACGTGTGTTGTATAAGATATTATTCCACTTCAGTAGGAGTGTTGCAATCTGTTACTTCGCAAATAGTGTATTGCTGGCTGACTTGTGTTGTGCCCCCGACCAACGGATACTAACCTTCCTAAAAAATGTCGATGAAGTCATCCTCCTTCTTCATCCTCTATTTATACTTTTCTCGCCTTGTGTGCTGCATGGGTTTGATCTGGGAACTGTCACATTTAAGTATAATAGTTTGTTGGCGTAGTGCTAAGAGAAGTCGGACATATGGCAGCCTGGGAATTTTCCATATAATAAAAGTTCAGTAGCAGCAATGCAACAGAATCCCAAATTCTTTCATCTATCTATCTATTTCAAGATTGTACCTTCAGTTTTCAAGAAGCTTAAAAAAGCAAAGCGGCAGGTCACATCTCCAGGTATTGACACGTGTGTGTCTTGAACTGGAGGTCCCATCAGTTTGGCATTTTGGTTAGGGCACCACAAGGACTGTGTTTCTGCTACAAGCTTTGCAGACTGAGGGCCCAATCCTGAGCCCCACAGTACCCATGGTTCGAGCGTACCCCAGGTGCTGGTGTTGTGCTGGTGTTGTGAAGGTGTCGTAAAGCAACTCCACTGCCAGCGGTAAGGCCTTACCACTGGTGCCCCCACTGCCCGGAAGCTGCCACTATGGGTAGCAGTAAGTGTTACTGCTGCCGGTGTTGCACCGATTCCAGGCAGGGTGGGAGAGTAGATCTGGGCAGGGGGAGGGATAGGGTGGGACCTTTGGTGTCGGCTCTAGACCTCTGTGTTGGGCCAGCTAAATAACTGGTGCAAACATGAGGAGACTCATTGGCAGGTCTGTAGGCTTATCCAGGGGATGCCTCCGGCGGCTGCCTGGCTACCACTGTGCCCTTGGCACCCAGGCAGCCCAATCCTATCCCCCATCATTAACGACGATGCAGCCACGTTGATGGAGCGCTCATTGCATTCAGTGGTGTGGGTGGAGGTCAGGAGGCCTTCCAGAGGTAAGTAAAAATGTTGTCTACTTGGGTTAGAGTTTGAGTTAGGTTTCACAAGGGATAATATCGTCCCCACCATTGGACTTGAACACTCAGTCAGCTTTCCCTAAGGGCCAAGCCAGCCCCCATAAGCTCTGTAAAGGAGAGCTCTGGACCTTTGAGCAACCTTTGTTGCATGGAGAGGCTAAGCTCTTGGCCCCTTTCCCCACATGGCTGCCTTCAGATCTCCTCTGCTTTGAATTGCCATCTTCCATGTCTTTTATAAGAGCTTGTTTGCTCTGGTCTGACTAGCTGTGAAGGGTAGGCCTCCAGCGTCATTTTCTACAAAAGCGAATGTCACAACCAGGCACAACCTTTCTTAGCCCTACACAACAATTGCCAGAATTCTGTCTTCTGTTTAATGTATAGGGGGTCTGTCTTCCTTTTCTTGTCATCCTAAAGGCCCAAGCTGAAAGTGAACATGTATGGTTTCAAAAATGAAAAGGGGTCAGAGCTGCAGGCTGTAGTTAAAGATGAACCCTTTGTCTAAAGATGGACTACAGAGCTAGGGTTTATTACTGTACTTTAGTGCACTCTATCTACATGGAATTGTCCTTTGAAACTGTTGTACAAAGTGCACAAAGCAGCTGTCCACCGGCTGTTGGAGGGAATTGGGTGATGGTGTATAAAACCAACATTTGCTAATCAACAGTCTCCTATTCTGATAATTGAAGGTGGAAGTTCTTCCTACATGGTCTGTCTTGGTCTGAGCCTGATGAAAGTTTTAGATCGTGGTGCCTTAATTCAAAATCTCCCAGTAAGGAGACTTGTCTGTACATAATCCTAACTAACTCTAGGTGTCCACTATTTGATTAAAATGGCTTTCTGATGCTGAAGATGGATTCTACTCTGTGCCGTTTCTTTTTTTATATGATTTTGTTTAAATGCCGTTTTCCAGCTTTGTCCATAATGTACCATTTTACTGCTGAGACGGGTTGTTCCGAGAACCTGGTGGGAGGAAAAGTGTTTTATAAATTAAGTCAAACGTTAACAATATTTAAAATATGGGCTGTCTTTGGAGTGCAGGTTCAGCAGAATCAGGCACTACAGTCCTCCTGAGACTACCACGTAAGAATGTAGAAAGCCTACATGCATAGAAAAATAGTGCACCGAGAGTGGGCCAGGATAGGCCCCTTTTCACACATTTTTTGGTGCAGGGAGCTTTTGACATTGGGGAACACTCAGATGTGTAGCTCCCTCCACCTGTGTTCTAGCATGCTGTCTCGAGCACAAACTCATTTGAAAAATTTGGAAGGTCTGGATAAAGTGGGCTGGGACGTAGGTTACATTTCCTGAACGGTCATCAGGGAGTTTAAGATTTTCCTCGGAGTTGTTTATTCCTTAATATTATTTGCCAAGTGCTTTGAATCACTACTGAGAACGCGATGAAATTCTAAATGAGCTGTGTTTAGCTGAGTTGGATTGAATACAAAGGTCACATATATTTCTATTTCCTGAGTGGAGGAAGATAACTCTCTAAGAATGAGATGCTGAGAATAAATGTGCATGTTAAGTAATTTGTATTTTTCGGCAGAACAGCCCACAGTGTGTAATATGGTGCGTGTGAGAAACTTTCAAGACAGGAACTTGTTGGCTGAAAAGCTAGAGCTGAAGTCCTCCAAATGGGTGGAGCGCCAGTTTCTTAATGCCTGTTCGGCACAGTCTGCTCTTCTAGATACCCCTCACTCAACTCACTTCACCCTCTCATTAGTCATTGAATTAGCAGCTCAGAGGGAGCAGGGTAAAGGTGCCTTGCATCCTAGTGATCAGTGCCAAGCTTGTGAAGGCCACAATTTAATAGAGAAACCACAAGCGTATTGAAACCATGTCATACCTTTAGAACATGATTGAAGCCTACAAGATTATCCCTCAACTTCATTTTTAGCTGTTGGGGCTCCATCAGTCTCTGTACATTTCTCTACTATCTGGTTGATGAAAGTCTTGCAGGACTTGAAAGCTCTTTTTTTCTGATGTTTTTGGGAAGATCCTATTAAGGCAGTGGTTCTCAAACGTTTTCACACCGGGACACACATTTTAAAATGACAATCTGTCCGGGATCTACCAGAAGTGATGTCATGGCTGGAAGTGCCATAATTGTGACACCAGAGCCTGCTCCTTCCTGAGAATGCATCAATAAGTTGGCAAAAATTTATAAATAAGCAGCCATTTCTCAGCCATTTTTCAATAGCAAAGTGAATCAGAAAGGAAAAAAGAAGCCTATTTACAACCGTGACACAAGCAAAACAACCACACAGCCCCCCTTTCCAGTATCCCATCTTCCTGTATTTTCAGTATGGCTGCTCTAGGTGCTGCAACCCACCTGAAATTGGCTCGCGACCCACTGGTGGGTCCCAACCTATAGTTTGAGAACCACTGTATTGAGGCATTATCCCACTTTTGCTTGAGTAACACAGGGCGCAATCCTGAGCAGCGTTAGCTTGGCAAGGCCGGCCGGCACACCAAAACCAATGCTGCTTTGGGGAGGCTGGAGCCTCCCATAGGCAAGGGCACGTTCACACGCTTACCGTAGGGGAAGCTCCAGCTTCCCCAATGTGCTCCTCGAATCTGCGCCTACTAAACAGCCTCAAATTGGGGCTGTGCGGCCTCATGGACGGATTTAGGATTTGGCCTTATGGCCGAATCCAGAGCCCGCCCTCTCCCCACCCACAATCTCCCTCACCCCACCAATCCCTTCCTGGAAGGGGATGGAGCATGGGAGCCTCCCGCATGCCGAACAGCTTCAGTCAGAGCAAGGGAGGCTCCCTGTCGGTGCTTTCAAGCCAACGCTACTTATAGCATCAGTTTGAGAGCTTTAGCACTGATGCGGGGGTGCTGCTCGGTGCCCCCGCATCAGCACTAATGACGTAGTGTCGATGCAATGACGCTACGTACGAGGCAAGATTGCACTGACAGTGTCCGTTGACTGACCCAAGGTAGCCAGCAAGTGTTCACTTAGAAAAGAGTTTATCCCAAGAAGGAATCATGCTTATATTTAGAATGCAGGGGAACGAACACGAGCGTCCATATTTTCATTTGTCAAATGGCGGGAATAGCTATACAAATGTTAAACTTCTCTTCATTCAGCTTCTGTTTCATGGAATCAAATCTGATGTAATGGTTTTCAGCACTACTCTTCATGATACTCTTTTTTTGTTGCAGAATTACGACAGAATTACAACAGAGCACGAGCCTCAAGATGAGACGCTAGTGATGCAAAAGCAGTGAGTATCTTAAGACCAAGTTTCCAGTGTTGTATTTTTAAAGCTGATAATGCTCTTCTAAGGTTTTGGCTGCAGTTTCTGAAGTCTTTCAATCTGATGATTTGGTGCCAGCTGGAAGCAGGAGAAAAGCACCTCTTCCATCCAATGTAGGTTTTTAGCTTTAGTTTCTGTCCTGGACTGCACTGTTTGCACATATCCTTCTAGATTCCTATCTATTCTATGAAGTAAAAGGAACCAGCCCAGTATGGCTTATGGCAGTGTGGCTCAAAGTACCAGTGGCAGGAGAGGCATGTGTGCTCTCATCTCCTGCTTTTGGGCTTTCCCAAAGCACCTGGTTTGCCTTGGTGCAATATGCTGCTGAACTAAGTGGGCTTTTGACTTGATCCAGCAGGGCCCTTCTTAACATTCATAGGATGTGAGCTATGCTAACTCACTGTACCTGACTCAAAGTCTCCCCCCATCCCTGAAAACAACCTTGCAGATGATGGGGATTGAGGAGGAGAGAAGAAAATGATATTGTGCATAATGAAAATGCTGTACAGTATTTGGAACATCTGAAAATTTCATCATGAATCACGACTGCTTGTTTTAACATTCTCTCTCCCAGTTGCCATTTCAGCTACAGACTGTTCCTCCTTCTTGCCATCTTTTCCTTTTCTTCAGCACCATTTCTGTCCCACTTTTAAAGCCACTCACTGCTCCCATTTCTATGTTCAGCTTCCCATTTCTCTTCGCTGAATTTTCCATTTATTCTTGCCTATGCTCTCTTTTACCATAGAGCTCTGTCATCGTAGCACGTCAGACAACATCGGAACAGCGTGGTCAGTTGGAGCTAGAGGTTTCACATCTTGAGTTTAGATGTCGTACCTCAGCAACAAAGATTCATTGAGATGCCAGGCAGCCCAATCCTATGGTGCCAGGCTCCCATAGGAGCAGCAGTGCCAAAGTGGCTATCAATGTATCCTATGGGTACCGCCGCAGCCGTAGGAGTCATCTTGGGAGAAGGGGATGTTCATCCCCTTCCCCTGGGTAAGGTTACTGGCTATTTTGCTGGCATAGATTTGAGAGTCTCTGTGTTGGGCTTTGCAGCCTGACAAAGAGGATAGGATCTAGTGGTAGAAGCCACTGCCAGTCCCACCTCCTTCTCTGCCCCTCATCCTGCCCAGTTCCATCCTTCCCCTTCCAAATTGCTCGCCACCAGCAGTGGTGAGGCTTACTACCGGATGGCTCTGCATTGAGTCCTCCTGGCACTGGCAGACGCGTTTCTACAGGGATGGCAAAGCTCTAAGTGTTGCAAGAAGCCTTACCCTGTCATGTAAATCCCTCCTCTCCCTTGCTGCTGTAGCCAGTAAGCAACGCCAAGATGTTGCTGTTCCCTGTGAGGATTGGCTAAAATGGTGCAGGAGAGGAGTGATTTCCACTGCAAGGTAAGGCTTCTTGCAAAACGTAGAGCTTTGCCATCCCTGTAGAAACGCCACTGGGCACTGGGGTCTGATGCTGTTCTGGCACCAATGCTAAACCTTTTCTGCCGGCACTATAAATGCCTTACAGCACTTTTGTAGCACCAGTGCTGGTGGTTGGCCTTACCACTGGCACTGGGCCACATAGCATTAGGCCCTTAGTGCTACATTTTCACATTATGCCCCTCTTTAGGGCAGAAAGAGCATACGAAGAGGTGATGCCAACTGCTGCCTGTAGGTACGTACCTGGCTTGGACTCACATCAGATCCAAAGTTTGAATGTTTGATCCAAGGTCATTAAAAAAGACCTTGGTGTTTTGTTTGGGTTTGGAGGACAAGGTTATTAAACCAGTTGGGGTTTGGAGCTTTTATTTAGTTGAATTTTAATAGAGTTGTACATGTTTTAGTTTGTTCCCACCCGCCCTAAACGTTTGCTTTTGGAGTGGTGGGTCAGTGTTAACTGTCAGGTAAATAATAAACAATCTCTGAGTTGTATGCATGAATTAAGTAGTTGACTGTATATTTTGGTCAGTTTATCCTCTAGTGCATTTTATTGTGCCTTTTTACTTAATGTACTCATTGGATCTCTATTTAGTTGAGTTGGGAACTTAGTTTGATCAATATCTTGTAATGAAAAACCTATCGATTCCACCTTTTATTTCAGTCCCGGTTGATGGCTTTCATCAGGCACTATCAAATAACTCAATCACTGGCCACTGAAAATTGTTCTTTAATCAATGGAGGACATCACTTGCTCAAGGGAGACCACATGGGAGACTTCATTTGAGAAGACATAAGGAAATAACACAATAGCAAGTGAACAGGAGAATATTGTAGTTGGACCATTTGCAATTTCAGTCCTGTTTTGTCTTTTACCGAAGTTGCATTTCTGTTTTCCCAAAAGAAATGTCAGTTGCTCAAGTATTTACTTCCACCTTTGCAACTAAGAATTAAAGGCATGATAAGTACACAAGAAGAGCCCCGCTGGATCAGGTGAAAGGCCCATGTAGTCCAGCTTCCTGTATCTCACAATAGCCCACCGGATGCCTCGGGGAGCACACGAGACAACAAGATGTCTGCATCATGTTGTCACTCCCTTGCATCTAGTGGTCTCAGGTAGCCTACTTCTAAAACCAGGAAGTTGCACACACCTATCATAGCTTGTGACAATACAAATATTTCCTCCAGAAATCTGTCCAATCCCTTTTTAAAGGCATCTAGGCCAGACATCATCACCACATCCTTTTGCAAGGAGTTCCACAGATTAATTACATGCTGGATAAACACATTTTTTGTCTGTTCTGACTCTCCTGACATTCAGTTTTAGTGGATGTCCCCTGGTTCTGGTGTTGTGTGAGAGGGAAATGAACATCTATCCATTTTCTCTACGATTCTGTAGCTGCTTCATTTGTAAAGCACCTGTTACTTACTGGAAGGAAGTGATTTATCAAAGATAAATTATGCTTTAATTTATCAGAATAAGAGTGTGAGGGGGAAGATAGGGCTGGTTCTGTCACCCTTTATGCAGAGTCATTTGGCTACTTCTCTCTGAATAAATGTTCTCAGCTTCCATATGCCAATTTTTACTATTTGTAACAGCGTGAGACAAGCTGAAAGATGTACGCTATTATCCATCTTGGCTGTTAGATTTCTTCTCTTAATGAAGCTTATAGAAATTTGAAACAAAGAAAAGGTAATTTGTCGCATTTACTTTGGAATTGGTACATAAAGCCAGAAACATAAATATGTAGAGTTGTGGCGTTAAAAGCAACCTCTTGAAGACATTGATTCCATCTGGAGAATGTGATGGGAGGGTGTTATATATTGAAACAGTTCCCAATTCATGCGTAATCTTACATTTTCAAAAAATATAATCATGGGGAGATGATGACCTTGTTTCTTCTTCTAAATATAGTTATCCAGAGATTTTCTTATGTTAATAAACACACAGAAGAAGGCTAGGTATCCAAAGCTGATGATTCAGATGTGTTATGTGTGCCACATGTGGTGGCTTAGCTAAGCAAACCTTTGTAAATAGTGTTGTGGCTTATATCCAAGATAATCCAAATGCTTCGAATGTTCTACATGGCATTGAGACATAGGAGGCTGTTAAATTTTAGATTTGCAAAAGAGGGTAATGTAATACGCATACACACACAGAGGCTATAGGCGCTGTATAATAGCATAAGGGAGATAGAATTATAGCCTGTACCTGCACTGTATGTGGGAATGAGCACAGGGCCATCTAATGTTCACACTACAGAAAACAGGTATTGGACAAAAATGTCTGGATTTCAGATTAGTCCAAATTTCAGATGTCCAGATAAGGTATAATCTACCTGTACAGGCATGCATTAAGACGTTCCACCTAACGACAGACAGCATATAGAATGGGGATCAAAGCACAACATAGGCTCTTAATGAGGCAGTTGAGTCTCCAGTAGCCTGCCTGCAACTGGGAATGTCTCTTTACATAACAAAGAGGGGGGATCTTAATGAGGCACTCAGGTAGTCAGTAGCCTACCTAACAAAAGTGAGGCTGTTTACATAATGACCAAATTGCATAAGGCAGTGATTCTCAGACTTTTTAGACTGGGACCCACTTTTTAGAATGGCACTCATGTGGGGACCCAGCAAGAGTGATGTCATTAACCTGGATCTGATGTCTTTACCAGAAGTGACATCATAAAGCAGGAAGTGACATCAGTGTGACATAATCAAATGACAGTCCTAGAAAGAGACGGAGGATGTTTTGCACATTTTGCATTATTGTCCCTTTTATTGTGATCTGCACCAGAAGTTTTTACCCTACCTGCCCCCTGCTTTCAAGGATCGAACGGAGAGTAATACTTTTACAATTTTATAATTAAGCTTATGGCAACATACTTGCAGCAGTCATTCAATGTCATCAGACCCTTTTTAAAATAGACACACAATTTTAATGTCTATAATGTAAAGCAGTAAAATGGTTTCGTTGTTTTAATTGCAATTTTAAGTAGTATGTTTTATCCTCATTTTATTCTATGTCCAGACCTGATCTGTACTGTATTTAGTATGTATGTTTTATCCTCATTTCACTCTATGTCCAGACCTGATTTGTATTGTTTGATATACTTATGCCAGTAAAGGTCTAAGTAAGTAGGTAAGTAAGAAGGCAAACTGGCATTCTTGGACTGCAGCAATTGCACAGCCATGAAGCATCCCTGACAGAAAGCAAGATGAGGACAAAATATGATGTAAAAGCACTGAACTAAAAACAATTAAAAAAAAATCTCACTTGAAAATTCCAACTGTTATTAACACTCATAAAAGGAATATAGCAAGAGTAAAGTCTGCAGCTTCCAAGATGGCTGCTCCCAACTTTCAGCGACCCACCTGACATCCGTTCGTGACTCGCCAAGTGGGTCCCAACCCACAGTTTGAATAACACTGGCATAAGGGCTTGTTGTTAATTATTTTTGCAGGCACTCCTGAATAGGAGCACAGCTAAACAATTCTAACAAAGTGTGTGTGTGTGTGTGTGTGTGTGTGTGTGTGTGTGTGTGTGTGTGGCGAGAGAGAGAATGGGTTTTGAGAATGCTGAAAATCATTTTAAGTATTTTTCAGTGATGATATGAGGTGCTTGGTTGTAAATTGGCGCATAGTATGACATTAATGCATTCCGTCAGTATGACTTAAAAATATAGATGATGGAACCCAGTAATCCCCATTATGCAAATTGTAGGGACAAGGCTTATTGAAAAGAAAGTGCTGTTGCAATGCACAAATGTACAGTGTCCACAGGATTTTTTTTTAAAGGGACGTAACTCGTGAAAGCAAGCTACATCCATAGTTTAGGCACTGTCCCTTTATTCCCAGGCTTAATCAGAAGTGTGCAAACATGACAGGTTTTTTTCCTGATACAAAAGCAGTGGAGGGATCAGACAGCCAGATAGAATTTCTCAGCCGTCAGAATTGCACAAGATAGACGGGAAGTAATCTGCAGTGCAGGCATAGTTGAAGTCCTTTGCTGGCTGCTATAGAGACAATAATAGGATTTTTAACTAATCCTAGAAATAGATGCCAGTATGTACTTTCCCCTCTTTCAAATGAACAACTGCATATTTATTTTACATACTATAGTGACTAACATTGTATTGGGGCTGCACTGTTGTGTGAATTACCCCCCACCCCGGGTCAGAGATAGCTGACCCGGGTCACCACAGCACCAATGGAGGTGCACAAATTTTACCCTGAAAGTTTTGGCAGACTCGTTT
The DNA here is from genome assembly GCA_029204185.1 of Lerista edwardsae. Classification (NCBI taxonomy): domain Eukaryota; kingdom Metazoa; phylum Chordata; class Lepidosauria; order Squamata; family Scincidae; genus Lerista; species Lerista edwardsae. The sequence goes on from JAJKFI010000014.1 coordinate 13,835,952, forward strand.
CCCCGGCGTGCGTTCCCTCTGCCCTTTAAAGGAGCAACCTCCCTCATCCCAAGACTGTTCTACAAGATACTTTGCTTCTATTCTATGAGCGCTCACCAAAGGAAATTCAGACATGTGGATGGAAAAATGCCAGCTGGACTTCAATGTTGCAGGAAGAGAAATACATTTTACTCATGTGTAAGACATCAGCAAAACGGACACAAGATGCAGCATGCTTCCAAGGAGATTACAGAACTTGTGCCTCCAAGGAGATACAGGACTTGTGCAAATTATACATCTGGGTTTGGTCAGTTATACAATTGAATATGCAAAATGTGGAATTGACAACAGCAAATAAAAACATTTTATTCAGGCTTTCAGGCTTTTGCTCCCCTCCCCTCTTTGTGTGACCTTAACGAAAGGGTTAGGGGCACGATTACAAAGTCTAGTCAGATGCAAACATAGGTTTGACACATTTAAACACAAAAGCAGGAGGCAACGCTTAGACAGATTTAGCCACAATGCTAGAGACACAATCACAGTGGTAAGTACTTTCACTGTGATTCAAATCGCCCTGAGGAGTGGCCAGCTATTCTGATGGGAGAAAACTCTTGGCAGATAAGAACTAGATTGAATTTTAGGCTTGATTGAATTTTAGGCAGGACTTGTCATTGCATAAACCTTTTGTCAGAGACCAGATTTGCATTTCTTTTAAGACTCTGGGGGGAAAAGGTGACTTACAGATGTCTGGCACTAATTCTTCACTCTCAGGATGAGATCCAAAATGGAGTCAGGTCTTTCCATGACATCCTGGTCTGACCTTCCCCTTTTCCAGGTCCTGCATTATGTGCATCTGACCATTGCAATGCAAGTGTTCCCTGGAGGACCAAATCACCACAATGGGGTACAGAGCCAGGCCAAGGAGGCTCTCAGCAGTTGCTCTTGCCAAGAAGTGTTTTTCCCACCAGAGTTGTTGTTTTTACTGTTGCCACGACTTCTATTGTGGACAAGGGTTATGTCTTGTAGTTCTGCAATGGTTCAGGCTTGCACTGTTGGAGGAAAAGAGCTCAGTGGTTTCAGCATGGCTGGAGAGCCAGGAAGGAAGCTTGGTGGTTCCACGTGGCTGCAGCAGTGTGCTGTGAGCCAGGAGAGTTCATGATGGTTGCACGTGGCTGTGGAAGCCAGGAAAAGGGCAGAGTGGTTGCAGACATGGCTGGGGCAGAGCACGGCCAGCCAGGAAAAGCCTAACAAAGTCTGAGAGAATACCGGGGGGGGGACCTCCCACATCAGCACCACAGTGGTGGACTTGTTTTGATAAAAGCCTTTTGAAAGGTGTGTAAATAAGATGTTTGTCTCCTTGAAAGGATCAGCTATTGATTAAAGAAAGTCCTAATTCTTAAGCATGTTGTGGTATACCTTCATGTGGTACTGGATTATCTAGAGCAGTGGTTCCCAACCTTTTTTTTGCACTTGGATCCCCCTTTTTAGGTACAACAATCTGTTGGGACCCCCCCCTAAGACCTTGGTCCAGAAGTGATGTCATTAAGCAGGAAGTGAAGTCATAGGTTTTTTTTTTAATAAATCACACTTTTTGAAAGTAGAAAGCTCCATATCCTTTTTAGAATGTTTTGAATGCTTTGTATTTAAGTGATGTTTGAGTTTTGAGTTCACTGATTGATCCAGCACTGAAAGCCACATCGTGTTCTGTGCAATGTTGTTCTCAGTGCTGAATCAATCAATGAACTCAAAACATTGCACAGAACGCAATGTAGCTTCTCTATGCTGTTGCTGATCAAGGTGGTGAAGCCAAATTTTAGATAATTTTCAGAGTGTTTATGTTCCTCTTCCTCGTGTGCAGAGGCTCACCTAGGAAGGCATGACATGGCCACTCAAAAAGATAACCAGGAGAGAGTTCATCACATGCATTTGCGCACCCCAAGACGAGCCCATAGCAAGGGTAATTTCTCTCACAGCCACAAGCATTGAAGAAGTGGCAATTTAATAGGGAAGCCCCTTCCCTAGCCAAAATGTAGCTTCCAAGATGGTGGTTCCCAGCTTTTTAAGATGGCTGTCCCAAGCTCTTTGCAACTCCCTGAAAATCACTTCACGACCCCCTTGGGGGTTCCGACCCCTAGGTTAGGAACCATTCATCTAGAGATAAAATACATTCATGGATTGTGCAGTCATCATTTCATGTTACACTGTTACACCAAGTGACTTACCTGTGTGCAGCAGCCATTGCCGATTCAACATAGCAGCCAAAACTTGCATACAGTTCCCACTTCAGATTATGCTTAGGCAATAGCCATGTTAGCTATACAATAGTTATTAAAATGCATGCTCAGAAGATTCTACAGCCAGTTAGAACTCCATGGCTTACAAACACAGTCAGAAGCACTCAGAATGGCTATGGCCTTCTTCTGACCGCCATGTGATGCAATGTGTTTACCATATTAACCCGTGTATAAGTCAATGCCAGGTTTTCTGGGCAATTTTAAGTCATATATTGTTCGGCTTATACTCGACTTATATACTGTAATGTTTGCTACCTCTGTTTTCAAATGCAATAGGCAATAGAAGATTTGTGTACCACAGAGCCACTGAAGATTTTGTTTTCTTTGAGCTATGCGTAGTAGTGTCATTAACACAGGCAAATTACCACACTTCATTGAACACTCCTCCATGGTACATTAAAAGCTTTCCCCTCTTGGTAAAATTGGCCTATTCTTCTGTAAAATGAGGGGCCTGTTGGAAGCTCTTTGGCAAGGTAGACAGAGAGACTTTGGAATGAAAAGGAGAGTGACTTAATGTGGGAAACGAAATTAAACGTGACAGCTACAAAGGCAGATACCAGAGGACTGATGACTAAACCTTCCAATAATTCTAACAAAGATGAGTGAGAGAGCAATCCTAAACTGGAGTTAGGCTGGCATAAACTAAGCCAGCAAAGTTTGGCCAGCACAAGGGCCACCATAAAGTGTGCTTGGACTACTCTCGGATTCAGGGAGGATGGTGCTCATCTGTGTGCTGTCCTCTCTGACTCCGAGAGTGGTCCAAACATACTTTACAGTGCTCTTGTGCTGGCCAAACTTTGCTGGCTTAGCTTATGCCGGCCTAACTCAGTTTAGGATTGCGCCTTGAGAGTGTATACGTGTATTTATTTTTTATGTTGCTGATGGAAATCATTTGTAATGGGATAAAATAATGCATTAACAAGCCATTCTGATACAATGCTATGTAAAAACCAAACAGTCCTTTCTTTGTAGATTTTTGTTTTGTTTGTTGTAAGTATGGTTTGGCCTTTATGAGAGTTCTTTTGACGTAAATAGCTTGTGGTGTGCATGTGGCGGAATCTGGATTGGGAGCTTTAACTTTCTCCTCTGACATGGTCCAAATCCAAATTGGGCTCCCCTCGCCCCTGTGATTACTATTTATCATGGGAGTAAGCTTCCTATTCGATTTAAATGATAACTTCCTTCTTGGAAAGAGTAGGGGGTGTAGTGTGTGTGTGTGTGTGGGGGGGGGAGGAATTTCGTACTGAGATGGGGTAAAGTGTAGGATTTCTTCTTCCTCATGTCATGGTCTTTTTTTTTAACACCCTGCCCCCACAGCTGCTATTTCCATTAGAAAAACCAACTATAGGTCAAACTATGCATTTGACATCAGGTGTCCTTTGGCCCCAAATAACCCAGTTTAATTTACTTCTGTGAATAACCTCTTTAGTTGTGTGCTCAGGGGCAGGGCCAGGGAAAGGGTCTTGCTTTTTGCAAATTGGTTTTTCAGTTTAATAAGGTTAAGCCAATTAAGCAGCAAAGTTGCCGCCAAAGGAATTTTACAAGTACATAAAAATGTATTGCTTTTTGCTTGCCCATGTACTGTAATCGTGCCTCTCAAATTCTCCTCTTTTCTTTGCCATTGGTACTACTCAAAGCAACCAATTAATCCCCTGAGATTTTTCTTCCTGGCGTATTGGTCGCTATCCTTGAGAAATGTATTTCTCTCTATACCTCCCCTTCCCTATGTCACTTAGCTGCAGGTGTTATGAGAACTATTGAGCACGAAGTGATAACTCAACCCATCACCTTTGAACCCCAAGTGATTTCATGGAGAAATTGGCAAGAGGACTTTTTTTGATTTAATCAACACTGTCACACATACAGGTGTGAGTAACCAATCATGGATGGGAAAAAAAAAAGTTCCTAGTTGGAAAGAAACTTGAGGAGCTGAGGGACAACTGAATATCTCCCATTAAAAATTGAAAATTGTTATCTGGAAAAGAGATGCTCCCTGATCTTGCTGGAGCTATACACCCAGAATTTTCCATATGTGCACCATGCTGGATAGGGAATTATGTGGATGATTTTCCCAATTCGATCAGATGCATAGCCCTGTCAAACAAAACTAAAACCTACACCCGGCTGTTCAGGAGTTGTTGTTAGCTGGATTCAGACTGCCCAGTCATCCTTTCATGCAAAACAGCAGATCAGTGAGATGCCTGTTTCTTTTAGGATGCAATGCTAACCCCGAGCTGGAATAGGCAGACTGAACAGTGTGTCCCATATCCAGTCTGGGGTTGGAGCTGGCTGCAGCACAACCCGGGGAAAGGGGAATCAATTCACCTGGGTAATGTGGCAGTGGCCGAATGGGGCTACTCGGATCTGTGCCAGCGAAATCACTAGTGACAATTCAAGCAGCCCAGCCTGGGGCCAACCCAGCCTGGAATGGGGGTTAGGATCTGGCCCAAGTGCCGGATCCTGGCTCCACACCACTCCCCAGGCCACTCAGCCCACAGGCCTGCCCATCCTCTGCCTTCCTCCATTTCCCCTCACCTGTCCTGGTGTTACCTGGTTCTTGCCTGACCATGATGGAAATCAGCATGGGGAAACCAGCGCACATCCGTGCTTTGGCCTTGCTTCCTCTGAAGTCATTGCAAACATGCCTTACGACACATTTGCAACAAAACTGGGCCGGCACAAGGAACCTGTGCGAGGCCATTAAGTGCTCTGGATTGCGGTTTTAAAGGTCTAAGCATAGGGCACCAGATGTTCTACTGTTTGTCTTGCAGCAAACAGTGGCAGGCATATTTTGAAAAGCCTATTTATTAATAGGAGTGTTCATAAATGTTTTTATTTTTTTGCATTTTTTAGACAAAAGCAACAATTGCAGAAAGCTATGTCATGTGTTTTTATTTCATTATCACCAAAACAACCACCACCTCTTAATTGTGAAAATGTTCTGCTATCCTGATCAAAGCTTATCTGCTCTTGCTTTGTGGGTCAGTTTTTCCTTCTCTAATTACAGCATTAATTTCTTGGATTAGTCACATAGGAAATCTGAATTGATCAAAAATCAGGTAGTAAATAGGATGAGATCATTATACCATCTGTAATTAATAATACTTGCCTTTGTGCTGATTTCAGTGAGGCAGGTGAAGTCAATTGAGAGTACGGGCACTGCTTCCTAAGTAGATAAACACTTTCAAAGCACTTTCTTTCATGGAGGAACAGCAGTTTCCATTTCATTTCATTCATGGGCCAATTTCTACTCTCACATCCTGCTAATTAATGACCTTCCCATCACAAAAATTGCTGTGGGGGAGGGGGAAAGAACCACAAAAATCAGGCTTATGTAAATAAGACTGTACATATACAGTGCTTACGTTGTGTATTATTTTGTTTGTTTCTCCTCTCTCTGCATGTAAAGAAGAAGCAGAGGAAGGTGGGAAGCATGCGAATCCAAGATATGACGTGTTTTATTTTTGATAATCCAAATCCTAGTTTAAGATTATCATATCATCTTTATACCATTGCATAGTATAATTGCATCACTGACCTGTGTAGAAAAAGACAGTGCATCTTGGAATAAGCAGATTATTTTACTATTAGGTTGTATTCATCAATTTGAAAAATTTATTTATGAATACTTGGAGAGCTGTCCCCCATCAATGTGAAAAGCAAAATTTAATTTTCAGGTTATGTGAACATTAACACTAAAATGAGTAATGAGTTGCAATTTCAAATGTTACTATTCATGCAATTCTGTTCACATTTACTTGAGAGTAAGCTGCATTTAACACAGTGGGACTTACTTCTGAGTAAACATGCATCGGCTTGCACGGTTAGCCATCATTAGGCTGGTGAGTGCACTAACACAAGCCACTGGAGACTTTAAATAAATCACAACACTAAAGATATAACTTCTTAGGGGCTCTGTAAAAAAGTGTAAAAACACTTTTGCCATAGTATAAGGGGCTTGATTTTAACAGACCCATTTCATGTACCCATTTTCAGAAGGTATTTCAAATAATGGTATATTTTGTTAAGGAATGCTTTAAATAACAAGAATATCTCTCATATGTACAGATAAAAGTAGGACTATTTCAGCTGAGGCATAATAGTAACATTAAAAACTGCATCTTGCATCAGCTTGAAGTAGTTTATGAATATATTACAGTTCCTCCTTCACACAAGGATGTTCAATGAAGGAGAGCCCATTGAGTGTTGTGCAGCTGTGGATTTATAAATACAAGAATGCACCTTCATCCAATCGCCCCTTAGGGAATCTTCAGAATTACTCAGGCGTAGTAGTGCCTGTACTGTAGAATTAAAACATGGCCAGGCCAAGCAGCATTCCCCCATATGAGTCCTGAATGTTCTAAACCCTCATAAAGTCCAGACTGCTTGGCCAAACAGCCTACAATTGTATATTAATGATTTACATGTTCAGTTCTGTCATCTGGCCAAATATCAGATCAATCCATTGAAAAATGGCTTGCAGGAGTTTAAACACATTCCCTTATGGTTATTTTTCCCCCTGTGAATCCAAATATAATGACCCTGTGTCTGCATCCAAAAATTAACTCGAATGCCTGAGGACATACTACTTCTGTTTTTTGTGAAAAGCGATGATGTCTTCTCTTCATGAAAGCTCTGTCTTCAAAGTTTCCATTATTTTCAGTAGGAAGCTAAGCACTCAACAGCACAACAGCGATCTGACTTTTTTGAGTGGAAAGATATACTCCTTCAACAGAGTATTACCAGAGGGAGGAGATTTGTAGCAACTGCCACTGATACTGCGGATTCAGGAGTTGGCCCAGTTGGGTTGGCTTTCAGATGGGTGTAGGCCCACAACCAGTGTCTGACCTGGCTTAGCACTTGTGTCAGAGTTATTCACATGACAATTCTTATTAATTGTTGTGTTGTTATTGTAGTAGCGTCACTGCCTATTCTTGATTCCTCACAAAGCGTGTTATGCAGCAGCAGCTGCACCAACGCTAGTAATCAATAGGATTGTGCTGTTGCGCTCTAGTCCTGTACTCACTTTCTTGGGGGTAAATAGAACACAGTGGGGCTTCTGGTAAACATATCTCACCATTCTCCTTACTAAAAATGAACCAGGGCAACTTACAACTTGAATAAAACATTAAAAACCATTAATACAAACACGATCAATATAAAAACACAAAGCCATGTGTGTGCATGTGTGTGATACTAAAATAACACGTCATTATATAGTCAAGTCTACCCCATAGTTTTTGAAACTACCCGGGAGCCCATGGCTAGCACTAACTTGAGGGTAATAACACTGTTTCTGGATTTTGTCACTGAAATTCAATTAAGGGGGATTATAAACACAGTTGTAGGCCTGTTTCATTTACAGCTGCAAATGAAAAACAGGCCACACACTGATTGCTTATGGAGAAAAGGAGTAGTGTGTAATCTTGTGCAACTATGAGTAGAATTACCTGAATGCTTCTTTGTATTGGTGGGGGGGGGGGAGGTGGAGATGGAGGTGGCAAAGGGGACAACCTGAGGGAATTAATCAATAGGTAGTGGCAGGGCGGGAAACAGAATAACAGGAAGAAAACTGTTCCCTACTGTTAGTCAGAAGGAGGCACACTTCTCATGTACAAATGTTAAACTACCTGCAGAGGTTTATTCCTCCTTAGAAGCATCCCCTGACAGGAAAGATTGAAGAGTTAGTTATTTTTCCTAACAAAGAGCTTATTTTGTTTCCACAGCGTCTGAGACAGAGAATTTCTTCTGGGTTGCACAAGCTAACTTTTTCCTTTCCTTTTAAGCTTTTTATTCTTCTCCATAAGCAGCTAATTCCCCAGTAATATAGGGGAGTAGAGTAGAAGGAGGGGTCAACTCCAAGGCAGGAATGAAACCATCTTGGCAGCCGAAGACAATGTCTGTCCCTAATGGAAGTCTTGAAAGGACTTTTGGTGGGGTGTGTGCAAGGGAGAACAAACAAAGGTGTCTTGTGACAGAGACATAGTATTTGCATTTCTGAAGGAAAGAATGAAATACATATGCAAGTTTTTTCTTTACAAAAACAAAGTTGGCAATTGCAGAAGCATACTCCATATAAGCATAATCTCCTCCAGCCTCAGAATGGCAGAGAATTGTTCTTTACATATCCTACACCAACTCATCCCACTCCCCTTTAAGCGATGTTCTTTTCGTCTGTCATCAAGTGTTCCCTTGGTAGACAATGCTCAGATTTTCAACAGCTCTATAAGAGTTTGTAATCAAGACTGAAAAACTTTCTAAGAGCCATACTGAAAATGTAGCGGTTATGTGATAGTTCATAATTCAATATCCTTGTGTTTATTAATACAATATGGAAGCATGACACTTCTGACATTTGGGAAATATTTCATCTTGCTGTCTGAAGGGGAAATGAGACCCTGTAACTTGCAGGCTAGAAGGATTGTTCTCTTGTTTATCAGCTTCTACAAGGTTTCCAGTATTTTTGAAATCATGACTTATAAAAACATGCTAAATAGAATGCAATAATTTTTCAGAGGGTGTGACTCACGGTAGTTACTAGTGTTCATATTCACAAGATCATCTCAAATGTGCAGTTCACCATACGTGTTGTCAGGGGCACCAACTTGAGCACAACATTGGGGGTGCTGAGTAGCCACGCCCACGCCCCCTGATGCAGCCACGCCCCCTGACGTAGCCACGCCCACACGCCCAGTTGTCACAGAGCTCAAGGCAGTTTCCAAGCAGCCACTCATCCAGACACCTCGGGAAGGAGCTCATCGCCTCGATTGCTGCGGCCCGGGATCAGAAGAGGCTGCTTTGCATCACGGCTGGGCCGCATTGCAAGGCAACCCCTTCTGAGGCTGGGGCGGGCAAGCCAATGAATGAGCTCCTTCCCGAGGCACCAGCAACGCCTCGGGAAGGAGGCACGCCACGGGGAATGAGCAGCGCGGGGGAGCGGGGCACACACACTGCTGATATAGAGGGAGGGGAGGGAAGGTTCAATTGGGGGGAGAATGGAAGGAGGTTGGGTTGTGAATGGCCTTCTCCTCCTGTTGCGCAATGCCATCTACAGCTTCACTCTTTTCCCTGACGAGATTGCGGAGATTGACCACCTTTAACGGCATTTGCGGGGCTTTTCCACCATCTCAGCAGAACAAAGCAGGCGGTGCCCCTTCCCGGCAGCAACCGTTGACTGGGGTGAGAGTCCCTTCATGAAGCCCTTTTCGAGTGCTGGAAGGATGTGCCCTCGGGGAAAGTGGGGCACGCTCTCTCGGGTTCTTCCCCTCTCTGCTCTAGCTTGGCAGTCTCCTGCTCCAGCCCTGAGCCCTACGTTGACTTGCAGTGCGATCCTTGCACGCTGTTGGTCCAGGCAGGCGTGCTTTTGGTACACGCTGCCCACAACGTTCCACAGTGTAGCCCCTGAGTTCCATAACTGCTGGATCCCAGCTCCTCCCCCGCCCCAACCATGGGAAACTGCAAGTTATAGTGTACTGCAAGCTGTAAACTGCAAGGTATAGTTATAGAATTGGATAATTATCTACCGTACATAAGTATAAGTCAATCTCATAAGTATAAGCCAATAAGTCGTGGGCAGGTTTTGAGCCAATTTTCTATGACCCTCGGATAAAACAGTTGTTCAAACCTAAGTTCAAATCTTCCCATTCTTGCTTTTTCATCCCGCCAGCAATTATACCTTCCATAGATAATGCCTATATTCATACTTGGTCATCTCCAAGATTAGAAGATGTTGGACAAAAATGAAAGCTGAATCCTCCACCTGAGCTGCAGGAGAACTGCTTGTAGTTAGAACAGCACCTCCTGGCCCAGATACATACTTTTAGAAGCGATTAAGCCGCATCCAAACCCCCAATCCTGGCCTCTGCAGCCCCACACCTGCTATATAGCGGGTACAGATCCAAGTAGCCCATAGGCGAGGCTGGCACTACCCCGGTGCGATCGTCCCCTTGCCCCGTGGCGACTCCAGAGCAGTCCTAAGCTGTGCTGGATACAGTTCAGAAAGCATTTGACACAGTCCCTCATCAAAGGCTGCTGAAAAAACTTCACAGTCAGGGAATAAGAGGTCAGGTCCTGTTATGGATTGAGAATTGGTTGAGGACCAGGAAACAGAGAGTGGGGATTAATGGGCAATTTTCACAGTGGAGAGAGGTGAAGAGCAGTGTGCCCCAGGGATCTGTCCTGGGACCAGTGCTTTTTAACTTATCCATAAATGACCTGGAGACAGGCATAAGCAGTGAGGTGGCCAAATTTGCAGACGACACTAATCTTTTCCGGGTGGTGAAAACTAGAAAAGATTGTGAAGAGCTCCAGAAGGATGTCTCAAAACTGGGAGAATGGGCAGTAAAATGGCAGATGCATTTCAATGTAAATAAGTGCAAAGTAATGCATATTGAGGCAAAAAATCAAGAATTCATATACAGGTTAATGGGTTCTGAGCTGTCAGTGCCAGACCAGGATTGAGATCTTGGGGTGCTGGTGGACAGCTTGATGAAAATGTCGACCCAGTGTGCAGTGGCAGTGAAGAAGGCGAATTCCATGCTAGGGATAATTAGAAAAGGGATTGAGAATAAAACAGCCAATATTGTGTTGCCATTGTACAAGGCAATGGTAGGGCCACACCTAGAGTATTGCATACAGTTTTGGTCTCCACACCTCAAAAAGGACATAGTGGAATTAGAAGAAGTACAGAAGAAAGCAACCAAAATGATTACTGGGCTGGGGCACCTCCCTTACGAGGAAAGGTTACAGCATTTGGGGTCTTCAGTCTAGAAAGAAGGCGCCTGAGGGGGGACATGATTGAGACATGCAAAATTATGCATGGAGTGGATAGAGTAGATAAAGGGAATCTTTTTTCCCTCTCGCACAATACCAGAACCAGGGGACATACTCTCAAGATGAGTGTTAGGAGAGTTAGAACAAAAGAAAATATTTCTTTACCCAGTGTGTAATAAGAATGTGGAACTCCTTGCCGTGAGACATGGTGATGGCATTGGGCCTGGATGCCTTTAAAAGGGGTTTGGATAGATTTATGGAGGAAAACTCCATTACTGGTTACAAGCTATGATGGGTATGTCCAGTCTGAGCTTAGCTGGTCGCTCATCATAAGGACCGGGTAGGAATTTTTTTCTGTCATCCAAATTGGCCATGAATGGCAGTTTTTTTTTGCCTACCCCAGACTGACGAGGGAGGGATGGGTGGTCAGTAGGTTACATGATTTACATTTGTGCTTAATAAAGTTAAAGTCCAACCTCAGTCTGGTGTCTTCCTTGGGGGTGGTGCAAGGGTAATAGTCTACTTTAAAATGCCAGATGCAGGGGAGTGGCTGCAGGACACAAGTATCTGGTTGTCTTGCGTGCTCCCGGAGGCATCTGGTGGGCCACTGTGGAAGCTAGACTAAATGGGCCTTTGGCCTGATCCAGGAAGGATTTTTCTTATGTTCTTATGGCATGAAATACGCATTTTATCAAACTGCTGGGAAACCTGTAAACTGGTGGATATTTTCAAGTTCATGTAATTCTGTCGTGATCATCTGTGGCATGCGCAAAGTGCTCTTAACCATGTCTGGCAGAACTGCCTGCTGAAGCCCATTTGTTGGGGAGTAATCCTTTCCAATCAGGTGAGGATCAGTGCCGTGATACCTTCGAACTGAGCTTCAGAATCAAATTTGAGTACTGCTTCTTGTTGGAGACTAACTGGTTTAGTGCAAGCCAGCACCAATTCAGCACTTCATCAGGGAATTTGCTGTGTGTCTTTTGGAACACAATTTGTTTACCCAGCAGAATTGGTGGGGGGAAAAATAAAAACTGAGTCGCAAAGCTGCATAAAAGGTTGCAAGTGTGTGTTTAAATTGGGACTTCTTTTTCCCCCCCTAGCCAAATAGTGACCATATCTGTTTGTCATGAGAGAAAGGGGATGGGAAAGCCAGAAGTGAAATGCACCCTGGATCCTGGGAATTTTGAGCAAAGAGAACAAGTAATTTCATTAATGTGAGAGCTGATAACTCTCTGAAGCTGTCTTGCTTAAGCATCTGTGGGAAACAAAGGCAGCACAAAATACACCGATTTAATTAACTTCCACAAAGTTCCACAAGGGGAATATGGGTAAAGGCTGGATACGCTCAGCCTTTAAAGATGTAACATTGGTAAGTAAAGCTTGCTCCAAGAAAGCAGAAAAGTCAATCTGAACGACTATTATTATAATGCGTCATCTCCATTTATGTCCGTAGAGTATCCTTTAATGTGCATTTCATTGGGATCATATATCTATAAAATGGTACTATGAGTCCAGTTAACCCCTGCTAACTGGGCAAGAGGCACTTTTTCAAGTGGTGTCCTCTTATATTAAGCAGGGGGAGAACGATTGTCCCTCTTCACTCCAGCAAAGTGTCTTTCTTGTGGCTGTTGCTGGTGGTGTTCTCCATTTTTTTAGATTGTGAGCCCTTTTGGGACAGGGAGCCATTTAACTTTAATGTTATTATTTGCCTGTAAACCGTGTTGAATTATTTGTGTCTAAAAGCGGTATATAAATACTAGTGATTGATTGATTGATTGATTGATTGATGAGTCATTTCACCAGGCCCACTATACCTAGCACCAACACAGAGATCTACTGCTGAGGAAAACACTCTCCCACTCATCATCTTCAGAATAACATTGAATAAGCCAATGTATTTTCCCCTGCCATGAGAAATAATTCAGATTATTCACATTCAAGTTAAAACACATCTCTTCACATCCCTGATAGGGCCCAGTATCTCCCCCAATAACCCCAAACCTTTTTCCTCACATCCTCCACGTACAAATCCTAGCCAAGGGACCAGATGTGGCCCTTGGAGAGCATCTATCCAGCCTTGTAGCAAACCCCTGGTCCCCTGTGAGCCTTGCCCTCCTGACCTTGCTGGCACAAGCTGCACCCTCCAAGCTGTGCTCTGTATGTGTGTGGGGGGTATTCTGAGGGCCAGGGAAGCCATGCACAGCCTCCCTGGCCCTCAGAATGCCTCTGGAAGGCTGAAAATAGTTACTTCCTGGTTTTCCCAAAGACCGGAAGTTATGTTTTTAGGCCCTCTGAAGCCTTAGATAGCTTTCTAAGGGTAAGGGAAGGCTCCCTGGTACCCTCAGAACATGCTCTGGGTGTTTCCTTTCCTATTATCTGCTAGTTCTGAGATATTTACTCCAGCGCATTTAAGCAAGCCACTTGTGGAATTGGGGAATGGGAGTCCATTAAAGTATGTGTTGTGTTTTGGAGCTGGGAGGAATCCTGGAATTTTGAGCCCATTCATTCATTCATTCATTCATTCATTCATTCATTCATTCATTCATCTATGTTCTGTCTCTAATTTATTTATTTAAATTTTATATTTAAATTTATTAATTTTTCCAGCCCTTGACATTGTGCCAGATATTTGATGTGGCCCTCCAGCTAAACAGTTTGGACCACTCTCGGAATCAGGGAGGATGGTGCACATCTGTGTTCTGGACTCTCTTGACGCCGAGAGTGGTCCAAACATAAGAACATAAGAACATAAGAAGAGCCCTGCTGGATCAGGCCAAAGGCCCATCTAGTCCAGCTTCGTGTATCTCACAGCGGCCCACCAGGTGCCCCAGGGAGGCATGAAACAACAAGATGCTTGCATCCTGTTGCCACTCCCTTGCACCCGGTACCAGTAGCCCACCACCTTTGTAAGGAGGTTGCACAATTCATCATTGCCTATAGCCCACGATGGACCTTTCCTCCAGAAATCTGTCCAATCCCCTCTTAAAGGCATCAAGACCAGATGCTATCACCACCTCCTGCGGCAAGGAGTTCCACTACCCGGTGGGTAAAAAAGTACTTCCTTTTATCTGTTTTAACTCTCCCAACCCTCAGCTTTAGTGGATGCCCCCTGGTTCTGGTGTTTTGAGAGAGGGAAAAGAACATCCCTCTATCGACTTTATCCCTTCCATGCATAATTTTGTATGTCTCAATCATGTCCCCCCTCAGGCGCCTTTTTTCTAGACTGAAGAGCCCCAAACACTGCAGTCTTTCTTCATAAGGGAGGTGCCCCAGCCCTGTAATCATTTTTGTCGCTCTCTTCTGCACCTTTTCCAACTCCACTATGTCCTTTTTGAGATGCGGCGACCAGAACTGGACACAATATTCCAGGTGTGGCCTTACCATCGATTTGTACAGTGGCATGATAATATTGGCTGTTTTATTCTCAACCCCTTTTTTAATGACCCCAAGCATGGAATTGGCCTTCTTAATTGCTGACGCACACTGGGTCGATACCTTCATTGAATTGTCTACCAGCACCCCGAGATCTCTCTCCTGAGCTGTCACAGACAGCTCAGAACCCATTAGCCTATAGGTAAAGTTTTGGTTTTTTGCCCCAACGTGCATCACTTTACATTTGTCTATGTTGAAATGCATCTGCCATTTGGCTGCCCATTCCCCCAACTTGGAGAGATCCTTCTGGAGCTCTTCACAATCCTTTCTGGTTTTTACCACCCGGAAAAGTTTTGTGTCATCCGCAAACTTGGCCACCTCACTGCTTATCCCTGTCTCCAGGTCATTTATGAATAAGTTGAAAAGCACGGGCCTCAAGACAGATCCCTGGGGCACTCCGCTTTTCACCTCTCTCCATTCTGAAAATTGCCCATTTACCCCCACTCTCTGTTTCCTGGCCCTCAACCAATTCTGGATCCATAAGAGGACCTGCCCTCTTATTCCCTGACTGTGAAGTTTCTTCAGCAGTCTTTGGTGGGGGACCGTGTCAAATGCCTTCTGAAAATCCAGGTATATGATATCCACAGGTTCACCCACATCCACGTGCCTATTGACCTTTTCAAAGAATTCCAAAAGGTTTGTGAGGCAAGACTTACCCTTACAGAAGCCATGCTGACTTTCCTTTAGCAGTACTTGTTCCTCTATGTGTTTTAGGATTTTATCTTTGATGAGGCTTTCCACCATCTTACCCGGAACAGACGTTAGGCTGACAGGCCTGTAGTTTCCAGGGTCCCCCCTTCTCCCTTTTTTAAAGATTGGCGTGACATTGGCTATCCTCCAATCCTCTGGTACCGTGGCCGTTTGAAGGGACAAATTGCATACTCTAGTTAAGAGGTCAGCAACTTCGTTCTTTAGTTCCTTAATTACTCTTGGGTGTATACCATCTGGGCCTGGTGACTTATTTATATGTAGTTTATCAATTTGATCTACAACATCTTCTTTATTAACCAGTATCTGATTTAATTCCTTCGTTAGGAAGGGCTGTTCGGGCTGTGGTATCTGCCCAAGTTCTTCTGCTTTGAAGACGGACGCAAAGAATTCATTTAATTTCTCTGCAATCTCCAAGTCCCCTTTTATCTCCTCTTTCCCTCCCTCACCATCCAGTGGGCCAACCGCCTCTCTGGCAGGTTTCCTGCTTCTAACATATTTGAAGAAGCTTTTATTATTCCCTTTTATGTTGCTAGCCATGCGTTCCTCAAACGCTTTCTTGGCCTCCCGTATCACCTTCTTACTTGTCTTTTGCCAGAGTTTATGTTCTTTTTTATTCTCCTCACTGGGGCAAGACTTCCATTTACGGAAGGAAGCTTCTTTGCTCTTTACAGCTTCTCTAACTTTGTTTGTCAGCCATGCAGGCACCCTCCTGGACCTTGTCGAACTCTTCTTTCTTTGCGGTATACACTTCCGCTGGGCCTCTACTACTGTTTTTTTAAACAGCCTCCACGCAGCCTGGAGGGATTGGACTCTTTTTATCTTCCCTTTCAATTTCTGTCTAACTAGTCTCCTCATCTGAGGGAAATCTGCCCTTCGAAAGTCAAGGGTTCTTGTGTCAGATTTGCTCTGCACTCTTTCCTGGACATGCATGGCAAAACCAATCGCAGCATGGTCACTGTTCCCCAATGGCTCAGTAACACTTACATCCCTAACTAGGTCCCGAGTACCACACAATATTAAATCCAGAGTCGCCTGTCCTCTGGTCGGCTCCATGACTAGCTGCTCTAAGGCACAGTCATTCAACACATCAAGGAATCCGGTCTCTCTTTCTTGACCAGAGCAGCAAAAAATAACAGATGTAAAAAAGACAGATGTAAAAAAGAGCAGATGTAAAATAACATACATCACAGTGTCCCTTGTGCTGGCCAAACTTTGCTGGCCTAACTGTGCCGGCCTAACTCCAGGTTAGGATTGTGCCCTCAGAATAAGAATGTGGTAGGCACAGACTTTCAGATGTGAAATGCTAACTAACTAGATCATTTCAGCCTCACTTTTGTGGCAGACTCATTTCAAAGAAGATTCGGAAAAGCAGGTTAAAGGAGAAGAGGCATTTGGTTGTCTGTTCCCCTTACAGGGAGGTTGCAGAGGGAATATTGTTATTTTGTAACTAAATGCCGCAATCCCGAGTCTTCTGTTACCTATTGAATGTGTCTATAATATAATATTCAATAATATTCAACAATTGCATCCTTTTATCTTTGTACATATTATGACCCATGGGATTGGCTTGTTGTATGTTTTATTTTTAATATTTTAAATATTGTTTTTAATTATTGTCTTTTAATTGATGGAATTTTATTCTGTTTTAATTTTGTAATGCCGCCTTGAGTGCCTTTGGGCAGAAAGGCGGGGTAGAAATTTAAATAATAATAATAATAATAATAAGGTTTAGTGCAGAGCTGAGCTTAGGTGGGAAGCTGACTAGATTGTTCTAAGCAGTGGTGGAATCTAAAACAGGAGAATCCAGAATGCTGGGCAGGACTAACCTTGAGTGGCAGCCTGTCCGTTTGGGTACGCCGCCTTCCTGCCTGCCGCGCAGGCTGCCCTCCGTGGACGCGCCCCACTGCCGCTCACCCACGGCACCCGGCACCCCCGTCCCCCCCTGGCGAGCAGGCGCCCCCTCCGAGGCCACGAGCGCTTTGCAGTGCCGCGGCCACCACAGAGCCGGGAGAATGGCAGCGCATGGGCAGAGCTAGGCCGGAGTAGCGTTCCACTCACAGGCTAGTCCCGCCCAGTGTTCCGGATCCTCCCGTTTTAGATTCCACCACTGGTTCTAAGTCATTCTCAAACATTAAAGCACCAGGACCCATTTTTTAGAATAACAATCTGTTGGGGCCCACTGAAAGTGATGTCATTAACCTGGAAGTGATGTCATGGATGGAAATGATATCATTGAGCAGGAAAAGTTTTAACATTGCTCATATGACAAAAATATGACAGAAGCGAAAGCAAATTAATGAAGTAAATTAAAAGTTTACAATATGGTTAAGTTTAAAAAATAATTTTTAAAAGTACGCTCATAATCTTCCCATGCAATTGCTCATCTAACTCCTGCTAACTTGGCAAGAGATACTTTTTCAAGTGGTGTCCCTCTTATATTAAGCAGGGGGAGAGTAATTGTCCCTCTTCACCCCTGCGCAGTGTTTTTTCTAGTAGCTGTTGGTGATGGGGTTCTGCATTTTTTTAGATTTTGAGCCCTTTTTGGACAGGGAGCCATTTAACTTTATTTTTACCTGTAAACCGCTTTGTGAACTTCTTTTTGAAAAGTGGCATATAAATACTCTTTGATTTGATTGATCTTTTTTAAAAAAACAAAAAACTGTCCCAGATACTGAAAAGGCTGTACTTCCTATCCACTTACTCAGGAATAAGCCCCATTGACTGTCATTGTTAAAATCATATACATAGTACCCCGTTAAAAGAACATTTCTGTAACATTTCCCTAAAGGCAGTCACATATCATGGTAGCATCAGGTCTAATACATTAAAAATAAAATACACATTGAAAACAATGAGGACCCACCTGAAATTGGCTCACGATGCACTTAGTGGGTCCCAGCCTACAGTTTGAGAAACGTTGCTCTACGTTTATTTGAATAGAGAGCTGCAGGAGTAAAAATGGTAATGTGACTTGAAAGTGGTGGAAGGTTTGGAATCAAGACCAAAGAAAAACAACCTGTCTTGTCGTTTTCAATGTAGAGGATACAGGGATAGATACTGTCCATCTGCTTATCAAATAAATAGGTTTACTGAACTATCATGTGCCTTCATAGTCAGCCTTTTATGTCTTGCTTTGTTTCATCTTTCTGAAAGCAGCTTCCATTTCTCCTTTTAAAATGTTCTTCATATATAGCCGGCCAAATTGTTAATTTAGATTATTTTTGCTGTTACATATGTGAAAAGAGACAGGGACCTGCAACTCTAATGACTAGTGAAGAGGGATCTCTTTGCAAACCAAGTGCTGGGGTTCATGGAATGAGCTTCTCAGGAAAATAAATCACAAATCAGTGCCATAACAAGTCTCCTTTTTGCAGAAAACAGCTGATGTGGAAGTGCGATTTCAGGTCTCTGCCATTGCATTAGTCTCATGCCTTCAGTCCTAGAAGGATTTATTTTAGAACAAACCACAAGAGAGGAAACATTGTGAATTGCATGACATCTCTATGATGAATGGATCTCTTTTTCATGAATCAGAGCCTCCCTGTGTTGCAAGATGTGCTGGTGCCTGCTCTGTGGAGAATACTCCCTCTTCAGAAGTCTCCCTCTTCTGAAACCAAGTTTGAAGCACAGAAGGTGCAGCATTCATAACATTCATTGGGGAAAAAAAAAACACCTAGAGCCTTTAGATGCAAGTAGCCCCTGCTGTGCTTGTACTCCAAAGTGTCACGAAGAATTGGAGGGAAGACAACATGTTTCTGTGCACAGAACTGTAATTAAGTTCCTCCTGACCTTGCAACTTCTACAGATTCCTTCTGATTCTCTGAGACGTGCCAAGCCTTCCTCACTGCTACAGCTGGCTCTTCCTTCGTTCTTGGCTTTCTTTCTGCCTGCTGAAACTGTTGACCTGGAGTTGCTCTTGCTTTTGAGGCATGAGGGGGCCTTCTGTGTGCGGGCAATATTTTTTGTTGTTCAGAGGCAGGGCTTGGTAGAACACGTGATTGCATGTATAAAGTCCCATGTTAAATTCCTGACGTCTCCATTTAAAAAAGACCAGGTTGCAGGACTGAGAAAGACTTGTACTTAGGGTACTGCTGATGGTTTCTACCAAACTTGTAACCCAGTCCAACCCTCCTGTTTCACTGGTGGAATGTGCAGTCTGCTCGCAGAAGTGAAAGGAAGCTTGTGGAAGTGCTGTTCCACCAGTGAGCGCAACGAGGCCACCAGCATAGTGATTGGTGGCCCTGTGCGCAGGCTGGTAGAGAGGCTACTGTCCGCCAGCACTGGGGAGTTGGTGGTGGGGCTGTGCAGTAGGAGGAGTGGGGTGTGTGTTGGGGTGGGGAGGGGATGGGCGGGAGGCAGAACGTGGGCAGGAGGGAATGGTTACCCATGTTACTAATGTGTGCCAGTATCTTATCTTCTTTCTCCGAGGAAACCCATTGGGGGAAGTGGGGGCTTTCTCCAAGGTAATGGAACAAATGTTTCCTTACTCCGAGGAGACCTTCCCCCCCATAGATGCAGTGCGCATTCCAATGGCACTGCTGAATCAGTGGAAGGGAGGGATTGTAGGATTGGGCTTTAAAAGGAGTAATAAAGTAATTATTACACACACACATTCTTCTTCAAATAAAACGGTATACATAATCACGACACAAATAACTATACATAATACATTATACATGATTATAGATAGCCCCATCTGACAAGATTAAGCTGTAATTAAATCCCTATCCAATTAAAATAATTGTGTGCTATTTTATGAATTTTTAAGATGCCGGGTGTATAATTGACAGCTGGTCTCCAAACTGTGGAAATTGATTTGCACTTAGATATAGATTTTGGGTATGCTGTTAATTTGACTAGTGCTGTTTAATTCTCAGGTTTTCTGTAACCATTATTAGGATTATTTCCAACATCTTGCAAAAGCCAATCTTGCTGCAGCAACAATTTACTATTTATTTATTTATTTATATAGCTCTGTCAGTATACAGGACACTTTATGTAAAAAGTGGCAAGAAAGGTTCTTGCTCTGAGCACCTACTGCCTAGACTTTGACATAAGGGAGCTGAGAGAAAGGGCAATGAGGAATGGAGGCAGGATTAAGTGTATGCTATTGTTTCAGTTAACACATACAGGACTTAGAGCACAATCTTATCCTGGAGTTAGGCCAGCATAGTTAGGCCAGCCACGTTTGGCTGGTGCAAGGGACACCGTAAGGCATTTTTGGACTAGAGTCAGGGAGGATAGCGCACACCTGTCTGTCACTCTCTGACTCCGAGATACTTTAGTGTCCTTTGTGCCGGCCAAACGTTGCTGGCCTAATTGTGCCAGCCTGACTCCAGGTTAGGATTGTGCTCTTAGTTTCAATACGGACTGTGGACAAGACAAGGCGCTAATAGCTTCACGTAAAAAGTAGGTTTTAAGACCAGACAAAAGAGGCTCACGTGCTACTGAGCATCAGTATCCCCACCAGTATCTCCAAATACATAAACGAAGAGTTACTAATATGTAAATATATTTAAACTGAATAAATTATCAATTAGAGAATTCAGATTATTTAGTAAGTGGCGAAAGGTCTGTGTACGGTGGTCTTAGGCAGTGCCTCAGTGGTCAAGCTTGAATTCAGCTGAAACAGCTGTTCTTTCTGAGCCGTTTAAGATGCCACCGATGCAAGTTGGTGTTTCTACAGTGCAATCCTATGCATGTCAACTCAAAAGTAAATCTTATCCAGCTGAATGATAAAATTCCTGCTTAAAGGATTGCAGCCCTAGTAAAGTATGTTGTGGCATCTGCACCTTCAATAGCTGAACAACCATAAATGAATAGGTGTACCAGTGGCGAAAGGCTATGAAGGCGAGGAGGAGGGGCGGTTTTACCCCAGAGCTCAGGCTCCTGCAAAACTTAGCATTTTGCCCCCCCTCTAGGATGCCACTGTGGTGTACAGTAGTTTTCCCTTGTTGCATCTCCACACTAAGAAAATTCTTTTCCACTGAATTAATGTATTATCACCAAGGAGACAAAAATTGACATCGCCATTCACCCCTACTCTTTCTTCATTTCTCATTCCTCCATTTCTTTCTTTTTTACATCTCTCACTTTAAATAATGAGGCATTCATTTTGTATCTCTTGTCTTAAATTTTTTTTTATATCTCTAAAAGTTTGGTCAGAAAACCTGATTTGATACTGAAATTCCAAAGACAACTTCTCAGCTCTTTGAAGGCTTCTAGTAACTTTTAGCTGCATTTACGTGTTGCATACTGTATTCTGGTAGCCAGATATTAGTCTTGGCATATTTATGAGTTTCCATTTACATTTCCTTTGTGTTCTCATTAGCAGAGCAGTAATAATAAATTGAAATGCTAACAGGTCATCATTTTGCCAATAGGGGATGTTATTAACAAACTTGATGAAATATTTGGAAGTGCAATAATTCTAAGAGTGTGGATTTTTTTTTTCCTTAAGCATTGCCTGTAATTGTCTCATTTATAGTGTGTGTAACTTTTGGCACAGTTTTGCAACAATAAATGTCACTGATCTCTTACTTAATTTCTTTCTCCGAAGCCTGTTATCTTGGCAAGACTCTTTTTTCTCTCACGCTCTGCAAAAGCACAGCAAATGATCACACAAAGTTTTGTGATGTATAACTGTCATTATTTGGCTATAGACAAATGCCTCCTGGATCTAGTTCTACTGAAAATATTACCAGTGATAAGGCCACACTGATGGTGGTAATTCTCATATCCTGCTTCTTTGGCAGTAGCCTGTTTTCTTCAGTGAAAGAGAAGTATAGCTGAGATAGTGATAAAAGCGTGAATGCCAGGAAAATGGTTGCATAGACTGACAGTGCAATCCTAACTAGGAGTTAGGCCAGCACAGTTAGGCCAGCAAAGTTTGGCCGGCAGCGGGGCCACCGTAAAGCGCATTTGGACCATTCTCGTTGTCAGAGAGGATGGCACCCGTCTGTGTGCTGGCTTCTCTGACTCTGAGAGTGGTCCAAATATACATTATGGTCTCCCTTGTGGCAGCCAAACTTTGCTGGCCTAACTGTGCTGGCCTAACTCCAGGTGAGGATTGCACCCTAAGTTGGTCAAAGGGTCTGTTAGGGTCTTGTATGAGCAGTCTAGCAGAGATCTTCAACAGGTTCCAATAGATAATATGCTGCATTTGCCAAAGTAACATAAGATCTAGTCACAGGGAAATGGCAAGCATACAATACTGGAAATATGTGAATTAAGCCACTTATTACTGCTGCCAGGAGTTCTCTCATGGATGCACTTCAAGAGAGAGAATGCCATAGGGCAAATATTGTATTTGCTCTTGCCCATGAAGATGAGACTTCTGCTTTTAGATGATAAATAATTATTCCTATAGGGAAATGTGGTTTGCACTCCAAACAGTATTATTCCACATAGAGGGGCTTATGTTATCCCAGCAACTGAAATCTATTCCTGTCCTAGAAATTGTTTCTGTTTCCTCACTGATGTCAATTAAAAATATTGAAAGATTTGGGTGCAGTGATCTTGTGCCACTGTCTATTTTTGCTGCTTTCTATGCATGCAATTATTTTATTACCTCCCTACTGCCCGGTGTTTTGTTAAATTGTATTAGACAATTCACAGCAGACTGGTGAGATGTTTTGGTTATATTATTGAAGCAATTATCATCAGGGATTCTCTGGAGGTCTCTTGTTATTTTGTCAGTGGAAGATATTTGACATTGTCAGGGAAGGGTTTTAGCAGCAAGGCAAAACATTGGTCAGCCAGGGTTGATCTTATTGTTCAGGTATAGTGATGTATATTGTATGCTGTTGAGCAGTGGTATTCAAACTTTTTAGACTGGGACCCACTTTTTAGAATGGCACATGTCGGGACCCACTGGAAGTGATATCATTAACCTAGAAGTGATATTGTGGCAGGAAGTGACATCATCAAGCAGGAAGTGCTGTCATTGTAACATAAAATTGCAGTCCTGAAATGCAAATTGGCATTCTTGGACTGCAGCAATTATGCAGCTATGAAACATTCCTGACAGGAAGCAAGATTTGGACAAAATATGATATAAAAGCACTGAACTAAAAACACAATTTTAAAAAAAACACCCTCACTTGAAAATTCCAACTGTTAACACTCACAGAAGGAATATAACAAGAGTAAGTTCTTCTGTTTCCAAGATGGCTGCTAGCAGCTTTCCACGACCCACCTGACATCAGGTCCTGACCCACCAAGTGGTCCTGACCCACAGTTTGAATAACACTGATGTAGAGGTTGACATCAGCTGACAGTACCACCTTTTAAAATATAGTTGTTGCCCAAAAGTGTCAGACAAGGTCTCAAATTCAACCTCATTCAAACCACCAAGACAGCAGTCCCCAAACTGGGTCCATGGTCCACCAGTGGGTCACAACACAATTTTTGGTGAGTTGCACCACTAGGTTAGTGGTTTGCACCACTAAGTGCATCAAGGATTAAACAAACTGCTACTTGGAGGGAACACTGCTGCCCAATCACCATTATAACCACAGAGGCTTGATCAACTGGTAAAGTAAAACTTTGTTTTAGATGGGTCCCAATGTTGTGATTCCTTATTAGTCATTTCAAGTCTGTCTTGATGCATTAAAATGGATTTTTTCTCTGTACTGCCCTTTTAACCCAGTGCAAGCCCCACCAACACCCCGCAACATAAAAGAGAGTTTGTGCATCACAAAGGTTCAAATGTGGATTTTTTTTTTTCAGAAAGTGATGCTGTTTCCAGCTGAAATGGAATTTCCCTTAGTGGTGCAGTATCTGCATCTTTCTTTCTTTCTTTCTTTCTTTCTTTCTTTCTTTCTTTCTTTCTTTCTTTCTTTCTTTCTTTCTTTCTTTCTTTC